>OZ020620.1:34239991-35486249 GCA_963971575.1 Liopterus haemorrhoidalis | reverse complement strand
TCCGAGCTTAGAAAGCTGTATCCCGGGTATAAAGTTAAGCTTGTAGTCCTGATAGTTGGTGTTTTGGGTGGTATGAAAGCCTCCTATCGAAGGGAAATCGAGTCCATTCCCGTCTGCAGATCTTCTGCCAACTTTTTGATCTGCAGGATGCAGAAAGCAGTGCTGCTCGGGTCACTCCGCATTGTGCGGGCGCAGGATCTGGCGTAATTTTCCGCGGCTGCATATCGCCAGGGTTTGGGATGCAGTCGTGTGTATTTCGCTCCACTAGTCTCTAGTATGACGCGGCTCAAAAGGTTGCTGAAGTTTGAGATTAGTGGACGTTTGTCAAGACCTGACAAACCCCATAATAATAATATCTTTATTTCCGTCAATGATAATACATTATGGAACTGTCACAAGATTCTGCTAGTAATACAAAGATCAAGTGTGATACAGTAAAAGTTGAAAAAAAAATAATATAATAATTAAATGTACAGTTTAAGAAAAAACAATTATTAATTACACATACAAATAAATAGTAAATTCATAATTACATATACTTTGCGTTGTTAGTTTATACAACAATTACCACTTAGCTCTTCCAACACAAACATAAATATGTCCTAAGGTAATGCGTCATCAATGTACTCATTAATAGAGTAATATGCTTTATTAACTAAAATCTTTTTTATTTTTCTTTTAAAGCTGTTTAAACCTAAACTTTTTAATTCTTCACTAAGATTATTAAAGACCTTCGGACCCCAGTAACTAGTACTATTTTTGCTTGATTTAAGTCTGAGCTTAGGAATTTTTAGATTGTTACCATGCCTGGTAAGGTTAGTTTTTTCTAAGTTTAATTTAAGATAGTTATTGCTAAACCAATTTTCTGTTTGTGCCAGTTCTAATTGGGAGACTGATATTGCTGTTTAAAGTTAGCATTTAAAATGGTAGTGTAATCGGCGAACATAATAGTTTTAGAATATTTTAATACATCGGGGAGGTGATTTATGTAAATTAGAAAAAGAATTGGTCCTACAATTGAGCCTTGAGGAACTCCGGATTTTATTTCAAGAAGATCAGAGCGTTTTTTATTACTTTCAACTAGTTGCCATCTATTCTCAAGATAAGAATTAAAAAATTTGAGAGCTGTTCCTCTGATCCCGTAATTCTCTAACAGATGTAACAGATGTCGCACTAATTTCTAGTGCTGGAAACGCTGCCTTGAATGTTAAAACTATATACTAAACTTATCCATAGCGCACAATGCAATCAACTAATTTAAAGAGCTTAAGGTCAAATATACCAAACTGAAAGTATGAAAAAAAGAGAGGAACAAATTATGAAATATTCCCAGCCCCCCTTAAATTAATTAAAATTCTTTCAATAAACAAATTTATTAAACAAATCACACTTCAAAAATTTGTATAGTGTAAAATATGTGTTATTAATAAATAAAAATTCCAAGTATCAATCCTTAGAAATTTTTAAAACGATTAATCATGAAATATTTATCAAAACACATAATAAAGTGCTGTGGTAGGCACCTGTCATTCTCTTCTGTGACTTATGAACGATATTTTGTTTGAGAACATAACATCGGATAGCGATGCTTTGACACCACAGCTGAGATTCTGACATAAATGGATGGACCGCATATTTCATCTCGTGTTAACTCAAGATGTCTTCAGAACAGGTAACTTAACACACACTCAGATCAATTCTGTAAAAAGTTACTATAATAGTTACCGTGTAGTAACGTTACTACAAGATAACTTTTATAGTGACTTTAATAGTAACTTTAACATTTTTCGTATTCTGTAATATCCAATTGTAGTGACGTCGCTATGAAAGTTATACAGTCTGTTCCAAACGGTTGTCACGAGAAGGGACCTTGCTTGATATATTTCGTTTTTCACGTTGGAATGTCAAAATTTAAAATTCCAACAATGAAACTATGGAAATGAATGACATATGTCAAAATTAAATGTTTTTTTTTACACATTTTAATGACAAAAAAATAAATAATTTTTATTTTTATTTTTTATGCCCATTTTTTATGCAAATAATTTATATTTTATTTATTTTCTGTGATTTTCGACAAATAAAATAAATGTATTTTGTAGCACATTCAATATATTTGTTTTCTAGCAAAAATGAACCAAGAATTATTATTAGTGGTTAGAAAATTATATATTATACTGGTCCGCGGTGCGTTTTTGGTTGAGAAACACTGTTTTAGACGACAGGTACGCACCCAGGGACACACGTTGGTCTGTTATATTATAGATTATAGGTACCCTGTTCGAAATGCAGAAATAGTAACAAAATCACATAAAAAATTTAAGTCGCCATCCTAACTGCTCAACAGCCAACGAAAAATTGCATTACTACTTCTTGATTTTGAACAGAGTATAGTTCACTATTTATACTGTTTTGATGATAATAAGTAGGTTTAATACGTACAGTCTGTTTCAAACGGTTAGGCGGAACTAAATGGGAATTTCGTTCTTTTAGGTTGTCACGAAAAGGGACCTTGCTTGGGTTATTTAATTTTTCACGTTGGAATGTCAAAATTTTAAATTCCAACAATGAAACCATGGAAACGAATGACATATGTCAAACTTAAATTAATTTTCTTACACATTTTAATGACAAAAAAATAAATAAATGGGAAATTTGTATTAAGAATGACACAAAAAATCTAAATATAAAGAAAATGACTTTTAAAATGATATTAACCTTATCCAAAAAATGTTTATTGTAAGTATGATTTACAAAGCTTAAACAAAACGGCCGAAAAGCACGATTTAAACGATGAAAGTAACTAGATTGTAAAATTTAGTTCCGCCTAACCGTTTGGAACAGACTTTATCTTAGTGACAGTTACTGAGAAAAGAATGAAGTTGGTAACAAGCGCAACACGCATGCGCATTGGTGGTATACAGATGACAGTTGAGGTTAAAAATGTCAAAACATTGGAATGCTTACTTTATTTTGTTATTATATAATATATATTATAGTAAATATATTTATAAAATATTTATAAAAACAAAATGAGTGAAAAAATTTTTAAAAAATCAGCTGTGGCCACCACAGGACCGACCGCCATCGTAAAGTACTTGTATAAAATACATTCTAGCAGCAGAGTAGAAATAACTTGGCCTAATATTTTCTAACCGAGATATTATTTATCATGACCATGGAAACATTACTTAAAAGTATGAAAAAATTGAGACGTTTGAAAAATTAAAATTTTAAAAAAATTTTCACAAATTTGTCGAAATTATTCGTTTTATCAAAAAATATCTCAAATAAAAGTTATTAGTTACTGCATTTATAGCAACTTTTGTTCAATAAATTTTTTCGAATTATTTTTCTGTTGCTAAATATTCGTAAAAATCTTAAAATCGACACGAGTAAACTCCCATTTCTAGTTAACCGATTTTTACCAAAAGTTGATCAACTCGTGTCATTGATGTCAAAAGTTTAATTATGCAGTTTCATAAAAATCCTTTCAGCCTAATTTGCTCTGCACGTGTACACAGACGGACAGACGGACAGAAGGACGAACAGACAGACCGAGATACATCATGCTAAAAATAGTCAAAACGTTATGTAGGGACCTCAATTCGTGGAGATCCATCGAAATCTCGAAATGTCAAAATCGGTATGATCACAATACCTCCCTTATATATGTTGACGGTCGGTAAAAATTGAGACTTATATAACTATGAAAAAATTTTACAAAAATTATTCGAAATTTTTCGATTTATCAAAAAACGTCTCAAATAAAAGTTATTAATTATTGATTTTATAGCAACTTTTGTTCAATAAATTTTTTCGAAATATTTTTCTGTTGTGAAATATTCACAAAAATCTTAAAATCGACACGAGTAAACTCCCATTTTTGGTCAACCGATTTTTGCCAAAAGTTGATCAACTCGTGCCATTGATGACAGAAGCATAAATATGAAGTTTCATAAAAATCCTTTCAGCCGAATTTGCTCTGCACGTATCCACAGACGGACAGACGGACAGACAAACGGACAGACAGACGGACAGACAGACAGACGGACGGACAGACAGACCGAGATACATCATGCTAAAAATAGTCAAAACGTTATGTAGGGACCTCAATTCGTGGAGATCCATCGAAATCTCGAAATGTCAAAATCGGTATGATCACAATACCTGCCTTATATATGTTGACGGTCGGTAAAAATTGAGACTTATATAACTATGAAAAAATTTTACAAAAATTATTCGAAATTTTTCGATTTATCAAAAAACGTCTCAAATAAAAGTTATTAATTATTGATTTTATAGCAACTTTTGTTCAATAAATTTTTTCGAAATATTTTTCTGTTGCGAAATATTCACAAATTTCTTAAAATCGACACGAGTAAACTCCCATTTTTAGTCAACCGATTTTTACCAAAAGTTGATCAACTCGTGCCATTGATGACAGAAGCTTAAATATGAAGTTTCATAAAAATCCTTTCAGCCGAATTTGCTCTGCACGTATCCACAGACGGACAGACGGACAGACAAACGGACAGACAGACGGACAGACAGACAGACGGACGGACAGACAGACCGACAGACATGTTAAAAATAGTCAAAACGTTATGTAGGGACCTCAATTCGTGGAGATCCATCGAAATCTCGAAATGTCAAAATCGGTATGATCACAATACCTGCCTTATATATGTTGACGGTCGGTAAAAATTGAGACTTATATAACTATAAAAAAATTTTACAAAAATTATTCGAAATTTTTCGATTTATCAAAAAACGTCTCAAATAAAAGTTATTAATTATTGATTTTATAGCAACTTTTGTTCAATAAATTTTTTCGAAATATTTTTCTGTTGCGAAATATTCACAAATTTCTTAAAATCGACACGAGTAAACTCCCATTTTTAGTCAACCGATTTTTACCAAAAGTTGATCAACTCGTGCCATTGATGACAGAAGCTTAAATATGAAGTTTCATAAAAATCCTTTCAGCCGAATTTGCTCTGCACGTGTACACAGACAGACAGACAGACAGACAGACAGACAGACAGACAGACAGACAGACAGACAGACGGACGGACAGACAGACCGACAGACATCATGCTAAAAATAGTCAAAACGTTATGTAGGGACCTCAATTCGTGGAGATCCATCGAAATCTCGAAATGTCAAAATCGGTATGATCACAATACCTTCTTTATATATGTTGGCGGTCAGTAAAAAGTCGTCACATGCATTTTGATGCAAAAAAAAAACACAAATAATCACATGTTTTTGGGGCTCTTTGAGGAGACATCACTTATCTTTTGACAAAAACGCGTAAAAACATTTTTTTTGAGCTTTTGGAGGGGGGCTCAATCCCCTCTGCCCCACCACTGTGGGTAGCTCGCACTCTACTTTATTATTTTATTGCACACAGACCGTTTTTAGGGTTTTGTAGGTATGACCAAAAAACCCTTATACCGTCATTTTGTCGTCTGTCTGTCTGTCTGTCTGTCTGTCTGTTCGGTAAAAATTGTAGCCAAACGGCTAAACCTAGAGAGTTGAAATTAGGTATGCTTATACAACTCTTTGACCCGCACATAGGAAAAATACTAAAACATCTAAAAAACATACCCCCCTAAAAATATAAACAAATATGTGCTCATCGAAAACAAAAATATTTTTTTTAAATTTTGAGTAGGGTATCAAATGAAAGCCCTTAGTTCGTGGATTAACGATCAAATTTTTATTTTTGCAAAATAAATTATTTTGATGCGATTTTTACGAAAATTGTGCAAAAAAAATTTTGTCCCACACCCTGTAGCCCAGATGGTTTAAACTAAAAATCTAAAAAAATTCTAAGTAATGTATATTGGTGTGAACCGAAATAGTACAACAGGAATTTTTGATCAGATTATGTTTTTGGAAAAAAACGCATTTTTTGTGGTTTTTGGTTCACAAAGTACAAAAGTTATACCAATGTAAGACACTCACACGCAAGGCGTAAGATAGCGCAATGGGTTAGAGCACTGGTGTCGTAAGCTTTAGCTTACGACCCTTCGTATTTTAATACGAAGGGTTTCGAGTTCGAGTACGGAGTGAATTTTATTTTTTCTGTTTTTTTTTTTGCATTTTTATTATGTTGAAATTATTTTGTCAAAATTCTAGTTATTTGATTATATTCTATTCTATTATATGATTAACAGACGATAAATTATTTTAAAAATATCGTTCATTTTGCCGTGATTACTACAAATTTATTATATACCTGCGAAACTCAGAAATGTGTGAATATTCACACTTCACATCAATTTTTATTTCTAACTATAAAGAATAAATTTCAAATTCTATGATTGACTCAAGTTTTTTACTTAAAATTACTAATCTCACACCTATTTGAACATAAAACACACATTAACCTAAATGATAAAAAAATAAAAATAAACTAAAATAGTAGATATATTTATTTGTAATTGGGAAAAAAATGTATGATTTTTTTTATTCCATGTTCTCTTACATAGCACTCTTATTTCAAAAATATTGGATGAAAGTGATTGGAAAGAAGTGGTGTCCAAAATGCAAAAGACAAAGAATTTTGCATCATTGCTATTTTAAAGATTATAAAATATTTAATAATCATTTCAAAAATTATATTCTGTACTTTATAAACATAAAATTTTATTAATGATTTAACTTAAACCTTCTGTTTGTTGTAAAATAATAAATAATAATTTATAGTTGTATGTAATTATAAAGAAGAAGGCATAAATTAAAATAATTATAGCCTCCGTTTCTCTTGTTCGTGAATACGTAATAAAAATATAAGACATAAAATTTGGAAAAATGTAAACAAATAAATTAAAAACTTATGATCATTAAATTTTAAGTATTAAAATTAGAGCTGTTTTATCTCCACTCTTGACTTTTCCATTTACCAAATGATTTTCATAGATACAAAATTTCAAAACAAAAATTATTAGGTGTAAAAAATAGTCGATAGTGAAGTTTTGCCGCCGATGGATTTATGATAAATGATTCAAAATTCCTGAATTTTTTTAGTTTTTATTTTGAAGCGTTTTGTATTAAATTATTAATAAAGTTAGTTCAGATTAGATCATTAAAGAATTTAACAACAAAAAGTTGAACCAAATATAATTTGTAATAGGCACTAGTAATTTTAAATATCCGGATTGATTTTGGAAAAAAATAAGATTATAAAATTACAAAAGCAGAACCGTACTTTTTAAAATTATAGCTTGATACTGTTAAAAAATGTGTCTGTCTGTTTGTTTATCGGATATTCATATAATTTGGCATGATACAGTGGTATAAGCAGTTCACTTTTGTAAGAACAAACTAGATCTGGTTATTTTGGTGATTTTTATAGTGTATACTGACTTTTAGAAACTTGGTTATATTGTAAAACATGCTTTACAGTTTTGGGTTATGTTTGTATTATTTTGTGTTAGTATTATATTTTCAAAATATTTAAGATGTCACTATTCAAAATGAAATATGACAAATGATATTTTTTTTAAATGGCATATTTATAATCTGACTTTTCAAATTGTTTTTCTTTAATACCAACATGACATACAGTTTCAAAGGTGCAAACTGTTGAAAACAAAATTTCCTCTTAGTTTGTTCTTACAAAAGTGAACTGCTTATAGCTGGAACATAAGAGCTACAGAGCTGGTACGAAGGCTAGCTTTTAAGTTTTTACAAAAACTAAGAACGAAAAACATTTTTTGGAACAAACTATTTTATTGCTTTTCAAAATATTCCGCCTTTAAGATTTATACACTTTTGCATGCGTTCAAACCAATTATCGAAACATTTTCCACTCTGAAGTTGGTATCTCAAAAACATGGTTTTCGAAGGTTTCAACAGTTCTTGAGGTGATGAAAATCGCTGTCCACGCATTTTTTATTTGACATTGTGGAACAAAAAAAAAAGTCGGGGATAAATCAGGTGAATACGGGCAATGAGACATTAGTTCGAAGTTTTTCTCTTTCAAATAATCAATTGTTTGACGTGCTATGTGGGATCTTACATTGTCATGATGAAGAATGATGTTTTTGGTTGTTTTTCCTGATTTTGTCGATGACTTCTGACAAACAAATTGTTGTATACCATTCAGCATTAACTGTTCTCCGATCCTCTAAAGCAGTGCTTCTTAAACTTTTTGATGTCGCGCCTCCCCTGCAACTCAAATCAATAACCCACGGCCCCCCTAATTTTTGTTTTTGGAACCAAGATTAGTTAAAATATATCCAAACATATAGTTTTTTACGCTCAGATCGTTCAATAATCTATGTATAATGAAGAATAATATTTATGTAGCTTTAAAGTTAAAGCTACTTATCCTTTTTTAATAATAAAATAATTAAGTGTTATATTTGCGGCTCTTCGCGGCCCACCACTTTAAGAAGCACCGCTCTAAAGGAATAGCTGCGATATGTCAAATGCAACCAAAGAAACAAGCGATCCCTTTTTTAGAAGTGCTTCGTGAACGAACAACTTTTGTGGGTTTCGGCTCATCTTGGCAGACCCAAACAGTGGATTGTTGCTTAGTTTCCGGTTCATATAAATCCAAGTTTCGTCACCTGTAACGATGTTGTATACGGATTTTGGAGTGCCTAGGTTGAATTTTTTTAGCATTCCCTTACACCAATCAACACGAACCTTTTTTTGAGCTTTGGTCAAATTATGCCGAATCCATCGGGAACAGATCTTTTTCACAGCTAAATGTTAATGCAAAATCGAATGTATTACAGTCTGCGATATGCCAAAGGATGCCTCTATCTCACGATAAGTCAAATGCCGATCTTCTTCAATCATTTTACGCACAGTATCAATGTTTGTTTGAATCACACCGATTTTGGTCGTCCTTCACGAGATTCATCACTGAGATCACGATCACGATCACGATCACTGAGAGACGCATGACCAAGACGAAATTCTACAAACCAATTGTAAACAGTCTTCTCTGATGGTGCTTCATTACCAAAAGTTGAACGTAGCGAATCTATGCATTGTTGTTGAGTTAGGCCTTTACTAAAATCGTAAAAAATCATCCAACGAGAACCTTGACGAGTCATATCCATTTTTTCACAAACTTTTTTTAAACGCTCACTGTCAACAAACTACTCGATCAATTTATAAGTTACCACAATAACGAAAATCAAATTTTACGAATATAATGACACATTTCAATATTGCCATCTAGTGGTCGTTTGTAAAAACATAAAAGGTAAACCTTCGTATTTTTCTCCTGTCCGACATATCAAATTGACTTCATGTGAAAAACTCTCAAATTTAACCTCCCCCTCTCCATGTTCTTCTCAATTTTGTGATTTAATAACAACGGTAAATTAAAAATAATAAAAAATTGCACCTTTAAAAGTCTTTAGGAATATATTAATCACTTTTGTTGTCGGCAAATCGCAGTAAACAGGTGATTTAAGATGTAATGAAGGCAGAGGGCGCTGAGGCCCCCCTGAGGCACGCCCGAGGGGGGCATTGTCTCAGGCTAACACAATATACACCCGTGGTGCCCTTACACCGTGTTAATTATATTAATATTTTGAAAAATTAATCATTAAGATCTGGATTCAAATTTTATAAAACATGAAAATTTCACAAAAAAATAAACAAAAGATCCTAAATATCCAGCCTATATTTAGTTGCAAACCATGATTTTTAGGGTTTTGTAGGTATGACCAAAAAACCCTTATACCGTCATTTTGTCGTCTGTCTGTCTGTCTATCTGTCTGTTCGGTAAAAATTGTAGCCAAACGGCTAAACCTAGAGAGTTGAAATTTGGCATGCTTGTACAAATTTTTGACCCGCACATAGGAAAAATACTAAAACATCTAAAAAACATATCCCCCTAAAAATATAAACAAATATGTGCTCATCGAAAAAAAAAATATTTTTTTAAAATTCTGAGTAGGGTATCAAATGAAAGCCCTTAGTACGTGGATTAACGATCAAAATTTTATTTTTGCAAAATAAATTATTTTGACGCGATTTTTGCCAAAATTGTGCAAAAAAATTTTTGTCCCTCACTCTGTAGCCCAGATGGTTTAAACTAAAAATGTGAAAAAATTCTAAGTAATGTATATTGGTGTGAACCGGAATAGTACAACAGGAATTTTTGATCAGATTATGTTTTCGGAAAATAATGCAGTTTTTGTGTTTTTAACCAAAATATGTTAAATATTTAATTCGCTATGTAACGAACTTCAGACGTCAGCGCTGATAGCGATGTGTGTTTAGTCATTGGTTTTCTAATTTGCTAAACACAGTTAACTTGCAAACTAGAGTTCGAATCCTGTAAATTTAAATTTTTTTGTTTTTTTTTGCAGTTTTCTTTTGTTTAAATTATTTTGTAAAAATTCTAGCTATATTGTGGTAAATGTTGCATTTAATTTTTAAAATCGTAAATTTAATAACCAGTGGGAAGTGTTGAAAGTATAATTTAATTCTGTTTGATGTATACGAAATCAGAGGGCGGGGCTAATGATTTAAGCAACCAATAGAAGCCATAGGCGCAATTTTCAAAATCTTAATGAACCTTGCTATGTAAAAAAAATACTGCACATATTTAGAAACTTAAATAATGGCATTAGGCATTCGAATTAAAATTCATAAAAAAATATTTTGACATAAAATTTGTTTTGGCATTCCAAATAATCATCATTCAGTTATTAAATACCTGCAAAACCCTGCAATGTGTGAAAATTCACACTTCACATCAATTTTTTACTTATTAAGTTTTTAACCGACACGCGGACACCTTTTGGTATAAGAGGCTTTTGATTATATATGTCTGCAAGTTTTTAAAATATAATGTATTTAACTGTTTTTTACCCGTGAGAAGAGATCAAATTTATGTAATATTTTTATTGACCTCTCAAAATGTTAGAATCTGCTTTTTAGTGTTAGCTAACATGAAAAATTAATTTAACACCCTAGACACACGCAAAGTATGTGATAAAGTGGTTTTCAAACCTTTCTATCTATGGAAACCTACCTATGTATATAAATAAATGTGGAAGTTTGTCTGTCTGTCTGTCACACCAAAATGGCTGGATCAATTTTCACGAGATTTTCAACACACTTTAAGGTGAATCCAGGGCGTAGACTAGTTTTATATCAGAATTTTAATTTAAAGGGGTTTTGGGGGGTAAGATCGAAAAAAAAAACGGTTTTTTACAGTATAACTCAACAAAACAAGTCTTATGACTTCTGCTCTTAGTTATAACAATCAGTGTTTCTCAACCAAATACGCACCACGGAATCAGTATAATATATAATTTTCTAACGCGGACCACTAATAATAATTGTTGGTTCATTTTTTGCAAGAAATCAAATATATTTAATATGCTACTAAATACATTTATTTTATTTGTAGAAAATCACAGGAAGTTTACAGAAAATAAACAAAATATAAATAAAATTAAAAAACTGCAAAAAACACATATAAAAACTTTCGCGGACCACTAAAAATTTTCTGGGGATCACCTGTTGAGAAACACTGATAACAATAATAATTACTCAAAAACTATTCGTCTTAATTACTTCCGTTTATTTTTTTTAGAAAGACCTGAATAACTGAAGAAAATCTACGCTAATATACTCGTCCATTTTTGAAAAAAAAAATCGGTATTACAACAGTGACTATACTGCTTATTTATATTTAATAAGATTATGTTTAAGCCATGCTAAACATTATTAAAAAATCAGCTGTGGCCACCACAGGACCGACCGCCATCACAAAGTACTTGTTTAATTTATGCTGCTTTATCAAAAAATGTCTCAAATAAAAGTTGTTAGTTATTTTTTTATAGCAACTTTTGTTAAATAATTTTTTGCTAAATATTTCTCTGTTGTGAAATATTCGCAAAAATCTTAAAACCTACACGAGCAAACTCCCATTTCTAACTAACCGATTTTTACCAAAAATTGATCAACTCGTGTTATTGATGTCAAAAGACAGACAGTCCGACAGACAGTCCGACAGACAGTCCGACAGACAGACAGTCCGACAGACAGACAGACAGACAGACGGACAGACAGACAGACCGACAGACAGTTGATGGCAGAAGCTTAAATATAAAGTTTCATAAAAATCCTTTCAGCCAAATTTGCTCTGCACGTGTACACAGACAGACAGATAGACAGACAGACGGACGAACGGACGGACACACAGACAGACCGACAGACATCATGCTAAAAATAGTCAAAACGTTATGTAGGGACCTCAATTCGTGGAGATCCATCGAAATCTCGAAATGTCAAAATCGGTATGACCATAATACCTCCCTTATATATGTTGGCGGTTGGTAAAAATATGATCATTTGGATTGGATGCAGTTTTTCGTTATTCTAAGGTGAAACAAGTTAAATAAAAATTTAATTAAAAACACTATAGTGCGTTCGAAGGTGAGTTTGCAGTATAGCTCTTATGGCAAATGGGAGCGGTGTTGCCAAATGTTGTAAAAGTGTCAAATGTGTCAATTATAATAATATGAAAAACTCGTATTATTTACAAAAATCAACTCTTATAAAACTCAAAATAACACTCAACAAAAACAAATGGCCATTTGTAGAATACTGCGTCTTCACAGATCAGCGCGTTTTAGAGCTGGCAACGTCGACAATCAAGAAAAGGATAGCGTCATTCTGTAAACCCATTAGAGAGTATGAAAAAGAACTACTCCATATGCCCTGTACTGCAAACTCACCTTCGAACGCACTATAGGTAGGTTTCACTAATATAGTTATTTTCTCGATACGTATTACAGATATTACATGATTATTTATTTTGTAATCAACTTAATTGCTTGTAACTGCTTGTAATATGTATTAAATATAAATAAATAAAAAAATAAATAAATATATTTTGTCCAGAATTTTTTATTACAAGTTAAGTATAGAAAAGTTATTATTAAATTGTTATGACTAAATACCTATGAAACCCTTAAAATGTGCTGAATTTAACTGTTAACAATAATTTTATTTTTAATATTTTGCAAGGTAATTTTTCATCGTGTGTGTCCGTACTTATAAAGATCCATAGATACTTTGGTTGAGCCGTGTTATTCTTAAGTTATTTTAATGGTGTTTATGGTGAAAGAGATCGGCTTCTTTTAACATGATTAATAAGAATTATAACCGAATCGCTGCCTTCCTTTCACGCCATGAAAAATGGACAAATCATTGACTTGAACTACGGAGGATTACTTCAACATGTAGCCACATTCATAATACAAAAGATCTTCCTAAGTCCACACATCATATGCCAAATAATTTATTAGATAAAAACATATACATTCAAATAAAATCGTTCGTGCGCATAATTCCCAAAAGACGGGGAAAATTATATAACAGTTCGTAATGTGTTAAAACCCCTGTAAAAAACCCTTATAACGTCACTCATGTGTCTGTATGTATGTCTATCAAATTACCGACTTTTACAATTAGACCGGGAGCTCATGACACTTTTTGGTCTCCGATTTCATACAGCATGCCTTTTGGAGGAGAGAATATTTACCCTGTGACAACAAAAAAGGGATGGTACTAAACCCCTGCACGCTTTCCGGTCATAGGGAAAATTGCATTTCCACTTAAACACAAAATTTTTGTGCCTTTCTCTGATTTAATATTGCTTGCCCTTTTGTCAAAAGAAAGTTATAACAAATTTAAAGTCTTTTAAATATATGCATGCGATTCGGAGGGTCCCAAAGGGCTCAAACGGCCATGTAGTCTTGTAATAAAAAAATATAATTTTCCTCGTTTTCATACAGCATGCCTATAATTAAAAGACTTTTTTGTTATAACTTTCTTTTGACAAAAGGGCAAGCAATATTAAGTCAGAGAAAAACACAAAAATTTTGTGCAAGTGGAAATGCAATTTTCCCTATGACCGGAAAGCGTGCAGGGGTTTAGTACCATCCCATTTTTGTTGTCACAGGGTAAATATTCTCTCCTCCAAAAGGCATGCTGTATGAAATCGGAGACCAAAAATGTCATAAGCTCCCGGTCTAAATTATTTATAGGTAGTATAAATTATTATTTTGTTATGAATTTGTTTTACATCAACTACGGTTAGTTTTACAATCGGCAGTTAAGTCTCTGGCTAGTGGTTACCGTGGAAACTTATGGTAATTATTATATTGCAAATACGTATGTTGTTAGCCATTGATTTGAGCTAACCAGCAGGTAACCATGAATTGTAAAACCGGCCCCTAGTCTGCAGAAGTAGCTCGTTTTAGTATTTGTAGGTATTTGTAGGTATTAAACGGTTTTGTAGGTATGACAAAAAATACTTATAACGTCACGTATGAGTCTATCCGGTCAATTGAAATTGAAGCTAAACGGTCAGACTTTGAAAGTTGAAATTTGGCGTGCTTGTACAACTCTTTGACCCATATATAGGCCCCACATATAGGACCCCACATATAGGACCCACATATAGGACCCACATAATTGTTGATAGTAAACAAACATGTAATCAATGAAAAAGTAAAAAATAAATTAGTAAAAAGTAACAAATGAAACCTATTAAAGCGTGTATAAACCAACACATTTTTAGCGACCGCCAACATATATAATACCCTTTTCACACTAGATCTTAAGACGAGTGAACTTAAAGTTCACCGATGTTTAAGATCGGTATGCTTTCACACTTGATGTTTAAATCTCTGGTGCTGTCATCAGCTACAGTAATTTTGTCCTTAAGTTACCGTCATGAAATTACCAGTTTTGAACTGTCTGCGCAGACGCACATTTTGAATTAATATAAACAAATAAGGATATTTCATTTCATTCTACAATAAAGACACTACAATAAAGAATATATTACACCTGTATTAACATGTAAGTCGATACATTTTATCTCAATTATTGTAGCTCTGTATTTTATTAAACACATTATTAAAATAAATAATTTTATTATAACAATAAGTATAAACTTCTTATAACGTCGATATAATACAGTATTCTTGTTTATGATAATATAAAATGTTGACAGCACAAATTCAAGGAGAATTTTTTTGTAATAGAAATTAAGTTGGCAATGCGGACGAAGTTTAAGACGCAGATCTCTGTCTTAAACATCGGTTGTGTTTAGACGAGGCCGTACGGTTTCACGTTAGCGTTTAAAGATACATTCACTTTAACATCCGATCTTAAAGATCTAGTGTGAAAAGGGTATCAGGGAGGTATTGTGATCATACCGATTTTGACATTTCGAGATTTCAATGGTCACGAATTGAGGTCCCTACATAACGTTTTGACTATTTTTAACATGATGTCTGTCGGTCTGTCTGTCTGTCTGTTTGTCGGTCCGTGTACACGTGCAGAGCAAATTCGGCTAAAAGGATTTTTATGAAACTTCATATTTAAGCTTTTGACATCAATGGCACGAGTTGATCAACTTTGGTAAAAATCGGTTAACTAGAAATGGGAGTTTACTCGTGTCGGTTTTAAGATTTTTACGAATATTTCACAACAGAGAAATATTTCGAAAAAAATGCTTTAACAAAAGTTGCTATAAAATCAATTAACAACTTTTATTTGAGACATTTATTGATAAAACGAAAAATTTTTGAAAAATTTTTGAAATATATTTTTCTATTTCACGTACTTATCTATTTTTCATACTTATATGCAGGGCTTCGAACCGTTATTTTTTTCGTTTCGGCTTTTGTTCAGGTTCAATTAAAAAAATAAATATCAGTTCGGTTCCGGTTTTCGTTCCGGCAAAAATAAGGTTTTTTTTTCGGTTTTCGGTTCAATTCCGAGTAATAAACTTTTAAATGCTTTTATTTGTATTAGTAATTTATTTTCTACTATAATTTAGAAGAACATTTTATTCCTTATTTTGTAATAATCATATTACAAAATAAAAAAAACTTTTTTCTTAGTTAAAAATATTACGATTTTTTTCTGCTCATCAGTTTAAAAAATAATCTTAAATGAAATATATTTTATATTCACTCCCATAAACATTATCTCAACCGAAATAAACCGATATTTTTTTCGGTTCAGCTCCGGTTGTCGTTCCGACAAAAATAACGGTTCTTTCGATTTTCGGTTCAGTTCCGGTTGAAGCCCTGCTTATATGTAACGTTTCCATGGTCATGGTAAATAATAACTCTGTTAGAAAATATTGGGCCAAGTTATTTCTACTCTGTTGCTAGAATGTATTTTATACAAGTACTTTGTGATGGCAGTCAGTCCTGTGGTGGCCACAGCTGATTTTTTTCTTTCGATTTGTTTTTATTTTAATAATACCAAATAAACGAAAAAACTTTTCGCTACACCTAATATATATACTCTGATGAATTTGTTTTTTTTTTTCGATATTTATAAAATCCTGAAATGTCTAATTCACACTTCTTAATTTTTATGAGGTGTCTTAATTCGTAGATCTTCACCATAGATCTAAGTAAACTAGTAGGGTATAGAGAGGAGGGGGGGGGGCTACCGTTGTCCTGGTCTCTGCAGCAGGGGGCCACCCCCTGGAGTTCGCATATCGTCTACAAATAACCATATCGATAAAATTTCTTCTCCTGAGTTGTTCTCTGTTTCGGAGCCGGAGCCGCGCAGCTGTTGGCGATGGTCACGTGCAGGATGGACCATTCCGAAACGACCTGACCTTTTTCTCGCACGATGATAGGAGTTAATCCTTTACTTTATTATACTGTTTGATTTAAGTGTTTTATATTCAACGGACAACGGAGATTCGAACCTCTGAATATATGATTTATTTCTATGTTTTCTACCTTTTTGTAATTTTGTTAAACATATTTTATTTTATAAAAGACAAGATATTTTAGTATTTTGTAATAGGAACCCGAATATTTTTTACCTTATCGCTAAAGTAAAATTTTAGTTTTCACAGGATTTCGTGCGTATTTAGTATGGGAATATTATTTATTCGCATCAAAATTTAAAAATATTTTTGTTCATTAATCTACGAGGTGTGTAAATTAAGTAACCGGACTGGCAACATAGCGTTTTATCTGGCAACATTTGGGACGCGGAACTTGGAGGCGCGCCAGGTGAACATGTGATACGCCTTCAGTACAAGTTTGAACTCGCTAGAGTAATTTTGTTGTCGGTGGTTTTATAATTATTTAAGTTTTTAATTTTTCTCCAAAAAATTGTCCAAATATTTATCCAATCAAAAAAATGCATTTAGATAAAAGATTTGTCTCTTTATTCTTAACAATATTTGGTATAAGTTTTTACTGTTAAGTCAGTAATAAGCGATTAATTAAAATTTTTAATTTTTGTGGTTTTTCCGCCATAACTCTCCAAATATTTATCCAAGCAAAAAATGCATTTCGATAAAAGATTTGTCTTTTTATTCTTAACAATATTTGTTATAAGTTTTTACTGTTAAGTCAATAATAAGGGATTAATTAAAATTTTTAATTTTTGTGGTTTTTCCGCCATAACTCTCCAAATATTTATCCAAACAAAAAATGCATTTAGATAAAAGATTTGTCTTTTTATTCTTAACAATATTTGTTATAAATTTTTACTGTTAAGTCAATAATAAGCGATTAATTAAAATTTTGAATTTTTGGGGGTTTTCAGCCATAACTCTCCAAATATTTATCTAATCAAAAAAATGCATTTAGATAAAAGATTTGTCTTCTTATTCTTAACAATATTTGTTATAAGTTTTTACTGTTAAGTCAATAATAAGGGATTAATTAAAAAATTTAATTTTTGTGGTTTTTCCGCCATAACTCTCCAAATATTTATCCAAGCAAAAAATGCATTTAGATAAAAGATTTGTTTTTTATTCTTAACAATATTTGTTGTAAATTTTTACTGTTAAGTCAATAATAAGGGATTAATTAAAAAATTTAGTTTTTGTGGTTTTTCCGCCATAACTCTCCAAATATTTATCCAAGCAAAAAATGCATTTAGATAAAAGATTTGTCTTCTTATTCTTAACAATATTTGTGGGGTTAAAAATTAAAAATTTAAATTACTCATTTATTATTGACTTAACAGCAAAAACTTGTTAACAAATATTGTTAAGAATAAGAAGACAAATATTTTATCTAAACGCATTTTTGCTTGGATAAATATTTGGAGAATTCTGGCGGAAAAACTATAAATTAAAAACTTAATAATTTAATATCTTTTATTATAAAACTTTTACGAAGGTGTTTTAAGGTTTTCGCCTTCTTTTGACCTGTAGTATCACCCATTAAAAAAGAAATATGAAGACCGTAAACACCATGTATATTTGGGAGAGAGTTGCTTATAAACAAAGTATCTCACTTATTATTTACTTCAAAAATATATACAAAATAGTGTGCTATGAAATTTCAGTGAAATTCCTCAGAAACACATTTAGTAATAATTAATAAGCAGCATACCCGCATTTCTACAGAGGGAGTCATAAATAACGCACTTCAATAGCACAATGTGATTATCCATGTATTTATACTGAGCGGCAAGAAATACACGCACTATAGGATAACACTATCTACCATATATCTCTTGTATTGTGTAAGCTATACACAACAAAATGTTTACACCTTTGTAGCTTTTAGAATTCATGAATTATTGCCCCCAGACACGAATTTTATTTTATTTATAAGATCAACGCCCTCCCCAAACTTGTTAGATTTTAATTTAAATCGCATAGATTGCTCACCAAAATATTAAGGCTATTTTACCTCATATACTGTTTACTACCCGGAAAAAGAAATTCTTTATGAATGCTGGAGGGAAATGGAAAAACGGGACCAACAAGGAAAGCCACTATCAAGATGGGAAAAGGAAAGGAAGGAAATGTATGAATATTGTGGCTACTCAACAACACCGGTAAAACTACAAAGAATTAATGGAGAAGAAATAGGGCACAAAGTAGCAGAGCGAATGATAGACATACAATAAACGAAGCAAGATACAAAAATAAGAGAATCAAGATATAAAAGCAAATATGAAAAGATCTGGACGGTGAGAAAACCACAGTATTTGACAGAAAAAGGCAGAAGAGAGAATAAAAAAAGTGATAGCGAGATTTAGATGTGGAAATGAGGAGAGGGATTAATTTTTGGATGAAAGAGGAAGAAAGAACATGTAGAATGTGCAGGGACGGTAAGGAGACAATGGAACATTTGTTGGAAGAATGTGAAGAAATACGACACAGATCGGAAACGAGAAAGGAAATTTTGGATGAAACAGGAAGGGGTATGAATGGATGAAAGAAGTGAAAAACAGAAGGGAGGAAATTAAGGAAAGGAGTCAACGAAGATATTAATTCGGGAGAAGGAGAGTAGATTTGAAGTCGAAAGGCGAAAATTATATTAAGTAAAAGTTAATTAGTGTAAGATAAAATGTAGTAAATAATATTGAATAATAAAAATATCTATCTATACTACACTCTCAAACTTTTAAAACTACCTTATAAAAGCCTCCAGATCAAGGAAGTAGCAAATGTAGGCGGGAATGGACTCGATTTCCCTTCAGTAGGAGGCTTTCATACCATCCAAAACACCAACTATCAGGACTACAAGCTTAATTTTATGCCCTGGGCACAGATTCCTAAGCTTAGACAAGAAATCCATATACTTGGATCTCCTTTCCTCCTTGAGAGAAATATTCTTCTCAGCTGAACTTGAGAATTCAATCACAAACATTTGTTTGGTCTCGATATCTAGAAGGGTTATGTCCGGCTTAGTGGCTGTCAGTAACCCCAAAGTGGAGAATGAGTCATTCCAATAAATGTGGCACTATCCATCACCGATTCTATATCAAAAGGAACGTACACTATAACCGGTATTGGGTCAATACCATAGGCATGTCTAAGATGATAGTAGAGCACGCAAAGAGCAGCATTATGTCGAGACACGTTGCTCAACTCTGCAAGCAGATGTGTATAATGGTTTCAGGATGGTGGTGGCACAACCTACAGAGTGTGGGAACCGCCATTTGGAATATGCGGGCCCTGTACGAGTATTTATAACACCATCCTAACACGCAAACACAAAACCTTCCGTTTCCGATCTTAAACCAGCAGACTTAACGAGAACGTGAGTTCGGTGGATAACTCTAGACTTTTAATATGTTCGAAGAACACAGAGTGAATACTTTTACTCATGTGTTCTTTTGTCAACATGTCTATCTCTCATCGTTTCACCGAACTGGTAGCTCTGTTGTACTCTTCCAGAGAGAGTTGCTTCGGCGTTTTCCCTGACAGGACTCAAGTCTGCCAGGTTTAATCTCGTTGCTGCTCTTCGCGCTGCCTGACAAAGAAACGCCGCTTTGACACTAAATTCGTGCTCACTAACGAACTGTAATAGTGGGTCCTGACTTTTAAGGATACTGTTAGCTGTAACCAAGACGAGTCCATCTTGCAAACATTCCAGATTAAGTAATCTCCGACCCTCGTTTTGACAAGAAAGGTAAATGCGCTGCACAGAAGATTTCGGAAGACTTCGGTTGATGTTCATGATCTTTCTGATTCTTCTGTTAAGATCTAACGAATAGGGGATACGCATAAAATTTGTATTTCCTTAAAACTACATTATTTTGATATGTTAATGTTAGTTATGTCAACTAACAAAACAAAAATCACATTTTAATTAATATTATAGCCAAATTTTTTAATTAAAATATTTAAATTTGAAATAAGCCGATCACGCCGCGAAGGTTGCCGAGTAAAAACAACTGAGTATAACGTCAAACGATAGGAGTTTCACGTCACAGATACAGCTACAACATAATCTTTACACGTGTGTATATTGTATTGTTCGAGAGTTTTGTATTTGTTTTTAAACAATTTTTCACGCATTTACTATTAAAATGGCAGATAAAGATTTTGTTAGGGCTCAGAGTGATAATTTACCCAACATTGATGCATTTATGCACACAACATAAAGTTTACTTTTTTCTGAAATATCGGTTTTATTTCGCCTCATAGCTTTCAGCCACAAATTTCGCCTTTTCTGTTTCATTTTCGCCATCAGGTAATGATATAAATTGTTTTTTTGGATTTCTAGTTGAACTAATTGTGCACATCGGTACTGAACAATATTTTCGATAATGTTTCGAAGTACTGGGGCCTGGATCTTCCATATTTTATATATTTTAATATAAAATTTAATTCGGTAAACATGCATAAATTGTTTTCATAGAATTAAACTTTATTTTAATTAAAATCACTCTAACTTTACATAACCTATAAAAGTTATACAGACAAATAAGTTCTCAACATACTATGTTCGCTGGGTAAGCTAGTAGTGTCATGCGTCAGTTAGAAGGGGTATGACGTCACACGTCGTTTTCGCGCGCTAAATACATTTATGATTTTTGTAAGCCTTCAAATTAAAAAAAAAATTATAAACGTTTTTTATGTTTATATGCAACAAGAGGAATATAATAAAAAAAAATTAAAAAATCATGCCTATCCCCTATTGTAGTAGTGGATCCTGACTTCTGAGGATGTTAGCAGTAACCAGGACGATTATTTATTTATTTATTTATTTATTTATTTGAAATACGCACAGTCCTGTTTTTTTTACTATTAATACTTTGACTTTGAAATCTCGGTGGATTAAATCCCTATGGAACGATAAATTTTTCATTTAAAAATTGAACACAAAATCTTTTGATGAAAACTCATTTTTCAACGTCAGCCAAGTCATTTATAAAACTGAAAAAATTTTCACAATTCTATTAAGAGTGTAATTACTTTTCTAGCGATATTCAAATGAATTTTTTAATAAAAATTACGATAAAATTTACATAGTTATTAACAAATACTCGACATATACAATATGTCTTATTTAATCGACATAAGTTTAGAATAACACTACCTTTATGGTATGTTTATGTGTAAAAATTACTATCAAAATTGTTTTTCATAATTGCATGCTTGATTGGTACAAATGGGTGTAATTTTTTAAAGTTATATATATATATTTTTTTCACTTTATTAACTTAGGAGGCGTTAGGCAATATTTCATCAAAATGAAGATGTTTGAGATTTTACATTTAAAAATGTGTTATTTTGTTTATTTGTGTTAATTATTTTGAAGTTGAAAATTAATTATAAAACGTCTAAATTTGTGGAGGAAAAGTACAAAGTGCAGGACAGGACAGGATGATACTCTAGGGCAGTGTTTCTTAACCGTATTGAAAGAATCGCCCTCGTTACCACAGTAAAATTATCCACCGCCCCCTCCACACAAAAAACAAAATTTACACTTTTCTCTATGTGGGTATGTATTTTATGCAATGAATTTCCTACTACAAATAAAAAATAGAAATAAAACACGTTATTATTTTTATACACATTATGAATTTATTGCCTTTTATGTCATATTAATATCACATACAACATTATAATAATATTTAAATAGAATAAGTAAATAATTCAATATAAAATTTTTATTAGAAAAAATTTTTAAAAAAGTTAATGAGATCCTTGAGCCTCATGTGATTGCACCAAGTTCGTAATATAATGTTCAAGTTTAGTCAAACATAATCTCAAATCTCCTCTTTGGCTTATTTGTAATCGATTTCGTGATTTTTTCAATATATGCATTACTGCGCTAAAACCCTTTTCTACTAAATAGGAAGATGAAAATGCTATGATGGGTAATTTTACTTCTTTCCACAGAAGTGCGTATTGAGGACGAAAACGAACCCAAAAAGCATGATATCATGATATCATTTGAATCGTAATATCATATCTTCGATAAGGGCGTCCATGTGGCTACAGTATGTTTCCAAATCAGAATTCTTGAGCGTATCTTCTTTTAATTGTTGTAAAGAAGGAAACTGATGGTATTCTCGCCGACAAAGATTATTTTTTATATAATTTGAGTTTATTGATAAAGCTCAATACAACTACTTTGGCTTTAATAAGGCTGATATTGTTTCCTTGAAGATTCAGGAGATTTTCATTCATCTTTTCGAATATATCGGGCACTAATTGTCAAAAGCCAAACAGTCAGAGGCAACGTGGTAACCTGATCGCGATATGTCATTCGCGATCGTCTACACAATTATTTACAATGGTTATGTGTGCAGTGTACGCAACAATTGAGCAAATGAACATACCTTATTTTTCTATATTGATACAATGCCCACTTGAACTTTTGCAGCACCCCCTAAATGCTAAAAATTTAAAAACGCCCCGCCAGGCCTCCAAAACGCCCACAAAGGGGCGCTGGCGCCCCGGTTAAGATTTACTGCTCTAGGGAATCGAACTTATTGTTTTTCCGTAGATTTATTGACGTCTCTCCATTTCATAGCCATCCAAAGTAACGCGTTCGTTTGTGTTAGGGTTATCAGATGTAAAAATGAAAAAGGAGGACATTTAGCATTAAAAAGGAGGAAAATGAGTCGAAAAGGAGGCAGAAAAAGTTTCAAAATAATTATTATGAAAAATAATGTTTATTCGCAAAAAAAAAACAATTTTCTTAGATATTCATAAACTAAATCATATTTGAGACTGAGTAAAAGTTGGGGTTAGACCTATACATTTCAGCGGGTCAAATGAACCGTCGTCTCTTGCTTGCCATCCTGACATATTTACACGGAGAGAAAGTTTATGTTGGAATAGCAAAAATGGGAGTAAACATAACAATAAAATTTTGTAAAATAGTGCAGCAAAACTACTTTGGTACCTGGTCAAATAAAAGTTTTGCAGAAAAGTAGCAAAACAAGTTTTCTAAATTAAAAAAATAGTTTGAACCATTAACAAACCGTGTATTGTACTGTTTACTATACAGTACCCAGCAAACATTCAACCATCGGCCGAATGCCGGTAAACTGCTTTTTCTGTTGGTAAATTGCTGGCACTAAAAGTTTGTGCAACGCCAGTATTAATAATGTACTTCACATTTGTATTTCGCACTCCTCTTATACGAAGTACTTTACCAGCATTTTATGAGCACTCCTTATTTTTGATAATATGTTACATTTTACTTAAGTTTCACCATCGTTGAATAAATTTATTCAACGAATAGAGTCGACAATATCGCATCATTCTATTGACAGCAACGTTAATTTCTTCATTAATAGTTTAAAACCGATATTGTCAACTTTATTTGTTAAAGAAATTTATTCAAGGATGGTGAAATGGCCAAATGAGTATTTATTTTGCATCTAACCGTTAATTTATTTTAATACTGGGTAAGTATAAGGTAAATATACGTATGTTACATTTGAAATACTAGAGAGTGGGTATAATATAAGCACTGGTCCGTCAGAAATAAATCTTGCAACTAATGCGATTATTTTGCACTTTAGCGCTGCTGGGCTGGCAATTGATAAACCAATGGGCCAGCTAACGGCCACGGGGACACCAGGGTACTGGCCCATTACTTTCAATGCCGGGGAGTATGTGCTGACGGGCCTGGGCCCCTCCTAGGACCAGCAGGTTACACGGCGCTGCTCGGGGAGTTGAAGATAAAATTTGTTAAACACAACCAGTGGCGCAGCCAATGGGAGGGGGGTGACAGGCCTGGGCCCCTCCCAGGACCAGCAGGTCACACGGCGCTGCTCGGGGAGTGGAAGATAAAATTTATTAAACACAACCAGTGGCGCAGCCAAGGGGGGGCGACGGGTCTGGGCCCCTCCCAGGACTAGTAGATTACACGGCGCTGCTCGGAGAGTTGAAGATAAAATTTGTTAACCATAACAGTAGTTAATTTTTAAATTACTTCATTGTAAACAATATTGGCATTTTTTATTTATTTATTTTTTTTTTTTTTCGTATAAATAAACATTTTTTAAGATTGCTTACTCTTGATAGGGGCCATTATTGTTCAAGTGAAAATACATCACTTTCCAAATATGCTCCAACGAATTATATGAAGGGAAGCGTTGATCCTTTTTCCCCCTGACACATCGACTAAAACATTCGCCCAGTCAAATGATAAAACTGCTTTAAACAACTATTTACTCGATTCAGGTAAGATAAAGTGGAAATCTGACTTCGGTATAACCTTCACACGAGTTTGTTCGTTCGGTACAAATTGTGGACAAGCGGCTTATTTAAAAAACTGAACATAAGTAAGAAAAATATATCCCGCGAAAAGTATAAATAAATATGTATTTATCCAAGAAAAAATCCAGTGAAAGTTTTTAATACATGGATTAACAATTACATTTTTTTATCAACAATTAATGGAATTATTATTTGATATAAACATCAATATCCAACAGCAGAGGTGTCGAACTGATTTGGGTCGCAGTCTATTTTACATACATAATGATAAGCAGTGACGGAACTTAAATAAACCGAAGTCGTAAATATCCCGAAGGGTTTCTTGACATTTTTTTATAAACAGAAAAGGGGAAGAGAGTATATTTTACATTTTTAAATATATTTTTCCTCTAAATAAGTTCAAGTGATTTTGATTACCGCTTCAGGGACCACAAAAAATAAGGTTGAGGAAACACGGCCCGCGTGCCCTCGAAATTTGATCCGCAACTAAACAGTTTAACAAATTAAATTATAATTTAATTTGTATATATGTTCAAAATAGTACAAGTAACGGAGGACTTTTTAGGCTGAATGGAGGAGGAAGGATTTTATTTAAAAAATCAGGAGTGGTTAACACAGGACCGACCGCCATCATAAAGTACTTATATAAAATATATTCTAGCAGCAGAGTAGAAATAATTTGGCCTAATATTTTCTAACAGAGATATTATTTATCATGACCATGGAAACGTTAAATATAAGTATGAAAAAATTTCGAAAAATTTTTCAGAAATTATTCGAAATTTTTCGTTTTATTAAAAAACGTCTCAAATAAAAGTTATTAGTTATTGCTTTTATAGCAACTTTTGTTTAATAAATTTTTTTGAAATATTTTTCTATTGTGAAATATTTAACAAAAATCTTAAAATCGCAACGAGTAAACTCCCATTTTTAGACAACCGATTTTTACCAAAAGTTGATCAACTTGTGCCATTGATGGCAGAAGCTTAAATATGAAATTTCATAAAAATCCTTTTAGTCGAATTTGCTCTGCTCGTGTACACAGACAGACGGACAGACGGACAGACATACGGACAGGCAGACGGACAGACGGACAGACAGACGGACAGACGGACAGACGGACAGACGGACAGACGGACAGACAGACCGACAGACATCATGCTAAAAATAGTCAAAACGTTATGTAGGGACCTCAATTCGTGGTGATCCATCGAAATCTCGAAACGTCAAAATTGGTATGATCACAATACCTCCCTTATATATGTTGGCGGTCGGTAAAAAGGAGGGCATATCCTCCGCTTGGATACCATCTGGTAAGCCTAGTTAGCCCAAACTAGGCTTACAGTTTGGGCTCGCGTACGTGCGATAAGTATTGACGAAACTGGTGGAATATCGACGAATACCCAATTTATATTTATTCTTGCTTCTTTATCTTCATTTCAGTTTGTTAAGGTATATTTGTTTTCCTCGTTAATGCTCGTTCATAATCTTTCGTAAGTTATGGTGAGGTTATTTTGTAGATGCACCAGATGCTATGATATATTTAATAATTACGCTAAGGAGATATCTAATTAGTATCATTTTGAAGCATCTAAATGCATGCGTAACTTGTAATTTCTCAATGTTCATTAGAAATGTTAATTTTATAATTTATCCACACGAATTCATAAGAAATATACATTAATGAATATTTCTCAAAATTGTTTAAAATTACGTTATTTTAATATTAATTAGCCAACACAAAGGACTAACTAAAATATAAAAAATAATATTCAGATAGTACTCGGTTTTGTTGTCAATCTCTTGCGCAAATAGCCTTTGTTGTTGTGCGCAAAAAAATTTAACTAACTTGTCAATCTCTTCAAAAACAAAGTCATCTTCGATACTATCCAATGCGTTGCATATACCTTATTTCTTAAAAGACCTTATAATCGTCTTTTCTTTTACAGCTTCCTTTGAATTTTTTACCCAGGTACTGAAATTGTCGGTTTCATTCGTCCGATTTCTGTAACATCGTGATTTGGCTTCATCATTCGTTTGTTCCACTCTTCCCGCATAAAATTATTAAATGGTTTATTAATCGACACATCTAAGGGCTGTCGTTGACTTGAAAGGCCTCCAGAAATGGCAGCTAATTCTGTATTCATTTCTATTATAATTTCTTGGTTGCTTCTGTTTTATGCGCTCTGAGTTGATTCCACACTAACATCGCACACTTTTTAAACAACGTACCTACATCTTCGGACCATAAGACGCACCTCAATTTTCTTTCGTAATACCTTCAAAATAATCATGAAAAATACGCTAAATCTTCGATGTTTATTGTTGTTTTTTTCTAATATATATGTAAGACATTAGATATCACCATCGATGACAATTATCGTTATCTTGTCAACCGATTCTCTTCCTTTTCGTCAAATATGTGTTACACGTCGCACAAATAGTAGGCTCTTCCATATTGAAGAACTTATGTACACTACCGCTCAAAAGTTTTGAAGCAGTCGAGTTTTTGTTAAAAAAACATAGAGAAAAATTCATTTCAAACCTTTATTCACAATATAATTAACAATTACATTAAACTTTTACCAACTATAATCTGTCAATATTGTCTAAATTACACAAAAGCTTTATTTATATTTTTGATTCATCAAATTGTCCACCTTTATTTTTAATCACAGCTGCGCAAATTTGGGGCATTCTATTTATTAATTTAGCAAAATAGTCGCTATCTAATGAGTACCATTCTGTATGCAAATACTCCCACATCTGTGTAGCACTACTTGGAGATCTACTTTTAACTCTTCTATCCAACTGGTCCCAAACTAGCTCAATTGGTGACAAATCAGGTGATTGGGATGGCCATACCATAATTTCTATAAGTTTTTCTTGTTTTTTCTCATTCAAATAGGACATACACAATTGTGTTGCATGTTTCGGATCATTATCCTGTTGAAATATGAAATTTGGTTCAATAATTTCATTTCCAGATGGCAAAGCGTGATCCTGCAAAATTTGTAAATATTCTTCTTTGTTAAGTTTGCCATCTATTTTTACTAATTTTCCTGGCTTATTATTCC
Organism: Liopterus haemorrhoidalis; assembly: GCA_963971575.1. Lineage (NCBI taxonomy): Eukaryota > Metazoa > Arthropoda > Insecta > Coleoptera > Dytiscidae > Liopterus > Liopterus haemorrhoidalis. The sequence continues at coordinate 35,458,190 of OZ020620.1, read as the reverse complement.
CGAAACATCCCCAAACCATTACGTTACCTCCACCATGTTTAATTGTTGGCACTGTACACTCTGGCAAAGCCCTTTCGTTCTTAGATCGTCGGACAAATACTCTTCTGTTAGAACCGAAAATTTGAATTTTGGATTCGTTCGTCCAGAGTACATTTTTCCATTCTTCAAGTGTCCAATCTCTATGAGCCCAAACCAACATGTTTTTCTTATGTTGTTTTGTTAATTTCGGTTTTTGAGCTGCTACACATCCTCGGAGACCGGCAGAGTACAGTCGTCTTTTAACTGTTGAAACTGACACTTTACTTGGACGAATTTCATTTAATTTCGCTGCAATTTGGGAGGCTGTTAAACGACGATTTCGCTTTGATGTTACTTTTATAAAGTGATCTTCGGCTTTTGTTGTAATTTTGGGTCTCCCACTACGTTTCCTGTCTTGATTACTGTTGGTTTCTTGTTGCCTTTTTAATGTATAATGACCCCTTTTGCAGAGCGTCCATTATCTTTAAACATAAATAAAAGTAGTTATATCGTACAAATTCGATTAAAAACATATAAAAGTATATTGACTATTAAAAATCGATTTCATCAATATATATTGACATTATTTTCAATTTTTCGAAAAAAAAATTAACTGCTTCCAAACTTTTTTTTCTAGTGTATGTCTATACGTCGACCAATAGTGGCCTAAGAATAGTAAAAGAAAAAACAAATAAACAAGAACAGCGAAGAAAATAAGACCAAAAAGATCGAGGAAAAGGGAATATGTTCAATATGAACCAAATAAAGTAGTTGATAATGATAAAAATCATTGATAAACGAGTTATTGTGGAATATGCAATTTGAAAGTGTATTTTTGCTAGAATTAAAACATGTAACGTTGTATAAACAAGGTATATTTGTTATTACAATAATCGATTGAGGTGAAGGCTTGAAGAGGTGTTTAGAGAGTCACTAAGGCTCTTGAGGAATGTCTAAGACTTAACAATACAACCAATGTTGACATTAGGTTGATGGATAGACCATAACGGCAGTTCAAACACACCAGCGACGGCATTTGGTTAATATAAAATATAAAATACAGATGCTTTAAAAACTTATAATTTTGTATCTTGATACCAATCGAAATTTAAGTTTTAATCAGGGACTGAAAACATAAACAAAATAACGGTATTAGATTTTTTAACACGTTGAACCCCATGTGCCCTACAGTTGGTTACACTGATGACCCATCAGATATTACGTAGGGCTGAAAGTGTTAAAGAAAGGAAAAGAAAACAGAAACGATATTGTTTTTCAATTTTTTTCAGTGAACTATAAAAATTGCACACCAGTAGTATTTACACATGCATTTTTGTGCGCCAGTATTATTGGCACCAGCTAGTGTTGCTCGATGAATTTCAAAATTTTCCCTACCAGACATGAAAAAATCCCAAAATTGAAGTAATTTAAAAAAAATCTTCCAAAAAATATAAAATATTTTTAAGAATTAATAATATTATTAAATTATAAATAATATTATACACAAACTTACTTATTTTTATACTCTATCTCAGAAAGGCTGATAGTAATAAATCATTTTGTCAGGCAGTTACCAGTGGCGTGCACATTTTAAACACGTTTAAATTGGTTTTGTGTATATTTCTACATTACTATTTATCATTTTATTAAACGCACGCCTGTGACCATATTTATCCTATCATTAAACACACCCCTGTGACCATATTTATCCTCAAAATTTTAGGGTAAAATTTTTATGGTCTATTGTGTTTAACCCTAGTTCGTATTCCCATATAATATGTGCGGCACACTCGGTTGTTTTTAACAATATTTCGTTTCGAACTATTCATATTTTGTCGCTTTTGTTTTGCCGCTTCTGTGTGATAAAACAATAACTTTTTGCAAATAATAAATTTTATTACTATCAGCCTTTCGGAGATAGAGTATAATAACTTACTAAATTGTATATTTAAAAAAGTATCTAGGTCCACATCTACAACATTTTTTAGAACATATATATCTTCAGAATTGAATCTTCTGAACATATTTTCTGTTGATTCAAAAGACAAGCATCCTTCTCCCTGACAGTTTAAATTAAAGCGCACACGCTTTATGGCATCCATGCTTTTTACTTGCATTTTACTTCTCAGTTTATCTTCGACTATATTAATAGTAGAAAACGCTCTTTCCACTATTGCATTGGAAAAAGGTAAACTGAAAAGGCACAGAGCTAATTTCGAAATCTGGCCAAAACGAGGTTCTACAGCTGCATTTTTAATTTCGACAACTTCAATCCCAAAATTTTCTGTGGATTCTTAATTTAGCCAATCACTCCTATATCTAGGAAGACATTTCCACTAAAATATCGTTGTATCAACATTGTAAACTGAGGTAAACTGAGAAGGCACAGAACTAATATCGAAATCTGGCCAAAACGAGGTTCTACAGCTGCATTTTTAATTTCTGCAACTTCAATCCACAATTTTTCTGTGGATTTTTAATTTAGCCAATCACTCCTATATCTAGGAAGGCATTTCCACTAAAATATCATTGCATCAACATTGTAAACTGAGGTAAACTGAGAAGGCACAGAGCTAATATCGAAATCTGGCCAAAACGAGGTTCTACAGCTGCCTTTTTAATTTCTGCAACTTCAATCCACAATTTTTCTGTGGATTTTTAATTTAGCCAATCACTCCTATATCTAGGAAGGCATTTCCACTAAGATATCGTTACATCAACATCATTGATAACTGTTGGAAAAGCTACTACCAAATTATCTGGTTGCCTTATTAAAGAAATGCTCAAGTGAAAACATACCAAGTTTATCTAATATTTCCATATTTGATGGCAATCTAGGCGACACAATTGGCGACACAATTGGCGACACAATTATATCAAAAAGTTTTTACATTTTGTTTATTATTTTTAGCCCATTTTAGTCTATTAAAATAAAAGCATTATTGAATGAATATCCAAAATTAATAATGTCCTCATGCATGATATAATTATCAGATTTGTATTCAGTTAAATCATTGGATAAAAAATCCCCCACAATTTTTAGACCCCCAAAAATTTCCCAACAGCAAAAAAATCTCCCAATCTGGCAAGACTGGCACCAGCAAATCTTTGTATACGTAAATCTACCATAATATTATTTTATCTGTGATTAGGGGAATCCTCTGAATATAGACAGTGCGCAATTCATTATTGCAGCAAATATAGTGTTGTCAACTACAGTAAAATTTCCTTTTTTTGAGAATTTTTGTTATAAAAAGGCAAAAAGGTAATTTTTCTGAAAAAAAAAAAAAAAAAAAACGGATTTAACCGGTATTTTATTTCAGTTCAAACCGATTTTGGAGGAATATTATAGGCGAGAACGAAAAGAACAAAAACGATATATTTTGTTAGTAGCAAATTGAAATGAACGATATTTTTCGATCTAAGTCCCTGGTTTAATAGTTAATTTACAAAAGATTTCAAACGATCTTTTTCTGTTTGATTCAAAAGAAATTATTACAAATCATTAGACAGCATTAGAACTTGTTAAAATTCGCCTCAAGCTATTTTGGCTTATTTTGGAAGACAAGGCCAATTGTTTTTATATATTGATTTTATAAAAAAAACATTATTTATCATAAACAAGAAGATAAACTAATGAAGAATACCCGTGAAAAAATTATGACGTATAGAGATCCGCTTACAAAAAATTTAATGAGAAAATATATAAAAGGGATGAGCATCGACAATATTTTTTAGATACCGATGTTTTTGACATCGATATGGCGGTATCGATGTTATCGGAGTATCGAAGTTTTGGTGCAATATTTTTTAGACCCACGTACACAATAATTCTAATTTTGTATATACGATGGTGGTAACAAATAAGGTTGCAGAATTAAGCAATTTAGCCGATTACCGATTAATCAGCCTTGCCTTATCGGCCGATACCGACTAATTCGTCACATGACCAGGATTTTTTAATACATGTCCAAATGAAATTGTCTGATTTAAAATGTTTCAAATGGATTTGTTACATGTTGAATTAAACGTTTTTCATCCATGTCACTCATGGTTTTCTGATAACCATGATTTTCGTCTTTTCAGTATCTATATCACAATAATAATATAAATAAGAATGATTCATTATTAAAACAGATTAATCGACCAAAAAGCCGATACTGGATAATCGGTAACATGGCCGACTACCTACATTATTTTCTATTGTCTGCTGATAAATCGATGCAATCATAGTAACAAATTATATATAACCATTCAGATTTTACGTTTGCCACATTTTATTATTTTTTTTTTTTTACCGGCATTTTTAATATTTTAGGCCCGGTATTTCCAAACATAAATAAAATTGACTATCTACGGAATAAGTTGTTATTAAGGGAATAAACGATATTTTGCGAATTTCCAATTATTTATCTGTAGAGTAACTAAGTTATCTATAGGATAAGTTATTCACAACGTATAGGTATTGAAAATAAATCCATTGGATAAAAATGACAGATTTTGACAGATAAGTGTCAAAAAACATTTTATTGATAAATATATGCACATTATATAAGCATTAATACGTAAAGTATATAACAGGTATTATGTACATGTTAGACATACCTACACTTTATATACATATTACATACACCTGTTTCCATTATGTGTACTATTTTATTGTGTAATTATAAGCTGTTCACTTTTGTAAGAACACACTAGATCTGGTTATTTTGGTTACTTTTATGGTGTGTTACTGACTTTAAATGTCAATTAAAAATAATCCTTACGCTGTAAAACCGACTTTAGGTTGATAAGGTTATGATCACTATAATTAAGATATCATTTTTCATTATGACATATGTCAAACGGATCGACATTTTAAAAAAGTGACATTTTTTAATACCAACATGACATACAGCTTCAAAGGTGCAAACTATTGAAAACAAAATTCCCTCTTAGTTTGTTCTTACAAAAGTGAACCGCTTATACATATATCAAAATAAATTCAAAATAATTTAGTTTAATTTATACTTTAATTTATACTGAAATAAAAAAAATATTGTCGATTATTTTTAGAAAATTTACATTTATTTTTAAAGAAGGAAATCATGGATTCTGATTTAGAATATTTGCTAGCAGACGATGATGAAGAAATTGTAGAGTATTTAGGGTATTATTATGTATGGGCTACATAGTTCGTGTTAGACCAAATCATATGAACCATTAGGATGGGAAAGAATTTATTAATCGGTTTCGCTTAGCAAAAAATGCATTTAATATCCTGCTCCACCAAATATTCTACCAAATACTACACCAATTAAAAAAAAAAAAAAAAAATGTAAACGGTCGTATTTAATTTTCAGTGTTTTTGCATTTCTATTCTGTTTGCAGGATGCATTGACCATAATACAATTTTTTTTGCCAGGTCCGTTGTTTATCTTTTAGATTTACAGCGTCAGTAGCTTTATATATTTCTATAACATTTTTACATTTTAACACAAGATTTACAAGTTGCCTTGTTTCGGAAATATTGAAATTTGCGCTTCTTGGACGTTTATCGCACATTTTTCTGTACAAAATTTTGACAATTGTCATTTATTTTGACAGTTGTACCTATCTCTCTTTTATTCATGCGAGTTGCATATATGTTTCCCTTTGTTTAACATAACGCTACTAATACCAGCATAAAAACATTTGAAAATATTATTATCAATCAGAATAGCTATCTACGGGATAACTAGAGTTGGAAATAGAGAAAGCAATTTATCCTAGTGAATATCAAGAGGATAATATTATTCCATTGATAGTTATTCTTATAGATAACAGCAAGGCGGAAATACCGGGTCTTAGTGTAATGCGGTTAAGTTAGGTCATATGTTTTAATCCTACTTAATTGAAAAAAAAGTCAGAACAAATTGTGCGACGAAACACGATATCCAATTATTATTAACCATAAGTAAAGAAAATATAGCAGGGAAATTACTGCTATAGTTTTGAAATCAATCTTCAGTGCCTAGGTTAATTTTGAAGTATAAAGAACCTGGAAAAATACAAAATAAACCGCGAAATGGATGCTGTCCTGCGAAGAATAAGTTTAGTTGATCAAAACATAAATGGTACTGTCATCAAAGAAAAGTCAGAACAAACATCCATTTCTCGGGTTGCATTACGTCGTCCTCCGGGCGTAATCATCTTAGTAACACCCTTGGTACATAAACAGCTTACATAAACAATGCTCATCCCCACTTATGGCCGGTTACTAAAACATGAGTTAAAATGTTTAACTCAAATTACCCCTAACTCAAGTTTTTGTATGTTGTTTTGATTTGAATTTGGCATAACTTGAATTAAAACACTTAACCCTTTCTTTAACAACCGGCATAAAAGTATCTGGTTCTAATTTGAGACAGTTTTGAAAGATATGGTTAAATATTTCGTGAAAACAACGTTCTAATTAAAACCAAAAATTACAAAAACGTTTTAAAATTTACATACCTTCATTTCTTTTAAATTTTCCAGTTTATCTTCACTCAAGATCTCTTCTTTTTAATCATTAATATATCGTAGCACATTAAGCTATTAGCGTCAATAACACAGTCCACAAAACACACAATTTTTTTCTAAAATATTCACTATTATCCTAAAATGTGCGTTCAGATGTTTCTCTCTTGAACTTGCGCAGTATACTGACGGGTGCGTTCAGTATACTATATTCAGTTGCGCCTGCCGTAAACTGAGTCTATGCTATTGGTTCAGTGACAATGGATGGTTGGCCACTTGTACCCTAGAGGTGGAGACTTAATACCAAAGTAACGCCCCATGAATTAATTTTTTTTTCTTCTAGTTTTAAGGTTAGGAGTTAGGTGTTGAGATTGTGAAACTTAAATATTACTGCAATAACAACTAAATTGTTAAGAAGTGTTAATGAAAGGTTCCTAACACCTAAGTGGCACATAAGAAAAGATAAGGTTGAATTCTTGACAACTGGCACTATACGAAAGCCACGTGAACAATGTGTAGCAACAGATACAGTCGGATCTTTTTATAAAGAGAATAAAGTCACAAATAATTGCCTGTTATGTTTATATAATAAAGTCTGTTCCAAACGGTTAGGCGGAACTAGATTTTGCAATCTAGTTACTTTCATCGTTTAAATCATGCTTTTCGGCCGTTTTGTTAAGCTTTGTAAATCATACTTGCAACAAAAAATTTGTGGTTAAGGTTAATATCATTTTAAAATGTCATTTTCTTTATATTTTGATTTTTTGTGTCATTCTTAATACAAATATCCCATTTATTTATTTTTTTGTCATTAAAATGTGTAAGAAAATTAATTTAAGTTTGACATATGTCATTCGTTTCCATGGTTTCATTGTTGGAATTTAAAATTTTGACATTCCAACGTGAAAAATTAAATAACCCAAGCAAGGTCCCTTTTCGTGACAACCTAAAAGAACGAAATTCCCATTTAGTTCCGCCTAACCGTTTGAAACAGACTGTACGTATTAAACCTACTTATTATCATCAAAACAGTATAAATAGTGAACTATACTCTGTTCAAAATCAAGAAGTAGTAATGCAATTTTTCGTTGGCTGTTGAGCAGTTAGGATGGCGACTTAAATTTTTTATGTGATTTTGTTACTATTTCTGCATTTCGAACAGGGTACCTATAATCTATAATATAACAGACCAACGTGTGTCCCTGGGTGCGTACCTGTCGTCTAAAACAGTGTTTCTCAACCAAAAACGCACCGCGGACCAGTATAATATATAATTTTCTAACCACTAATAATAATTCTTGGTTCATTTTTGCTAGAAAACAAATATATTGAATGTGCTACAAAATACATTTATTTTATTTGTCGAAAATCACAGAAAATAAATAAAATATAAATTATTTGCATAAAAAATGGGCATAAAAAATAAAAATAAAAATTGCAAAAAAACACATAAAAACTTTCGCGGACGACTAAAATTTTTCTGCGGACCACCTGTTGAGAAACACTAGTCTAAAACAAATTTGAAGCGAGATGCCAAAATGTAACGAAATATTCTGAAGGTTACCGAAGTGTAAAGGGAAACTCTAAGACACTCCTATATCCTTTAACCGATATGAACAATATTTTGCAGATTTATTCTCTAAGAATCTACGAATATAATTACATATAGAAATGTCTAGGGTTTTGTAGGCATTAACAAGAAACTCTAGACATTTCTATATCCTTTGATCGATATGAAAAATATTTTGCTGATTTATTCTTTAAGAATCTGCGTATAAAATAACCTATAGAAATGTCTACGGTTTCGTGGGCGTAGATAAGAAACCCTAGGACACTCCTATATCCTTTAACCGATATGAACAGTATTTTGTAGATTTATTCTCTAAGTATCTACGAATATAATTGCATACAGAAATGTTTAGGGTATTGTAGGCGTTAACAAAAAACTCTAGACAATCCTATATTCTTTGACCGATATGAACAATATTTTGCAGATTTATTCTCTAAGAATCTGCGGACAAAATAATTTATAGAAATGTCTAGGGTTTCATAGGCATAAACAAGAAACCCTAGGATACTCCTATCCTTTGACCGATATGAACAATATTTTGCAGAATTCTCGTTTTCAGCTCGCATGCAACCAATTTCACCAACAATTTTAGTCAACCTACAAATCTAACCTCCACTATAGTTGTCAAACAGTATTTTTGAAGTTAACGCCTTTTTGATCCGTGTAGTTTAAGAAATTTGTAAATATTTCATTTTCGAAAAATTGTATCTGAAAAACTACATGTAATAGTGACCTGCGGTTGGAATTTTTTAAATCCCATGATTCTAAAGGGCCTCAGGAATATTGTAAAACAACACCCAAACAAATTTTGTTTTTGTAAAATTTTTATTTTTTCAATATTTCTTTGAAATATAAAAAAATTCCTAAGTTAAGAACAATAAAATATAGGGACCTGAGGTTTGAATTTTTGAAATCTACAGACTTTTTTCTACCTAGATAAATAATAGCACCCTCCTTTGTTGACACCTTTTTGATCCGTGTAGTTTTGAATATTTGTAAATATTTCATTTTTGAAAGACCGTATCTCAAAATCTACATGATATACAGACTTTTTTGAAATCCTGAGGTCCTAGAGGTCCTTAGGACTCATTTTGAAACAATAAAAAAAAAAATTGCGAAATTTTTAATTTGTATTTTTTTTTTTTTTTTGAAATTTCATAAGATTCTAACTAAAGAACAATAATATATAGAGAACCGCGATTTGAATTTTTGAAATCTTCGTATATTGTTTAGTCTAGAAAAAAAATGGGGCCTTAATAACCCTACTTTTAAAATAAATATCAATCGTCAAACAAAACCTTTGAAAATGACCAAAAATCGAAAAAATCGTGAGGTACCACTTACGATTTTTTCGATTTTCGAGTAAAAATTTTTTCTCTCTGATTTACTTCAAAATGTGTATACTTATGTATTTTAAGTCGTAGATCTCAAAAATAACCTTTATTACAAGCTACAGTTTACAGTTTTTGAATAATTTCAAAAAAACCGACAGAAAATGACCATATTTCATAAAATACATACATGAGCAGAGCCGTAGTACGGAAAATTTGCGCTAGGGGCAGAGGCGTAGCAATGTTTTTGGCGCCCTTGGCAAATAAAAAAAAGGTTCTTACTCCTCAACATCCACGCAATGAGCAAAAAAAAGATCCTCACCTCCCAAAATCCAAGTGATGAGCAAAAAAAAGGTCCTCGCCCATCATTTACGTCCTCTACAAAAGGCGTCAGTGCCCGGGGCCATCGCCCCCCCCCCAGCCTGTCCTAAGCCCTCGCTTAGGCTCAACCTTAGTTATCTTAAGGCCTCATCACACTAGAGTTATTATTCAAGTCTAAACTTGGAAAAGTAAAGTCTTTGCATTCGAATCGAAGTCTTGTGTGTGTGACAGTATGACAAAAAACCTAGGTCTTTAAGACTGAGCAAATACATCGAGATATATTTCCCCTGTCTCTAGAAGACAGACGAAATCTAAGTCGTCAAATGCGCGTGCGTGACCTCGCTCTCTCAGTCAGATCAAGTGAGATGGGTCTAATGTTAACGTTATGTACGCAGACGGAAGTCACTTTTCCCTCTTTCACGTGTGATAGCTGAAGACGTGAAGACTTGAAACCTCGAAAAAGACTTACAAATTAAAACTTGGATAGCGTTTTAGTGTGATACGCCCTTTAGAATCTCTGTTTAGAATCTTCAGAACTACAAAGATCTTCTTTGGTACGGGTCATTTGAAACCGTCATATGGGTCCCTCTGTGACCCGCGGGTCATGCATTCGCCATCACTGCCCTAACTATTGTTCTTAACAAAAATGTTGATTGATTTGTTCGATGACAAGATAAAACTAAAGGATTTAAGTTATTACATTTGTAGATATCATTGATAATATTCGATATACATACATAGAATAGAATGATATAAGATAATCAGTAATGCGTGCCGAAAGGGCTGGTAGTTCAGTAATTCACCGCAGCGCGTCGTTCTCCACGGAACGAATCTTTTTGAATACAAACAAGTCGTAAGTCATGTTGGTCAGAAACCTCGTGTAATATATGAATGAATAGGTCTGGCCTGCTTCAGCCACAGCCAAAGACTCGCCTCTCACCTCTCAGCCTCTCACTGTCACCTATTGTCGCCAGAAACCAGTGCAGTAGAATTATTCTTTAACGTATTCAACAGTCGATAATTTTACTTGGTGCCATCGAATATAGGTATCTTTATAAGCTAGGACTACAAACTTAAATCATTCACAATGGGACTATAGAAACGTTGCTGCTTTCTTAATGTGAGAATTACACAGGACAATCATTATGTTTGCTTATCTATTGGGCTCAACGATGACCGAAACGAATAATATGAAAGTTGTCATTATTTACATGTTAAATATTACATGTACATATGAAATATCGAACAGAAGGCCGCCATTCGTACCCTAAGAGCTCCGAAATAAGATTGAAAATCCATTGAACAATTGGAAGACAATAAAAGATAGAGAGATTAGCCAACAGAAGTCAAATCGTTCATTGAAAGACATAAAGAAAACAAGAGTTTCGAAGAATAAAATTCGAATACGCTAGTAGTACTTAATTATGATAATTCCGTGGTAAATTCCTAATGGTACGCCCCTGTTTTTCATTGTCACACTCTACCTTTTGTCGCCTGACTGATGTATTTTTTTACTTTACCATAAAAACGGACAGATTTTTTTTTGTGTTATATATGTTTCATCGTTTCAGTTGTAGGTTCAGTTTGAATGTTTTTTTAATATCTCAAGCGTGAAAATTATCAAAAAATGTGTTAAAAGTTGTCGTTTATTCAAGATTTATAAGATCATAATTTAACCTTTTTTTTAAGCAACCCTTTTGTTATATAAGAGATTTTTTATCAAAATAAAGCCCACTTGAAATTTTGATCTTATGAATAGTTTTCATAAAAAAATGTTAAGTATTTATTAATTATAAAAAAAAACTTTTTCTTTGCACTTTGTTCTGTAGTCACACAAAAATTCTTTAATTTTTGAAAATTAATTATTATTTTTTTTCTTCTTTATTTAAGCAGACACAAACTCTTTTAACTCTTAAGAAGATCTTATACTGTACACGCAAGGAAATCACTGTATGTATTTGTAAATAATTCATAATGGTTACGAATTTAGAAAAAATAATTTTAGGTTAGAGGGAAAGTTCTGCCGTATTTAAATAAAAATATATATATATATATATATATATATATATATATATATATATATAATTCTTTATTTCCCCTAGGCCTTGCGGCGTTTAGGGTTTTAACTATTACATTTCTTTCTTCTTCTTCTCCTACAATCTACCTCCTGTGTTCCTCTCTTTCTTCGTATTATCTTTTCGGCTTCTGTCTCTAGTCTCCTTCCTTCTTAACTCCAGCACTTCTTCCCCTCTTTCTTCGCTTCTCTTCCCTCTTTTCTTTCCTCCTCCTTTGCCTCTCTCTTCCTTTCTGTTCTCAGTTCTGTCTTGCCTCTCCGCATTCCTTCCTTCTTTCCTCGAGTACTCTCACCAACCTTTCTCCATTTCCTTCTTCACTCAACAGCTCCTTTATCTCTCCCTCCCATTTTGTCATCTTTCCACATCTTTTTGTAAAATGTTCCAAGGATTCTTCCTCCTCTCTACACATGCTGCATATCCTATCCTCTGGTATTGCCCAATACCTATTACTCCGTTCTTCATTTCCGCATCTTAATCTGGCAATCCTTCTAACCCTGCCCCCTGCCTTTCCTGTCCTTCCTTTCAAATATATAGGTATTCCTACCGTCTTTATCTCCCTATACCCTTTCACATTCCTTGAATTGTCTATTCTTACTGTTCTTTCCTGTTCCTGTACCTCCTTGTCTCTCCTTCTCAATTCTTCTACTATGTTTCTTCCTCCATTTCACTTTCGCTCAGCTTCCCTTATGTCCATCCCACATCTCCAATAGTACTCTTTCCTTGTTTCTCCCCATTCCGACAGTTTACCTTTTTGTTCTTCCTTCATTCTTTCTTCCCAGTATTCTCTTAATATCTTCATTCATTCGTCCCTCCTGATTTTCTCCTCATACTTCGCCGCCATTATTTTATATTTTAATACTAATGCCTTAGAAACACTTTTGAAAGAATTAAATTTTTTCCGTTAATTTTGCAGAGATCTGAATAGGTAGTAATCTAATTGTGTAATACCAGGTGAATATGGTGGGTGACTAAGAACTTCCTATCCAAACGCACTTTGTTGTCACCATTGCGGTATGCGGTCTAGCGTTATCTTGATGGAAAACTATTCCTTTTCTGGACGTTAATACTGGCCTTCTTTACTTGATAGCTGCATGCAATTTATCGAGTTGGTTGCAGTACAGATCCGCAGTGACAGTTTGTCGTTGTTTTAGCAGCTCGTAATACACTGGACCTTTTCTATCCCACCACAAACAAACAATTAGTTTTTTTGATGAATATTTGGTTTTGCAAGAGTTGCTGACGATGATCCAGGTTTGCAGTAAACTTTTCTTCTCTTAATTTTCTCGTAAAGAATCCACTTTTCATCTCCAGTAATCAGCCTGTCTAGAAACGGCTCCACATAGTGTCTAATGGGATGTGATGAGCATATTCTTACAAGATCTGATAAATTCTTTTGGGTCAATTCATGGGGGACCTAAATGCTTTGCTTTAAGGCAAAACCAAGAGATTTAATGTGGTCACCAGCAGTTGTGTGATGGATGCCGAATTCTTTTGCAATTTCTCTAGTTGTTAGATATAGATTTTGCTCCAACATGGACCGCAAAACATTATTATCGATCTTGGATGGTCTTGCAGATCGAATATCTCCTTTTAGGCTTAGATCTCCGGAACGAAATTTTGCTAACCATCTTTGGCAAGTACGAACATTTACAACATCTCTTCCAAATACTACACATATGTTTTCCCATGCAACCGACGCGTTGCTTCCTCTTTCGAACGAAAGATATAATAAAAATATCCCCATGACTCATGGGGTGCTGATTTCAAAAATGTTAACAGTTTCTGCCTATCACGTCAAATTTTTGTTCTATCGTACTTTTTTCACCTTTTCACGTCAACTTTAATTTCAACTTCGTTCTTGTTGTCCAATATATTTCGTAGGAACGCCTTACATGCAGGTACTTGTTATAGACCTTTTTAAAACGGCGGGGGTTGCAAGGTCAAGGTCAACAAGGTGGATTCACAAAATATCCATGTTTTTTGTGTTTGTGGGACAGCAGAGCGAGAGATAAGCATTGGAAAATTGGCTGGTGAGAATAGATTTAAATGTTGGAGAGCCAAACATAATACACGAACCTTTGGTGGGGCGAACAAAAATCATTTCCCCCCCTCTTCATATTAAACTGGGTCTAATGAAGCAGTTTGTAAAAGCGTTGAACAAAGATGGTGACTGTTTTAAACATATATATCTGAAACATTTAAAGTCTCAGTAATGAGAAGCTAAAAGCTGGCATTTTTGACGGTCCACAAATTAGAAAATTAGTGAATGATCCACATTTCACTGTACATATGGATGATATGGAGAAGAATGCATGGCAGTCTTTCGTGGCGCTTATCAAAAATTTTCTTGGGAATAAAAAAGCCGAAAACAATGTGGAGGTCGTTGAAAAACATGAGCGTGAAACATCATTTTTTAAATAGTCATCTTGACAAATTTCCTGTCAATCTTGGAGATGTTAGTGATGAACAGGGTGAATGTTTCCATCAGGATTTAAAAGAGATGGAGAGACATTATCAAGGAAGGTAGGATAATCACATGATGGCTGACTACTGTTGGAGTATTAAAAGAGACTTATCGGGAATGGTGCACTCCAGAAGATCTTACAAACGACCATTTAATCCTTAAATTATTTTGTATTTTTATTTTAACACTCCAATGCATTAAAGTGTAATTAAAACTGTTCTCATTTTCTTTCTTTCACTATAAATAAAATTTTAAGAATATTTTCTCATTATTTAGTCCTTATTGTTCGCCAAATTTGTACCAATTACAGTATCGACGTCTAAAATTAAACGATAGAAACATTATTTGGCCGAAAATATGTATTTGTTGTAGAGCAAAAATCTGATGTGATACGCAAAAACTGATGTTATATTTGAGTTCAGCAGCACCAAATTAGTAAGAAACAAGTCTTAGATGTAAGTCAGCAAAAATTGTGTTGACCAGTGATATTGAGTTATGAAGCGATAACATTTTTACAACACTTTTTTCTACAATTAAAAATATCCTATTAAATAGATCCGTTGCAAATTTTGATGTATAGATTGTTACTAATTTTATTTCATATCGGTAGTTTTGTATAAGAAACTTATATTCTGCGGAGGTTATACCTACCGTTAAGTAGTAAATAAAGTTCAAGCTTTGTTAAACTTGTGAACCGATTTTAAAATTTCATGTTGTTAATACATGTTTAGAAGTTAAAACACACTTGTAGTTTACGATATACTATGCATAATAAGGTAATAATTTTCGAGTTGAAATTTCCGTCTTCAACGCCGAAAAAGGTTGGCTATTAACCAGATATTTAACGACATAACCCGCTGAGTTTTAGCGGTACGGCGTGCGTACCTATAATACTATGAATATTAAGTCTTTAACTAATATTTAATCATAGGTAAATATTACTTAAGTGTTTTGGTGTTTTAAACTATTTCATGCCGGCTGAATCAAATATAGTCACCCTATTTCTCGTTCCAAAGGTCCCGGGTTGTATTATACGAGGTGTGTAAATTAAGTAACCGGACTGACTTTTTTTATTTTATTTTTTTTATTCGAATAGAATTACAATTCAATATTGTTCTCCTCAAAATGACTTCCTTGGGAAGCCACACAGCGCTGGAGACGGTTCTTCCAATCCTCATAGCAGTGCTGGAACTCGGATACTGGAACAGCTTTCAGGTGGTCGGTTACGGACGTTTGAATGTTTTCGAGTGTCCCAAAATGACGTCTTGGGAAGAGGAAAAAGTCACAAGGACTCAAGCCAGGCGAATAAGGAAGCTGAGGAGCCACAGAAATGTTTTTACGGGGCAAAAACTCGTTTATTGAAATTGCTGTGTGACAAGAATATTTTTCTCATTCCCAATTCATTGATCTAAATCTGATGAACGGTAGTATGTCAAATTCAATTCTTCCCCGATCATTCTGACTGTCAATCGACGATTTGAACGCACAAGATCCCGGATTCTGTCAATATTTTCATCGGTTCTTGAAGATGAAGGCCTTCCGCTGAGTGATTCATCTTCAATCACCTCTCTTTCTTCTGAACATGCCTTAAACCACCAAAAAACCTGGGTCCTTGACAAAACACTGCCACCGTAGGCCTGCTGAAGTTTTGCAAAAACTTCCGTTGCACTGTGTCCAAGTCTGAAGCAAAAACCCGATAGCACACCGTTGCTCGAATTGAATGTCACTCATTTTTAGAACGCACTAAAAATAACTGAAAAATCACGAAAAAAATCGCTATGGACAACAAAATTACTCTAGTGAGTTCAAACTCGTACTGAAGGCGTATCATATGTTCACCTGCCGCCCCTCGAAGACCCGTGTCCTAAATATTGCCAGATGAAATACTATGTTGCCAGTCCGGTTACTTAATTTACACACCTCGTATATACCGTATTTTTCGAACCATAAGACGCACCGGACGATAAGATGCACCCCAAATTTATGAGAAAATTTTTAGAAAAAGTGTTTATTATTACAATAACTTGTACCAGTAACATTCTCTTCATCTATTCTCTCTGTACTATCACTGGTCTCGTTAATGTCTCTATATTATTTTCATCTGAACTATTGTTGTCAATTATTAACTATGCAATGAACTTTTAGGTTAGTGATGACTTTGACAGATCTGCACAATTAATTTATTGTTGAATCATATTTTCGATAGAAGGTACATAACGAAAAAAAAAAAAAATAGAATTATTCCTCATTAATTTGCCTTTCTAAGTTGCCTCATGTACAGTACCAACCTTTAAAATTATTCTAATGAGCGGGAAATCCAAACGCCTGTCAACCATTTACTAACGCTCTGTATAAGTTTCTGTTTTTATCAAGATTTTGTTTTTATTCCAACTTTTTTTTACAAATGTGACAACTAATTTGGGATTTTAGACACTGAAATTACCTGACCATGATTACCCAATCTGAACGAGATTAAAATCCGCCGCTGTATAATCATATCCAAGTGGATTCGATTTGCTATTGTTTCTGGTTAACAATAAGCTACTATGCTTTAGAAGTATTTAGCTCAGCAATGCGCTACGTTGGCGTTAAACCACTATTTATAAAGTAATAAATTCGAGGATTGTTTTAAATAATGGTAGAAACGACATTTAACAGATAATACTTCATAAATTCACTCCAACAATAATTAAAGATCAGTTAAATCAATTCTCAACATTATTCAGTTTTAAAAGAATCAATTTTGGGTTTAATTTTTTAAAACCTCTTGACGATGATAATAAATTTGCGTCTGAAATAGAACAAAATGCAGAATAAAAAGATTAAAAATAATTTTCAATCTTTAATCTAGTCTCAAATACCTTTTATTTGATGTCCCACTTTAAATTAAATCCTATAAAAAAAATAATCAGCTGTGGCCACCACAGGACCGACCGCCATTCCAAAGTACTTAAATTTATGCTGCTTTATCAAAAAATGTCTCAAACAAAAGTTGTTAGTTATTGCTTTTATAGCAACTTTTGTTAAATAAAGTTTTTTGAAATATTTCTCTGTTATGAAATATTCGCAAAAATCTTAAAACTGACACAAGTAAACTCTCATTTCTAGTTAACTGATTTTTATCAAAAGTTGATCAATTCGTGCCATTGATGTCAAAAGCTTAAATAAGAAGTTTCATAACATTTTTTTTAGCCGAATTTGCTCTGCACGTCTACAGGGACCGACAGACAGACCGATAGACATCATGCTAAAAATAGTCAAAACTTTATGTAGGCACCTCAATTCGTGGAGATCCATCAAAATCTCGAAATGTTAAAACCGGTATGATCACAATACCTCCCTTATATATGTTGGCGGTCGGTAATAAAATTTAAGGAGTCGAAAATTTAATACGAGTTATTAAAGTAAAATTTAAGAACGGCTGAATCGATATTGATGAGGTTTTTCTCAGCTTACTGGTCATTTGTTTGAAAAGATTTTAAGCAATCTTATCATGGTATGACACCAGGTTTCTGAGCATTTATGAAATATTTTGAAATAAGATTTTCGTGTGCCACAATAAAATTGTAGGTGTATTTATTCTTCGTTAGATACTTTATTTATTTATTTTTTTTTTACTCTGTGTAAAATATAATTTCTCTCTGATAATTTTATTTTTTGCTTTACCCTACGTTCAATCAAAGAACATCAATTCGAACACTTAGTAAGAGAGCAAGGAGAATAAAAAGGAAACGGCAAACTAAAACGAGCTAAGAAAAAGAGATTCGTCGACTTGATTCTTCCTAAAATGATTTCCACCAACTCATTCTGACTTGGTCCTGTTCCAAGCCGGCTACGATTTGTTTCAGTAGCGAAGCAATGAGTATACTGCTAGTTAGTCATATTTCCTGTTTAGTTAGTCATATTTCTGTAAACAGGGATAAGACGAAGGTAATGGTATTCTGTAAAGGAGGAGGGAGAAGAAAGAAGATAAAATAGGAATGGATAGGCAGAGAAATAGAAGAGGTGAAGAGTTTAAAATACCTGGGTTATGTACTAGCGAGGAACAATGGGGCTGAACTACACATAAGGGAAAGAGTAAAGAAGGCAAGAATAGTCATGGGGAAGCTGTGGAATATAAGAGAGAGAAAGTTTAACGACGATATTAGATGGAGATTGAGAACGCCGTGGTGAAAAGCATCCTGCTATATGGGGTGGAAATATGGAGATGGAAGGAATGGGAGAAGGTAGAAGGAGTACAAGAGAGGTATTTGAGATGGATCCTAGGGGTAGATAGAACAACACCAGGGTATATTGTAAGAGTAATTGTAACTGAAAAGGGATAAGATGAAAGTGGGTACAAAAAGGAGGGCGGTTAAGTATGAGGAGAAAGTTAGAATAGAAACAGACAAAAGAATAATGAGAGAATGCTGGGAGGAAAGAGCCAGAGAGGAACAGAAAGGAAGATGGTACGCATGGGGGGAGATGAGAAAGAAGTATTACTGGAGATGCGGAGTGGATGCGACAGGAGAAGAAAAGACGGGATAAGCGTGATTGAGGAGTTGTGGAGGAGGGATAAGGAAGTGAGGGAGCAAGAAAGGACAGTCAGAATAAACAAATCAAGGAGCGCAGGGAGATATAAGGAGGTCAGAACTATAAGGGTGCCAAGCTACTTTAAGGGAGAAAGAGGAAGGTCAGGAGGGAGGGTTAGGAGGATTGCGAGGCTAAGGTGCGGGAATGAAGAGAGAGGAAATAGATATTGGAGGAAACAGGAGGATAAGATGTGCAGGATGTGCGGGGAGGAGGAAGAAGATATAGAGTACCTCGCGAAGAGGTGTAGAGAGATGACAGTATGGTCGGGGAGCACATTAGACCTGTTGCACGAAGATGGAAGTGGGGTGAGGTGGGCGAGGGATTTAGGGGCAAGAAGGATTGAGATTGGGGAAGGATAACAGGAAGGGGTAAAGGCAGTGGCGGATTAAGCCTTCGCCGGGCCCAAGACATTTTTGATTTACGGGCCCTCAACCTATGTTTTTAAAAAAAAAAACAAAAAAAGGTCCTTACCTCTCAAATCAAGTGAAGAGCAAAAAAAAGGACTTCACCTCCCAAATCATACTGAAGAGCAAAAAAAGAGGGTCCTCCCTTCCCAAATCCGGGCCCTTGAAAATTACGGGCCCAAGACAAATGTCTTTTTTGTCTAAGGCGAAAGTCCGTCATTGGGTAAAGGAAGGAAGGAAGAGACGCGGTGGGAAGCAGAAGGGGAAAAATGGAAGGAAGGAAGGGCTATGAGGTTACCTGGAAATGGGGAGGAAGGAAGGGAGATAGGAGGAGGGGTGAAGAAATGGTTGGAAGGGAAGAGAATGGAATAAAATAAATTAAAGATGGGCGAGAGAACTGGAAGCAAGAAGGAAGGAGATCGGAGAGGGAAACCAGAATGAGAATAGGAAGAAGGAGAGGGACATTGGAGCAAGAAGAAAGAAATGAGAAAATATATTGTAAATTGTAATTTGTATTGTATTGTACGTTATTTATTTTTGGATTGATTTTTTTATTTTTTGTAATGGTTAATACCCTGAACGCCGCAAGGCCTAGGGAATACAGAATATATATAGTCATATTTCCATTAATCCAAATTGTAATAAATTCTATCTTTTTCTATTAAAAAAGAACAGAGTGGCACTTTTTCTATCCAAAAGCTTCTTGCCGCTTTAGATCTACCGGGATCTGGCTACATGGCTTAGAATAACGTAAAAATTTCCGAGTGCTTTTTTAAATGTATTATTCTTTTCAGATTCACTCTTAATAAGATTCATATGAGTTGGATAATGGTCACGTGACTGATGATTCGAGATCCAGTGATCATCGAGCGGAAGTGACGTGGGAGAGTCATTATACACGTGCAGCGCCATTACTGCCCCGTGGACTGTGAATGAACTAATGCAAACATTAGGTGAGTGAGTCTTTATATTAGTTAAATATGCTTCAAGTGCTTTCATTGATTTAGGGGTTACAATTCGTGTGATAAAAGTTTCATTTGTTGCATGAGACTCTTTCAAAGGTAGAACTTAGAAAAAGAGATAGCAGGAAAAATTTTTAGTTCTCATGGAAGATAAAATCTGTCTTTAAATAAAGCCGGCTTCGCAGGTTCCAGTGTACCTTGAATATGTTCGCCTCTGCAAGTTTGCCTGTACAGGCAAACTGAATTCACTAGTTTATATACGGTACAGGTTTACCTTACAGTTCTCTCGGCTATTACACAGACGATGTTTTGGCGATAGTTGTCATTAATTTTTTACAAAAAACTGTAATAAGCGTAAAATAAAATGTGATATATGGTGTAAAATTTGGTTGTAGAGAAGAGAACATTATTAACAAGTGAACTTGTTACAGATAGATGAAGAAACCTTTTTGTGGCACCTATCGCTTATTACTCCATTAGTTAAAAATAATATGATATGTTCTAACGAGGAACAACAGAGCAGAGCAGCATGTTAGAGAAACGGTGAAGAAGGTAAGAATGGTTATGGGGAAGCTATGGAGCATAGGAGAGAGGAGTTTTGATGACGATATCAGGTAGAGGATCAAATTGTTTGACGGGATAGTGAAGAGTATCCTCATGTACGGAGTAGAGATCTGGCGATGGAAAGAATGGGAGATAGTAGAAAGGGTACAAGAGGGATACATGAGATGGATTATGGGATTAGACAGAACGACACCAGGATATATAGTGAGAGAGGAAATGAAGAGGGAAAAGCTGAGAGTAGGAGCTGGGGCGAGGGCGGCGAAGTATGAAGAGAAAATCAGAAGAGACGAAAGAAGGAAAATATTAAGAGAATGCTGGGAAGAAAGAATGAAGGAAGAACAAATGGGTAAACTGTCGGAATGGGGAGTAACAAGGAAAGAGTACTATTGGAGATGTTGCATGGACATAAGGGAAGCTGAGCGAAAGAGAAATGGAGGAAGAAACATAGTAGAAGAATTGAGGAGGAGAGACAAGGAGGTACAGGAGCAGGAAAGAACAGTAAGAATAGACAATTCAAGGAATGTGAAAAGGTATAGAGAGATAAGGACGGTAGGAATACCTAAATATTTGAAAGGGAGGAGAGGAAAGGCAGGGGGCAGAGTTAGAAGAATTGCCAGATTAAGATGCGGTAATGAAGAACGGAGTAATAGGTATTGGGCAAAAACAGAGGATAGGCTATGCAGAATGTGTAGGGAGGAGGAAGAATCCTTGGAACACCTTACAAGAAGATGTGGAAAGATGACAAAGTGGGAGGGAGATATAAAGGAGCTGTTGAGTGAAGAAGGAAAAGGAGAAAGGTGGGTGAGAGTACTCGAGGAAAGAAGGAAGAAATGCGGAGAGGCAAGACAGAACTGAGAACAGGAAGGAAGAGAGAGGCAAAAGAGGAGGAAAGAAAAGAGGGAAGAGAAGCGAAGAAAGATGTAAAGAATAACTGGAGTCAAGAAGGAAGGAGACCGGAGACGGAAGCCGAAAAGAGAATAGGAAGAAAGAGAGGAACACCGGAGGAAGAATGTAGAAGAAGAAGAAGAAATAAGTCATAAAATGTATTATATTATTATTTTATTATTATTATGATTTTAAATGTACTGGTTAAAACCCTAAACGCCGTAAGGCCTAGGGTAAATAAAGAATTATATATAGTTAAAAATAAAAATATTATGATGAGGCAAGCCAAATTCAGAAAATGTGTGTCTATCACCTTTTTTTTTAATCTGTTAAACGGCGCAATTGAACTGTCTAAGAACGTTGTCTTAAAACGCCTTCAAATTATGGGTTTATTCATATCATACGTTTCCAATACGGATCGTTTCCATCGTATTCATCGTACCGCATCAGTTATTTTGTAAAGTTTGGTGCCTGCACGGATTGTTGTCTAGTTACTAAAACGTTTCGATATCTATCTAATGAAGATTTATGGGCGATAATATTGGAATAGAAAGATATTTAAAATAATAAACGTAGTAAACGCTTCTGTCCATAAACTGCTGAAAAAAGAATTACAGAAGATAAACCTTGAAAATTGAAGATTGGACTGATGAACAAATCAATAATTTCGTTTATTACAAAATCAACTGATTGTGATACTGGAAAAATAAGGAATGATAATAATTCGTTTTCAAGAGAGCTATTACCCGAAAAGAAATGATTGTTACTTAATCATTTTTTTCACTAGCTATAGTTGGTCTTGAATAGTAACACAAACATATAACATTTGCCGGGTAGAAAACACTACGTGCAGGAAACGATAATGATATCACCATACCTTAAACTGCATGAAGAGAAGAAACTATAACCCTACAAGTGAAAAGTGATAAAACCCACCCGGGAGTCGAGGAGCCTGGAGAAGTCTTCTCCCACTCACATGGTCACTACTTGCTTGGCTTCACCCTCGATACAAGAATCTGGCGTCAGTGTCTTGGTCGTCACCTTGTGGACTAATACGTGCAGCGGAGTTGGCTATGTTCCACTACCTCCATATTTTGTGACTTCCAGCCTTTTTGTATCGAAAATTAACCCAGTTCCAATATTCATTCGTCATGACAAATATTTCCTCATTATGAAAATGCGATGTCTGCATTTCGTAATCAGGCCACATACGTCATAGCTGACGAATAGTTTTTAAGACAGCTAACCGTCACAATGTCTAGATGTCGTAATCCTGACCTAGGATTACCTATGTGACATTACCCCCTTCCCCATCAGCGTGGCGCCCTGACATGCAACAAATAAACAAAATAAAAAAATAAAAATCAGAATAATAAAACCAATGGCAAAAAATAAAAAGTTTTGAAGTTAATAAAGACTTAGAAACTTGTCAGGTATTTCTACGCTGTTGGCTCATGTGACGTCTCTAGATGGCCACCAAAATGCGTAGACACAGCTCCCCAATACCTGACTGGCGGCTAAGGGCTCCTTGGTGCATGGCTCATGAACCTTAGGAAATTTGGAAAATTTGAATTTTGATCGACATTTGTGATTCAGCCGTCTGTTTAAAAATTGAACTTCTGGAAGTAATACCCAAAGTATTAAAAAAATAGACATAACGAAAAATGTGTAGTGTTGTATTTTACGTGTTCTAAAACTCAAAATATATCATACTCAAAACCTGTAAAAATACAGTACATCTGGTTTTTCATAAATATTTACAAACAACTGATTAATTTCCAGATGACTTGTATTTTTACTGGGTTGTGGTACTTGCAAAAAGGAGAAAAAAAATAAAGAAATAAATAAAAAATAAAAAAATAAATAATAATAGAATATTTTGATACCCGTTACGTTGGTTATCTGTTCACCAAGCATGCAGTTGCCTTGGGTAGTTATAAAATCTCGAGATGCCGGAAATAAAGGTGGTATGATGACAACCAAAATGACAAGAAAATTAAATACTAATAATTAATTAGGGATGGGAATTTATTTTTGAATATCGATATATACGCAATTCGATATATCGTAAGTGTGATATCGATATTCGATATATATCGAAGTAAAAATATCGATATTTTCGATATATCGAAATAACTAACACGTAACATGTAAGATATATAAATTACAGTTTTTTTTGGTTGGCTTGGCGGGAAATGAAGTCGCCACTTGACAGACAATCACTTAAATAACTTTCTAATATTTTCCTAGTTAATTGCTCTCATAATTAAATATATATATATATATGCTGTACACTTTTTTAAGGACAAACCATATCTTTTTGGTTACGTTATGTTTTATAGTGTATTACGGACTTAATTAAAAATATTCTAAAGCTGTAAAACCGACTTTAGATTTATTGGTTATGATCATTATTAAGAAAGTGACATTTTTATAATTTATTAATACCAACATGACATACAAATTCAAAGGTGCAAATTATCGAAATCAAAATTTCGTCTTACAGGCTATTCCAAACGATTAGGTGGATCAAAATGGAAATTTCGTTATTTTAGTTTGTCACGAAAAGAGGGACCTTGCTTGGCTTATTTCATGTTTCAGGTTTGGCATGTGAAAATTTAAAATTCAAACAGTGAAACCATGGAAACGAATGACATATGTCAAATATTTTAATACATCTTTCATATCTTGAAGAAAAAAAAAATAAATAAATGGGAAATTTTTATTAAGAATGACAAAAAAGACAATCAATTTAATCTAGAATTTGCAATGTGAGAATGATTTACAAAGCTTAAACAAAATGACCAAAAGTCCGAATTAATAGATTTTAAAATCTAGTTCCGCCTAAACGTTTGGAATAGCCTATAGTTTGTTTTTACAAAAGTGAACAGCATATATTTAAATGTAAAAAAGATACAAGAATACCGATATTTTGTGCGAATATCGATATTTTGCGCGATATATCGCATTTCAAATATCGATATAAAAATATCGATATATTTTTCTAAAGTATCGATATTATCGAAATATCGATATATCGTTCCCATCCCTATAATTAATAAATCAAATAATAAAAATAACTTTTAAATCATTTAATACTATTTTTATCTTGGTTACCCATCCATTTTTGTCTTTAGTTTCCCATCGTATTTCCATTAAAATGTCGTTGTATAGGCTAACCTATTATCAGTGTAACAATTATAATCAAGTGAATAGGTTTATTCCTCTAAAACTAAATACTGTGATAGCTGGCTGTTGGCTGCTGGCTGTTAGCTGTGTGTGCCCCGTGTACAGTGGTGTGAAGTTAAATGTTGGTATTGAACCGACACAGTGTTCGGAAATAGCTCGTCACGGGAACAATAGACACGTTTTGCGCATTTTGTGCTTGCATGAACACCCCCTGTACTCGACTCGTCATTGTTTAACATGAGGTTCCGATTGCGCAAGGTGTATTACAATACATTACATAAAAAAATATAACTAAAATCCATTCAAGATATTTCCTCATCTGAGTATGCCATGGTATTTTTTTGTTAAGATGGATATTAAAAAAATTACATCAACTAAATGCCACACTACAGTTTACATTACAAAAAGAACAAAATAGTAAAATACATTTTCTTGATCTCATTATAATCTGGAATAAACATAATTTTTCCTTTAATATAAACAGAAAACAAACTGCTACAGGTACTATAATTCCGGCTTCTTCTTCTCATCCTTAATGTCAAACACCAAATTATCGGCACAGCATAGTTACATACACAGATTATTTATTATTTTAGGTGCATCAACAGCTAGGTTATTAGCACCAGAGTACTCAGGTTACATTTTTACTTATAGGGTTACATGTTATATTGTTTACATATTTAGTATATTTATGATATTTTGTTTTATATTTTGCTGTACATGTTTATGTCTTTTAGGAAGCCAATGGTGGAATTTTCTGATTTTCTGTCTGGTGAAAGTGCTTCTTTTAGGGTTTGTGGGATCTTGTTTTTCTGCCTTTGCTGACTGTATTTTGGGCATGTAGTTAGGATATGCTCAACTGTTAGCCTAACATGGCAGTTGTCACATTTGCTGGGATCTTCTTTCTCGAATATATGCTTGTGGGTTACCATAGTATGTCCTAGTCGCATTCTCGTCAGTACGATTTGGTCTCGTCGGTCTTGTTTTGGTTCCCATCGTTCGGGTCTTTCTTTAATTTGTCGTCGATGGTTGTTATTTGTGCCTTTCCATTCGTCTTGCCATTTTGCTTGCACATATCTTTTAATTGCTGTTTTTAAGTCGGAAGTAGGGATCGGTATTGGTGTTATATCTTCCCGTAGGGCTTCTTTCGCTTCTGTGTCTGCCTTCTCGTTGCCATCTATACCAATATGGGATGGAATCCACACTATCGTGATTTCCTTGCCCATATCTCTAATACGGTGTAGGTTTTCTTTGGTTTTTTGCGATATGTGGTTTCCACTCAGGGAGTCACAGTAAACAGCATATTTGTTGTAGCCTTCTTGGTGTCGAAGTATCAGTTCATACACAGATTAATTAGGATATTTATTTCTGAAGTTGATTATGATAAGGAACTTAATATAATTTTACAAATAGCTCAATCTAATGGTTATAGCCCCACACTTGTACATGATATTCTTAAGAAAAAGAAAAAGAAACTCCTTCTAAATAAATTTTATAACAATGAACTTTCAAAACTAGTAAAACTATATAGAAATATAGAAAAATCAGCTGTGTCCACCACAGGACCGACCGCCATCATAAAGTACTTGCATAAAATACATTCTAGCAGCAGAGTAGAAACAACTTTGCTTAATATTTTCTAACAGAGATATTATTTACCATGACCATGGAAACGTTACATACAAGTATGAAAAAATTGAGACAAAATTTTACAAAAATTTTTCGAAATTTTTCGTTTTATCAAAAAACGTCTTAAATAAAAGTTATTAGTTATTGCGTTTCTAGCAACTTTTGTTGAATACATTTTTTCGAAATATTTTTCTGTTTTTCTGCCAAATATTCGCAAAAATCTTAAAATCGATACGAGTAAACTCCCATTTCTAGTCAACCGATTTTTACCAAAAGTTGATAAACTCGTGCCATTGATAGCAGAAGCTTAAATATGAATTTTAATAAAAATTCTTTTAGCCTAATTTGCTCTGCACGTGTACACAGACAGACAGACGGACGGATAGACAGACCGACAGACATCATGCTAAAAATAGTCAAAACGTTATGTAGGGACCTCAATTCGTGGAGATCCATCGAAATCTCGAAATGTCAAAATCGGGATGATCACAATACCTCCCTTATATATACGGATGTTTAATTTTATAAATTATAAAATTAGTCAGATTGTAATATATAACCCTAATCAGCCCTTTTGTTAATTTAATCTTATCTAAGATCTAATATATATATATATATATAAAATAACAGGCCTCCTGCACTCTTGTGATATCCACGTGTTCTAATTGAATGCATGAAGATTACAAATTGCGCCAATTACAGTGAATGTGATTCGTTGATGGCTGATAATGGGAACACCCTGTATGTAGTGTACAGGGCGACCCCAATGACAGTTCATTAGAGACAGTGGCTAACCGCAGGAGGACACACGTGTACAGGGTGAATCGAAATTATTGCTGATAACATCTGTATTAGATAATATTACAAATTTACCTATGCAAGTGCATCTACGAGGATCATTTCAAAAATAATACGCACAATTTTTTTTTACATGTTTATTTTTATAGTATTTCTTTACAATCCTTCAATATAGTTTCCCTGCTTCTCAATATCCGATTCCCAACGTTTGGGAAGGTTTTCTATTCCACCCAAGACACCATCTCTGTTCATCTGTCGAATGGCTCGGGTTTTGGCAGCATTAAGTGCGGAACAGAATGCAACGAGTTCGACGACGCGTTGACGGCGTTTTGACGGCGCTATCTGTCAGCGCAAAGTTAAAATCGAGCTGTAGTACGCAAGTGCACAGAATGAGCAACATCTGAACAGCGT
Organism: Liopterus haemorrhoidalis; assembly: GCA_963971575.1. Taxonomy (NCBI): domain Eukaryota; kingdom Metazoa; phylum Arthropoda; class Insecta; order Coleoptera; family Dytiscidae; genus Liopterus; species Liopterus haemorrhoidalis. The sequence continues at coordinate 35,430,514 of OZ020620.1, read as the reverse complement.
TCTACGCCGTTGATATTGAATGTTCGTCAACTTTCTACTTTTGACGGAGTTGAACATTGACGTAGAACGCCTAACCTCAGTTTTTATTAAATGGTAAAGTGTTTGAATGTATAAATAACTTGCATACAACATAAATAACATCACACACAAGTCTTCATCATCCATTATAATTTTAATAAAAGAAAGCGCACGTATAAACACATATAGGTTGTCACTTGTCACTTTGACGGCGTTAAAAATGATTGCATTGTGTGCAGGCGAAAATTCAACGCCGTTCTCAATTACGCAAATGTAACGCCGTCGCAAATGACGCCGTGCTGAAGACGTAGCGCGCAGTGCATTCTGTTCCAGGCTTTAAGCTCTTCCAGAGACCGATAACGATGTCCACGTACAAGTTTCAGCTTTGGGAATAAGGATGAGAATTCTTCCTATGCGGATACAAGGAGTGTAAATTAAGTAACCGGATTTTTTTTTATTCTAATAGAATTACAATTCAATATTATCTCCCTCAAAATAACTTCCTTGGGAAGCCACACAGTGCTGGAGACGGTTATTTCAATCCTCATAGCAGTGCTGGAACTCGGATACTGGAATAGCTTTCAGCTGTTCGGTTACGGACGTTTGAATGTTTTCGAGTGTCCCAAAATGACGTCCCTTGAGGTGATTTTTCAATCTTGGGAAAAGGAAAAAGTCTCCTTAGTCGCCGGACTCAAGTCAGGCGAATAAGGAGACTGAGGAGCCACAGGAATATTTTTACTGGCCAAAAACTCGTTTATTGAAGTTGCTGTGTGACAAGGCGCATTGTCATCGCCAATTCATTGGTCAAAATTTGATGAACGGTAGTGTGAGTCAAATTCAACTCTTCCCTGAACATTCTGACTGTCAACCGACGATCTGAACGCACAAGATCCCGGATTCTGTCGATATTTTTATCAGTTCTTGAAGATGAAGGCCTTCCGCTGCGTGAATCATCTTCAATCAACTCTCTTTCTTCTGAAAATGCCTTAAACCACCAAAAAACCTGGGTCCTTGACAAAACACTGTCTCCGTAGGCCTGCTGAAGTTTTGCAAAAGTTTCCGTTGCACTGTGCACAAGTCTGAAGCAAAACCTGATAGCACACAGTTGCTCGAAATGAATGTCACTCATTTGTAGAACGCACTAGAAAAAACTGTTTCACGAAAAAAATCGCTACGGACAACAAAATTACTCTAGCGAGTTTAGACTCGTACTAAAAGCGTGTCACATGTTCACCTGTCGCCTCTCTAAGTCCCAAATGTTGCCAGATCAAACGTAATGTTACCAGTCCGGTTTTTAGGGTTTTGTAGATATGACCAAAAAACCCTTATACCGTCATTTTGTCGTCTATCTGTCTGTCTGTCTGTTCGGTAAAAATTGTAGCCAAACTGCTAAACCTAGAGAGTTGAAATTTGGCATGCTTATACAACGCTTTGACCTGCATATAGGAAAAATACTAAAAAATCTAAAAAACATATCCCCCTAAAAATATAAACAAATACAAACTCATCGAAAAAAAATATTTTTTTTTTAAATTCTGAGTAGGGTATCAAATGAAAGCCCTTAGTGTATGTACATTGGTGTGAACCGGAATAGTACAACAGGAAGTTTTGATCAGATTATGTTTTCGGAAAATAACGCATTTTTTGTGTTTTTAACTAAAATATGTTAAATATTTAATTCGCTATGTAACACGGTAGATAAGTAAGCGCTCGTAGCGTAGTGCGTTGTGTCGTCGCTTCGTAATTTGCAAACTAGAATTCGATTCCTGTCAATTTTAATTTTTCTGTTTTTTGCATTTTTATTTTGTTTAAATTATTTCGTCAAAATTCTAGTTATATTTTGGTAAATGTTGCATTTAATTTTTAAAAGCGTAAATTTAATAGCCAGTGGGAAGTGTTCTATTACATATATTTAATTCTATGTTTGAATGTATACGAAATTAGTGAATGGGGCTTATGATTTAAGCCACCAATGGAAGCCATAAGCGCAATTTTCAAAATCTTAATGAACCTTGTTATATAAAAAAATATACTGCACATATTTAGAAACTTAAATAATGGTATTAGGCATTCGAATTAAAATTCATAAAAAATATTTTGACCATAAAATTTGTTTTGGCATCCTAAATAATCATTATTCAGTTACTAAATACCTGCGAAACCCTGACGTGAAGTGTGAAAATTCACACTTCACGTCAATTTTTTAATTTACACACCTCATATGTCACCGAACCACGAAAAACACACCAAACTTAAATAAACCAACATGGAAACAATAGTAAAACAATCTTCATGGCTTATGGCTGCAAGGTTAGTAGAGCTATTTATTAATTTTTTCATTAAAATTAAATATTTTTTACGAGCATTTCCACTATGCACATGCTACTATTAATATTTATACCTGTTTTATTTTTATGATATCCTATCCCATATTTCTTCCTCTAACTGGACATAAATGTGATCTGTTTTATTAAAAAAACCCGAGGAACTAATATTTGTATCTTCCTGTTTGTTTTAACATCCCATTTATAAACTTATGCATTTTTATTGGCTTATTATAAGTTTGAGACTTTGAACGCGGTAGGTAGAATTATTCTTTTGACAGTTGCTAGACGGGAAATATTTTGGGCGGGTGTGGGATGGACCGGTATATTTGCACCTGAATTTTGTTTAAATTTATAAAGATTCTTTTCTTAAAATGGTAAGTGACATTTGAGCAAGTTAAAAAAGAAATTATAGAAAGATATAATTTATCAAATTTCAAAATTTAAGTGTACATTCTATCTATGAACGCAAGGAATAATAGAGCTACTGTCTTATTAATTACTGTGTAAAACACCAGAGGCAGAACATGTTCGATCGGTAGCGAATATCTACCAATTACATACTCTTTCAACAGCCATGTATCAAAAATAATCATTAATATTTAAAACAGTATTATTGTAAGATCATTAAAAATAACGGCGGCCCGTATCAAAAGAATAACAAAAAATATCAAGCTATGTTATTCCTACACAAAGTTGACCAGTCAAATATTCTTTTTACGGGTTTTGTAGGTATGACCACCAAAAAACCCTTATAACGTCACTCATGTGTCTGTCTGTACGGTAGAAATTGTAGCAAAACGGCTGAACATAGAAAGTTGAAATTTGGCATACTTGTACAACTTTTTGACCCACATATAGGAAAACTATAGAGAGTTCAAAAAAATTGATGTGAAGTGTGAATTTTCACACATTTCAGGGTTTTGCAGGTATTTAGTAACTGAATGATGATTATTTGGGATGCCAAAACAAATTTTATATTAAAATATTATTTTTGCAATGGAACCGGAATAGTTTAACATACAATTTTTGATCAAATTGTTTTTTCGCAAAAGTCGTCATAAAAAATGTTTTTTTTAAATTTATTGTGTGGCATCAAAAGAAAGCTCTTAAGACGTAACGAAAAGTAGTTTTTATTTTTATTTTAATACGATTTTTTCCAAAAAAGTACTAAAAAATCAGTGTCCCACACCTTTTAACCCTAAGGGGTTATATGAAAATTCTGAAAAAATTCTAAGCAATGTATATTGCTATGAACCAGAAACGTACGAGAGAAATTTTTTATCCGATTTCGTAGAGAATCTGTTAGTTTTTCATATAGTCGCAATATAAACAATGTCTCTGTAGGCGTTATGCTCTTGCGTGACAAAAGATTGCCCGCAATGTTGCCAGGTCTGGATTTGAATGATTACTGCAATTATACAAAAAATCTAACTGCAACATTCTTGTGCCTATTGATTGAAAGGATTTAAAACCAACACTTGTAATTGTGTTATGTAGTGACAGGCATTCATCGTTTGGCCTTCTAATAATCATCATTCACTGACTAAATAACTACAAAATTTTGAAATGTGTGAAAATTCACACTTTAATTTTTTAAATATAAAATAAAATACCACAAAATTATTGGTCGCATTCAGTTTAATAGTAAGTGAAGAAAACGCAAAAATAATACTCCGCCTGAAAGTATAGTGTACATTTTGATCGTTTTCTTGACTGAAAATATATACATTTACAATTTTATTTGATTAGAATGATTTTATTTATAAAATAGTTACTAATATCTAGTAAAACAAAAAGTTTTAATTTATCAAGAACGTGGCTGTCTCCACAGCTTTTATGGAACATGATAACGTTGTTTGTAATCGTCCCTTACGATGAAGTTTTGCCTTTTTAATGTTCGGAATCTTATAGGAATTCCCTTCTTTTGCTAACATGGTTGCTTCTAGACAAGTTTGCAATGTTAGAAAAACATTATCAAGGGTTTGTATGTTTAATGCATTAAATGCATTTTGTACGCATTCAATCTGTTCGTCGATGGTATTCGGAAAAGCTGTATGTTGTAAGGATTGTATAGAATTGAAAAAGCTAAAATTACAATTTTTTCTAGAGAATTATTGCGAAGAAACAGTAGGTCGGTTCATGTTGTATATATATTTGCTCGACTAGAGATTTGAGTGACAGAAAAACTAATATGAGTTAATGAAATGCGCTTTTTAATAAATCGCCGGTTAACAGAGCGAGTCTGTTTGCCCACCGTGTTTTAAGTAGCACATGATTGAGCCCACGGGCGAACACCAATAACCATAATTCAACTGGTGTATTAAATAACGTCAACTAGGAGTCTGGACAAACCTAACGGAAACCACCTAAAAGAAAAACAAAAGACCTTAGTAAGTTGTCGATTGAGGAACAGTGAAAAATAACAGTAAGACATCATTTAAAGGAAATATCAAAGAATTAAACCTAGCAAGTCAACGACTAAAAGCAACCCAGCAAACATTTAACTAACGGCCGAATGCCTGCAAACTGCTTTTACTGCTGGCACCAAAAGTAAGTGCAACGCCAGTATTAATAATGTACTTCACATTTGTATTTCGCATTCCGCATTCCGCCTATACGAAGTACTTTACCAGCATTTTATAAGCACTCCTTATTTGTATTAATCCAAGCAAACATTTTTATACTTTTTACTTAAAACTAAACTTTTTTTGAATGTAATAATTTGAAAAGTCTGATTGTTCTTGGTCATAAAACGCCCTAACGGCCAGTACCCCCTCGAGGGCCAGTACAAGTTGATACGTGTTGGTGGACAGTTTGTCAAGATGTGTATTTGAATAGTTATTGTTTGTTTTGTGAACATTATACAGTTTTTTATTGTGATTTGTGTGTGTTTTGTTAGATTTAAGGACGTATTTACACAAACTATTTCATTTTAAATTGTTTAATTTTTAGTTTAATTCAATCATAGTTTTTTTCATGTAATAAAATTTTCAATTATTAATAAATCTGTTACAAGATTATAAATATGTCATTTAAAAAATATAATTTGTCATATTTCATTTTGAATAGTGACATCTTAAATATTTTGTAAATATAATACCAACCTAAAATAATACAAACTTAATCCAAAACTGTAAAGCTTTTTTTTACAATATAACCAAGTTTCTAAAAGTCAGTAATACACTATAAAAATCACCAAAATAACTAGATCTAGTTTGTTCTTACAAAAGTGAACAGCTTATAGCTTTAATGCTTATAAAATTTGATTACTGAATTTATTTTAACAAGCAATGATTTCTTTAGGTTGGCACTCTTCAAGTCAGGGGGGAAAGATGTGGTAGATAATACAAGACGAATATTGGCGAAAATTATTAGTCACCCCTTATCTTTAGGATGCAATTGGTTTGGCCGAAATGGCAGAAAACCATTTTCTTAAAATTCTTCATTAAATTAATAAATTAAATAAACTAATTCCTGTTATTCCTGAAATTATATTTATTTAATATTTATAAATGAATCAATAAATTATAACTGTTAATACAATTTGCAATCGGCCAGTTTTACCATCGTTGAATAAATTTATTTAACAACTTAAGTTAGCATCATTCTATTGACAGCAATGTTAATTTCTTCATTAATAGTTTAAAACCGATGCGATATTGTCAACTTTATTTGTTAAATAAATTTATTCAACGATGGTGAAAATTGCCAAAAGAGTATTTATTTTGCACCTAACTATTAATTTATTTTAATACTGGGTAAGTACACATATGTTACATTTGGAACACTAGAGAGTGGGTATAATGTAAGCACTGGTCCGTCAGAAATAAATATTGCAACTAAAGCGATTATTTTGCACTTTACCGTTGCTGGGCCAGCAACTGATACATCAATGGGCCAGCTAAGGGCCACGGGGACACCGGGGTACTGGCCCAGTACGCAATGCCAGCACTGGCCCATTACTTTCAATGCCGGGGAGTATGTGCTTTACCAGTACTGGCCCGTATAAAAATGTTTGCTGGGAATTCTAAGTAATTAGCAACTACGCAGAACAAAATGTAATCATTCCTTTATAAAAGAAAAGAACAGTGAACAAATCCCAACAATTTCTCGATTATGGGAAAGGAATATTACGAAATTTAAAAAACTCCAACAAGTTCTTGTCTACGGAAATTAACAAAGAATGAATTCCAGCAAATACTCGATTACGCAAAATACCAACAAATAAATCCTAAAAAGTACTTGAGTTCAGAAAGACCAAGGAACGAAATTTAGCTATATCCTAGATTACGGAGAGATCAAAGAACGAATTCTTAGTCCTTAACTAAAGAAAAATTAAAACACGAATTTTAGCTTGTCCTCGATTACGGAATCCAACGAACGAATCCTAGAAAATACTTTATTCTAGAAAAATCGAAGAACGAATCTTTTCTAAGTCCTTGATTCCAACGAACGAATTCTAGAAAATACTATATCATAGAAGGACCAAAAACTGCATCCTAGCTAAGTCCTTCATTACTGAAAATCCAACAAAAAAATCCTAGAAAACTGTATCATTGAAAAACCAAAGAACGAATCCTAGCTTAGTCTTTGATTACAGAAAATCTAACAAACGAATCCTAGAAAATATTCTATCATAGAAGGACCAAAGAACGAATCCTAGCTACGTCCTTGATTACGAAAATACCAATGAAAGAATCCTAGAATATACTTTATCATAGAAATATGAAAAATCAGCTGGGGCCACCACAGGACCGACCGCCATCCCAATGTACTATTCTAGCAGCAGAATAGAAATAACTTGGCCCAATATTTTCTAATCAAGATATTATTTATCATGACCATGGAAACGTCACATATAAGTATGAAAAAATCAGCTGTGGCCACCACAGGACGGACCGCCATCACAAAGTACTTGTATAAAATACATTTTAGCAGCAGAGTAGAAATTATTTGGCCCAATATTTTCTAATCAAGATATTATTTATCATGACCATGGAAAAGTGACATATAAGTATGAAAAAATCAGCTGTGGCCACCACAGGACGGACCGCCATCACAAAGTACTTGTATAAAATACATTTTAGCAGCAGAGTAGAAATAACTTGGCCCAATATTTTCTAATCAAGATATCATTTATCATGACCATGGAAAAGTGACATATAAGTATGAAAAAATCAGCTGTGGCCACCACAGGACGGACCGCCATCACAAAGTACTTGTATAAAATACATTTTAGCAGCAGAGTAGAAATAACTTGGCCCAATATTTTCTAATCAAGATATCATTTATCATGACCATGGAAAAGTGACATATAAGTATGAAAAAATCAGCTGTGGCCACCACAGGACGGACCGCCATCACAAAGTACTTGTATAAAATACATTTTAGCAGCAGAGTAGAAATTATTTGGCCCAATATTTTCTAACAGAAATATTATTTATCATGACCATGGAAACGTTACATATTAGTATAAAAAAAATTCGAAATATATTTCAATTTTTTTTCGTTTTATCAAAAAATGTCTCAAATGAAAGTTATTTGTTATTGCATTTATAACAACTTTTGTTAAATAAATTTTTCGAAATATATTTCTGTTCCTAAATATTCGCAAAAATCTTAAAATCGACACGAGTAAACTCCCATTTCCAGTCAACCGATTTTTACCAAAAGTTGATCAACTTGTGCCATTGATGTCAAAAGCTTAAATATGCAGTCTCTTAAAAATCTTTTTAGCCAAATTTGCTCTGCACGTGTACACAGACAGACAGACAGACGTACAGACGGACGGACCGACAGACGGACAGACAGACAGACCGACAGACATCATGCTAAACATAGTCAAAACGTTATGTAGGGACCTCAATTCGTGGAGTTCCATATAAATCTCGAAATTTCAAAATCAGTATGATCACAATACCTCCCTTATATATGTTGGCGGTCGGTAAAAAATAATATTACTTGAGAACATTGTGGTCCTTCGAGAACCAGTAGATTTTATGTATTAATTAAAGAAAATATACACCTGTATTTCAAAGTTGTAACAATTAAAGTATTAACTAAATTGTCAACTTAAAAACATCTGCATATTTTTTGTGTCAATTTTATCATTTGTTCCAACATTTCATATAATTAATTATATGATTACTAATATAATTTTATTAATTTTGCACATTTGTAAGAAAATAATTGGCAAAAAAATGTCATAAACTTTCACTTCGAATTATATTGACAATGAAAAATTGGTACTATTCTACTTTAGCAAACCCACTAGGCAATGTTGCCAACTATAGTAAAATTAAAACAAGTAAATTTAAACTAAAATCACAATAGAATTAAAATTATTTGTATATATAATAGGGGAAATATTTTAAGATCGCAGCGCTGTTGCGGCATACTTGGAAATTTCAAAATAGACATTCATTACATGTAATCATATGGGCAAGAACGTGAATTTTAATGTTTACTGGTGGTTTTTGTAATTTTGCTACAATATTAATACGTGTTTTTATGCAAGTTAATCAGTGAAATATTATAACGTCTAATATTAATAAATAAGAATAATTTTAGGCATGTTTTTATCATTTTTTAGGGTTTTGTAGGTATGACCAAAAAACCCTTATACCGTCATTTTGTCGTCTGTCTGTCTGTCTGTCTGTCTGTCTGTCTGTCTGTCTGTCTGTCTGTCTGTCTGTCTGTCTGTTCGGTAAAAATTGTAGCCAAACGGCTAAAGCTAGAGAGTTGAAATTTGGCATGCTTATACAACTCTTTGACCCGCACATAGGAAAAATACTAAAACATCTAAAAAACATATCCCCCTAAAAATATAAACAAATATGTGCTCATCGAAAAAAAAAATATTTTTTTATAATTCTGAGTAGAGTATCAAATGAAAGCCCTTGGTACGTGGATTAACGATCAAATTTTTATTTTTGCAAAATAAATTATTTTGAAGCGATTTTTGCCAAAATTATGCAAAAATTTTTTGTCCCACACCTGTAGCCCAGATGGTTTAAACTAAAAATCTGAAAAAATTCTAAGTAATGTACATTGGTGTGAACCGGAATAGTTTAACAGGAATTTTTGATCACATTAGGTTTTTGGAAAAAAACGCATTTTTTGTGATTTTTGGCTAATAATGTACACAAGTTATAGCTTTGTAACAAGCAACACTCTAACGTGTGTGCTGGTCTAGTGGTATTTGACGCTGACTTTTCACCCATGTAACCCGATCCGATAGGGATCGAACCCTGGAGAAGAGACTATATATTTTTGTAATTTCTATATTGTTTAAATTATTTTTTCAAAATTCTAATTATATTTTGGCAAATGTTGCATTTAATTTTTAAAAGCGTAAATTTAATAGCCAGTGGAAATTGTTTAAATTATAATTTAATTCTGTTTCAATGTACACAAAATCAGAGGGGCGGAATTTATAACAACCAATGGAAGCCATAGGCGCAATTTTGAAATTCTTAATGAACCTTGCTATATAAAAAAAAATACTGCTCATATTTAGAAACCTAAATAATAGTATTAGGCGTTCGAATTAAAATTAACAAAAAAAAATATTTTAATATAAAATTTGTTTTCGCATCCAAAATAATCATCATTCACTTACTAAATACCTGCAAAACCCTGAAATGTGTGAAAATTCACACTTCACATCAATTTTTTTAGGTCGAAATGGACCTTTTAGGTTATTTAGGTTAGGTTATTTTTTAGATTGAAATGGATTTCTTTTAATCCACGAATTACACTCAGATACACAGCAATAATAGTTCGACTTCAACATAATTTTTGTCTTGTCTTCCACTTTAATTTAAGGTTACTTTTACTTATTATCACTTGATACCAGTAAAAACAATTTAAAACTGATTTTAAAATCACTTAAAATAACATAAAACTTAACAAAACGTAACAATATAACAATATAATAACAACAAAACTATAGTAAAATGCAAATATATATTTTGATCCCATATAACTCAATGTAAAAAGTGCGATAGAATGTCTATTTCTGTAGTTGCTTAAAATCTCACCAGATGTCGTACCGCTTAGCAATTTTTCCCTATAATGCTTGACTTTCAGTTAAATAAATCTAATTAAATTAATATTCTGGTATTTTATAATAAGAATAAATAATAATATTACATTCACAGCTGATTAACGATTAAAAAAGGGGGAACATAATTTAGTGCACCTAAAAACTGGGTGAATAAGTTAGGTTTAGTTAGTAAAAGTCTAGGACAGCAGAAGCCGAAAAGCTCAAAGTAAGCTTAAAATAGTTTGTGTAAAAAACGTTTATGCGGTGTAGGATGTAATTCAGTAGTTATACCTTTATCTTGTTGTTGTTTTATTTTGTAAAGTGTATACATTCTTTATATATATATATATATATATATATATATATATATATATATATATATATATATATTCACACGAACTCCTTTAAGGTTACTTTGAGCCTTTCATCTTCTGTTGTCCTAGAATTTTACTAACTAAACCTAACCTAATTACCTTGTTTTTAGGTGCACAGTACTTTATTTTCCCCCCCATATTAGCCCAATTAAAATTGTGTATCATTGTACATACGTTTATAACATGGTGGTGCAGGGGGCCAGTTCATTGCCCACCTGAATTAAAAAAATTTAAAATATCGATACAATGTATCGATATAATAAATATAATAAATAACTAAAACAGATAAAAGTGAAAATAAATAATATTAAATTAAATTTAAACTACATTTATATATTAAAACTCTAATCACAGTAGAAAATAAAGGAATATTACTTATTTGTATATTTCTTATAAATAAACTCATTTAATAAATTGATAAATTTAAATTATTGAAATTGATATATTACATTTTACTATTGTCAATACTGCACGCATGCGCAGTAAGGTGGGTTTGCTACAGTAGCGTTTGCTAAAGTAGAATAGTACCGAAAAAGGTTACCGAAAATTTGCTTCTTCCAACAGGTATTTTAGATAAATTTTATATTCTATCCAAGTTTTAAAAATAAGGACTCTGGTAAAAAACTACAAGAATTCTTATCAAACTACATTGGAGGTAAGCGAAAGATCATGTCTTTGGATTAAGATGCATGCTTAATTTAGAACAGGTGGATCCGGATGATCTGAGATGGGTTCTATTTAGTAATTAAGTATAAAATGGCACTAAACTAACCTAATTTTGACTAATAGAAAGCAGATGCTTCTTATAAATTTCATTGATTAGGGCATTTTTAAATTATGGCAATATTTAGGATGACTTTTATTAATTTTTAAAATATGTGTAAGATATTAATTTATTAATTTCCTCTATCTTTTTGGACACTGTTATTCGGGTATTGTGAACAGTGGGGTACCCTAACGTATATGGTGTGCAGAATTTCTTTAGAATTATTTCTAATTTTTCAGAAATTATTTGACAAGAATAACTTAGAAAAATACAAAAATAAAAGTTATGACGATATAAAAAAATTTATGTGAAGTGTGAATTTTCACACATTTCAGGGTTTTGCAGGTATTTAGTAACTGAATGATGATTATTTGGGATGCCAAAACAAATTTTATGTCAAAATATTTTTTTAAGAATTTTAATTCGAATGCCTAATACCATTATTTAAGTTTCTAAATATGTGCAGTATTTTTTTTACATAGCAAGGTTCATTAAGATTTTGGAAATTGCGCCTATGGCTTCTATTGGTTGCTTAAATCATTAGCCCCGCCCTCTGATTTCGTATACATCAAACATAGCATTAAATTATAATTTCAACACTTCCCACTGGTTATTAAATTTACGCTTTTAAAAATTAAATGCAACATTTACCAAAATATAACTAGAATTTTGACAAAATAATTTAAACAAAAGAAAAATGCAAAAAAAAACAAAAAATTTAAAACTGACAGGATTCGAACTCTAGTTCGCAAGTTAACTGTTTAGCAAATTAGAAAACCAATGACTAAACGCACATCGCTTTGAGTACTGGCTTATCTACTGGGTTACATAGCGAATTAAATATTTAACATATTTTGGTTAAAAACACAAAAAATGCATTATTTTCCGAAAACATAATCTAATCAAAAATTCCTGTTGTACTATTCCGGTTCACACCAATGTACATTACTTCGAATTTTTTCAGATTTTTAGTTTAAACCATCTGGGCTACAGGGTGTGGGACAAAAAATTTCTTGCACAATTTGGGCAAAAATCGCGTCAAAATAATTCATTTTGAAAAAATAAAATTTTGATCGTTAATCCACGTACTAAGGGCTTTCATTTGATACCCTGCTCAGAATTTTTTTTTTTTCGATGAGCACATATTTGTTTATATTTTTAGGGGGATATGTTTTTTAGATGTTTTAGTATTTTTCCTATGTGCGGGTCAAAAAGTTGTACAAGCTTGCCAAATTTCAACTCTCTAGGTTTAGCCGTTTGGCTACAATTTTTACCGAACAGACAGACAGACAGACAGACAGACAGACAGACAAACAGACAGACGACAAAATGACGGTATAAGGGTTTTTTGGTCATACCTACAAAACCCTAAAAAGCTTCCTTGTGCTCATTATGCCCCGGTGTTGAGGCAGAATGAGCACGGGCGTGGTATAATGCGCAATCAGCTAAAATCTGGCGCAGAATGAACACACGTGAGTGCATTCCTCATCGTTATCATCTTCTCCAGCGCAAGAACAATGTGCCCACTTGCCACATGCTCTGCACTGGAGCAATCAACGTCTGGATATGTGTGAAAAATATATCAACATAGCAAAAAACACGTTTCACCAATTTACAAAATGCAAACGCCAGCTCTCAGTCATACAACCACTCTCGGAAGACACTAGCGAAGTATTGAATGTGACTGGAATGCACCCAAACATGGCGGCATGCTTTAACAGCCAAAAAGAGGGGAGCCCGTTATGCCCTGGCTTCCCCTACATCTTTTGGATAAATAATCTTATTTATTTAACAGATATTTATTTTAAATTATTTTGTTAGTAGTTAATTAGTTATTAGACGCACACTAATTATTCCATTCTTTGGTCTTTCTATAATAGAGTATTTTCTAGGATTAGTTCGTTACATTTTCTGCAATCAAGGACTTAGCTAGGATTCGTTTTTACCAACCGCCAACATATATAAAAAAGGTATTGTGATCATACCGATTTTGACATTTCGAGATTTCGATCTCCACGAATTGAAGTCCCTACATAACGTTTTGACTATTTTTAGCATGATGTCTGTCGGTCTGTCTGTCAAATACCGATTTTCACATTTCGAGATTTCGATGGATCTCCACGAATTGAGGTCCCTACATAACGTTTTGTATTTTTAGCATGATGTCTGTCGGTCTGTCTGTCCGTCCATCCGTCTGTCTGTGTACACGTGCAGAGCAAATTCGGCTGAAAGGATTTTTATGAAACTTCATATCTAAACTTTTGACATCAATGGCACGAGTTGATCAGCTTTTGGTAAAAATCGGTTGACTAGAAATGGGAGTTTACTCGTGTCGATTTTAAGATTTTTGCGAATATTCCAAACAACAGAAAAATATTTCAAAAAAAATTATTTAACAAAAGTTACTATTATCTGTCTCATTTTGTAATACGAAACTAACAAGGAAACTTCATTTTTATGTTGTATATTTAAAATATCATCTTAGGGTGGTAATTCTGAAGTGGCACCTTTCAAATATTTGACATGTCAATCACAATTTTGTCATGTCAATTGCAATTTTGACATGTCAATTTGTTATCTGACATATGTGGTTTTTGATTGAATATAACCTCGATATAATAATACTTAACCATAAATTTAAAAGCCAGATTTACAAGTTCACATGTTTCCATAAAAGTCTATTTACACCACAACAGTCACCAAAGTAACCAGATCTACTTTCGTATTACAAAATGAGACAGATTACATAAAAGCAATAACTATAATCCGTCGCAATTTGTAATAACAAACTAGATCTGGTTACTTTGGTGACTGTTGTGGTGTAAACAGACTTTGGCGTATCCGTGTGAACCAATACTATGACAATATTATAAATGTATTGTCAATATACAATATAAAAAATGAACTTTCACTGTTAGTTACGTATTACAAAATGAGACAGATAATAACAACTTTTATTTGAGACATTTTTTGATAAAACGAAAAATTTGTAATATGTAAGTATAGATTTTTATAATTTTGGTAATAAATATAATGCAATTTTTATCAAAATCTAAATCTTTTATTTACTATTTTAATTTTTGCGTGATAAATTATTCATAACACGTTGTTAACTAAATTAATCTCTGAACGCACCCAAAATTCAATTTCATATTGCATAATTTATTCCGAAATAAAACAATTAAAATAATTTAATTATTTATTTCATTGCGTGAAATATCGAACTGTTATTTAAAAAATTTACACATTAACATTTTTGGAATTTTAACTAAGTGATGGAAAAATGCAAATGGATGAATATTTTCTATGCTTTATGTCACCTTAGAAAAAGTGTGTAAGAAGATAGGAGCTGTTTGTCCTTGTTTTTAGTCCAAGTTGACAGATGTTCAGTGTTGTATATTGGAAATATATATTATCTGTCTCATTTTGTAATACTGAACTAACAGTGAAAGTTCATTTTTTATGTTGTATATTGACAATACATTTATAATATTGTCATAGTATTGGTTCACATGGATACGTCAAAGTCTGTTTACACCACAACAGTCACCAAAGTAACCAGATCTAGTTTCGTATTACAAATTGAGACGGATTATATTATTTTTATTATTATTTTTTTTTTTTCGTATATTTTGTTATTATTTACATATTTAGACTTTTATTTATATTCTTGGCTTAGATTTTATGAAGAAAATTATCCATGTAATTTGTTTTTACGCAGTTATATATTTTTTAGGTTATCTGACATAAATATTTTTTGACACTTGACAATTAAAAGATCAAGATAGAGGACTAATGTGAGGCCAAAAGCCAGCCCAGCTGATAGTGCCCAAAGAAGAAGATATTGATATAATTTTTAGACCTTCATATATACATATATTTTTAATTTTTAGTTATAATAAATATTTAAATAAGAAACTTTTGCTCTGAAGATATATTTTTTGTTTTATTGCTTTATTTAAACTATTTTAGCCAAATCTCTCTTTTTATATATAGTAGGTACATAATTTTTAAAATTAATATTTTTTTTTAACTTTTTCAAATTTCCCATTAAACTGAATTTATGCCGTATAAATAACGTAAGTGTATTATCTGCTTTGTTTATTTAAAAAAAAAAAAACATTTGCTAACCCAGTTACTACGCCCATGCCCTAGTTGTAACTTATTTTAAATTTCCCGCTATACTGTATTTGTCCAGTGTAAATCGTACTCGGTTCGCAGCGCTATCTACTTTTTTCTAATATGAAATAGACCATTGAGAAGTGATATTACCGTTGGCGGCGCTGTACTCTAACGCAATATGGCTGTCTAGTATTCAGCTGTCAATATGCTAACAGCGAACAGGTTAATTTAAGCACAGTACGTTTTTATTTTATATAAATGCGAATAAATATTTGCGAAATTTTTTAATTTTTACGCGCTACACAAGTATTGAGGTTATAACAGAAGGTGGGCATCAAATTACAGTACTTAAAGTTTAATTTCAGTAGATGTATTGAAGTGTAATTTGTAGTTGAGCAGGTGATAAATGCTGGGTATTTAATTTTATGTGGTACATCTGAGTGTCAGTCATCTGAATTTACAATATATGGATTATGTTTGTAAACAAGTGCATTACGTTCATTGCCTCGTGAAATAAAATTAATTTTAGTTGGACAGAAGCAGCTAATATCATTAGCTATTATTATTAATATATTAGTGCAGTTTAGTTTTTCTGCGAAAAATGTAATGAACAAACTTGCATAGTATCAGTTACTTATTAACTCAAAATATATTCCCATACCTTCCTCCTGTCCATAACCAAATCTGGACTTAATATTAGCTTTCCCTCCATTTTTCTTAAGAAAAAAAAAATTAAGATGCCTATCTTTGTCCTGTCTTGAATCACAGCCAAAAACACTACAATTTGTTCTACTTTATAGTTTTTCACAAGTTCTATCGACATTCTAACAAAAAATCAACACTAGAACATATGTAATAAGTTCAAACAGTACTACAGGCGCCTAGTACAATATTTGACCACCAGACTGCGTGTCCGAGTGTGTCAGTTCTCAATAGTGTGTTCTGAATTTCTGGCAAAATAGAAGATGCAAGAAATTGGTTTGATGGTCATACCTACAAAACCCTAAAACGTTGGACACCACATAGTCCAATAATTAAAACAAAATAAAATAATGGACTATGATTGTTCTTCTCTTGGACTCTTCATGTATCTGTCTGTGCAAAAATGGTGTCCAAAAATTTAGTATAATATTTTTCTATAGATTGTTAATATCATCTAAAAATATCTCTGTATATTTATTTAATATAAAACAATAAATAAGATGGGTGAAATAAGTTATTGGTGCGGGTCCGTCAATTAGTGGAAGTCGGGTGCGTCCAGCTAACGCCGGTGCTGCCGTCTAGTGGCTGGACCATGTTGTTTATGATCGTGCAGGAATGTAAGCCGTATAAAACTGTCTCAGTTGACTTCTCCGCGCATTCTATAACATGTAAATGCAAGACCGGCCACGACATATTAACTCAACTCACCATGATAATCCCTCGTAAACAATATGGAGACACTGGCTTTCATTATTTAAAGATTTGGCGGCAATTTTAAATGTACTATTGATATTTTAAATACGATATTACAAAAGTTTTTCGCATTCGTTTGCTTTTATGTGTTGAAATCATAGAGATAATAGAACCGCCACAAAAGGGTTCAAATACTGAGAACTGATGATAGGTAACTACAAAAACAATATACATATTCGTTCATGTCGATATATTCGTTTGATTTTATTTGTCGAAATTTTCTATTTTTCATTGTGAATTGTATTTTATGAAGGGTTGAAATTGACTGAAACTACAATTTGTTCACATTGTTTTGAAATTGTCTCTCCTCTCAAACGAATCAATACGAGACGAAAGACATTTCAGTTCTTTGTTTTATTGTTTTCTATTGTTATAAAACGAGAATTTTGCTGCAAAAGCAAAATATGACAAGCAAAAGCATATACATTCAACATTTTATTAAGTCATCAAGGATGAAATTTGTAGTTACTAATATTGCCAACTTTAACAGCTTATTATTTGATATTGGCTAAATATTTTACTGTTCTGTTTTTTTTTTTCTGTTGGAAAGTAACACATCTCGCCTGTTTAAAGAAATCATTGTATGCTGTATAAAATATCAAAAACTTTTATTTTAAATTAATTTTGATGAAAATGGATCGGTTGGAAATTCGCGCTACTATGAAGTGCGAGTTCTTACGTGGAACTACGGCATCGTATACCGCGCGAAACATTAATAGTGTATTGGCTCTATTGTTACTACGCAGCAGACAATATTAAATTGGTTTGCCAAATTTCGTACAGGTAACTTTTTTGTACAGGTAAACCAAACATAAAAAAATAATAATAATAATAAAAAAAAAAAAACTGGCTAATCGATCACAGCAGAAATATACTGCAACCAACTGGAGGAAATGATGCAAAAACTTAAAGAAAAACAGCTAGATTAGTCAACAGATCGACTCCTATCTTATTGCATAATAACGCTAGACCACACACTGCACAAATTACTGGCAAAACTACAGGAATTTGAGTTGGAACTTCTTCATCATCCTCCATACTCACCAGACCTAGCCCCTACTGACTACCACTTCTTCCGTAATTTAGACAACTTTTTAATAGGAAAACAGTTTAATTTCGACAATACTGTAAAACTGGCCTTGCAGGAATTCATTGACTCTCGTTCGCCAGGGTTTTATACCACCGGCCTGAACAACCTGCCGCTTAAATCCGAGCCGCAGTAAGGGGGGTGGAGGGGGCGACCCTAGCGCAGTAAGGAAAAGGCGCCATTGCGAAGGTGAGGACCTTTTTTTTTTGCTCGTCACTTGGATTTTGGGAGTTGAGGACCTTTTTTTTTTGCTCATCAGTTAAATTTTTATTTACCAACGGCGCCAAAACACGGCTCTGCCCCTAGCGCAAGTTTTCCTGCGGCTCTGGCTTAAATAGTAAAAGTGTATAGACAATATGGGTGCATACTTTGATGAATAAAATAATTCCTAATATTTGTTATCAACCAACTTTGCCTTTTTTTTCTACAAATTTCATCCTTGATTGTTGACCAGCTGAAAGTTATTCCAGTATCCGAGCTCCAGCACTGCTATGAGGATTGGAAGAACCGTCTCCAGCGCTGTATGGCTTCCCAAGGAAGTTATTTTGAGGGAGACAATATTGAATTGTAATTCTATTCGAATAAAAAATAATAATAAATAAATCAGTCTGGTTACTTAATTTATACACCTCGTATGTATGTATATATTAAAATATACCTTGTTGGATTTTTATTGTAATTTTGCGACGGTTTTTATGGTAAGACTAAGTAGTTTTTGGCAAGTCTGCTCTAGCTTTTTACACATAAATTTAGCATGTCTTGTGTACAGCAAGAAGGAATACGATTTTGTCATTTGAAGTTTTAACTGGATGCTTTTTATGTCATATTCATTAAAACTTGAAATCTAAATTTTTGTGAAATTGTAGATATCTAAAATGTACAAACTGATGTAGACAAATATATCATCTACCTACTAAACTAGTTACGCGGGCAATTAGAGCAATTCGACAAGTTTCTCCGGCAGGTTGTCTCGCTAGGTATGGTTAGGTTGTACAGTGGCGCCACGTTCCACTGGCGGCAACTTCTGCCAGCTCATTAGATAGGAGGAGGATCAGGAAACGTAAATCATGTATCGTTTATAGATAGGCTTCATCGCAGAATTCAAAATGTCAGTCCAAAACTAAACCGAATTTTTGTTGCATGCCAATGTGCCAAGTATTTGTAATACAGTGGTATAAAGCTTCATTTATAATAAATACGTAACAAAGCCTAATTATCGAATTAATACCATTTTTCATCGCCAGTTACAGTGCTTAGATTGTCCAGCGCGAATTTTCTGCTTGGCAAGCAAAGAATTCGCGTTGAACAAACGGTTCAAGATGGCATTTACGGACAACTCAAATAGCAGCTCTTTTCCTT
Organism: Liopterus haemorrhoidalis; assembly: GCA_963971575.1. Classification (NCBI taxonomy): domain Eukaryota; kingdom Metazoa; phylum Arthropoda; class Insecta; order Coleoptera; family Dytiscidae; genus Liopterus; species Liopterus haemorrhoidalis. The sequence continues at coordinate 35,410,959 of OZ020620.1, read as the reverse complement.
CCTATTGAATTTTTCCTCTATTATTTGCAGTGCAGGTGTAAACTTATCAATATGAGTGAGTTAACACGACGAGATCATCGTGCAATTTTGTACGATCTTTTACGACTTTCTAGCATGGAGTTTACCAGATCAGTGTTTCTGAAGACTCCAACAGTAGTAGGCCATTATGTGGCTATCTTATCTTCCTTGATATCTATCTTCCATAGTTTTATGTTCTGATGGAATCTTTCCCCCGGTTCTTCACTAAAATCACCTAGGTTTTATGGTAAGTGGTCATAATACAACCGAGAATATTAAAGTTGGAAAGCATATTTTCCACTTATTCTCTGCCTTATGATTTCTAAGAAAATTTTGTACTACTTGAATAAATGAACACCAATAATTAGATTTATTCTCGTTCAGTGATGCGATTGGATTGGATTGTGAATCTTTAGTAGGTTGCCTTATCTGAGGACCATCAAAATTCTGGCTTTTAGTTTTTCAGAGTTAATCCCAGGAAATTTACGTGTCAAGTAGCCTATACAAAGTCCATCTCGATTTAAAGCCTTCAAAAATTGCTACATAAGCCCAAACTTGATATGCAAGGGTGGAAATATAATTTTCTCTCTCGCAACCAAAGGTTCGTTGACAACGTTTTGTTTTTCTTGATTTATGACATTTCTTAATAGAAATCACCCAATTTCTGTTAACCCAGTGCTGATTCTTAGCTCTGTTGTCCCAAAGACATAAAAAACAAGGATATTTTGTATATCCACTTTGCTGTCCAAGGAGGAAGTTTACCGTTTTCAGATAAAAGTCTAAAATCAATTAGTCTGTATCTCAAAAACTAGAGCTGCTACGAAAAAGAACGTATTTTTGGAATCAGCATATCAAAAATATCCAAAATCAGTTATTACTTTTCCGGCACCAAGATAAAAAAAATATTTTGTTGGGCAGTGTTATCGCTCTTCCTTGAACTCTTTGTTTTTAAACCAAAATCGTGAAGTCTATTTTTAAAACTATTGCTAAAACCAGTGTTGAGTACAATAATAGTTAAAATCTATTAGTCATTGACTGAGCAGTAAGCGTTGCGTTGAAAAGAAGCTACTTCACAGGTTGTGTGTCGGTATTTTCAAAGCCTGCCTCGCTTGTAAATCATTGGCAACGTTGGTCTGCCCGCTTATTTATGACAAGATATGTTAAAAAGGGCCTTACGACGTATTATATCGATCTCACTGCAGCCATGTTCAGAATCACGAATAATTGGAACAATAAATATGGGGAGATGACGATTGAAAGTTTGATTTTATCATTTGCTTTTTAATTGGTGAATAGTTTTTTTTTATTTACTTGTGATTTTAATTGGGTTAGAATTGATTGATTGGATTGGATTTTTATAAAAATTTTGAAGTTTAAATTTGATTCATGACAGTGGCAGGACTACATACTTTGCACCCACCCCCCCGCAAAAAAATTAGATCGGCCCCCCAACTTTATGTGATTATTTTTTTTAATATTAGCGTCCCATAATTTTGAATAAATTCAACCTTGGATTCTTCTTACACAAAGAATCATTTTACTTTATAATACATATTTTATTATGAATATAAAAGAAAAACAATAATATCAAACAAAACAAACCAAAACTAGATATAAATAAATAAATCAATTTAAAATGTTAAATCTTTCTTTCTGGATTTTAAATTAGCAAAATCTCTAATTAAGTCTTGAATGCCAATTTCTTGAGCAATTTCAGCCTCAATGCTCAACAAAGATAAATTATGTAAGCGTTCTTCTCCAGTAGAATTTCGTAGATAGTTTTTTATTATTTTTAATTTGGAAAAAGAACGCTCTGCCGTTGCCACAGTGACAGGAGTGTTAAAAATAATAAAATTGCAATAACTACGTCTGGAAAACTGACCGACAGGGAGGTATATTTAATTATTAAAAGTTCGGCAAATTCTTTCATTGTTGATATTTTAGAGATTTCCTCATTATCAACTTTGTATTTTTTTTTTTTTTGTAAGATTTCGGCAGAATTCAAGATTAAATTTCGAGGTGACATGAATAAAAACAAATTTACAACGTCGTTTATCCCTTTGAACCTATTATCAATTTGATTGATAACAATATCGAGAACTGCATTAAATACAGTTATTCTAAAAAAATCATCCCCGTTATGAAACCGATGATCTGTTGCCAATTCATCAAAGATCTTTTTTACAATTTTTTGTCTTTTCTAAACAAAAGTGGAGCTGATATTCCACTTGGCTGCCATTTGAATTGCGCCATCTTTCGCAGAAAACTCCATATTTCGGTATTTTTTCAGATTTTTCTGATTGATTCTAAGGAAGTTGTTGCAATTCTCAAATCTATAGTTTTAGTTTGTAATAATTTTGAAGATAAATTTATTTCTCCTAATATTTTTGACAAAATTACACATAAAAATACAAATTCAAAATTATTCATACTTTTTATAAGATTTGAAGCATTGTATCTTTCTTCTTTTTTTTCACTTTTTAAGCTTAATTCAGAAAGAGATTTCCTTACCAGGTCTACAAGTATGAAATGCGGATTCTTTTTTTTAAATAAAACACATTAAACTCAAAAGAACGGTAAACGTTTATTTATTCAAAGTATGCTCCATTAGAAGTTATACATTTTTCCCATCTTTCAGGCAATTTGTGAATACCTCGCCAGTAGAACTCTTCCCCTTTCCCCGCAAACCATTCATCTAGCCATTCTTTCACATTTTCATATGAACAAAAGTGCTGCTCGGCAAGTGCGTAACCCATCGATAAGAACAAGTGGTAATCTGAAGGGGCCAAGTCTGGTGAGTAAGCGGCATGGGGTAGCACTTCCCACCTAAGTGCCTCCAATGTGTTGCAAACTGCTTTTGCCTTATGTGATGGAGCGTTTTCGTGAATAAAGATTGCCTTGTGCGGTCTTCTTTCGTATTCTGGTCGTTTTATGAGCAGCGAATGGTTCAATTCGATCAGTTGTTGTTGGTAGCGTTGGGTATTAACTGTTTCAGCAGGTTTTAACAATTCATAATAGACCACACCCTTTTGGTCCCACCCAGTACAGAGCATTGTCTTTTTGCCAAAGAGATTCGATCTTGCAGTTGATGTGGATGGTGAGCCTGGGTTCACTCATGATTTTTTGCGTTTGGGATTTTCAAAATAAATCCATTTTTCATCGCCAGTAATGATACGATGCAAAAATGACTTTCTTTTGAATCGTGCAAATTTTCACAAGTGTTTTTGCGTTTTTCCATCTGCCTCTCATTCAATGCATGTGGAACCCATCTGCCGACTTTCTGGATCTTACCCATCTCTCGTGGGCGATTGGAAACAGCTTCTTGACTAACGCCTAACTGCTCTGCTAGTTGTTTTTATGATTGACTATCGTCTTCCTGTAGCAATGTTTCCAATTTTGTATCTTCTATTTTTTTGGAGGTTTTCCATGTTCTTTGTCTGTAAGATCAAAGTCGCCACTTTTGAAACGCCGAAACCATCGTTCACACGTATCTTGCGATGGAGCATATTCACCATAAGCTTCTCGAAGCAGTCTGTATGATTCAGCAGCTGTTTTTTTCAAATGAAAACAAAACAGTAGTACTGTCCGCGAATGATCTTTATTTGGCACAAAATTTGACATTTTTAACACAGTAAAACAAAACTATATGATCACTTTTCAAATTATAACCTATACGCATTTGACACTTAATGATAACTTAAAAAAACGCTATATGTATTGAAACTTTGAACTATTCATTCTGTTTGCGCGGCAAGTTTGAAAAAAATCCGCATTTCATACTTGTAGACCTGGTATATCTAAAAACCGCAATTTAATGGCTGTAATTGAAATATGTCTTCCAGCACAACATGTAGGGTTTAAACTTATAATAACATTTAATTTAAATGTTATTTTTTGAATTGAATTACTATTGTGAATATGGATAAACAATCTCGCTCTTGTTTTGCTGGTCTTACTAAACATAAGATAAAAAAAAAATGTTTATTTTTTGTATAATTTTTTTTATGTGTGTTTTATAGTGAAAAGAATTTTTTTATTTTTCAGTATAAAACGCGACTAATTTTCTTAAAATTTTCGGCCCCCCAAAGCTTCGGGGTCTGGCGGTATGGTAGTTCCGCCACTGATTCAGAGTAACAAATAAAAAAAAAAAAACAACCAGTTTCTAAATAAATGCTGATATAAATATTAAAAAACCATGTTCGAATTTACCTTAAATATCTCTACGAACTTTGCACCAAATATTATTTATATTATGTTAGCTTCCCTTCCAAAATTTCCATAAATATTGCAATTGAAAATTGACCAAACAACTTGAGTTTTATCAAATTAGCTGAGCAGGAAGATACAGAAATTGAATTATCAACATAAAGTATACACACGTAACTCAAAGATCTAACTCCTCTCTCCCTGCGTGTCAATCCCTCCTGCTGCAGTCTTTTCAAACTTAGCATTAACTTCAGATGTTTACTTCCAACTTTCCAAGGTTTCCATGGAAACGAGTTTCCACCAGGGACGGGATAAGTGAAATTATAAAAGTAAAACAGTGGTTATAAAAACTTCATATTATAAATTTGATTGTATTGTACTTAATTTTTGATTTTTCTATTTCTATTTGCAATGGTTAATAGCCTGAACGCTACAAGGCCTAGGGAATAAAGAATTACCTGTCATTTCTAGAGGCCTAACAAGTCAACAATCCTTGGATGTGTCGATTAATAAACCATTTAATAATTTTATGCGGGAAGAGTGGAACAAACGAATGATAAACCTAAGTCACGATGTTACAACAGGACGTATGAAATGGACGACAATTGCAGAAGCACCTGAGTAAAAAATTCATGAGAAGCTGTTAAAGAAAAGACGATTATAAAGTCTTTCAAGAAATGTGGTATAATAATATTAATAATAGTAATAATAATGCTCTCATTTTAACATTATTGCGCATGTTACGAGTCCACCCGGAGATAGAGATATGCATTGGGCAACTTATGTCCCTCTGGAAGACACAATTTGTTGTCCCAAGTGGATCAACCGCAGTGTCGACAGAGTGGATACATTTCAAGCGTGGCGTTTTCTAGGGAGATTCCCTAAGCCCGCTTCTATTTTGCATCTCACTTCTTCCTCTATCGGTCGAGCTTAAGCGCGGCAGTGGCTACATGGCGGGTCCTCCGTTGAAGCGTAAGCACAAAATTACCCATCTTTTTTACATGGATGATTTGAAGCTCTACGCCTCGAACGAGAGGAATCTGCAGACCGCCTTAGATACTGTTGCTGAGTACACTGCCGCGATAGGTATGCAATTCGGGTTGAAAAAATGCGCTGTTTTTCATATCTACAGAGGAAAAGGTTTAGACAACGGTGAATACGTTTAATTGGTTGATGGGAGCATTATAAAACATCTTAATGCCGAAGGGTCTTACACATTTTTAGGCATCAGTGAGAGAGGTGTTGAAGATGTCACCCTTATTAAGCAGGCCCTTCGCAGCAAGTATATGGCACGTCTGAGGCAGATATGGAGATCATGTCTGTCTGGCAAGAACAAGATCGCTGCCACAAACATGCTTGCTGTCCCATTAATTTCATACACTTTTGGTGTAATGAAATGGAATGTTGATGATCTTAAGGATCTCGACAGAAGAACCAGAAAGATCATGAACATCAACCGAAGTCTTCACCCGAAATCTTTTGTGCAGCGCATTTACCTCCCTCGTCAAAATGGGGGTCGGGGATTACTTAATCTAGAGTATTTCCACGATCGACTCGTCCTGGTTACAGCTAACAGTATCCTCAGAAGTCAGGACGCACTATTAAAATTCGTTAGTGAGCACGAATTTAGTGGCAAAGGGGCGTTTCTTTACCAGGCAGCGCGAAGAGCAGCAACGAGATTTAACCTGGCAGACTTGAGTCCCGCCAGGGAAAACGCTGGAGTACAACTCTCTCGGGAGGAGTACAACAGAGTTACCGGTTCGGTGAAACGAGGCGAGACAGACATGTTGACAAAAGAACACATGAGTAAAAGTATGCACTCTGTGTGATTCAAATATATTAAAAGTCTAGAGTTGTCCACCGAACTCACGTTCTCGTTTCTTAAGTCTGCTGGTTCGAGAACAGAAGGTTTTGTGTTTGCGTGTCAGGATGGTGTTATAAATACTTTGGCGTACAGGGCCCGAATATTCCAAATAGCGGAGTCCACACTCTGTAGGTTGTGCCACCACAATTCTGAAACGATAATGCACATTCTGTCTGCTTGTCCATCTCTTGCAGCGTCGAGCTACGTGTCTCGACATAATGCTGCTCTCCGCGTGCTCTACTATCATCTTAGACATGCCACCTCGAGGTTACTGACAGCCACTAAGCCGGACATAACCCTCCTGGATATCGATACCAAACAGATGTTTGTGATTGAATTCTCAAGTCCAGCTGAGAAGAATATCTCTCTCAAGGAGGAGGAAAATATAGATCCAAGTATATGGACCTCTTGTCTGAGCTTAGAAAGCTGTATCCCGGGTATAAAGTTAAGCTTGTAGTCCTGATAGTTGGTGTTTTGGGTGGTATGAAAGCCTCCTATCGAAGGTAAATCGAGTCCATTCCCGTCTGCAGATCTTCTGCCAACTCTTTCATCTGCAGGATGCAGAAAGCAGTGCTACTCGGGTCACTCCGCATTGTGCAGGCACTGGATCTAGCGTAATTTCCGCGGCTGCATATCGCCAGGGTTTGGGATGCAGTCGTGTGTATTTAGCTCCACTAGTCTCTAGTATGACGCGGTTCAAAAGGTTGCTGAAGTTTGAGATTAGTGGACGCTTGTCAAGACCTGACAAACCCCATAATAATAATAATAAGAATGTTTTTTGACTAAATACTATTACATGGTAACGTTACTAGTCAGTCATTTACATAAAAATATAAGTTATTTAAAACTAAAGTTCTCGAACTCATCAAAGCTATACATAGGATTTACAGTCAGAATAGCTTTGATTTTTTTGTGGAAATTTTTGGGTGGTAGTTCTCTAATTTCCACAGGTATAAGGTTAAAAAATATAACTGAAAAATAATTGATGGAGTTCCTAGATTTGTTAAGGCGTAAGAAGTTACTACGAATATTGTTTTTTAACCGAGTATTATGGTAGTCGGTTTTACTGCAGGTTGGGAAATTTTTTAGATTTTGGTGAATATGGAGTACGAAGTACAAGATGAAAAGGGAAGGTAGGGACATTATATTGAGTTTTACAAAAAGATCACGACAGTCGGCTTGAAAAGTAGCAGAAGCAATAATTCTTACAACCTTACGCTGTAGGGCAAAGATTCTTTTGGCAGCTGATGAGTGTCCCCAGATTAATAAACCATAACTTAACTGGGAGTGGAAAAGGGAAAAGTAAGCTTTTAGAACCACATCTATACTCACCTCTAGTTTTAGTTTTCTAATTAGATATATGGTAGACCTTAGTTTACGGCTCAGAAACTCTGTATGTTGGTCCCTTCTTAGATGGGGATCTACATGTATACCAAGGAAACTTACATACGGGGGATTGTCATAGTCATGTGTCTTTGTGGTTATGAGTAAGCTTTGGGACTTGGTAGTGTTCAAGGATAGTTTATTGATGGTGAACCAAGAATTAGCCAGTGTTGTAATAGATACATTTGAAAATATATCTAGATACAGATACAGATACTTGAGAAAAAATGTATCTAGATGCCAATACAGATACAAATTTTAAAAAGTATCTAGATACAGATACATTTCTTTTTATAATGTATCTAGATACTTCAAGATACTTTTGAGATACTTTCGGAAAAATGAAAACACCACAAAAAAAGAAATAACTAGAGCGAGGAATATATTTGTTCACAATAAAAAATAAGTTATGCACTATTATTACTCTTAAAATAAACACAAATAGTTTAGATTCAAAGTGAAGCATGTTTTTACTCCCACCAAGCAAGAAAGAGTTTACTGGTCGCTGATTGGTTAATTTAAACTTAAAATTCAAATATCTGAATGATGCTAAATGTAGAGTGGATGGCCAAATTATTAGGGACAGTGCAGATTTTCTGTAGTTTTCAAATGAATTTAGTGAGGAAATAAGTGGCTTTGGGTCTCGTATTTATTTTTATTCATTAGAGTGCTTTATTTAGAATATAAAACGACATAATTGCTTATTTATAACCATTTATTTTTGTATAAAAAGTGTTAATTTAACAAATTAAGTAAAATCTTAATATTTTGTAATGTCACCCTTTGCTGCGATTGCGGCTTCCAGGCGTTTGGGCATGCTTTCTATGCAGACTTTTGCGTTGTGTCGGAAATTGGGGTTGTGATGCAACTCTCTGAGAAGGGTTTCTATCAACTGACGCTTGGTGGTGATGATTTCTTTGGCGACCTTCCGCTTTTTAAAATAATAATGATACCAGCAACAAGAATATAGAAGAAAAATGATTTAAAAACAATTTATTTTCGCACAAAATGCATTTAAACTGGAAAATTGCAGGGGAGGTGTACTGTCCCTAATAATTTGGCCAACTACTGTATTACCAACTTGAAAAATCGTAAGGACATATTTTGTAAAAAGACCTTGAAAAAGACAAAATAGGAAAGTATCTGAAAAAAGTACCTGAAATACAGATACTTAGATACTGATTTAAATATCTAGATACAGATACAGATACATATTTTAAAATGTACCTAGATACATTACAACACTGGAATTAGCTTTGTCAAGTAGTGAGAGATTTTCAGATTGAAGTATGTTTATCTTTATCTCCATGAAGGAGGGGAAGTCATTAATATATATTAAGAATAGTAGTGGGCCAAGTACAGAGCCTTGGGGAACGCCGAGAAGAAGAGGAAGGGGTTTAGATTTGTTACTGCCAATTTGGGTAAACTGCTGTCTATTTGATAAAAAGGATTTAAGCAAGGCACAGCTATTGTCATCAAAACCATAAAAGGGAAGTTTGTCAAGTAAAATGTTGTGAGAAATAGAAGCAAAGGCTTTGCTTAGGTCAAGAAAAGTACTGAGACTATATTCGACCGATTCGAGTGCGTCAGATGTACAGTTAATGAATTCTAAAATTGCATGGGTTGTGCTTAGGTTGCTTCTGAAACCATATTGACTATTGGAAAATAAATAAGCAACGCATTGGATAGTATCGAAGATGACTTGGGTTTTGAAGAGATTGACATCAATAGTTCAGACGAAAATAATACGAACAGTGACATTAACGAGACGAGTGATAGTATAGAGAGTGAATATGAACAGTTAAAAGTTATCGTAATAATAAATATTTTTTCTAAAAATGGTCTTATAAATTTGGTCTTATGGTCAAAAAAATACGGTGTATAATGTATTCATACATTGATAGGTATTTTTATTATAATTCATTATTACACTATTAACCTTAATACGTGCCTGTATTGTGGGTGTTCTTTGAGTCTGCAGTGTTGAAATCAAAGGGCCGGATTTGCCCGGAGTTTCGAAATCACCAGGTTCGGTTACAAAGACGCTTCATTTCCGGGGAATATAATGAAACAAACGCGACTCGCAGACATGATTGCACCATTATGAATATCTTTTAGAATTATGTTGTTTGGAGACAAGAATATCTCAAACAGGGAACGTAAATTATTATTGATCATTTCGTATTCTCTACAGATTTATTTTGTTTACGAGATTTTTAAAAATATTTTATATTTTCGTTCTGAGTAAAAGGGTGTTAAAATAAAGCAAATTTTAAGAGCATATAGTATTGATTAAAATTAGTGAAAAAAGCTTTATCAACGTAGGTCCGTAAACCAATTCATGAGCTATTTTTTGGCATTGCACTATATATGCACAAAACAGTATGTGGTGTCAAATTAACGTGTTTTATTTTAGAATTTTTATAACTGGTACTTTGTATGTCTCCGTTATATTTCAAGTCACAGGCTTTGTGTCTTTTATAAAGGAATTTCGTACTTTTTCCAAAAATTCCAATTTATTCTATCATTTTAGTCGGGTAAGAAAATCATTTCATACATATCATTTTAAAATTTCTATATTTTTCAAAATTTTCTTATAACCATATATCAAGAAATATAAAAGTTAAAAACCTGCGGTTGGAATTTTTAGAATTCTGAGGTACTAGATTGCCTTTTTACCGACCGCCAACATATATAAGGGAGGTATTGTGATCATACCGATTTTGACATTTCGAGATTTATATGGATCTCCACGAATTGAGATCCCTACATAACGTTTTGACTATTTTTGGCATGATGTCTGTCGGTCTGTCTGTCTGTCCGTCCGTCCGTCCGTCTGTCTGTCTGTCCGTGTACGCGTGCAGAGCAAATTCGGCTGAAAGGATTTTTATGAAACTTCATATTTAAGCTTCTGCCATCAATGGCACGAGTTGATCAACTTTTGGTAAAAATTGGTTGACTAAAAATGGGATTTTAAGATTTTTGTGAATATTTCACAACACAAAAATATTTCGAAATAATTTATTGAACAAAAGTTGCTATAAAAGCAATAACTAATAACTTTTATTTGAGACGTTTTTTGATAAAACGAAAAATTTCAAATAATTTCTGTAAAATTTTTAGAAATTTTTTTCAAGTCTCAATTTTTTCATATTTATATGTAACGTTTCCATGGTCATGATAAATAATATCTCTGTTAGAAAATATTAGGCCAAGTTATTTCTACTCTGCTGCTAGAATATAATTTATATAAGTACCCAGCAAACATTTTTATACGGGCCAGTACTGGTAAAGCACATACTCCCCGGCATTGAAAGTAATGGGCCAGTACCCCGGTGTCCCCGGGGCCGTTACTGGCCCATTGATGTATCAGTTGCTGGCCCAGCAAAGGTAAAGTGCAAAATAATCGCATTAGTTGCAAGATTTATTTCTGATGGTTTTAAGTAAAAAGTATGAGTGAAGAAGAGTGCTTATAAAATGCTGGTAAAGTACTTCGTATAGGCGGAATGCGAAATACAAATGTGAAGTACATTATTAATACTGGCGTTGCACTTACTTTTGGTTCCAACAATTTACCAGCAGTAAAAGCAGTTTGCCAGCATTCGGCCGTTAGTTGAATGTTTGCTGGGTACTTTATAAAAAAAAGTGAAATTTTGAATCTCATTTTTTTTTTCATAAATACCTATGTATATAGGCAGGCCTATATCTTGGCCTGGCACTATAAATTTTTAAAATCGTCATGCCTGTTTTTTCTTGAAAAAATTGGGGCCTACATTATTTAAGTGCATTAAGTATATATCATTTTTAGAATTGCTAAATTTTTCAAAATATTTATTTTCTCATGACTATATCTCAAGAACTACAAAAGGTAGATACCTACGTTTGGAATTTTTTGAATTCAGAGATACTATATAGCAGTTTTAAACATTCTCAAATTCGATATAATAACTCATTATTCGATTTTTGTTTTTAATATTTTCTAAAATTCCTATCTCTAAAAAGAGTAAAAGCTAGAGACATACGGTTTAAATTTTTAAAATCCTCATCCCTGTTTATTTATTAGTCATTTAAAATAGCGTTTCCCAACCTTTTTTCATGGTGGACCGGCAAGCGACCTAGAATAAATTCGCGGACCGGCAAGTTTAGAAAGTAATGTGTATCGCAAGAGATTAGTAGAAATTTTTGTAATTCTGAGGTACTAAATAACTTTTAGTAACATTTTGAACAAACAAAAAATTAGATTGTTTTTTGATTTTTCGGAAATTTTCAAATTATCTAAATTTTCCATCTCGAAAACGATAGAAGATAGAGACCTGCAATTTTTGTAATCCACATACATGATTTAGTCAAGAAAAAAATTTGAACTTTAATAATCCATTTTTTAAATTATACTCTATCTCAGAAAGACTGATAGTAATAAAATTTATTATTTGTAAAAAGTTATTGTTTTTTCACACAGAAGCGGCCCACAAAATATGAACAGTTCGAAACGAATATTGTTAAAAACAACCGATTGTGCCGCACATATTATATGGGAATACGAACTAGGGTTAAACACAATAGATCATAAAAATGTTACCCTAAAATTTTGAGGAAAAATATGGTCACAGGGGTGCGTTTAACGATATGATAAATATGGTCACAGGCGTGCGTTTAATAAAATGATAAATAGTAATATAGAAATACACAAAACCAATTTAAACATGTTTAAAATGTGCACGCCACTGTTAACTGCCTGACAAAAAGATTTATTACTATCAGCCTTTCTGAAATAGAGTATAATACTAATCGTCAAACAAAACACTTATAATAATTGCCAGAAATCAACGGGGTACCCCTTAAAGAATCTCAATTTTTGCCCCCATTTCTTAACGCAAGAACTAGACAAGCAAGAATTTTTTAAAATATTTTTTCTTCCTGCCTCAAAATTAGTCTATTCCAACCGTTTAAGCAGAAATACCTGGAATTTTCATTTTTCAACTTGTCATGAGCTCTCATTTTAATGATAGAAGTGGGCTTTTGCTAAACAAAAAGATCAAAATCTTCACTTAAACAGTAAAAGTTACTAAAATTCAAAATCTAGTTCCACCTAAACCAAAGAAACAAGCTATACACAGTTTGACACAAATTAGAATATAGTTTTTTGATAAAATTTTATCGAGGCAATTTTGAAGATGTCAGTAATGGTATAACGATTATTTTGGGCCCAGTTTCATATAATGCGAATATATTTTCTTAACTGACAGTTAAAATTTATGTTAGTTAGGCAATTAAATTGTTATGTATAAAGGATTTTATGGAAGGCAATAGCCATTATGTTTTTATTTTGATATATTTATATTTTAATATGTATAAATCATAGGGTTTTATTTTTTGATTTGTTGAGAACAGTGCGGTATGGCGAAGGGTTTAATTATATTTTACTGCCTCTGTTAAAGTTATTAAAAATGATTTAATATTTGCTTCTGATTTTCAAGATGACTTTTGTTAAAACTCACAAAATATGATTTATTAAATAGGTAATAATAGGTATTCAAATTTATAATTAATATTTTAGTTTGCTCGAACTACTCCAAAAGGCAGAATTAGCTGTCATTTCTGGAGGCCTTACAAGTCAACGACAACATTTGATCGTGTCAATTAATAAACAATTTAATAATACATTTGTTTCGTGCCTTTCGGCTTTCAAAAAATTGGTTTACAATCTATAATAATTATACAAGGTGTCTCAAAAGAAATTTTATATTTATTTAGCTTACTGCGTGAACGCAACGTATCCGAGGGGCGCGGGGGTTATGTCAATCGGTAGCCTGGCTCTTGGGAATTTAGTCGCTATGGAGCGTTTCTCGGCAGCAGACCGCGCGTTATGCGTGCGAGAGTTTTACAAAACCGGTGATTCGGCGACTGTAGCGCGTAGAAAATTCTGCAGTATTCGAGGTTTTCGCCACTTAAATGATGCGCCAAGCATTCCTCTCATTCGACATTGGGTTAAAAAGTTTGAAGAGACTGGTACAACGCTGGATAAATCAAAATCCGGGCGACCTAGGTCATCAAGAACGATAGAAAACGTGGAGAATGTTAATCAGTCTGTTCGTGACGACCCGAACCTTTCAATTCGGAAGCGCGCAAGTGCTTTAAATGTGCATAGATCATCATTACATCGCATTATGCACAAAGACCTAAAACTGCACCCCTACAAAATTCAATTGGTGCAAGAATTAAAGCCCCAAGATGCCAGTCAGAGGCTTAATTTCGTAAATCAGGTGATTGAGCGATTTTCAACGTTTACCAACATTTTGTTTTCGGATGAAGCTCATTTTCATCTTAATGGCCACGTAAATAAGCAGAACTACCGCTACTGGAGTGCAACGAATCCGAAACGCAAACATCAGAAACCCCTACATTCGCCTAAAGTGACCGTATGGGCTGCGATGTCGGCGCGAGGAATTATCGGCCCTTACTTTTTTGAAGACGAAAGGGGGCGTGCAGTTACAGTGAATTCAGAGCGTTATGTGGAGATGTTAGACAACTTCTTGGTACCTGAACTGCAAAACTTTCCTGGCTATAACCAAAGAACATGGTTCCAACAGGACGGAGAAACTTCACACACGTCCAATATGTCTCTGCCACGTGTTCGTGAAATTTTCTCAGGCAAATTGATCTCCCGGAGAGGTGACATAAATTGGCCTCCACGCAGTCCAGATTTAACCCCTATGGACTTTTTCCTATGGGGTTATCTTAAATCTAAAGTTTACGCCAATAAACCGACTTCACTGGCGCATTTGAAAAAAAATTTCCTTCACGAAATGGCAGCCATCCCTGAGTCCACCTGCCGAGACGTCAAAATTAATTTTACTGTTCGATTAAATGAGTGCCGAGAACGCGAGGGTCTACATTTAGACGATATTATTTTTAAGAAATAAATCCCCAAAAAGTGTATTTTAATAATTAATAAACATTTTTTCTATATACGGCTTACTTTTTTTTTAATCGATCCACTAAATATAAAATTTCTTTTGAGACACCTTGTATAATTCGCTCTTTATATTTCCTGGCTCTTCTCCCTATTAGTTCTCTTATTTTCTTCTTCTTGGTTTTTTGCAGTATGATATTTTGAGTTGGTATTTGTCGGTTGAGTTCTATTTCTTCTTGTTCTTACCATCACTATATTTCCACTCCATCGCGCTCTTAACGAAAGTATCAAATATAAACATTCTGCGATCGAAATTGGCCCTAAATTTTCTCTCGCCTATTTCCCAAACTTAATAATAATAATTTTATGCAGGAAGAGTGGAACGATTGATAAAGCCAGGACGTTTGAAACGTACGACAATTTCAGAAGTACCTTAGTAAAGTCTTTTAAGAAATGTAGTATAAGTAACGCATTGGACATTATCGAAGATGACGGTTTTTGAAGAGATTGATAATAGTTAAGACGAAAATAATACCAACATGACATTAACGAGACGAGTGATAGTAAGAGTGAAGATGAACAAAATGTTGCTGGTATAAGTATTTTCAAAATGAAATGGCCACTCGTGTTAAGAATCTTAACAATGGGGTAATGAGTTTATGCGGCAGTAATCTTAAGACTTATTGCTTTAAAAAGAATATAAGGGGTATTAAGGGAATTTTTAATTTAAATCGAATAGATGTAACACTAGTTCAATTGAAGTTTCTTAAAAACCATTAAGGATATTTTCCAAATTTATAATCCTATTATTTCTAAATTTTAGGGGTTGTTATATTTGTTTATTAATTAATTTTCAACGTTCATAACGTGCATACATTAACAACATGGCTCTTCGGCGACCATTTGATTTTGAAAAAATTCCTAATTTCTGTAGCGAAAATAGTGAATCTGTGCAAGGTGATTTGGAGTGCGAAAATGTGGACGTGGCTACTAAAGAAAAATGTCATTTGTCAGAAGATTGCAAAGTTCTGATACTGAAACTATCTGAAATTACTTGAAGCTATCTGCATCTTTCTATGCCATAAAGAAAAATTGATATGAAGCTTGAATTTTCACATATTTCAGGGTTAGTATTTCCAAAATGAAATGGCCGGTCTGGTTAAGCAGCTTAACAATGTGGTAATGGCTCTAAGGCAGTAATCCTGAGACTTAATGCTGTAAAAAGAATATAAGAGATACTAAAGGAATTTTAAATTTAAATTGAATAGATGTACAATTGAACTATAACGATTAAAAACGTTTAAGGACATTTTTCAAATTTATAATCGTATTGTTTTTAAATTTTAGGGGTTGTTATACTTGCTCGTTAGTTAATTTTCAACGTTCATAGCGTGCATACATTAAAAATATGGCTCTTTGGCGACCATTTGATTTTGAAGTAATTCCTAATTTTTGTAGTTAAAATAGTGAATCTGTGCAAGGTGATTTGGAGCGCGAAAATGTGGACGTTGACGTGGAATGCGAAAATGTGTTCGTCGCTACTAATGTCATTTGTCAGAAGATTGCAAAGTTCTGATACTGATCGTTTATAAAAAGTTAGTTTTGGAAGGTAATGGCAAACCTATACTTAGAACTGCGAAATTAACTAGTGTTCCATACAGAACAATTCAATGTATCATTGTTTGTGTTTTAAACCCCATAGAACTAATATAGAGCCAATTAAAAGGTAATGTGCGCCGGAAAGAATCAATTAATTAAAGATTTGTTAAAAAATTTGAGAAAAAAATGTGTAGAACATGTAAAGACAATTGAAACATTTTTTTTTTATATCCACCAAATAAATCGTCAATAATTATTAATTTAAATGACAGTGGTAGTGACACAAACTCTGATAGTGATATAAACAATGATAATAGTGATAATGATTAATATTTTAATAATTTTAAATTACCATAAATAGAGCCCTGCAAATCCGCGGATATCCGCCATTTTTCTGCGGATGCGGATAAATTATCATTTAAATCGTGCGGATGCGGATCGGATGCGGATTATATATCATATCCGCTTATCCGCAATATCCGCATAAACATAAAATCTTCGGTTGGACGCGTTTAGAACCCCAAATATGTATTGCTGGCATTTGTATTGTGCTTATGGCAAGAGTGAAATAATAATAAGTTACGGCACTTTTTACTTTTTTGACTCTTCCCATAAAAACCTACATTACGCTTACTTAAATAGTTAAATATAGAGTTACAGTTTATGTAACAGTCGTAGATACAACACTTTCTTTGGATTTATTGCGTTTATTAATTTAAAAATAATTATGTATTGCATTTTTGGAAATGTTAGTAAAAATTAACCATGGTAATTTGCCACATTTAAAAACATAGAAGCTCATATCAAATTTAAAAAAAATAAAAATATCTTAAAATTCTTGAAATCGTCATATAACTTCATCTTTTAATAATAGGATGAATTTAAGAATTTAGTTTTATTATTAAGAACTTATTTTTTTCTAAATTTGCTGATCTTATAGGACTTTCCTTGTTATTTATTGGTCATATATGTGATAAATTAATCCTTTTAATTATTTCTAAATATCGTTGCTCTAAAATAATAGTGAGATATCTTAAAAAAATAAGTTTATAAGATATTGCTGTTTAAAGTTTTACATTTTATAAAAAATAACTTGGTTTAAGAGTCGAATAATTGTAAATTCCATCTTTATTTTTTAATCTATATAATCTCAGTACGACGTCAGATAGAAAACATATTTCTGGACCAAGTAATATTAATGAGATAAAATTTAAAAAAATTTAGTAGTGTTTTAAAACAGTGATATGCCAAATAAGGCGAAACATATTAGATATTTTCAAACAGACAGCAAATCCTGTGCGGATTGTGCGGATATTTTTGCGGATGCGGATCGGATGCGGATTTTATATTTACAAAGCCTGCGGATGCGGATCGGATGCGGATCCTGTCTATGCGGATCCTGTCTATGCGGATGCGGATCGGATGCGGATACAGAAAAACGTATCCGCGCAGGGCTCTAACCATAAATTGACAAGTTCAAAAAAAGAATGATTTCTGTTTGTGCAAATTTGAAGTATTTAATATAGACTATAAAAATACATAAACATAAAACATAAGTCATAAGCCTGATAAAAATGTGAAGGAATGTCATGTGAGTATATACAGTTCATTTTAAATAACATATAAGAAAACACGCTTATTTTAAATAGTTATTACAATCCTGGCAACTACTATTAACAGAACCATAAACTCAGCAAGTATTACAGTTATACTGTCCGCCATTATTGGAATCATTAAGTGAGGGTGGCCATTTCATTTTATAAATACTATACGTTATCGCAATAATAAATATTTTTTCTAAAAATTGTCTCATAAATTTGGGGTGCGTCTTATGGTCCGAAAAATTCTGGGACAGATTAGTTAGTGCATTTTAAGCATTTGCCTACAATTTTTTCTCGTTCAAACCTGTAACAATTTTATGTAATGATATATTTTTGTTGATTCTCTCCGATAATAAATAGGTCTAAATAGAGCGGCCCCTGGGGCTTTATCAGTGTGCTGAACACAGGGGTGGCCCCAACACAAGAAGCTAACGAGTGATAATTGCAGGTCCCTCTTGGCCAGCCCTTACACAAGGGCTGTACATCCCTACCGCACTGCATATGTTATCATATTGATGATAGAGCCCTTTATACGAATTTTTGATATGCAATTCATAAAATATTCTCTGCGAACTGACACTGGAAAAGTTCTAAGCGTAAATCCTATAGACCGAAAATATGAGGTCCAGTAAATTTGGAAACGGTGTATCTGTATGTCTGTTTTTGGGATGGTGTAGCATTGATTTGTAAGGCGAGATATGTCAATAGTCGGGGTTGTGTGTAGGGGTAGTTAAACACGACCAATCAACACCCCTGTAGTTCTGGTAAACCCGGCGAGAACTTGCTCGCACGTTGCGAATATTAACTAACCCACAAGATGTAAGTTTGGACTAAACAGGTCCCTTTGCGGTCACAACACACATCTTAGCTTCAATTTTAGGCTAAATACATCTTCTGATGCATAATTTAAATATTATGTTAGTTTAACTAACCCTTAAAAATGTCCAATACATCCTGCAGACAGAATAGAAATTCAAAAACACTGAAAATTAAATACGACCGTTTAATTTTTTTTTAATAGGGGATAATCATGTCTATTTATTTAAATTTTTTATTATATTCCTCTTGTTGCATATAAACATAAAAAACAGTTTTGCATTTTTTTTAATTTGAAGGCTTAAAAAATTCATAAATGTATGTAGCGCGCGAAAACGACGTGTGACGTCATACCCCTTCTAAGTGACGCAGTACACTACTAGCCTACCCAGTGTACTGCGTACAGCCTACCCAGTGTACAGCGTACATAGTCTGTTGTGAGCTTATTTGCTTGTATAACTTTTATAGGTTATGTAAAGTTAGAGTGATTTTAATTAAAATAAAGTTTAATTCTATAAAAACAATTTATACATGTTTACCGAATTAAATTTTATATTAAAGTATATAAAATATGGAAGATCCAGGCCCCAGTACTTCGAAACATAGTCGAAAATATTGTTTAGTATCGATGTGCACAAATAGTTCAAAGAGAAATCCAAAAAAACAATTTATATCATTACCTGATGGCGAAAAACAACAGAAAAGGCGAAATTTGTGGCTGAAAGCTATGAGGCGAAATAAAACCGATATTTCAGAAAAAAGTAAACTTTATGTTGTGTGCATAAATGCATCAATGTTGGGTAAATTATCACTCTGAGCCATAACAAAATCTTTATCTGCCATTTTAATAATAAATGCGTGAAAAATTGTTTAAAAACAAATACAAAACCCTCGAACAATACAATATACACACGTAAAGATTATGTTGTAGCTGTATCTGTGACGTCAAACCCCAGTCGTTTGACGTCATACTCAGTCGAATTTACTCGGCAACCTTTGCGCCGTGGTCGGCTTATTTCAAATTTACAATATTTTAATTAAAAAATTTGGCAATAATATTAATTAAAATGTGATTTTTGTTTTGTTAGGTGACATAACTAACATTAACATATCAAAAAAATGTAGTTTTAAGGAAATGTAAATTTTATGCGTATCCCCTATTGGTGTAGTATTTGGTGGAGCAGGATATTAAATACATTTTTCGCTAAGCGAAATCGATTAATAAATTCTGTCTCACCCCACTGGATCATATGATTTGGTCGAACATGAACTATGTATGGACGTTCTAAATCAGGCATGTGCAACTTCCAAAAGACCAAGAGCCGGATAGCTATCTGAAATAAATTCGCGGGCCAGAATTGTTTAACGATCTATTTTTTAGAATCATCAGATTTTTTAAATTACTTCACTGAAATTTCTTTATTATAAAAAAATAAAACATTCTAAATTTTCAAAACTAAACAAAAAATATGTAAGTTCATAGCATTCATAAAAAAACGCGAGAAAAAATAAAAAGTATTTTATAATGCATAAATATTGTTAAATAAGAACAAAATGTTATTTAATTTTAATGGGACTGTTGGGATTTTATATTGCTCACAAGTTTGTCAATGTTCGGGGAAACCAACGGATGTAGCAACAGTGGCGCAGCCAGGATTTTGTCTTGGGGAAGGCCGAATAAAATTTCGAGGGCACGCGGGCCGCATACGGCCCTGAACCTAATTTTTTATGGCCCCTGAAGCGGTAATAAAAATCACTTGAGCTTATTTAGGGGAAAAATATATTAAAAAATGTAAAATATACTCTCTTCCCCTTTTCTGTTTATAAAAACATGTCAAGAAACCCTTCGGGATATTTAAAATTCCGTCACTGCTTATCATTTTGTATGTAAAATAGACTGCGACCCAAATCAGTTCGGCACCCCTGCTGTTGGATATTGATGTTTATATCAAATAATAATTCCATTATTTGTTGATAAAAAAATGTAATTGTTAATCCCTGTATCAAAAACTTTCACTTGATTTTTTCTTTGATAAATACATATTTATTTATATTTTTCGCGGGATATATTTTTGAAGTCTCAATATTTCTCTTACTTATGTTCAGTTTTCTAAATCAGTCGCTTGGCCACAATTTGTACAGAACGAACAGACTCATGTGACGGAATAAGGATTTCTTGATTATACCTACGAAAACCTAAAAATAACATGTAAATGTGCATTTTCTATTAATTTCAACACTAATCATAATAAAATATAGCTTATTATTATTGTAGAATACATAAGTTATTTTGCTGTACGATTATGATAAAATTGTTAAATTTTCATTTCATTGGACCTTCAGAGGGGTCTTATGCCCCCCCCCCCTCCATCAGAATACGCCACTGTTGTTCAGTACAACATATATCAGTCCTTTTTGTGCGTAAAACATCGTAATTTCAAAAATACCTAAGAAGATATTGATATTCTCATTTATCTACAAAATAAAACCAAATACCGGTTTTAAGAGCGCTATTGTCTCCAAAACTACTCTCTTTATTATATTTCCACTATTTTTACTCTATTTCACGTTTGAGGTGTCATTTTAAAATTACTTTCTGAAGGTTATACCGAAGTAAGATTTCCACTTTATCTTATCTGAATCGAGTAATTAGTTGTTTAAAACAGTTTTATCATTTGACTGGGCGAATATTTTAGTCGATGTGTCAGGGGGAAAAGGATCAACGCTCCCCTTCATATAATTCGTTGGAGCATATTTGGAAAGTGATGTATTTTCACTTGAACAATAATTATGTCACATTTTATACGAAAAAAAAAAAAAAAGATAATGCCAATATTGTTTACAATGAAGTAATTGAAAAATTAACTACTGTTGTGGTTAAATTTTATCTTCAACTCCCCGAGCAGCGCCGTGTAATCTGCTGGTGCTGGGAGGGGCCCAGCCCCCCACCCCCCCTTGGCTGCGCCACTGTGTAGCAACATTCAACGTGTTTTCCAGGCGCTAATCAGTTAATCGCGTCCTTGTTTTTGATTTAACAAACTTCATCCTAGAAAATAACTGTTCACATCTGTAAGTGTTTCCAAAGAGCGCAATTCTCTTCTGAGCAAAAGCTGTGAGTTTCGGAAATTTGTCACTTATTAACTCAATTAGTGAAATATCCTTTATTTTTAACTTTAAATCCTGTTGAGTTCTCCTGTAGCTCAAGTAGTTCCATTTGCAGAAAAAGTGGCCCTTGTTCCACATCAACCATTTAACTGCATTTGATCTCTGAAAACAAAAATACACCCGGGGGCCAGAGGCAATGAGATTTTGAATAGTTATCGCGGGCCGGACAAAATGAGGCAACGGACCGGGTCCAGTCCGTGGGCCGTAGGTTGCACTAAAGTCACTATATTATACAAAGTAGCGTAAGCCTTTGAAGAAGCCGACACACCCCAGGGTTTGATTGTCAACACTGGTTCCCCTATTAAGCAAACTAAAGCAGCAATTTTTACGTTCTTAAGTTTGCGTCTGCGCTGTCACATCTCTCTTTCTCGCTCTAATTTAATAACCTCCTTTGTCAGCGGTTTGAATATTTAAGGTTAAGTTTCATTTAAATTTATATATTATATCCATTTTATTTAATAAAAATAAAAAAAATAATTGAAATTGTACCACAATTTTGTTATAGTGCATCTTTGATTAAAAAAATCGTGATTACAATGTTTAAAATAAAATTATTGGTAATACTAGATTCTTATTTTTGTATTGTTGGAATCACTGAACATCATTTGTGTTGGCGACATTTTTAACCCCAGCATGGTCGCCATTGCGCTACTTTGTATAATATAGTGACTTTAGGTTGCACATACCTGTTCTAAATACTCTACAATTTCTTTATCATCGTCTGCTAGCAAATCTTCTAAATCAGAATCCATGATTTCCTTCTTTAAAAATAAATGTAAATTATCTAAAAATAATTGACAATGTTTTTTTTTTTTTATTTCAGTATAAATTAAAGTATATTACTAAATTATTTTGAATATATTTTGATATAGGTAATTACACAATAAAATAGAATACATAATGGAAACAGGTGTATGTAATATGTATATAAAGTGTAGGTATGTCTAATATGTACATAATACCTGTTATATTATATATTTTACGTATATACTGCTTATATAATGTACATATATTTATCAATGAAATGTTTTTCGACACCTATCTGTCATTTTTATCCAATGGATAACATTTATCAATACCTACATGCAGGGTCGGCGCTAGGATTTGCGAGGCCATGTGCGAGAAGAGCAAAAAAAAGTCTTCACCTCCCAGATCCAAGTGAGGAGCAAAAAAAAGGTCCTCATCTCCATGCGCGGGGCTTGTTGTTGACCGCGGAGCCTGCTGTTCAGATCCAAGTGAGGAGCAAAAAAAAGGTCCTCATCTCCATGCGCGGGGCCTATTGATGAACCGCGGGGCCTGTTGTTAAACCGCGGGGCCTGCTGTTCAGATCCAAGTGAGGAGCAAAAAAAAAGGTCCTCATCTCCATGCGCGGGGCATATTGTTGAACCGCGGGGCCTGTTGTTGAACCGCGGGGCCTGCTGTTCAGACCCAAGTGAGGAGCAAACAAAAAAAAGGTCCTCATCTCCATGCGCGGGGCATATTGTTGAACCGCGGGGCCTGTTGTTGAACCGCGGGGCCTGCTGTTCAGATCCAAGTGAGGAGCAAACAAAAAAAAGGTCCTCATCTCCATGCGCGGGGCCTGTTGTTGAACCGCGGGGCCTGTTGTTGAACCGCGGGGCCTGTTGTTGACCGCGGGGTCATGTGCGGCTGCACATTCCTCGCGCCGGCCCTGCCTACATGGTGTGAATAACTTATCCTATAGATAACTTAGTTAGTCTATAGATAAATAATTGGAAATACGCAAAAAATCGTTTATTCCCTTGATAACTACTTATTCTATTGCTAGTCAATTTTACCTATGGTTGGAAATACCGGGCCTAAAACAGTTATACTTAATATCAAACCGAGTTACTTCTCAAATCGTTCTCGTATAAAGCCGTGTATTAACATCGGTTTATGAAACATAAATGGCTTTGTATGGTTTTTCAATGTAGCCCGATGTATACAAGCGATCAAACCTTGATTCAATGACTCATAATTAATATAAATCACTTGAGGCGATCCAAAGACGAATAGAGTCTACCTACAGCAGACAAACAGACAACGCATTTGTCATTCTTCGAGATTTGTTACTACACCCATTTAAAATTATAAAACATTGTTGTTAAATTGAAGGACAATATTTTTACTCACCATTCTTCCCCTGTATCCTTTCTATGACTCAGTATTTTGACATTCAGACCATTTTGAAAATGTCTAAAATTCTCAAAAATTTTAATATAGTCGGATTGCTGATAGGTGACTGTTACATGTATGTATCAAGTAGTGAATTCATATAATAATCTAGTTACCATTTTTCAGCGATTTTAAACATGTTTTTTGTTATTTGTCTTGGCTGTCACTGTCTGTAAATAATATTAATTAATAGAGCTTGCGGCCAATTATTAAATTCACAAACTTTAATTTTAAATATGCTGGAATATTTTAATTCCGAAAAAGAGAACAATGGGCCACTTATTTCTCTATCTTGTGTCCATCAAAGAGTAGCAGCTGCCTTAAAGATTTCGGAATCAATTATTGGTAGAATTATAAAATGTAATAAATCTGAACTTCTCACTAACAAAATCACGAGAAAACGAAGGAAATTAAAATCTGAACCAGTTTATTTTATTGATACATTGGCACAAACGTATGGTCATGAAGTACTAAGATTACCTTCTTATCACTGCCAGTTTAACCCTATTGAACTAATTTGGGGTATAACAAAAAAATATTATGATAAACATATTGGTCAAAACGGATATAGTGATAACTAAGTTTTGAAAATGTGGCAAGTAGCCTGTGATCAAATTAGTTAAGAAATTTGGGGAAAATCTGTTAAAAAAATCGAAAATTTAATAAATGAATGGTGGGAAAGGGAAAGGATTGTTGATGATATTAATCCAATAATAATAAATACAAGAAATGACAGCGATATTTCAGATGACGACGATATCATGCATCACAGTGACTAATTTAAAAAAAATTAAAATAAACATTATATACAACTTGTAGCAATATATTATATGAATAAGTATATTTTTACTTAATATTTTATTACTTTGTACTTAGGGGAAACAAAAATTTAATTTAATTAAACAACAAATTATAATCCAAAATTTACGTATGAGTATAAGTTTTTCCTTATTTATAATTATTACCTTAAAATTAATAATTTTGTTTGTTTGAGTACTGATGTGAATTTATTTTCGTGCTCTAATTAGTAAAGATATCTACGAATCATACCGTTTCTTTCTAATGCTTTGTTTTTTATTAAAATAATTTGGAAGGTTAGTTGTCAACTTGCGTCATTATACGTTACTATGGCTATGCAAATAATTATAATGATATAGACAGAGAAAGCATATAGTATTGTACATCGATACTTGTAGCAACGAACAGTCACCTATCAGCAATCCGACTTTATTCGCCCTATTTCAAAAATTTTGTGGGACGAGTAGATAAAGTGGATAAGTCTTCAATGAAAAATTATCAAAATGAGATTGGGCACAAGTGCATTTCGCACTAGCCCGATACCAAGCCTACTAAAAGACTATCGTATTATAGGCTATTCCAAACGTTTAAGCGGAACTCAATTTATTATTATTATTATTATTATTAAGTTGTTACGAATGTTAAACGATTGATCTGGATTTTTGCTAAACAAAATTATTAAAAGTTTCATTTAAACGTTATTAGTTTTTAAAATCTAGTTCCGCTAAAATCAAAGAAACAGATTATATACGAGGCCCGAATCAGTTGGCCCAACTATCAAAAATAGTGCTAAGAAAAATAATGTTAGTTGTAAGAAAATATTTATATTGAAGAGAAACTTCTCTCTCTCTCCCTCCTTTTTTTTCTTTCTTATTTTTCGATCCAATGCCTTAAGTCTGTAGTACATGATGTAATTTCTCGATTTGAATCTCGTACGATTTGTCGTACGATAATTATTGCATTGAGAATTTTGTTCAGAATTATCGGATGTAAAATTATTGTAGTATGCCATCCAATATTTATCGCTTTGAATCTGTACCAATTGATGAGCACTACGTCTATATTTGTAAGTTGACAGAATTGTACTTAATCTAGAATGGACAGATAGTTTACCAATTTTTGAAGACTGATAATATTAATCTTTGTCCCAAATCAGTAAATCTTCTGAATTCGAAAAGCCGTACCGTTTTCTGTTCTAATTTATTATATTTGAAATTGAAGGTAATTAATATTTTGTTTATTTTTTGTTATTATTATTTCTGTCTAGAAAACTAGGATTTTTGTTTATCAAAAAATATTATTGTTGTCGTTTTTATCGTTATACAATAGTTTAAGGAAAATAAAAACATATTATATTAATAATGATTTCGTTGAATTTGTTTTATGCATAACAACCAACTTGTGGGCAAGAAATATTTTTTAAAAAAAAGCAACAAACTTAATGCAAAAGAAAAAAATTTAATAATTCCCCCGGTACTTTTTTCCCGGATTGGAATGTTTAATGGTCACCTTATAGACCGGGAGCTCATGACAGTTTTTGGTCTCCGATTTCATACAGCATGCCTTTTGGAGGAGAGAATATTTACCCTGTGACAACAAAAAAGGGATGGTACTAAACCCCTGCACGCTTTCCGGTCATAGGGAAAATTGCATTTCCACTTAAACACAAAATGTTTGTGCTTTTCTCTGATTTAATATTGCTTGCCCTTTTGTCAAAAGAAAGTTATAACAAATTTAAAGTCTTTTAAATATATGCATGCGATTCGGAGGGTCCCAAAGGGCTCAAACGGTCATGTGATCTTGTAATAAAAAAATATGATTTTCCGCGTTTTCATACAGCATGCCTATAATTAAAAGACTTTAAATTTGTTATAACTTTCTTTTGACAAAAGGGCAAGCAATATTAAGTCAGAGAAAAACACAAAAATTTTGTGCAAGTGGAAATGCAATTTTCCCTATGACCGGAAAGCGTGCAGGGGTTTAGTACCATCCCTTTTTTGTTGTCACAGGGTAAATATTGTCTCCTCCAAAAGGCATGCTGTATGAAATCGGAGACCAAAAATGTCATGAGCTCCCGGTCTATTAGATAAGTTACTTGTTAAGTATGTTGGATAATAAGATGTTGAATAAATCCAAACGTATATATAAATGTCCTAAGAATGTAAACAGCTAAATCCAATTTATTTTAAACAAAATAAGAAAAAATATTGCTTATAAGTTGATACTAAATAACCTCAAAATATGATTGACAGATGAACAATTGTTTGCTACGGTCACATGAATATACGCATCCTATACTGCGCCATTATTGGTTCATTCTGTAGTACACGATATAATAATTGGTGTACTATAAATCGTACGAGATTCAAAACGAGAAATCGCATCGTCCGCGCAATAGTTTTCGTTTTCGGAGCTTGTTTCTCGATCTTTGACGAAATGTGTAGTTTCTTGTAGTATGTGGTTGACTTATCATTTGGATAACCCAGGATTTGAGATATCTGCTTCGATCGACGTCTATCTACTATCCCTTGCATGATTGACCTTTCCATGCCGTCTTCTCTTCTAGATATATAACTTATAATTGGAAATATTTTAGTGAATCACTTTTAACAAAGTACTATTATAATAAAAACCATTTATTTTAAATTATATTTTCTCTATTTTAACATAAATTCAGTTTTCATCATTTAAATACAGTACCTAGACAAAATATTATAACCATTTACAAAAACAACTGTTTATTAAAAATGCCGACATATAATCATATGCTACTTTATTTATTTCTTTAACATGTCGTCTATTTATTAAAAGATAAGCTATTTTAAACATCTTCAACTCCGTATTTTTATTCTGAGACAGATTTGCTTGTTTAAACCTATATAAACGTGTTAACAATATAAAGCATTGTATTGCGATATATCATTTCAAGATAGTAAGTTTAACAATAACCCTTCAATAAATAATTTTTGTGTTGAACGGTTGTATTTTGAGTTTGTGCTAAGTAAAATTAAAATAAAATTGGTGCAGTTATTGTTTTTGTGTTTTTTAAGTGGAGGTAAAGATTTTTTTTTGAAAGTGTCTTTTTTTAATTTGCTCAAATAGGTAAAAAACCAAATATTGGATTGGATAAAAAAGCCGCTATTTGTGCCTTATTGAAGACAGGGAAACATTCCATGCGCGAAATTGCGCGAATTGAGAAAGTTAGTCACTGTTCTGTTGTGCAATTGGCAAAAAAACTTAAAGATAATTCTGCTGTTACACCTACACGACATGATAATTCTGGAAGAAAAACAAAAACTACTCCAAGAACTGACAGAAAAATAGTTCAGATAGTTTGTGCTCATAGAAGAGCTCCTTTAAGAGAAGTGATTTTTTTTTGTCGAGCGCATTTATTAGAGAAGACAATTGAACGTCGTCTCAGCGAGGCAAACATAAAATGCAAAAGACCTACTAAAAAGCCAAGACTGTCAAAACGAATGATGAACAATCGACTTAAATTTGCCAAAGAGTATTCCCATTTCATTGTTGATGATTGGAAAAAGGTATGCCTTTATTAGCTTGTTTTTGATCAGCTAATTGCTCTAATTAATAAACTGAAAACTTTTTCTAGGTATATTTTTCGGATGAATCCACCCTACACTGCTTATCCGACGCAACAATTTATGTAAGAAGGCGCCCTGAAGAAAGATATCACACCGAATGCATACAAAAAACTGATAAACATCCTCCTTCGGTAATGGTGTGGGGTATAATTACCGGTTTTGGACCAAGGCCTCTCTGTTTCGTCGACGTAATGTCCCACGACAACAGCAGTATCTCCATATTTTACAGGATGTTTTCTTGCCATATTTCGATGATTATAGAAGAACGTCAACTACAATATACATGCAGGATGGGGCGCCATGTCACACTGCTAAATCTGTTAAAAAATTCTTGCAAGAACAAAAAGTACGGATTTTGTCCTGGCCAGGTAATTCGCCGGATATCAATCATATCGAAAATGCTTGGAACCTCCTGAAAAGACTTGTTTATGATTTAAAGAATACTAATAAACAAGTTCTAATAGAAATTAAAAAAGTATGGCATCGAAGAATTGCGGCAGTAATAAAAGCAAAGGGCAACACAAAATATTAAAAAACATTTTATAAATGTACTAAAATAATTTGAAATAGTAAAATACAAAACAAAAATAAAATTGGTGTATTTCTATTTTGTTGATTTTGTGTAAAACAATGAATTTAAAAAAAATCATAACTGGTTATAATACAAGGTGTCTCAAAAGAAATTTTATATTTATTTAGCTTACTGCGTGAACGCAACGTATCCGAGGGGCGCGTGGGTTATGTCAATCGGTAGCCTGGCTCTTGGGAATTTAGTCGCTATGAAGCGTTTCTCGGGAGCAGACCGCGCGTTATGCGTGCGAGAGTTTTACAAAAACGGTGATTCGGCGACTGTAGCGCGTAGAAAATTCTGCAATATTCGAGGTTTTCGCCACTTAAATGATGCGCCAAGCATTCCTCTCATTCGACATTGGGTTAAATAGTTTGAAGAGACTGGTACAACGCTGGATAAATCAAAATCCGGGCGACCTAGGTCATCAAGAACGGTAGAAAACGTGGAGAATGTTAATCAGCCTGTTCGTGACGACCCGAACCTTTCAATTCGGAAGCGCGCAAGTGCTTTAAATGTGCATAGATCATCATTACATCGCATTATGCACAAAGACCTAAAGCTGCACCCCTACAAAATTCAATTGGTGCAAGAATTAAAGCCCCAAGATGCCAGTCAGAGGCTTAATTTGATCTCCCGGAGAGGTGACATAAATTGGCCTCCACGCAGTCCAGATTTAACCCCTATGGACTTTTTCCTATGGGGTTATCTTAAATCTAAAGTTTACGCCAATTAACCGACTTCACTGGCGCATTTGAAAGAAAATATGCGTCACGAAATGGCAGCCATCCCTGAGTCCACCTGCCGAGATGTCATAAGTAATTTTACTATTCGATTAAATGAGTGCCGAGAACGCGAGGGTCTACATTTAGACGATATTATTTTTAAGAAATAAATCCCCAAAAAGTGTATTTTAATAATTAATAAACATTTTTTCTATATACGGCTTACTTTTTTTTTTAATCGATCCACTAAAATTTCTTTTGAGACACCTTGTATTTTGTCTAGGTACTGTAGTTGGGCTCACTTCACTGAGACGTACCTCCGGATAAGATTAACCAAATAAAATTATCAATACATTAAGAAAATCATTTTTTAATAGGATTAACTAATCTGTTGCTGAGTTTAGTTCAAATTATAGGAAATATGAATTCGACTTCGGTCAGATATTAAAAATACCACATTTTTTCGTTTAAATCTGTTTTATTCGGAAAATTATAAAGGGTGGTAAAACATAATTTTTAACTACAAAAGAAAAAAAATATTCACTTCATAAAAATCAACATTAATTTTTTATGAACTGTATACATCCTCTTGTTTCAAAATTTCTTTGATTTTGAAACCAGGTCCTTATAAATTTGGATGAAAGTCCAGTTTTTCGACACAAAAACACCAAATCGGTGACACCAAGATATTGGTTTTGCATATACTGGTTTTTAAGGACTTCACGGTGAGCTGGAGTTAATCTTCTTCTTTTCCGTTTTCTTACTTTTAGTTGTCGATATCTTTTGAGTCCTTTCATTTGATAAGAATCTTCGTCATCTGATTGTTGGACATACTCTTTTTCAGGAAGTGAAATATATATAATTCTCATATCTCGAGAAGTAAGACAAGTTGGAGGACTAGAACAAGATGGTGCAGTATCTGAAATTTCAATAGTTTCAGAAATTTCAGGAATTTGTATATTTTGAGATTCATTTCCAGGATTTGTTAAATCACAAATAAAAATTTCATCATCTACATATTCAGAAATGTTTTCATAAATTACATCATTCAAATTTGAAGTAGAGGGAGTATTTTCTGAGCAAATAGTTATGAAATTTTGATCTAATTTATTTGAGACTTCAGCATTTTTTGAACAATTCAAGCCCAAATTATTAGGCTCAAAATTTTTCACCAAATTTTCATTGTTTCTATCTTTTATTAATATCTTTTTGAATTTTTTCGAAGTAGAGGGAGTATTGTCTAAATTTTTTACGGCCTTAAAATTTTTGGAACAATTCAAGTCAAAATTTGTAAGCTCAAAATTTTTAACAAAATTGTTTCTATCTTTTATTAATACCTTTTTTATTTTTTTCGAAGTAGAGGGAGTATTATCTAATTTTTTTGAGGCTTTAGAATTTTTGGAACAATTCAAGTCCAAATTTGTAGGTTCAAAATTTTTAACCAAATTTCCATTGTTTCTATCTTTTGTTAATATCTTTTTTAATTTTTTCGCAGTAGAGGGATTATCTAATTTTTTTGAGGCTTCAAAATTTTTGGAAAAATTCAAGTCCAAATTTGTAGGTTCAAAATTTTTAACCAATTTTCCATTGTTTCTATCTTTTGTCAATATCTTTTTTAATTTTTTCGAAGTAGAGGGAGTATGATCTAGTTTTTTTGAGGACTTAAAATTTTTGGAACAATTCAAGTCCAAATTTCTAGGCTCAAAATTTTTAACCAACTTTCCATTTTTTCTATCTTTTATCTTTTTTAATTTTTTCGAAGTAGAGGGAGTATTATTTAATTTTTTTGAGGCCTCAAAATTGTTGGAACAATTCAAGTCCAAATTTTTAAGCCCATAATTTTTAATCAAGTTGCCATTTTTATGTTTTATCAATATCTTTTTTAATTTTTCCAAGTCCAAATTTTTTATCTGTAGATATGAAAATGGACTTATGCTTGGGTCATGAAGTAAGTACTCATACAAGTACTCTTCAAAATTTATCCTATTTTCCAAGGGCAGTTCTGGGTCAAAATTTTGATTTTTAGTTTTTGCTATAAGATTTTTTTGCCCTTTTTCGGTTAATAGAATGTTTTCACTAGACTTCTCCATAAATTTTTTCTTAGATAAATTTTTATCCAAATTTTCTAAATCATGGCATTTAGAGCATTCAGGAAAATCAGATAGATAGGTTTCATTCGGATCAGGATCTAGAAAATTTGAAAATTCGGCTTCAGGTCCGAAATTTGCCTCCAAAATATTTCCAAATTCCTCCTCCATTTCTTTTTCTAATTCATTTAGGACTGTGGCAGAAATTTCAAGACATAGATTCGTATCTAATTCGTCGATGTTATTTTCGGCATTTTTTATATTTTCGTAAATTTGAGTAGAATTTTCTACCACGGTTTCTTTGTTTGCTATATTTTTTTCTAGAAGGTTTATGTTGCTTTCGAGATTATGTTCGAATATTTGTATAGAATTTTCGACCACGTTTTCTAGGGTAAAGTTTTCTTCGTTTACTATATTTTTTTCGGGAGCGCTCACATAGTTTTCACAATTATTTTTGGGCATATTTTCGACTATATGAGATGAATTTTCGGCCATGTTATCTAATGTAAAATATTCTACGTTTGAAGCTGTTATTCGATTTTTTTCTAGACCGTTTATATTGATTTTGCAATTATCGGGGAAATTTTCGAAAATTTTATCACGAATTTCCGTCATATTATCCAATATTTGAATTATTTCAGCATTAAATAAACTATCGTTTTCGAGAGATTCTATATTACTGGCATTATTTTCGTAAGTCTCATAAGTGTTGATGGGCAGTTCTTCCATATTTTTCGTGTTTCTTCCACTTATTTTAATTTCGAGGTTTTTTTCGGGCAAACTGTTGAAAATTTGAGAAATTTCGGACAATTCTTTTATACTTTTGTCTACATGTACTGCATTCTCATTCTTTTCGATCGAGTCTAAAGTGGTTTTGGAATTATTTTCCAACAAATTTTCGAAATTTTGTGAATTGTCCGACAAAATGTTAGTACTCTTTTCTACATATTGTGCTGTATTCTGATTCTTTTCCATAGAATTAGTAATTTTAGAATTATTTTCAAAAATTGGGGTTTCAACCATATTTTGTAATTTTTTAATCTTTTTAACTCTTCGTCTATTACTTTTAAGAGTGCCCATTTTCGTTTTTGGTTTTTTTTCTGTTTGATTTTCGGGCACATTTTCTTTATTTTCAAAACTTTGTACTTCAAATGAAATTTTACTTTCTTGTGTTGGTATTACCGGCTTATTCACTAGTTCATTGTCTCCTCTTATTCTTCCGACAGGCTTAACTTCTTTGAGAGAATATTCTTCCCAAAGAACATTTTCTTCATCTTCCTGTGGTGGTAGAATTGGTTCAGTTGAAATTTTATTTTCTTGTGTTGACAGAATTATATTTTGTTTATTTCCACGTCTATTTCGTTTTATTGGATTTACATTTTGGAGAAAACATTCTTCCCAAAGAGCGTTTTCTTCTATCTCTTCTGGAGTTAATTTTTTTGGAGAACAAACTGGGGATATTTCCTTTTTTGAAAATGTTCCATTCAATTTTACAACGGACTTTATTTTTAAGACATCATCGTAAAAATTTTGAACAACAGATTTTTTAGAACGTGTTGGTCTATTTATTTTTCTTGACTGAAAAGTTTTCTTTAATATAATTTCTTTTGGAGGCACAGAGATATCAGAATTTGTAGTTGCCTCATTAATAGAAGGACTCAATTCATTATTTTGGGGGGTCACCCCCAAAACAGGTACATCAACGCAGGTTAAAATATTTTTTTCACTTTCTGAAATCTTGCTATTAGATGATGAAATTTTATCAGATGAGTCCAAATTTCCAGTATTTGATTTTTTAGGACTAGATATATTTTCCTTTTGTGATACAGATATTACTTCGTTTAAGAAATTTTCTTTTGAAGGATCGACAGTGTATTCCAAATTTTGTGTATCAAGACAAATAATTAAATTATTTTCGATTTCAGCAATTTTCCCCTCTAGGGATGTCGAAATTTTCTCAGTTAACGGATCAAAATTTTGATTGACTTCTTTAGAAGACCCAAATTGATTATTTTGGGCAGTTGGTAGAATCTTATTTTGTTTCTTTTCACGTTTAATTCGTTTTATTGGATTTACATTATCCAAAAAACATTCTCTCCAAAGAGTGTTTTCCTCAAGTTCTTCTTGAGATAAATTTTTGGGGGAAGTTTCAGATTTTTGAGGAGATTTTTCATTTTTTGTAAAACTTTTCAATTTTATAACGGGTTTTGTTTTTGAGACATAATCATAAAAACTTTGAATAATTGATTCTGTGGTGTGACTTGTACTATTGAATTTTTTTGGCGATGTTTTCTTTAAATTTTCTTTTGGTGGTACAGCAGAAAAAATTTGAACATTTGTTTCTTCGGAGAGCTTTGTATTTAATTTTCTTGGGAGCACAGCACAAATATTAAAATTTTTAGTTGCCTCATTAATAGTGGAAATCAATTTATTATTTTGGGGGGTTACCCCTTCAGGTACATCATCACAGATAATTATATTAGTTTTTTCATTCTTCGAAATTTTGCTATCAATGGATAAAATTTTATCAGATGCTGGTGGATCAATATTTTCAATATTTAATTTTTTGGGGATGGTAGATTTATTTTCTTTTCTTGGTGCAGAAAAATTCAACACATTTAAGACGTTTTTTTCAGTATTCTTAAAATTTTGCATAGTAGTAATTAAATTATTTTTCTCGATTTGTGGAATCGTGCTGTCAAGTAATGAAATTTTATCAGACACAGATGGGTCAAAATTTTCAATATCTGATTTTTTGAGAGTATATTTATCATCCTTTTTTGATACAGAAGAAATTAATTCCTTTAAGACATTTTCTTTTAGAGGTAAGGTAGTGTCCATACAATTTTGAGACATATCAAAGCAAGAAATTAAATTATTTTTTTCGATTCCAGTAATTTTGCAATCTTTGGATGTGTTATCAGTTGATAACGGTTCAAAATTTTGATTATTCTTAGCAGAGGACCTAAGATTATTTTGGGCTGTTGGCAGTATTATTGGCTGTAAAATTTTAGTATGTTTGGTTGGTATGGATGGACTTTTTTCAAATTGGATGGACTTTTTGTCCGGTCTTCTAATAGGTTTTACTTCTCTTAGAAAACTTTCATCCCAAAGGAAATTTTCTTGTGTTATTTCTATGGGTATAGCTTCAGCTGAAATTTTATTTTCTCCTGTTGGTATTACTGTCTTAGCTTCTGGTGTTTGGTCGTTTTTTGTTTTTTTGACTACTTCCGGCTTTACTTCATTGAGAAAATATTTTCCTTCTATCGCTCTTTCCTCAGTATTTTTCTGGGTTAATGCTGGGACTATTACTTCAGAGGAAATTTTATTTTCTTGATTTGGCATTACTGACTTATTCTCTAGTTCTTTGTTTCGTCTTTTTCTTTTGACGGGCTTAACTTCTTTAAGAGAACATTCTTTCCAAAGAGCCTTTTCTTCAATGTCTTCTTTTAATGTTGGTAGAGTTGGTTCAGTTAAAATTTTAATTTCTTTGGTTGGCATTACCCAGTTATTCTCTAGTACTTTGTCTCGACTTGTTCTTTTAACCGGCTTAATTTCTTTCAGAAAACTTTCATTCCAGATGGATCTTTCTTCATTTGGTTCCGGTGTTAATGTTGATAGTATTGGTCCAGATGAAATTTTATTTTCTTGGTTTGGCATTACTGTCTCTAGTTCTTTGTTTCGTCTTTTTCTTTTGACAAGCTTAACTTCTTTGAAAGAACCTTCATTCCAAAAAACCTTTTCTTCCATTTCTTCCTCTGTTATTTTTGGTAGAATTGGATCAATTGAAATTTTATTTTCTTGTGTTGGCAGAATGCTTTGTTTCTTTACACATTTAATTCGTTCTCTTGGCTTTTCATTATCGTGAAAACATGCTTTCCAAATACCATATTCATCCATTTGTTTTTGATATAAATTTTCAGGGGAAGAAATTACAGATTTATTTGGAATATTTCCCTTTTCTGAAAACCTTTCATCTAATTTTAAAACAGGCTTTGTTTTTAAGACATTATCATAAAATTTTTGAACAATTAATTCTTTAAAGCGACTTGGTCCGTTAAATTCTTTTGACAGAGATGTTTTCTTTATATTTTCTTTTGGTGGCATAACAGAAACGTTTTGAACATTTGATTCTTCGGAGAGACTTGTATTTAATTTTTTTGAGGAAACACCAGAGATAGAAAAATTTTGAATTTCCCCATTAATAGAAGGACTCAATTTATTATTTTGGTGGGTTACCCCTTCAGGTACAATACCACAGATAGTATTATTTTTTTCTATTTCAGAAAAATGGGTTTCTAGTGATGGAATATTATCTGATGAAGATGGGTAGAAATTTTCATAATTTGATTTAATTTGTGTTAATGTTGGTAATATTGCTTCAGATGAAATATTACTTTCTTGAGTTGGTATTGCCAATTTATTTTTTATCTTTTTGTTTCGCCTTTTTCTTTTGACAGGCTTAACTTCTTTGAGAGAACATTCTTTCCAAGGAGCCTTTTCAATTTCATCCTTTCTTATTAATGGTAGAATTGGATCAGTTGAAATTTTATTTTCTTCTGTTGGCAGAATTATGTTTTGTTTCTTTTCACGTTTAATTCGTTTTTTTGGCTTTCCATTATCGTGAAAACATGTTTTCCAAATAGCATATTCATCCATTTGTTTTTGATATAAATTTTCGGGGGAAGAAATTAAAGATTTACTTGGAGATTCTCCATTTTTTGAAAACGTTTCATTCAATTTTACACCAGGCTTTGTTTCCAAGACATCGCAAAAATTTTGAACAATTGGTTCCTCGGAGAGACTTGGTGTATTTAATTTTTTTGGAGACACAGCAGAGTCAGGAATATTTTGAATTTCCTCATTAATAAAGGGACTCAATTTATTATTTTGGGGGGTTACCTTCTCAGGTACATTATCACAGATAGTCTTTCTCTTACGTGAGTCAATTTTATCAGATGAAGATGGGTAAAAATTTTCAGTATTTAATTGTTTGGGGCATTTCTTTTTAGACACAGAAGAAATTACTCTCTTTATTACATTTGAAGGACTGGCAATATTTTCTCTATCAGGCACATCAGTAAAAATAATTAAATTATTTTCTCTTTCAGTAATTTTACACTCTTTGCTTGTTGTAATTTTATCAAAGGACTCAAAATTTTGAACATCATCGTTAGTCCTATCATTTTGCGTAACCCTTTTGTATTGTTTTTTAATTGTTGATATTTTATCAATGGCTAACGGATCCAAATTTATTACCCCCTTAGTAGATGTCGTCAATTGATTATTTTGGGTGGTTGCCCCCTTACAAGTGAAATCTATATTATTTTTTTCGACTAGAATTGTATCAGATGTCTCAAAATTTTTTGCTCCATTATTAGCAATTTCCAAATTACTTTTTTCCTCTCTTGATACTTCCTCAGACGTAGATGGTATATTTTGAACAAGTTTTGAGCTTGAAATGGGTTTAGGTAACATATTTTTAGAGCTGGAAAAAGGAGAATGCATTATATTTGATTTCTTAATTTTTTTAGGTATTTTTTTGAAAAGATTTTCTTGAGCTTTTCTTTTAAGAACATGAACTGCTGTTTTTTTGGAACTAAGTTTATTTTTTAAACATTTTTTAGATTTGCTTTTAAATTTATGATTCGTTTTACGTTTTTTTGCAAACATTTTTTTCTCAATTTGGTCATCTGGTTCGTTAGATTTTATTTCATTTGGTTTTTCTGGTGAATTTTCGAAAATAATAAAATTTTCTCCATTTTCGTCGAGGGATATAAAATTTAGAAATTCATTTGCAGCTTGTCCTTTTAATATTATGGCATTTTTTTGGGTGTTATTATAATCAAATTCCTTAAACCAATATAATTTATTTTCGTGCTCCGCCAAAATTCCTACCAAAATGTTATCATTCTCGGTTGAATCTAATTCACAGTCAAAAAATTTGATGTTTTGAGTATTTTCGACAGGAAATGTATTCAAAATTTTGGAAAGATTATTTTTTTGAGAATTATTTTCTCCCGGTATGTTTTCAAAAACCAGAAGATTATCAAAATTGTGATTTCCTCTCGGTGTGTTTTCAGGAACCAACAAATTTTCAAAATTATGATTTTCTGAAAAGAAATACATTAAATTAAAACATAAGCTATTAGCGTGTTGAAGGCAAATAATAGTTTCACCAGTGTTTCTTAATCTTTTTTCATAAATCAATAAATTATTATATGTAAAGTAGATGACATGCAAATATTGTGAATTTTCACACATTTCAGGGTTTTGTAGGTAATTAATAAGTGTAAGAAGTCAACAGAATGCTGGATGTTTAGGACAATATTTTTTTTATAATCACCTCAAAATCAACAGTTTTTTATGATCGTTTGTTTCGTTATTTGAATACTTAGATCTACTATTTAATTTTTTTAAACTAAATTAAAATAATTTGAGAATTTCATCACAATGAAATTTAAAAAAAGAATTTCTAGCGATTTTTTTCTGTATTGACTCATATCTAAGTCTTCATTAAATTAATAAGAAATATATTGATATATGATCGTAGATCACGTGCAGCAGAGGTGTTTGGCTTCCGCGGCAAAATATACTCCTGTTACACTTCATATTTTTACCGACCGACATATACAGAGTGTTTGTTTGAAACGGGGCACCCAGAAAATCTCCTTTATTTGTAAAGATACAAAAAATCTTTAGAATAAAAGTTAAACTAGACAAAAAGGCCCATCTAAAGGTTACTATAAGAATTCTGAGGCACTTCCGGTTTCACCGGAAATGATGTCAACTTTTGATCTAGCATAGGGAATCAATAATTTTATATTTTTTTCCTAAAAGTACACTAAATTAGCTTTACAATTACACCAAAAAGTCATATTTTTATGTTAACCATTTCTAAATGGCGACCATTTATTTACAAAATAATAATCAACATAAGTTTTACAAAGTTGAACGTAGCAACCTTTGAAAACAATAAAAAAAGAAACAAAATATCTCTAAAATAAACTGTTATAACTAGTTATTATATGAAATAACATGAAAAAACTGGATATTTTCGATTGGGGGTATTTAAAAGATAGAGTGTATCGGACAACACCAACGACGATAGAAGATTTAGAAGAAAGGGTTAGAAGTGCAATCCGGGATATCCAAGAGTGTACTCTTATAAGAGCGACGGAAGAGTTTTTATTAAGAATGAGAAAATGTGTGGACAATAATGGTGGTTTGATCGAACATTTGTATTTTTTTTTTTTTTTTTGTAAAATAATTGTAAAAAGTAATAGTTTTTTCTTTCTAAATAGTCAAATAGTTTATTTTAGAGATATTTTGTTTCTTTTTTATTGTTTTCAAAGCTTGCTACGTTCAACTTTGTAAAACCTATGTTGATTATTATTTTGTAAATAAATGGCCAATTTGAAATGGTTAACATAAATATATGATTTTTTGGTCTCATTGTAAAGCTAATTTAATGTACTTTTAGGAAAAAAATATAAAATTATCTTTTCCCTATGCTAGATCAAAAGTTGGCATCATTTCCGGTGAAACCGGAAGTGCCTCAGAATTCTTATAGTAACCTTTAGATGGGCCTTTTTGTCTAGTTTAACTTTTGTTCTGAAGATTTTTTGTATCTTTACAAATAGAGATTTTCGGGGTGCCCCGTTTCAAACAAACACCCTGTATAAGGGAGGTATTGTGGTCATACCGATTTTGACATTTCGAGATTTCGATGGATCTCCACTAATTGAGTACATAACGTTTTGACTATTTTTGGCATGATGTCTGTCGGTTGTCTGTCTGTCTGTCTGTCGGTCTGTCTGTCGGTCCGCATACACGTGCAGAGCAAATTAGGCTAAAAGAATTTTTATGAAACTTCATATTTAAGCTTTTGACATCAATGGCACGAGATAAACTTTTGGTAAAAATCGGTTAACTAGAAATGGGAGTTTACTCGTGTCGGTTTTAAGATTTTTGCGAATATTTCGCAACAGAAAAATATTTCGAAAAAATTTATTTAACTAAAGTTGCTATAAAAGCAATAACTAACAACTATTCTTTGAGACATTTTTTAATAAAGCAGCATAAATTAAACAAGTACTTTGTGATGGCGGTCGGTCCTGTGGTGGCCACTGCTAATTTTTTTAATGAACGTTGTGTTTCTAAAATAAATACTTTTGTCCAAAAAACCGATTTTTATTTACACATTATAATTTGATTGATATTTATATGAGTACTAGAAGTATTACTTGAGGTTGAGTCAACCCCTAAACTGATTAACTCTGGTGAAAAGATACAAGGAAAGATCGGTCACTTACCATCTCGTGAATGTATGTCTATCCAGTGTTTTTCGCAAACGACATTTCCGTCGATAATAATTGCAAAGGTGACATTTGGTTCAATTATGGTTTGACAAAATGTACATTTTATTTCGGTTAGTTCGGTTTGTATCACTGGTGTCTCGGTGTTAATTCCACTGCAACTTGGGTTATTATCACCTTTAGGGCAAGACAGAAAACTCACTGTAGACCTGAAGAATAAAAAATTGTTAACAAAACAAACATTACCCGTTATTTAAAAAGAATTTTTACACACAAATTTTTGAAAACATTTTTTCAAATATAATTTTACACGTTTCACTATTTAGAAGCAATTTAAGAAGAGGCAAACCGAGAGCCCAAATGCATATCTGGGAAAATATTTTTTCCAAAACGCAAAAAAAAATCATAATTCTAATAACTACGAAACCCAAAATTTGTTAGAGAATTATTTAATACTAGGTTATTACCCGTCAACAATAACGGATTTATAATATAAAAATTTCAATTGTTTGTATGTGTATTTGGTTCTATTTTTTAACGTATCCTAATTTCGTCGCCAGTCTGCGAATCACGGGACAGGATATCACCAGTTAGCCAATCACGGGAGAGGGTGTCACCTGTCAACCAATCAAGAGACAGGGTGACCCCAGTTAGCCAATCATGAGAACCTTAGGAAAAATTGACGTCATCATGTTACCGACACTACATACAGACACTTGCCAATATAGTTATTCATAAACTTTTTATGATTAAAACGATTCATTTTTACACAGTACATTACATTTATATTGTTAAAACTAAAAATAATTTGTGACGTTTATTTATGCCCATGAAACCCTAGACATTTCTGTATGTAATTATATTGGTAGATTCTCAGAGAATAAATCTGCAAAATATTGTTCATATCGGACAAAAGATATAACAGTGTCTAAAATTTCTTTTTTACGGCTACGAAACCCTAGATATTTCTATATATAATTATATTCGTAAATTCTTAGAAAATAAATCTGCTAAATATTGTTCATATCGGTTAAAGGATACAGGCCTGTCTAAAGTTTCTCGTTTATACCTACGAAACGCTAAATATTTCTATATGTAATTTTATCCGCAGTTTCTTAGAGAATAAATCTGCAAAATAATGTTCATATCGGCCAAAGCATATAGGAGTATCTAAAGTTTCTTGTTTATGCCTACAAAAACCTAGACATTTATGTATGTAATTATATTCATAGATTCGTAGAAAATAAATCTGCAAAATATTGTTTATATCGATCAAAGGAGATAGGATTTTCTAGAATTTCTTGTTAATGCCTACTAAACCCTAGACATTTCTTTACGTAATTATATTTGTAGATTCTTAGAGATTAAATCTGCAAAATATTGTTGATATCAGTCAAAGGATATAGGAATGTCTATAGTTTCTTGTTTATGCCTACGAAATCCTAGAAATTTCTATATGATATTTTATCCGCAGATTTTTAAAAAATAAATCTGCAAAATATTTTTCATATCGATCATAGAATATAGGAGTGTCTAGAGTTTCTTGTTTATGCCTACGAAACCCTAGACATTTCTATATGTTATTTTATTCGCAGTTTCTTAGAGAGTAAAACTGCAAAATATTGTTGATATCAGTAAAAGGATATAGAAGTATCTAGAGTTTCTTATTTATGCCTACGAAATTCTACACATTTCTATATGTTATTATATTCGTAGATTCTTAGAGAACAAATCTGCAAAATACTTGTCAATCAAGAGACCTGAAGAGTCCCCAGTTAGCCAATCACGAGAACCTTAGGAAAAATGACGTCACAGTGTTACCCAGATCACTACCACACGCTAGCTAATTATATATGTACGATAAAGTGGGGAACAGAATGTAATGAGTTCTACGGCGCGTTGACGGCGTTCGTACGCCGCTATC
The DNA here is from genome assembly GCA_963971575.1 of Liopterus haemorrhoidalis. NCBI lineage: Eukaryota > Metazoa > Arthropoda > Insecta > Coleoptera > Dytiscidae > Liopterus > Liopterus haemorrhoidalis. Next base: position 35,369,197 of record OZ020620.1, on the reverse strand, counting down.
TGTCAGAAGAAAATTAAAACCAAGCTGTCGTACGCAAGTGCACAGAATGGACAACGTCCTACGGCGTTCGAACGCAGTTGATACGGAATGTTCGTCAACTTCCAACTTTTGACGCCGTTGAACGTTGACGCAGAACACCTAACCTCAGTTATTACTGAATGGTAAAGTGTTTGTATGTATAAATACCTTGCATACAACATAAATAACATCACACACAAGTCTTCATCATCCATTATACTTTTAATAAAAGAAAGCGCACGTATAAACACAGATATAGGTTGTCAAGTGTCACTTGACGGCGTTAAAAATTATTGCATTGTGTGCGGGCGAAAATCTCAACGGCGCAACGCAACGCTGTCGCAAATGACGGCGCGCTGACGGCGTAGCGCGCTGTGCATTCTGTTCCAGGCTTAACATGTAACGGTTGCCGCTATGGGTGAAACATACATACAGTCAGTGCTCACTTAACGTACGTCGGCTTAACATACGTTCGATGTAACGTGCATATATATTTTGGCAATATGTCCGCACGAACGAACAAATATTCGCACGAACGTACATTTCACTTGGACTCGTCCGCGAAAATTCTTGTAGTTTTCAGTAGCAATGGAAAGATTAGTATAACTGAATAGATTATAAAATTATAAGTACTTTTTTATTCACAAAAAATATTAACAATATAATAATATATAGAAAATAAACAAATACATTCATTACATACAAAAATTATCCATTGTTGTTATTTTTTGTCAAAAACTTATCCATAGTTAATTGAACTGAAGCCTTCCTCTTTTCCTAATACATAAATTTGTAACAAGCGGTACTACTGCCAAGATTGCGAATTACATCTTTCCAAATCAGGGTCCGAATTATCTATTAATTAAGATTTTCAACCTCTATTTCGCTAATATTTCAAAAATTTCCCGGCGAAGGCTCATTCACAAAGCGGCGATTGTACGTTCGTGCGGACAAAGTGTACGTTCGCACAGACATGGAGAAGCAATGTCAGTACCAAAAAATTGATGTGAAGTGTGAATTTTCACACATTTCAGGATTTAGCAGGTATTTAGTAAGTGAATGATGATTATTTTGGATGCGAAAACAAATTTTATATTAAAATATTTTTTTTTGTTAATTTTAATTCGAACGCCTAATACCATTATTTAGGTTTCTAAATATGTGCAGTATTTTTTTTTTTTATATAGCAAGGTTCATTAAGAATTTCAAAATTGCGCCTATGGCTTCCATTGGTTGTTATAAGTTCCGCCCCTCTGATTTCGTGTACATTGAAACAGAATTAAATTATAATTTAAACAATTTCCACTGGTTATTAAATTTACGCTTTTAAAAATTAAATGCAACATTTGCCAAAATATAACTAGAATTTTGAAAAAATAATTTAAACAATATAAAAATTTAAAAAAAAAAACAAAAAATAATATTGTCTCTTCTCGCAGGGTTCGATCCCTTTCCGATCGAGTTACTTGGGTGAAAAACCAGCGTCAAAAACCACTACACCAGCATACACGTTCCAGTGTAGCGTATTACAAAGCTATAACTTGTGTACATTATTAACCAAAAATCACAAAAAATGCGTTTTTTTCCCAAAAACATAATCTGATCAAAAATTCCTGTTGTACTATTCCGGTTCACACCAATGTACATTACTTAGAATTTTTTCAGATTTTTAGTTTAAACCATCTGGGCTACAGGGTATGGGACAAAATTTTTTTTGCACAATTTTGGCAAAAATCACTTCAAAATAATGTATTTTGCAAAAATAAAAATTTGATCGTTAATCCACGTACCAAGGGCTTTCATTTGATACCCTACTCAGAATTTAAAAAAAATATTTTTTTTTCGATGAGCACATATTTGTTTATATTTTTAGGAGGATATGTTTTTTAGATGTTTTAGTATTTTTCCTATGTACGGGTCAAAGAGTTGTATAAGCATGCCAAATTTCAACTCTCTAGCTTTAGCCGTTTGGCTACAATTTTTACCGAACAGACAGACATACAGACAGACAGACAGACGACAAAATGACGGTATAAGGGTTTTTTGGTCATACCTACAAAACCCTAAAAAATGACGTCACAGTGTTACCCAGATCACTAACACACGCTAGCTAATTATATATGTACGATAACATGTAATGGTTGCCGCTATTTTATTCACAAAAAATATTAACAATATAATGTATAGGAAATAAACAAATACATACATTACATACAAAAATTATCCATTGTTGTTATTTTTTGTCAAAAACTTATCCATAGTTAATTGAACTGAAGCCTTCCTCTTTTCCTAATACATAAATTTGTAACAAGCGGTACTACTGCCAAGATTGCGAATTACATCTTTCCAAATCAGGGTCCGAATTATCTATTAATGCTACAAGATTTTCAACCTCTAGTTCTCTAATATTTCAAAAAATTCCCGGCGAAGGCTCATTCACAAAGCGGCGATTGTACGTTTGTGCGGACAAAGTGTACGTTCGTACGGACATGAAGAAGCAATGTCAGTACCAAAAAATTGATATGAAGTGTGAATTTTCACACATTTCAGGGTTTTGCAGGTATTTAATAACTGAATGATGATTATTTGGGATGCCAAAACAAATTTTATGTCAAAATATTTTTTTATGAATTTTAATTCGAATGCCTAATATCATTATTTAAGTTTCTAAATATGTGCAGTATTTTTTTTACATAGCAAGGTTCATTAAGATTTTGAAAATTGCGCCTATGGCTTCTATTGGTTGCTTAAATCATTAGCCCCGCCCTCTGATTTCGTATACATCAAACAGAATTAAATTATAATTTCAACACTTCCCACTGGTTATTAAATTTACGCTTTTAAAAATTAAATGCAACATTTTACCAAAATATAACTAGAATTTTGACAAAATAATTTAAACAAAAGAAAACTGCAAAAAAAAAACAAAAAAAAAATTGACAGGATTCGAACTCTAGTTTGCAAGTTACCTGTTTACAAATTAGAAAACCAATGACTAAACGCACATAGCTATGAGTGCTAACGTATCAACTTGGTTACATAGCGAATTAAATATTTAACATATTTGGGTTAAGAACACAAAAAATGCATTATTTTCCGAAAACATAATCTGATCAAAAATTCCTGTTGTACTATTCCGGTTCACACCAATATACATTACTTAGAATTTTTTCAGATTTTTAGTTTAAACCATCTGGGCTACAGGGTGCAGGACAAAAATTTTTTTGCCCAATTTTGACAAAAATCGTGTCAATTGAGCACATATTTGTTTATATTTTTAGGGGGATATGTTTTTTAAAAAAGTTGTACAAGCATGCCAAATTTCAACTCTCTAGGTTTAGCCGTTTGGCTACAATTTTTACCGAACAGACAGACAGACAGACAGACAGACGACAAAATGACGGTATAAGGGTTTTTTGGTCATACCTACAAAACCCTAAAAATCGTAATCATGTACATTTATATGGAAATACACCGTCCGATTAACGTACAAATCGCATAACGTACAACACAGTGGGAACACATTAAGTACGTTAAGTGAGCGCTGACTGTATTTTTTTAATTTTCCCTATTTTTAGAGCTATTAAAGTTTTAAAGATTATTCATTTTAAGCCGATTTTGAAATGACCAAATGTTATATTGTTTCAAAAGTGGTTTTAAAGAGCCCTGAGGATAAGACCTAAATTACATATCTGAATATGAAACAAAAGTTAAACCTAGTCTTTGATATCTAATCCGAAAATTATAGCATTGTACCTATTGAAAGAGATTTTAATCCAAAATCTCTTTGAATAGGGAAATATGAAAAACTAGTTTCAAGATCATAAAATTTCTTTCGTGGTTCTTGAATTTACCAATATGATTTGTTTGCGTAAATGTAAAGTCCTAATAAATGTCAAAACGGGTCTTGCTTAGCGCTATTTAGTTTTAAATTCTAACAACGATCCTTTCTGTTATCGGCAGAATCTTGATAAAAATATCATTCGTTATTATTAAATTAGAGGAACAAACGTACTGGAGCCAAAGAGAACAGGATTGCATGATACAGGAGAGGTTGGATACTGTAACGTACAACCTGGAATAACCCGGAATTCTCCGGGGATTCCGGTGCATGGCAACTCCAGCTCAGTGACGTAATTGAATCAGAACATCAGCGTGGAATCTGCTACGCTTCAGAAGTACGTAACAGAACATAGCTTTCGGGGAATAAAGCAAATATTCTAGAATAGGGGATGCTTTACCAAAACTACATAAATTCAAAACCGGATTTATTCTACTCTTTCTCTCTTAAAATGTCACTTTTACTAGATTTTTAGAAAGTCCGCATAATGACAGAGAATAAAAAAAAAAATGTATGTGAAGTGTTAATTTTCACACATTTCAGGGTTTCGCAGGTATTAAGTAAGTGAATGATGATTGTTTGGGATGCCAAAACAAATGTTAAAATATTTTTTTATTAATTTTAATTCGAATTCCTAATACCATTATATTTGGGTTTCTAAATATTTGCGGTATTTTTTTTTTTTTTATATACAAGGTTCATTACTATTTTGAAAATTGCACCTACGGCTTCCATTGGTTGTTTAAGTCATAAACTCCGCCCCTCTGATTTCGTATACATTCAAACATAGAATTACATTATAATTTCAACACTTCCCACTGATTATTAAATTTACGCTTTTAAAAATTAAATGCAACATTTGCCAAAATATAACTATAATTATAACGGCAAAATAATTTAAACAAAATAAAAATGCAAAAAAAAATAGAAAAATAAAAATTGACGGGAATCAAACAGTGGTTTGCAACTTACAAAGCGAGAACGTTACCACTGGACTACGGACGTTCACTCGTTAATTGTGTTAAATATCGGATTGAATATTTTACATTTTAGTTAAAAACACAAAAAATGCGTTATTTTTCGAAAACATAATCTGATCAAAAATTCCTGTTGTACTATTCCGGTTCACACCAATGTACATTACTTAGAATTTTTTCAGATTTTTAGTTTAAACCAACTGGGCTAGAGGGTGTGGGACAAAATTTTATTTTGCAAAAATAAAATTTTGATCGTTAATCCACGTACCAAGGGCTTTCATTTGATACCCTACACAGAATTGTAAAAAAATATATTCTTTTTCGATGAGCATATATTTGTTTATATTTTTAGGGGGATATGTTTTTTAGATGTTTTAGTATTTTTCCTATATGCGGGTCGAAGAGTTGTATAAACATTCCAAATTTCAACTCTCTAGGTTTAGCCGTTTGGCTACAATTTTTACCGAACAGACAGACAGACAGGCAGGCAGGCAGGCAGGCAGGCAGGCAGGCAGGCAGGCAGACAGACAGACAGACAGACAGACAGACAGACAGACAGACAGACAGACAGACAGACAGACAGACAGACAGACAGACAGACAGACAGACAGACAGACAGACAGACAGACAGACAGACAGACAGACAGACAGACAGACAGACAGACAGACAGACAGACAGACAGACAGACACATGAGTGACGTTATAAGGGTTTTTTGGTGGTCATACCTACAAAACCCTAAAAATGAAAGAGAATAATTATGGTAACCATACGTCCTTTATTATAGAGAACAGTCCTTTATTCAAGAACTTTGTCCTTATGATTTATTTATTTCTCGGATGTTGCCAGGAGAAACTCCCATCACTCCTCCTAAGGAAGTGTTGGCTTCATAACAAGTTGCCCGCGTTCAGTCTCTATATTATGTAATCTCATTGCTCAAATGTACAAAATTTAAACAAAATTTAAAAATTATTTTTTTTATTTTCCAAATTCTCCGAATGGTTTATATTTGATAAAAAGTCTACTGCTCACGTCTGTATGATAAACGAATCGAAAATAATCCGCACAATTGCGTCCCGTGGAGATATCTCCTGTTGGAAGAAAGGGACCGAGTCATCCACCTTCAAATAAGAGGAAAAGAGATAAAACAAATCCAGAAAAATATCTCTAGTGCTGAATAAAGATAGACCTATACATCAACAAATAAGTGGAGGTGAGATGAAAAATGCAAATCCTGAAAAATACGATATCTCCTAAAAGAGAAAATTCATGAGATACAAGAGAGAAAAGGATAGAATCATGAAAAGTCCTTGCGAAAAAAGGATGGTTGTATTTACCAATGGAGAGAGAAAAGGATGGAGTATTGAAAAAAAAAATGCAACACAAGGATAACAGAGATGAGAATATACTAAAACATTTTAGGTAAACAAGGATAAAAAATCCTGAAAATACATTTTGAAAGTTTGCAGCAGGAATACGAAATAGCAGTAAATTAGTTTTGGCTAACAGAAAATGTTTTGTTCGGTTTTGTAAATATGATTTTAAAAATTTACTTCAAAAAATAATAATAACGTAAACTAAATATTAATTCACCATTATTTTTCATGACATTGCTGATAGTATAGGAAAATCGGCAAAACAGTGCAGTTGCGTCACTTGAAACGTCACAAAAAAATGTGACGTCAATTTTAGTACGTTTACATTCATCTATTTAATGAATGTAATATTTGTACGCTGTCACTTGTATCGAAATGAAATGAAAATATAAGAATAAGAACAGAATAGAAACAAATAAACTATTCTAATAGGCAAAATAGTCCTACAAAAGACTGATATGATCTAAAAATATGATCAAAGAAAATAAAATAAAAATAAATTGAACATAACCTAAAAACTATGCAGTACACACAAAATCAAATAAGAAAATCTATAAGAAAATATATAACTAAACACAAAAGTGCTAAATAAACAACAAACTTAATAAACCAGTGGCGAGGAGATACCTCCGCTAGACTTGCCCTCCCATAAAAAAATAATAATTAAAAAAATATATTTTTCAAAAAATTATATTTTTTTTTTTTATTTAAGAATTTTTAGATAAATCTTCAAAAATACATCAAATTATGTTCTATACAAATTTTTGTCCAAGGCTTGGTTTACTAGTTACGAATTTTTTAAAATTTTAAAGTTTAATAACTTCCGTTTCCGGTTTCGGATTTACATAAAAAACAATAGGGTTCTTCCCAATTAATAGGAGAATTTTTTAGTACCAAAAGGAACTCTCTAAGTTAAACCGTTATTGAGTTATCGTGCATAAACACACACAGACACACACACATACGGACGGCACTTCGAAAATAGGTTTTTTGGATTCCCTGGACCATGAAAGGTGGTCATCAGTCAAAATCTCGACATCGAAAATTTTCGCGATTACAATACTTGCCCCTTATATATTAAGGTCGGGCAAGTAAAAAAGCTTTTTAGAAATCACTTCAAGTTAGATATTTGAACACAAGTCAATATCAAAACACAACAGACGTATTATTAAATGACAAATGTAAACATCATTTTATTCAGGGATACCAATACAAATGTCCCTATATTAAATAAACACTTTTAAAATTTGTAATTCGAAATAACTATCGAACACAAACTAAATATGGCTTCAAAATGTATGTTTTAGTAAAATAAAAGAGTAAAGAGCATCTAGTCTATAATTCACATGCAAAAACAATCGATTTAGTTATTTTTTTCGCCACTAAGTTTGTCATTGAAGTTATGACGCAAAATGACGAACTGCGCTGTTTCAGCGACTGAGCTATAGTAGGCTAGAATAATACAATATGCAGAGTGTTGAACTGACAGGTACGAGGGTTACCTTTTATGTCAGTGGCAGTTTACAAATTGACAGAGTAGTTTGTTGACAGATAATTTTTTACGATTTTAGTAAAGGCCTAACTCAACAACAACGCATAGATCCGCTTCGTCAACTTTTGGTAATGAAGCACCATCATAAAAGACTGTTTACAATTGGTTTGCAGAATTTCGTCGTGGTCGTGCATCCGTCAGTGATGTATCTTGTGAAGATCGACCAATATCGGTTGTGATTCAAAAAACCATCGATGCTGTGCGTAAAATGATTAAAGAAGATCGGCATGTGACTTACCGTGAGATAGAGGCATTCTTTGGCATGTCGCAGATTGCAATACATTCGATTTTGCATGAACATTTAGCTGTGAAAAAGATCTGTTCCCGATGGATTCCATATAATTCGACCGAAGCACTAAAAAGGTTCGTGTTGATTGGTGTAAGGCAGGGCTGCCCAACCAGTCGATCGCGGCGTGATTTTAAGTAGATCCTTAGTTTTCTCTCGCTTCCGTAATATAAAGTAAAAATTAAAACAAATTTCTCATTAACCTTTTACATGAAAAACAGCTTTAAAATGGCAATATGAAAAATATTTTTTCAAAATTTTCTTCCCGGGGGAGGACTTCCTCACCCGGAAGGGCATTCTATGCCGCTCCGGTGGCCGGATACGCGTTCTGGTCGATCGCGGTAACAATTTATTAATAAAAAGTAGATCGCAAATACAAAAAGGTTGAACAGCCCTGGTGTAAGGAATGCTCAAAAAAATCAACCTAGGCATTGCAAAATCCGTATACAATATGACGTCCCTTGAGATGATTTTTCAATCTTGGGAGAGTAAAAAAGTCACAAGGACTCAAGTAATGCGAAAAAGGAGGCTGGAGAGCCACAGGAATGTTTTTACTGGCCGAAAATTCTTTTATTAAAATTGCTGTGTGACAAGGCATTAGTCAAAATCTGATGAATGGTAGTGTGAGTCACATTCAACTCGTCCCCGATCATTCTGATTGTCAACCGACGATCTGAACGCACAAGATCCCGGATTCTGTCATTTTCATCGGTTCTTGAAGATGAAGGCCTTCCGCTGCGTGATTCATCTACAAACCTGGGTCCTTGACAAAACACTGTCTCCGTAGGCCTGCTGAAGTTTTGCAAAAGTTTCCGTTGCACTGTGCTCAAATCTGAAGCAAAACCTGATAGCACACCGTTGCTCGAAATGAATGTAACTCATTTTTAGAACGCACTAGAAAAAACTGTTTGACGAAAAAAATCGCTACGGACAACAAAATTACTCTAGCGAGTTTAAACTCATACTGAAGATGTATCACATGCAGGGCCGGCCAGAGGACGGTACAACCGCACAAGGCCTCGCGCTTCGGAAGGCCCCGTGAGACCTGAGTTTTTTTTTTTTTTTTTTTATTTATAGAATAACTATACACTATACAAAGTAAGATACCAAGTATCACAGTTTTCTCTTGCCTTGCAACAGCTACAGGAACATACGAGTGACAAGAAGACGATATCGGAAATTTATTCAATTGAAAATATACTTACTTCATTTGTCTTTTTAAGTGAGTTTAGTCATCTGGTATGATTTATTAAATGAAGTAAATGTACTAAGCAAGTTATTTCAAACTTCTCATATGGATATTGGGACAGCAAATTCCCATCTAATAGGTTGATTAAATTTTTTTAAGGATTACCGCGATTCTGGATTTAAATTTTCTGTAATTAACACTAATGCCAATTTACATTGGTAGAGTAAAAGAGCTAGTAACTAGCGCAAGTAACTAGCAACTAGTTACTATCCCTGTGTAAACAGTTGACATTGTGACTAGTAGCGTACTAGCTGCCAGTAGTTGGGCTAGGATAGCAGCTAGCTCGTCGACGTATTTACTAGCTACTGTATTTTCCCCCACTACGCAAAATTGATTAATTTCAAATTGGCGGCAAGCGGTAACCTGTCATAACAAATAGAAAAAAAAACATATCAGGTAAGTTACAATTTATTTACATAAATTGCGTAACATTGATTTATTAATTGATGATTTTTGAAATCATCTGTGAAATAACTGCCTTTGATACACGAAAAAGATGTTGTAGACTACAATAACTATTTCCTGTGGCTAGGAAATAAAGCATTAATTCCAATCTTATTTTTGCTGGAATCGCATCCCTTATTAATGTATCAGTTCGTTGTATTAATGGACTAATTAAATTTAATAGCCTATTAAAATCATCTGGTATCATTCTTAAACACAGTCTGTACTCTTTTTGATCTTTCACGGCTAATTCACGAAATAGAAGGACTGATGCGCCATGGGTAGTTCATCTATCAATCCATTTCTAACCCATTTTCGTTTAGGCTTATATTCTGTACCGATTACTTCAATAAGACAATCAATTATTTCCTCCACAAGAAATTATGTAATTCAAAATACCATTTTTTTAATGGCATCACGCCGGTGACGATGTATATCCACATTCATAAACTATTTTTTGCAAAAAGATAATTTCACTACAAAATCACAGTGAAGATGTCAAATGTGTTTTGATACTTACTATCCAGAAAATAAGATATGTATGTCAATTGCGTATGAACACCTATTATCCTGAAAATAAGATAGTAGATAGTACCAATGTAAAACCGGCATAAGGAACTTGCTGCAGAATTAGAAATAGAACCAAAATTTAAAATACATCGTACTGGACGGAAGACAAAACAGTTTTCCTACGAAGGAACTAATGAACCAATTTCATCCGCAGAAGAACCTTTCAGAATTAAATAAATACTTCTTAATTATAATCAACAATGCAATTTTATCATTTTTAAAAGATTCGAAATTTATCACCACTACGAAAATTTATTTGGCTTTTTGTACAATTCACACAATATACAAAAGATGACTGAAGACTATCTGCTTAAATGTTGCAAAGATTTTAATTTGTATTTAAAAGACGACATTGATTGTACAGACCTTTTTTGAACAATATTAAATTATATCCGCATCTCAATAAGGCACTTTTGCATTCGGTCTAAAACGTTCTATGGGCATCTGGGTCGCCTCATGATTTCAGTACTGTTTTCAAAATGAGATTTCATAATAATAGGTTTTTTATGGGCAGTGGTCGTTATGAAATAGGGATTTATAGATCTTTTTAGCTATTTATATTATTTTGTTAAATATTAATTATAATTATTCATAGGGCCGAGAGTTCCAGTTGCTAATAAACTATCCAATAAGTTTATTAGCAACATAATTTTTTTTTCGAGAGTTCCACCCCGAAATAGTAATTAGGTTGCTAATAAACAGGCTTATTTGTCTAATAACTTATAGGCAACATGAAGTACTTAATAAAGTGACATATAACCAAAAACAAGTTCGCAAAATGTGTTAATATTTCAATTTTAATTGGAAACCAGTATAATTTTAAAAGAATATACGAATGTGTAGTTTTTAAACATTTCTATAATGGTGATTTTAGTGTTTTATATACATTTAAGTTGTATTTTGGCGAAATCGACGATCTGTTTGGATGAATTTATAAATTATGGACAACCGTTTTTAGAATATTTTGGGCATTTATTGTAAATGTGATATATAAAGAACAATATATAAATATATATTTTTAAATAAACATTGTCTTTTATTTTTACATTTGTATTTATTTCAATTACGATTACAACACATTACAAACAATACTTTAAGCATTACTATTTATATAAAAATGATAGAGAATAAGAAGACAGATGCAATTATTGGCAGAATAACAAAGATGTGTGGCTGAAAATTGCTCATAAGTTTAATTCATATTGTTTAAGGAATGTAAAATAAAGCAAAATATGGCTGTCTTCTTATTTTCATTCACTTTTGTATTATAAAATGCTATTTTTATTAACTTCTCTTCTATCTATATTGTCCTCTTTTTCTGTGATAAAATTTGTTGAACGCCGTTTAATTGTCATTTTAACAGTAACACAAAAAATATACGTAATGTCATTGAATGTCAAGTCAAACTATTTATTGTCAAAATATTTAATGTCAAAATATTCAGTGTCAAAATTTCATCTCACTTTAGCTCTACAAATTTACGTATAGCTCTATCCCTCTTGCACCGTGTTACTATCTTCATAAGAAATACCAATGCAAAAACAAAAAATTATGTTGCTAATAAACTATTAGAAGGATTTTGTAACTTGGAAATCACCAATAAATTTATTAGCTTCATAAATATATTATGTGTCAAATAACTATTAGGGAGTTTATTAGGAACTGGAACTCTCGGCCCATAAACTAATATGTACAAATAATAAGTGCAATTGCAAAATACAAATATTTTGGAGGTGTTTTTTTTTTAGAAGAAGAAGGCCACGCACGAGCATCTTGCACCGGGCCCCGCTTTTTCTCGGGCCTGCCCTGGTCACATGTTCATCTGCCACCCCTCCAAGTCCCGTGTCCCAAATGATGCCAGATCAAACGCTATGCTGTCAGTCTGGTTACTTAATTTACCTCGTACTCCGTGACGAAATTCCCATTTCCCTGGATTTGACTTTTTGTTTACGGAGTGGATATCTCAAAATTCTATTACTCACGGCTTTGATCATTGCCGGAGTCAGGGCCGTCTTAAGAAATTCGGCGCCCGTGGGCTACTAAAAATAATGCGCCCCTCTTCGTAAGAAAATTCACAGAAGAGCAAACGGGAGCTAAACCCTGTGGTTAGGGCGGCCCTGGCTGGAGTTCGTACAGTTCGCGAGTGCCCACTTCTTTGCTGATCTTCAATGCCTTGAGTATCCTTGAACTGATTAATAGTGTGATACACAAACTTGTGATTGATACTTTGATTTTAAAATATTAAAAATGTCTCCCGGCGTATAAAATTCGATCCGACCTAACCTAAAATATGTTTAAAGATTACGAGATTCACCTGACAAAACTAAGTAAACAATGGCTTAAACATGACTGATGATTCAAGAGAGTGGCTTTAAAAGATCAGTGGACTTAAAACCAGAGAAATAACAGCAAGTCATCCAGTGACAGCCCAGAGTACAATTTATCACTCAACAAACGAATTCTTCCAATATGAAAATAAACAATCACATTTTTTATATACTTTTATAAGGCGTGAGAAGAATTTTGATAAAGTTTTGAAGATTTTTTTATATGATTTTACGCGAATTTTTCATAGAGGAATTCTAGAAATTTGTTCTCTTGGGAGGTAATTTGATACTAGTAAACAGGGGTCAGATATTCCCAGAGGGGCAAACTATCAATTACCATGATATTAATGGCAAGTAGGTATTTTGGTTAGGTTAGATTTATCCTAAAAAAAATGGGGGGAAATGTTTCGAACTCCAAAAAAATTTAGAATCCTGCAACTGATGATTAAACATCTAACATAATGTGTTTTTAATATTTTACACTTTATATATATATATATATATATATATATATATATATATATATATATATATATATATATATTATTTATTTATTTATTTATATCAGTATACACACAGTAAAAAATTCATAAGTGTAATAGTTTTTTTACGATTTAGGACCGGTTGCTGAAAGCTTAGCCGAGTTAAATCTTTTGGTTAAACTCGGTTACAATATAACAATCCCATAAGTAACCAGAGCAATTATTTAACTATTTGGTTATAGTTAACTAAGCTTTCAGAAACCGGCCCTTAGTGTAGTTTTGAAAAATTGTAAATATTTCATTTTTGAAAGACCATACTTAAAATCTACATGAGATAGAGAATTACGGTTGAAAATTTTAAAATTATAGGTCCTAAAGTGCCTTAGCTTAACAAAACAAAATTTTGCGAAATTTTTATTTTGTCTATTTTTACCGACCGCCAACATATATAAGGGAGGTATTGTGATCATACCGATTCTGACATTTCGAGATTTCGATGGATCTCCACGAATTAAGGTCCCTACACAACGTTTTGACTATTTTTAGCATGATGTCTTGCGGTCTGTCTGTCTGTCGGTCTGTGTACATGTGCACAGCAAATTCGGCTAAAAGGATTTTTCTGTAACTTCATATTTAAGCTTTTGACATCAATGGTACGAGTTGATCAACTCGTTAACTGTTAACTGGAAATGGGAGTTTAGTCGTGCCGGTTTTAAGGTTTTTTCGAATATTTCACAACAGAAAAATATTTCCAAAAAAATTATTTTACAAAAGTTGCTATAAAAGCAGTAATTAACAAGTTTTATTTCAGAATTTTTTTTTATTTATGTATTTTTTTTTGTATTTATGCAGGTACGTTTCCGTGGTAATCGTAAATTATAAATACACATTATGAAATTGTCAACGTAATATAATACATTATTGTCTTTTACAATAATAACTACTCTGCTGCTAGAATTTATTTTATACAAGTACTTTGTGATGGCGGTTGGTCCTGTGGGGCCACAGCTGATTTTTTACTTTTCTTAAGAAAAATGGAGGTAATATTTTTAAGTCCAAATTTTTGCGAGAATATTTTGTTGTTGAACGATTAGAGATTTTTTAAATCAGGGCCGGATTATCCCCTTAGACAAAAAAGACATTTGTCTAGGGCCCGTAATTTTCAAGGGCCCGGATTTGGGAGTTGAAGTCCTTTTTTTTGCTCTTGCTCTTCACTTGTATTTGGTAGGTGAAATCCTTTTTTTTTTTGCTCTTCATTGGTTTTGGAAGGTAAGGACCTTTTTTAAAAAAACATAGGTTGACCCGTGGGCCCATAAATCAAAAATGTCTTGGGCCCGGCGACGGCTTAGTCCGCCACTGTTTGAAACCTAGACTTTTATCTACTTCAATAAAAAAAAATCTGAAATTAACGCTTTTTTGATCCGGGTGATTTTGAAAATTTGTAAATATTTAATTTTCGAAAGACTACATAGATAGAGACCATCGGTTGGAAAATTTTAAATTTCGAGGTTCTAAAAAGCCTCAGGATATTTTATAAAACAACTACTAAACAAAAAATTTATACAAAAAATTTTTTGTGAAATTTTTATTTATTCGATTATTTTTTTATATTTTAAAAAATCTTAACTTAAGAATAACAAAATATAAGGTACCTGCGATTTAAATTTATGAAATCTACAGACTTTTTTCTATCTAGATAAAAAATAGGGCCTTCATTAGTTAACGCCTTTTTGATCCGTGTAGTTTTGAAAATTAGTAAATATTTCATTTTTGAAAGACCGTATCTTATAATCTATGAGGTGTAAATTAAGTATCCGGACTGATTTATTTATTTATTTATTTTTTATTCGAATAGAATTACAATTCAATATTGTCTCCCTCAAAATAACTTTCTTGGGAAGCCACACAGCGCTGGAGACGGTTCTTCCAATCCTCATAGCAGTGCTGGAACTCGGTTACTGGAATAGCATTTAGCTGCTCGGTTACGGACGTTTGAATGTATTCGAGTGTCCCAAAACGACGTCCCTTGAGGTGATTTTTCAATCATGGGAAGAGAAAAAGCTATCAAAAAAGCAAATCAGCATACATTTGATCTTCGACTTGCTCATTCTTGCATTTTTGGGCCTTGGAAAGCTTGAAGTGTGCCATTCCATGCTCTGGCGCTTGGTTTCCAGGTCGTACTCAAACACCTTGCGAAGAGGAAAAGTGGCAAGGACTCAAGTCAGGCAAATAAGGAGACTGAGGAGCCACAAGGAATGTTTTTACTGGCTAAAAACACGTTTATTGAAATTGCTGTGTGACAAGGCCCCAATTCATTGGTCAAAATCTGATGAAAGGTAGTGTGAATCAAATTCAACTCTTCCCCGATCATTCTGACTGTCAATCGACGATCTGAACGCACAAGATCCCGGATTCTGGCAACATTATCTTCGGTTCTTGAAGATGAAGGCTCTCTTCCTTCTGAAAATGTCTTAAACCACCAAAAAAACCTGGGTCCTTGACAAAACACTATCTCCGTAGGCCTGCTAAAGTTTTGCAAAAGTATTTTTCTCATCCCCAATTCATTGATTAAAATCAGTTGAACGGTAGTGTGAGTCAAATTCAACTCTTCCCCGATCATTCTGACTGTCAGCTGATGATCTGAACACACAAAATCCCGGATTTTGGCGACATTTTCATGGATTCTTGAAAATGAAGGCCTTCTGCTGCGTGATTCATCTTCAATCAACTCTTTTCCTTCTGAAAATGCCTTAAACAAGCAAAAAACCTGAGTCTTTAACAAAACACTGTCTCCGAAAGCCTGCTAAAGTTTTGCAAAAGTTCCCGTTGCACTGTACCCAAGTCTGAAGCAAAATCTGATAGCACACCGTTGCTCGAAATGAATGCCTCATTTTTAGAACGCACTAGAAAAACTGTTTCACGAAAAAATCACTACGGACAACAAAATTCCCGTTCAAAATTGTACTGACGGTGTATCAGATGTTCACCTGCCGCCCCTCCAAGTTCCACGTCCCAAATGTTGTCAGATCAAATGCTATGTTGCCAGTCAGGTTACTTAATTTACACACCTCGTATATCCTTCGATTACAGGGCCGCCACGGATAATGTCACTTTTCTATATTTCCAGTCCAAATTGTTATACATATAAATGTTTTGTCCTATAAATGCTAGCGTATAATTTTCTTTTGCACAGATGCTGGCGATGAATATTTCTCAGACGTTAAAAAATCGTTCGCAGTCATCAATATGACGAGCAATGTTTCGAATTCGAATCGTACAATCAATGACCAACTGTAATGAGATTAGGGCTTCTCAGGGGTTGTGTAAGGGAGGTAGGGGTGGCCGGGGGGTATGCAACGAGGCGTGAAGGAGCCCTGTCCCGGACTAACTACATTGTCTGGACGGGTGAACACGTGCTAATCCTATTCTACAATTTATAGGGCTCACTGATCAACTGCTCAGTAATTCGGATGTTTAGGGACCTGATTCTCAGAACAGTTATAACAGTGCTTTTCAAAATATAGAGCGCGCTCCACTGCTGGGTCGCGACTAGTTATATGATGAAGATTAAGGAATGCTTAAGATGATCTGGAGGAAATATTTACCCTTTACTGCATGAATTTTTATTTTTGGCTGAAATAATTCGTGGGCATTAGGAATTGGTTTTTGTTGATAGAAAAATTAATTAAAAAAATATATTTAAAATAATAACTATTATTTTTATGAAAATAGGGTTTGTACCATACAAACAACATTATGATTCTACAATATGTTACAAAAGAAAATTATTGCGTATTATTTGCTTGTCAATTGCTAGGTGGTCTTCATTGGGGAATAAAAGCAATCACTCTCGAATTTAAGAAAGAAAAGGTCGTATCTTCTAGTTGTCCTTTCTCAATAAATTGAGAGTTATCGTTGTAATTCCGCTTGATATCCTCAAATCTATTGCAGCCCATTACTTGAGATACTGCAGGATCCATTGCTGTGTATGTGGCATATATGAACATTCATGAAGTAACGTTATGATTCAGTTTTAAAAGTAAAATAAAAAATAAAAATCGGAATATGCCATATATGGCACACTATGCGGTAAAGGGTTAAATATCCGCCAGATTTTTAGTAGAGTAAGCAAACTTATAACAGGTATTACAGATACTGTATTGTAACAGTCTGGCCAATTGTGACAATTGGCCCAATCTCCGCCATTAAGAGTCCAAATAAATATTAGTTTCAAATGGAAAACTGAGATAATCTCTGCAGAAAAAGTAAATATTTGGGAATAGTTTCAAATAAATTTACTATTTCTACAGATTATTTTTTCATTTGAATTTCTAATATTTCCAATATTTATTTGGACTCCTAATGGCAACATTGACAATTTTTTTTTTTTTGAAATATTGTACTTTATAAAATAAAAGTACAGGTTCAATATAATAGATTTTATTGAAATTAGATTTTATACTAAATAATAAATTAACAATATAAATTTGTGAAAATTTATTAATTAATAAGACATCTGTCTCATTCTCTTTTTCTACTTTTTCCACGTATGTACAATCTATATTAATGCTTAAGACTTTTTCTCGGAAGTTGGGGGGGGGGGTGTTAAAACGAGCATTTGAATGATAACCAGAGCCTGTGTGTAATTTTTCGGAACCGGGTTCAGTTAAATAACTGATGTGAATTTTTATACAGATCAGGGTTTTGTAGGTATTTACTAAGTGTAAGAAGCAAACAGAATGCTGGATGTCTAGGACAGTGTTTCTCAACCAAAAACGCACCGCGGACTAGTAAATACATAATTTTCTAACGCGGACCACTAATAATAATTGCTGATTCATTTTTTGCATGAAAACAAATATATTTAATGTGCTACTAAACACATTTATTTTATTTGTAGAAAATCACAGAAAGGTTACAAAAAATTAAATTAAAATATAAATTATTTACATAAAAAATGTGCATAATAAATAACAAAATAACTGCAAAAAACAAATACAAAAACTTTCGCGGACCACTAAAATTTTTCTGCGGACTATCGGTGGTCCGCGGACCACCTGTTGAGAAACATTGGTCTAGGACAATATTTTTTCTATAATATCAAAATCAACAGTTTTTTTTATCATTTTTATTCGTTATTTGCGTACAAAAGCTTAATTTTTTAAAACTAAATTTAAATAATTTGCGAAAATTTCGTAACAATAAAATTTAAATTAAAAAATCCCAGGGATATTTTCTGCTTAGTTTCGCATTTAAGTCTTCATTAAATTACTAAGAAATATATTGACAAATTAATAAAAAAAAAATCTATTTCAGAAACGTATTTCTCACTATTAATAATGTGTTATTTGATTTATAAGTATTTCTCTACTATAAATTTATTACTCTTCTTCAATACTCAAAATTTCTTGATTAAAATGACCAAGAAGAAACCCATTTATATTTTTCTGAATTAGGGATTTTTGAGTTTTTCTGAAAACAAGGACAAATCGGTACTAAATAATTTAATTCGCAACAAAAAAAAATTGCGATAAAATTCAGTAAAAATAAGGCTGAAATTTGGAACGTATGACTACCGTATTAAAAGGTCCAAACCACCAAAAATACCAACTCAGAGCTTTTCTCCAAAAGCTGTATTTAAAAAGTGTTACTGTCGCCTTTTTTGTTCTTTTTGGGGTTTTGTAGGTATGACCAAAAAACCCTTATACCGTCATTTTGTCGTCTGTCTGTCTGTCTGTCTGTCTGTCTGTCTGTCTGTCTGTCTGTCTGTCTGTCTGTCTGTCTGTTCGGTAAAAATTGTAGCCAAACGGCTAAACCTAGAGAGTTGAAATTTGGCATGCTTATACAACTCTTTGACCCGCACATAGGAAAAATACTAAAACATCTAAAAAACATACCCCCCTAAAAATATAAACAAATATGTGCTCATCGAAAACAAAAATATTTTTTTTTAATTCTGAGTAGGGTATCAAATGAAAGCCCTTAGTACGTGGATTAACGATCAATTTTTTTTTTGCAAAATAACTTATTATGATGCGATTTTTGCCAAAATTGTGCAAAAAAAATTTTTGTCCCACACCCTGTAGCCCAGATGGTTTAAACTAAAAATCTAAAAAAATTCTAAGTAATGTATATTGGTGTGAACCGAAATAGTACAACAGGAATTTTTGATCAGATTATGTTTTCGGAAAATAACGCATTTTTTGTGGTTTTTGGTTCACAAAGTACAAAAGTTATACCAATGTAAGACACTCGCATGCAAGGCGTGCGATAGCGTAATGGGTTAGAGCACTGGTGTCGTAAGCTACAATGCGCAGGAAAACGAAGGGTTTCGAGTTCGAGTACGGAGTGAATTTTATTTTTTCTGTTTTTTTTTTTTGCATTTTTATTATGTTGAAATTATTTTGTCAAAATTCTAGTTATATTTTGACAAATGTTGTATTTAATTTTTAAGAGCGTAAATTTAATAACCAGTCTTATTATATGATTAACAGACGATAAATTATTTTAAAAATATCGTTCATTTTGCCGTGATTACTACAAAGTAAAATTTGTCCTACACACTCAGCATACCGCCTTCACTTATTATATACCTGCGAAACCCTGAAATGTGTGAATATTCACACTCCATATCAATTTTTTTAGTTTGAAACTAAACAGGGTAAAGAATATCGTTTTATAAAAACCGCTATAAAATTCGAATATTTCGTTCGAATTATTCGAGCGAAACAAATTCAGTGGCATCCGTATTCCTTCTCTATACTTAGTAGGTATTATGCAATGCACGCAATTCATATTTTTTTTTATCAATCATAAGTTTCCATCTTCAGATTTTCATATTGCATTTTATGTGTGTGTTTCCTAAACCAATATTCGTAGTTTTATTTGTCAAAGAAAATTGTACACTTGTATAGTAACAGATGTAATGGTAACAGGATTATAATTACATACATCCCTTGTAAGCTGGTGTACAGGATTGCCACCCCTGATAGGGGTGTCACATTAAACCTACGGACAACATTTGTTGTGGTACAACTGTTAATAGTGTACTAGTTATATGTCTACAATCGTTATTATTGTATGCAACATCAGAATCATGTCCGAGCCGGTAACAATTTTAGTGCCAAAACAGACAAAAAGGAAAAATGCCCCCCCCCCCCTATCTAAAACATAAATGCTTATTGTTCTTATAAATAAAAACACTGTATATATTTTACTTGCCCGACCTTAATATTTAAAGGGCAAGTATTGTAATCGCGAAAATTTTCAATGTCGAGATTTTGACTGATGACCAGGTTTCATGGTCCAGGGAATCAAAAAAACCTATTTCCGAAGTGCCGTCCGTATGTGTGTCTATGTGTGTATATACTAGAGATGGGAATTTCGGCTCAGTTTGCGGAACCGGATCAGTGGAGGTCGTTCAGTTTGTTGAGCCGGTTCATTGATCCGGCTCAGTGATCCGGTTAAGTAAACATGTTTCCGAGACACAGGTCGGTCGTTATTTCGTAGGTAGAACGTCGCTTAGAGCCGGTTCTTGCAATATATGAACTGTAAACATGATTCCGAGACCCAGGTCGGTCGATCGTTCGGTCGTAGGTAGAACGTTGCTTAGAGCCGGCTCTTGCAATATATGAACTGTAAACATGATCCCGAGACACAGGTCGGTCGGTCGTTCGGTCGTAGGTAGAACGTCGCTTAGAGCCGACTCTTGCTTAGAGCCGGTTTTTGCAATATATATACTGTAAACATGATCCCGAGACACAGGTCAGTCAGTTGTCGGTCGTTCGCTCGTAGGTAGAACATCGCTTAGCCCCGGCTCTTATCTAACATTTTTGAAACAAAAAATTCACTTTATGTAGCTACTGTATTTTAAACCAGATGTGTTAAGTTTATGGCGATGTTTATTGCCCTTATAAATCGGACATCTGGGATTTGGGCAATATTTTTAATATTTTTATATAGTATGGTTGTAAGAAAATACAGACTAAGCCTATTAGTTTCAAATAAACTGCCCTACACATTGATGACAAAATACACTTTATGATAATACATTACAAGCCGAGTTCTCGCGAAGTTCAACATGACATCGATCCAGATCCGGATCACTCCGGTCACTGCTCACAATCGCTCGACCAATCGTATCCTTGAAACTTGAAACTATACAGTGAGCCGTGAGCCGGCTCATTTCAATTTGGTGAACCGTGTCACTTCGGTCAGTGTACTGAGCCGGCTCAGTGAGCCGGTTCGTTCATGTACGACCCATCTCTAGTATATACACGATAACTCAAGAACGGTTTAACATAGAGAGTTCGTTCTGGTTCTAAAAAATTCTCCTAATAATTGGGAAGAATCCTATTGTTTTTTATGAAAATCCGAAACCGGAAACGGAAGTTATTAAACTTTAAAATATTAAAAAACTAGTAAACCAAGCCTTGGACAAAAATTTGTATAACATAACATAATTTGATGTATTTTTGAAGATTTATTTAAATATTTTTAAAACACTTTTTTTTTAATTATTTATTTATTTTCTGAAATATGTGAAAATTCACAGTTCACAGCAACTTTTTATATAATCTCTGGTGTCTTTTATCGATTTATTTTTTGTTATACTTAAAAAACTGTATGTAAGCTCTAGTTTATCCAATTTTACCCGTATATGCCTCCCCCAATATTTATTCAAAATAAAGTGTGAACACAGTAGCCAGTTGGACGG
This sequence comes from Liopterus haemorrhoidalis, assembly GCA_963971575.1. Lineage (NCBI taxonomy): Eukaryota > Metazoa > Arthropoda > Insecta > Coleoptera > Dytiscidae > Liopterus > Liopterus haemorrhoidalis. Next base: position 35,347,360 of record OZ020620.1, on the reverse strand, counting down.
CATTCAGACAGATAGTATTAGTAAAAATTTGCTTTGCAGATCAAAGAAGTTACCCCTCTATTGTGAGAATTAGCTACTGTCATGCAAATACCGAATATTTTACCATCCACTTGCTCAAATTGGATTCTATTTCGATTATTTGTTATTTACTCCAACAAAATATATAAATAAAAGTAACAAAGGCCATAGTAGTGCAGAGGTAGCCTTGCTTCATGAGACAAAGGTATCGGGATCGAATCCCGAACATTGCATACAGATTTGTATTCATTCTTATTACCTCATCATCATTAAAAAGCATTTTTTAAGCAACCATATCAAAAACAGTTCTTATTTATCATCTAGTACCAGTTGGTGTAAATTCTAAGCAACGCGAATGCGCACCCAACCCTGGTTCCGGATTTTGATCAGTCAGTAAATATCTCAGTATCCTCGAACCTAGGAACCAATGTCATTTGTAATTCATGTTGGTATTCGATAAGCAATTTAGTATCTTTATCAAACTTAATAGGGGAACGCATAAAATTTATATTTCCTTAAAACTACATTTTTTTGATATGTTAATGTTAGTTATGTCACCTAACAAAACAAAAATCACATTTTAATTAAAATTACAGCCAAATGTTTTAATTAAAATATTGTAAATTTGAAATAAGCCGACCACAGCGCGATGGTTGCCGAGTAAATACGATTGAGCATGACGTCAAACCCCAGCAGACAGCCCAGACTACAACATAACCTTTACGTGTGTATATTGTATTGTTCGAGAGTTTTGTATTTGTTTTTAAACAATTTTTCACGCATTTATTATTAAAAAGGCAGATAAAGATTTTGTTTGGGCTCAGAGTGATAATTTACTCAACATTGATGCTTTTTATGCTCATGGAATATATGAAAAATAATGAATGCTACAGTGCTGAAGAAATAAGTGGTGTCAAAATAGACTTGTAATAACCATTTATGTATTCTATAACTTTATGTAAACAATAAACGCTGCAACTCTGTAAAATGTAAATATTTATGTAATTTAGATGTCAGAATTTTACTACATTGTTTACATGAAGTTACAAAACGTTAGAGGCATAATTGAAATACTGCAATATAGGTTGTATATTTTAATACAAAATTTAATTCGGTAAACATGTATAAATTGTTTTTATAGAATTAAACTTTATTTTAATTAAAATCACTCTAACTTTACACAATCTATAAAAGTTATAGAAGCAAATAAGTTCACGACAGACTGTGTAGGCTGTACGCTGTACACTGGGTAGGCTGTACGCAGTACATTTAAGTAGAGTATGACGTCACACGTGGTTTTCGCGCGCTACATACATTTATGATTTTATTAAGCCTTCAAATTAAAAAAAAATGCAAAACTGTTTTTTAATGTTATATGCAACAAGAGGAATATAATAAAAAATATTTAAAAAAATCATGCCTATCCCCATTAAGGTGTCATTCAAAACCGGGTGCAGTAGCGTCCATTCTGCAACAGCACACAAAATTAAACAAAATTCGCAGCAAATGTCGAAACTCCTCGAGCCAATAAGCCTACTGGCTCTTGGTTTTCTATTATGTCTCTATATGTCTATTTTGTAGAATAGGGTCACACGCAGGATGATTTGGCTTGGCACTGAGTGCAGCCATATATCAAAGGGATAGAATTTTAAAACGACTGTACAGTCATGGTTCACCTGCTTCACACAACAGGCTAGGTATCGGGCTAGTGCGAAATATACCAGTCCATGGTGGAACAGCACACAAAATTAAACTTGCCATCTCAAGCATACGAGGGTTGCCTCATATATTTCGAGATTGCACTAAACTAGTGCTGCCATCTGGCAACCGACGCTTTTATCGTAAAGTTTATTGTTTACGGTATACGTACTCAGAACATTTTGACGTACGAGCGCTATTTGTGTTGTTTACAGTAATTTGAAAAAACTCATTTCGGCTAAAAATTTAATTAAATCGTGAACATTTTTGAGCGATTATTTTTTACAACTTTCGACGTGGATTAACCCAACAACAGTGCATCGATTCACTTAATTCGACTTTTGTCGATAAAGCACCATCAAGAATTACTGTTTATAGATGGTTTGCCTACTTCAATCGTGGCCGTAGTTCGCTTAAGGACGAATTTCATGAAGGTTCTCCAAAGTCGGTTGTTGTTCCGGAAAACATTGATGCTGTATGTGAACTGATACTGCAAGATCGTCATGTGACTTATCGTGAGATTGAGGTATCCTTGGGTATTAGTGGGACCAGCATACATTCACTATTGCATGAACATTTGGCCCTCAAAAAGATTAGTTCGCGTTGGATCCAACATAATTTGACAATCGCAGTGGAAAAAGCTTCAATCGGACTGGAAAAAGTGCTTCAAAAATTAGTTCAAACGCATTCAAAAGTGTATTGATCTTCATGGAGGAATTTTATAAAATTAATTTGGAACTGAATATCTCGTTAACTTGAACTGCACTTCTGTTTTTATTTAATGTATTTTAGTAGTTCGGGGATCCTGTTTTGCAAAGTTCAGCAATCGATCAGCAATTCGACTTAAGAAGAGAAGATGAATAAAATAACTAAGGTTTTCTGGTGGAACGAATTGACAATCATATCTTCCAAAATGGAAAATACAGTTTTTTCAAGTTCAGGATTTACTGCAGGATGATATTTTGTGTCAATTAAAACATACAAAGAAAAAGAAAATGTGAAATGTGAATCCTCACACATTATTTAATTTAATTTAGCTTGTTTATTTATATCCAAAGTACAAGATAAAATAATTAGATTTTTTACAAATAATAATAATAATAATAGTTTGTACAATGGATAAAGGCCCATGATCAGTCCTTGTACGAAAGCAAGGACTGTTCTTCCTCATGAGCCCTTAAAAAGTATAAAAATATAAATATAGCGCATATTAACATAAATAACCAGGGTTCTTTGCTATTGACAATTCCACAATTGTTATAACCAACGTTGAAACATATAAATATGTAACATTCCCTAACTTGGGCAGAATTAAGGCTGAAAAGAACATTGAAAAGGACATGAAATTAAAAGGGACATGAACCTATTAGAAGTTAAGACTTTTTTAAACTTTAATAAAGCCACTATTGTTGATAAATAATTGTTTTTGATCTCGAATCCCGAAATATAAAAGGCAACACTCGTATTAAAATATCGCCTAAAATGTTGAAAGTCCTCGAACCAATAGGTCAAATGAGTTGGAGCCCCTCCATCCATAGATTATGAAATAAAAAATATATAATTTTAACATTATCCCACCGCTGTTTGAATTGTTTTTGATTTTTAGTTGAATTTTATGTATTGTTAAAATTTTATTTTAAGATGTATTTAAAAATCTCTTTAGCATTCCCTTCGCCTTGTCTATTAACGAAGGGAATAAAAGAACAGTCTTAATTTCTTTTGATTCTGAATCTTTTGAAAAATAAGACTGTAAAATTGCTCGTATAAATTTAAATTGCTGATCAGTTTTTCCGGTCGGGAAACCGCTTTGTAGACGTATTTTTCGTGGGAAATTTCTTTAATTCAAACACCACCAATCACAGTGAATTTTCAGCCTTTTGCATTTTTATATCTGAATATTTTAACGTCGGAATTTTGACGTTTGGAATGAATAAATAATTTTGAAAAATACTGCTGAAAAAAATTCTAACTTTAACTCAGATAAAGAAATAAGAGCATTGGAACTTAAAACCGGTAAAAATATCTGAGGTATGCTATTCTGATGATATGGCAATTATGGCAGAAAATTTATTTATTCATTTCAAGCACTACAAGCAACAAGCCTAAATAGCTCAATTAATACACAAATATAAAATACATACTTAATACAAAACAGTACAGAATTAAATTTTAAATTATATAAACAAATTGAGTTGTTACTCTATTTTTAAAAACGTTAAATGATGAATTAAATTTATCAACATTATTGCAATTGATTGAAATGAATAATTGAGATTGCATTGCAGTGGGTTGAATGTTGCTGTTCTTACAATAAGTTAAGGTTCCTCGTCAGAGCCGCAGTAAGAAAAACTTGCGCTAGGGGCAGAGCCGTGTTTTGGCGCCCTTGGTAAATAAAAACAAGGTTCTTACCTCTCAAAATTTAAGTGATGAGCAAAAAAAAAAGGTTCTCACCTCTCAAAATTCAAGTGATGAGCAAAAAAAAAGGTCCTCATCTTCACAATGGCGCCCCTTAGCAAACCCGTCAGCGCCCTTTTCCTTAGTGGCGCTAGGGGCCATTGCCCCCTCCGCCCCCCTTACTGCGGCTCTGTTCCTCGTTGTTCTAGGACAGGGGTCGGCAGACCTGGGATCTTTGAGGACATTCGTGTGGCTCTTCAAATTAAGTTGATAAGGAATAAAATAGAAAAAATATTCAAAATTCATGTATTAAAACAAAATTATGGTTCTTTAAAATGTTTCCAAATGCCGTAAAGGGTGAATTTGGCTCTTTAGCTTCTAAAGTTTGCCGACTCCTGTTCCAGGAGGAACTCTTAGGTAGAAACTTGAAAGGATGTCAGGTGCATAAGTTACTCCATTAAGTACTTTGTACAGCAAACAGCGATCGCCTATATATCTAGATAATTTTATCTAGTTAATGCATTTAGATGACATATTATTATCTATCATCTTTTTCAGATACTGTTTTACATTTTTATTTATTATCTCATTTAGATAGGTATTTTCATTATCTTTATCTGTAATTACAGATAATTTTTATAGATAATAGACCATATTAGTGTGACGTCACATACATGTGCTACCATCTGGCAACGGTTTCTTTTGGATTTTTTTGGGAAATTTAAAATACATGTGTCATTACTTTTGTTACCTTAATTTTACAAATATTTTATCAATTTTGAAGCAAAACATTTATATCTTTGATAAATACAAAGTGATTATTTAATGGCGAGACGACGTCACCGAATTTTACGTGCCTCCTAGCAGAATACTATGACTATAATAACCTTGAAGAAAATTTGATTATGAAGAAAAAAGATTATGCGCATGCGCGCATAATCGCCTGCTACGATGTGTATGAAACGGCAAATTATTAAAACTTCCAGTGACGTCGTCTCGCCATTAAATAATCACTCCGTATATACTAATATACAGTTCAGATACCTTATATCAGAGTTTCCCAAACTGTGCTTTGCGAGCGTCTACTAGTGCTCCGCGAACTACTGTTGTATGCTATGTTGTAGTGCTTCGCGAACTATTGTGTTGCTATGTATATAGCAACGATAGTGCCCTGCGCCGAATTCTTCTCGTGAAAAGTGCTCCGCGGCTCAAAAAGTTTGGGAAACTATGCCTTATATTATAGAATAATGTTTTTATAAACATATAAATAAGGATTCGAAGATATATTTATAGGTTACGTTTTTAAATACTATGAAAATCGAAATATCTTTATTATTTATTTAATTAAAACTAAATAAACATTAATATTTTGTTTCAGAATGCATAATGGTGTATTATTTTACTCCAGACAGGAACCATTACAGTCTCATTCTTAATTTTTTCGTTTTTTGACAAGTGAAAATGAAAATCAATAATTGATTCTGCAAAAATAATGACGTATTAAAAAATAATGTATAAAATAAGAATTTTAATTAATAAATATTGACTTGTAGTTTTGATGTGAAGCATTTTCTTACTTTGAAAACTTAATATATAAAAAAAAACAACATGCTAAATTCATATGAAAGAAAACTAACCGCGAGGCGGCAGCACTGAATCCCATTTTGTGACGTAGTTACTAATATGGTCTATTTAAAACTTAACCTCAATATTCTGTGATAATTTGAGTTTCGCGCCATAAAAATGTGGAGGGGATTTATCTTATCTATTATCTTATCTTTTCTAGATAATTATCTTTATCTTTATTTAGATCACAAAAAGGTGGTATTATTCTTATCTTTGACTAGATAATATTTTAAGTTATCTATGCTCAACACAGCTCACAAGTGAAAAGTATAACAACTTTATTGCATGGATATTAGCAAAATCTTTTGTTTGACGTATAATAAGCGACTTGATGGTGATGATGTTGATATGCCTCTCAAACAACAAACAGCCAGTGAATATTACACCTAGATTACGTATTTATGATACCCTTTCAAGTGTAGTGCCATTAAGATAGTAGGAAACAGATGTCTTAGATTCTTTTACGAGAGAAATTTATCGTTTAACATTTGGCAGTGTATAGGCTTAAACAATTTTTTTTACATCAACTTTCAATTGCTCCCAGATCTGATAGTAGCTCTACTGTGTTGACAATGTTGTTGAAAAGAAAATGAAAAGAAACTGCAAGAAACCTCCTTCGAATATCACGATTCCCAAATTTCAAAAGGGTAGAACGTAAAAGAATCCTTTTTTATTTAAAAATAAATCTCAAACCTAAAATAATTATTCTGTGTTGTTCACCAGTATATTACATCATATCTGTCTGTAACACTTGAATTTAATCGTGGTTCGAGTTGTCGACTCTCTGTCGTCTCCATGGCGACAGGACAGCCCGCCCCGGCGCCATAGAGCGTCGCGACGCCTTCCCCTTTCACCCTGATATCAATACCTCTCAATAAAACCTGTTATTAACAACAACAAAAAAACATACTTACGTGTTCAAATCAGAAATGGGCTTGAGTACTACATCTTCTGGTAAGATCACATTTTCCAAAACTTGAGTTTCACCAACACGGTTGGTACACTGACAGGTGATAGTTGGATCACTAGTAGTGCAGACATTTTGGCTCTGAAAAAAAAAAAAAAAAACTGTGATTACTTATTGGAATTTGAAAATAAATTATGTGATATAAAGGACGAACCGGCCATATACCAAATTTTTCAGACCATAAGACGCATCCTTTCACGCAGAAAAATCGCGCAGAAGATTTATCGTATTTTTCATGATTATTTAGAAGGTATTCCGAAAGAAGATTGGTTGGGAGATTTTAAGAAGTGTAAGGAAAGAATGGCTAAGTTTATTACCGTAGTTTTCTGACCATAAGACGCACCTTTTTACGCAGAAAACTGACTTAAATTTTGGGTGCGTCTTATTGTCCGAAGATATAGTTACGTTGTTTAAAAAGTATGCGATATTAGTGTGGGATCAATTCAGAGCGCATAAAACAGAATCAACCAAGAAAATATAATATAAATTAATACAGAATTAGTCATTTCTGGAGGCGACAACCATTGGATGTGTCGATTCATAAACCATTTAATAATTGTATGCGGGAAAAGTGGAACGAATGATCACGATAAAGCCAAATCACGATATTCCAAGCAACGATATTCCATGAAATGGACAATTTCAGAAGTACATGGGTAAAAAATTCATGGGAAACTGTAAAAGAAAAGATTATAAAGCAGTGGTTCCCAACCAGTGTTCCGCGGAACACTGGTGTTCCGCAAGCATTTCAAAAGTGTTCCTCGATAATTATGTACTACTGAAGTTGGCGTTCCCCGGAAAGTGTTTAGCAATGGGAGCAATATATGAAGGCTTACTTTATAATAAGGTGGCTTTCTCGGGGAAAGGTGTTTTCTCGTATACTACAACTAAAAAAAGATTGGTTGTGTTCTGCGAATAGGAAAATATGTACTTCGCGCAAGACCTTAAGAATGATATATGGTGCGCTAAATTGGGCTATTTAACAGATATTTTAATTATTTGATCACTGTCAATACAAGTATGCAGGGTGCAAATTAACGTCAACAGACAAACTATCAGCTTTCCACAAGAAGATCATTCTTTGGAAAACAAGAGTAGAAGAAAATAATCTTAGCATGTGTGTCCAGCAATATCAGCGATTGTGTTTCCTTGATATCACAACATTTATCAATACTGGACAACAACATACGAAAATATTTTCCTTCTCTGGACACAGAGAAATACGACTGGGTTAGAAAACCTTTTTCAAAAGAATTACCTAATAATTTTGAATATAATGTGTCAGAGGGAGAAGAGCATATATCCTTGTCATGTGACCGCACTTTGAAAATTAAACACGCTGAAACGAGTCTTGACGAATTCTGAATATCTGTCCAAGAATACCCACAAATATCAAAAAAATCCATAAAAATTTTACTGTGTTTTTCAACTTCATATTTATGTGAAGTAGGGTTTTCTACATTAACCAACATAAAAACTAAAAAAAGAGAAAGATTAACAAATTTGGAGGAAGAAATGAGGGTGGCATTCTCTTGATTATGTTCCAACATACAAGAAATATGTAAAAAACACTATTCACAAGTTCTAGATTAAATGTTTTTTTTTTTTTTTAATTTAATATTATAATTATATGAATAGATTTTTTAAAATAAATATTAAGGTATAATTATAAATATTTGTTTGAAATTGTAATTTTCCAATTTTATAAAAACACAGCTTACAAACATTTAATTTTAATTTAAGGTAAGTGCTCCGTCAAAAAAAATTTCTTGCGTAAGTGTTTCGGACCTTAGATAAGGTTGGGAACCACTTTTATAAAGTCTTTTAAGAAATACGGTACAAGCAACGCATTGGATTACTAGCGAAGATTATCGAAGATGATGTTTTTGAATAGATCGACAATAGTTCAGTCGAAAATAATACGAACAGTATTAACGAGACGAGTGATAAAACAGAGAGTAACGATGGACAGAATGTTGCTGGTACAAGTTATTGTAATAATCAATATTTTTTTCTAAAATTTCTCTCATAAATTTGGGGTTCGTCATATTGTCCGGTGCGACTTATGGTTCAAAAAATACGGTAAGTGTTTGGTAATATCACGTAACTGGGTTGGGCGAGGGCCATTTTAGGACCACCAAAGAAATATTTTACTCAATTAAATATCATTTTCATGTTGCTGATAAGATTGTTATATTGTAACCGAGTTTAACCAAAAGATTAAACTCGGCTAAGGTATCAGAAACCGGCCCTTAAGGGTGCGCACAACCGTACAGTTTCTTATACAAGGTGTCTCAAAAGAAATTTTATATTTATTTAGCTTACTGCGTGAACGCAACGTATCCGAGGGGCGCGGGGGTTATGTCAATCGGTAGCCTGGCTCTTGGGAATTCAGTCGCTACGGAGCGTTTCTCGGGAGCAGACCGCGCGTTATGCGTGCGAGAGTTTTCAAAAACGGTGATTCGGCGACTGTAACGCGTAGAAAATTCTGCAGTATTCGAGGTTTTCGCCACTTAAATGATGCACCAAGCATTCCTCTCATTCGACATTGGGTTAAAAAGTTTGAAGAGACTGGTACAACGCTGGATAAATCAAAATCCGGGCGACCTAGGTCATCAAGAACGGTAGAAAACGTGGAGAATGTTAATCAGTCTGTTCGTGACGACCCGAAACTTTCAATTCGGAAGCGCGCAAGTGCTTTAAATGTGCATAGATCATCATTACATCGCATTATGCACAAAGACCTAAAGCTGCACCCCTACAAAATTCAATTGGTGCAAGAATTAAAGCCCCAAGATGCCAGTCAGAGGCTTAATTTCGTAAATCAGGTGATTGAGCGATCTCCCGGAGAGGTGACATAAATTGGCCTCCACGCAGTCCAGATTTAACCCCTATGGACTTTTTCCTATGGGGGTTATCTTAAATCTAAAGTTTACGCCAATAAACCGACTTCACTGGCGCATTTGAAAGAAAATATCCGTCACGAAATGGCAGCCATCCCTGAGTCCACCTGCCGAGACGTCATAAGTAATTTTACTTTTCGATTAAATGAGTGCCGAGAACGCGAGGGTCTACATTTAGACAATATTATTTTTAAGAAATAAATCCCCAAAAAGTGTATTTTAATAATTAATAAACATTTTTTCTATATACGGCTTACTTTTTTTTAATCGATCCACTAAATATAAAATTTCTTTTGAGACACCTTGTACAAGACTAACAACCTGAAATAAAATTAGTAAAAATCTATATATCAAAATTTTCAGCGAATTTTTATCTATCTAATAGGATATTTTTAATTGTAAAAAGAACTGTCATGTTATTGTAATTAAACAAATTGCGTTATAAACGCCATCTTGTAAACCATTCGACGCATATTTGTGTACCATGCGGCAAATTGTAGCTAAAGCTCCATTCTACAAATATGTTTGGAGATAATTTGTTCTATTGTGAAAATTACTTGTAGTTACTGTAGTTGGTAATTTACTTTTGCCGCCACCTCGAATCTGCCGCGGTTCTTAATATAGGTGCTGCGGATAAAAATGATTTATTTTATGTAAAGAATACTTGTACCAAGTTGCATTACTTTATCATCAAGTATAATATTTTTCGACGAAGGCTCTAAACTATAAACAATCATGTCGAAAAAAATGTTGACGTATTATTTGAACATTTCTACACAAAACTATATAAATATAAAAATTATTTGAAAACCACAAATATATTTAAAAAATTACAGAACATTGTTGTGTGATACCTATTATTAAGTTATTGAGCAATAACATTTTTACAATAATTTTTTCTACAATCAAAAATATCCTATTAGATAGATAAAAATTCTGTGCAAAATTTGATGTATAGATTGTCACTAATTTTATTTCAGTTTGTTATTTTTGTATAAGAAACTAATAATCTCTGGGGGTTGTACGTAGCGTTAATAATTATGATTTCTTCTTTGTTGTTAAAAAACAACTCGGTCCAGAATGGTTCGAGTTTGTTCCTAGTAAGATGTAAAGAGCATCATTCAACCAGTTCTTATTAGAAATTTCATTAGAAATCCAAATATCCACTTTTTTATCTTTATAGTAGTAACTGCAGTAATACCAAAGAAGTGCGTCCATAACGTAAACTTATTTTTCTCCAATTTTGAGATAATAAAACTTTAATAAGCAGAATTTCATGTTATCAAGTTATTTGTGTAATTATCGAGTTGTTCCTAGAAACTATAATGTAAAGTCTATAAAACGTACAGCGCTCTATACTCTGTAATTATCATTAGCTATATACACCACGTTTATATATACGCAAGAGAGACGATAAAAAATTTATAACTATGTATATGATGTTAAACCATATTAAAAACCTTGCAAAATGTAAGAACCCAGATTAATCCCTAGAACGCTTAAAGCACTTTCATCGATATTAGAGCGCCCTACTCATAATTAGATTATGTTTTTCATACAGTAGATATGTTTTTACCGACCGCCAACATATATAAGGGAGCTATTGTGATCATACCGATTTTGACATTTTGAGATTTCGATGGAACTCCACGAATTGAGGTCCCTACATAACGTTTTGACTATTTTTAGTATGTCTGTCGGTCTGTCTGTCCGTCTGTCCGTCTGTCTGTCTGTCTGTTTGTCTGTCCGTCCGTCGGTCTGTGTACACGTGCAGAGCAAATTCAGCTAAAAGGATTTTTATGAAACTTCATATTTAAGCTTTTGACATCAATGTGCCATTGATGTCAAAAGCTTAAATATGCAGTTGAACAATTCGTGCCGAGTTTTTGGCTTTGCCTTTTGGCAAAAATCGGTTAACAAGAAATGGGAGTTTACTCCTGTCGATTTTAAGATTTTTGCGAATATTTAGCAACAGAAAAATATTTTGAAAAAATTTATTTAACAAAAGTTGCTATAAATGCAATAACTAACAACTTTTATTTGAGACATTTTTTTGATAAAACGAAACATATTTGAAAAATTTTTCGAATTTTTTTTTTTTAAGTATCTATTTTTTCATACTTATATGTAACATATAAATAATGGTAATGATAAATAATATCTCTGTTAGAAAATATTGGGCCAAGTTATTTCTACTCTGCTGCTAGAATGTATTTTATACACTATTATGTACACATTATGTACTTTGTGATGGTGGTGGCCACAGCTGATTTTTTTTTTTCAAATTTTGCAAAGGAACGCATATTTATTTGTAAAAAAGCACTTTTTTGCATGTTTTTTCGAGGTTTTTTCGAACTTACTGTTAAAAAAATCAGCTGTGGCCACCACAGGACCGACCGCCATCATAAAGTACTTGTATAAAATACATTCTAGCAGCAGAGTAGAAATAACTTGGCCTAATATTTTCTAACAAAAATATTATTTATCATGACCATGGAAACATTACATATAAGTATGAAAAAATACAGACTTTAACAAAAAAAAATCGAAATTTTTCGTTGTATCAAAAAACGTCTCAAATAAAAGACGTGTACACAGACAGACAGACAGACGGACGGACGGACGGACGGACGGACAGACAGACCGACAGACATCATGCTAAAAATAGTCAAAACTTTATGTAGGGACCTCATTTCGTGGAGATCCATCGAAATCTCGAAATGTCAAAATCGGTATGATCACAATACCTCCCTTATATATGTTGGCGGTCGGTAAAAATTTAGTCGTAAAATATAATCTCAAAACAGCACCTCAAGACCCATTCATCCCACCAATGTCTAAAACTCGCGTAAAACTTGCTTTAAAACCACTGTTTTAAACACCAATTTATAGGACTAATTAGATAGATAAACATTGGCTGCATATTTTGATATTTAGATGTTGGTAATTTTATTTCAGATTGTTAGTTTTGTATAAGAAGCTTCTATTCTATGATTTTAAACTTGTCGTTAATTTGATAAGTTTGCTGATATGGGTAGTTTGCAAAAACGCGTTTTATAAAGAATTTGCGAATAATAGTTAAATTTTGCGTTTATCTGTTATGTGAATGTAGCAGCTAATAAATTAGTGACGTCACCTGTGTCGTCAGCTACCTTAGTCAGTTCCAGTGCCATAAGTTACAGCCGTGTTAGTAGACTTTGTCGGCTGTATTTTTGACACTTTAAATGATCTATAGCTGCATGTATACCTTTTATATTTTCGGTTATTTTTTTATATCAAATATGTTTTTGTAACCGATAGCAGGACAGGACTCAAGATTTTCAAAATTTATAAACGTATACAGAATAAATAGCATAAATAATTTCAACCGTAATTAATTCCATCACTTTCTCTTTCCATCTGGTTATGTTCACCATTTTTATAATTTCTTATTATCCATCTTTCCATAGCTTCTTTATGCAGTTCTCTTAGTTCTTGATTTGTTCATCCTTCCTATATGTCATCTTCTTGTATCTTTCCTATATGTCAAGTGTCCTTTGTTCTGCTATTCTCATTGTCTATACTTTGCTGCCATATATCATTATTGGTCCAATAACTGTTTTATATGGTCTTAACTTCAATCTTCATGATTTTTAGGGTTTTGTAGGTATGACCAAAAAACCCTTATACCGTCATTTTGTCGTCTGTCTGTCTGTCTGTCTGTCTGTTCGGTAAAAATTGTAGCCAAACGGCTAAACCTAGAGAGTTGAAATTTGGCATGCTTATACAACTCTTTGACCCGCACATAGGAAAAATACTAAAACATCTAAAAAATATATCCCCCTAAAAATATAAACAAATATATGCTCATCGAAAAAAAAATATATTTTTTTACAATTCTGTGTAGGGTATCAAATGAAAGCCCTTGGTACGTGGATTATCGATCAAAATTTTATTTTTGCAAAATAAATTATTTTGAGGCGATTTTTGTGCAAAAAAAATTTTGTCCCACACCCTGTAGCCCAGATGGTTTAAACTAAAAATCTGAAAAAATTCTCAATAATGTACATTGGTGTGAACCGGAATAGTACAACAGGAATTTTTGATCAGATTATGTTTTCGGAAAATAACGCATTTTTTGTGTTTTTAAGTAAAATATGTAATATATTTAATCTGCTATTTATCATAGTAATCGAGTGATCCTGTATAGCACAGTGGTAGCGTTCTCGCTTAGTGAGTTGAAACTACTGTAAAAAACTGTGTTCGAATTTTTATTTTTTCAGTTTTTTTTTTGCATTTTTATTTTGTTTAAATTATTTTGTCAAAATTCTAGTTATATTTTGGTAAATGTTGCATTTAATTTTTAAAAGCGGAAATTTAATAACCAGTGGGAAGTGTTGAAATTATAATTTAATTCTATATTTGAAGGTATCAGAGGGCGAGGCTTATGATTTAAGCAACCAATGGAAGCCATAGGCGCAATTTTCAAAATCTTAATGAACCTTGCTATATAAAAAAAATACTGCACATATTTAGAAACTTAAATAATGGTAGGCATTCGAATTAAAATTCATAAAAAAATATTTTGTCATAAAATTTGTTTTGGCATCCCAAATAATCATCACACAGTTAATAAATACCTGCGAAACCCTGAAATGTGTGAAAATTCACACTTCACAACAATTTTTTATGATCATTTTTATTTCTTAGGGTCCATTTAGCTCTTGTAAACATCGATTCTCTGTCTAATCTAGCTTTGCTTGTATTTCTTCTTTTATTTTTCACATAATCACAGCCGTATTACCGCGAAGCCAAAGCAACCTAATACGTAGTCGTAAAGCATTTTAAAATTAAAAAATGCGTGACAAAATATAAATCTGTAAAAGGGTAGCTGGTGTCATTTTGACCGATCACGTAGTCATTTGGAAGATGGATCGATAACATTCGTCTTCTTAGGCAACCGTGAAAACAATTTTAATTCACGGTTTGTAAAATACGTTTTAATAACACCACGTCTAAAAATTTTATTAGTGCACAGGGTGTAATCGGGGACTGTTTAAGTATGTCTAACTTCTTTATTATAAAATATACGTAGGAGGTTAAATTAGGATAAATTTAATATTTTACTCTACAAATAAGAATATCAAATTGGAAAAACAATTGAACATCAAATAAATTAGCAATTTTAAAACACTCACTACAAAATCCCAAATCCCATTTCAAGTGTACACCCAAGAATTGAACATCAGAGACATTGTCAAAGTTCTTTTTTTTTTTTTTTTGTTTTTTAATTTTGAGTCCTTTGCTGCTGTGGCAATTAGCCAGGACAATTTTTTATTTGAGAAAATTTCCATGCCTGAACGGGATTCGAACCCGAGACCTTCGCAACGCAGAGCACATGTGTTACCACTACGCTACGCCGGTCGGCATTGTCAAAGTTGTGTTTCTTAGAAGTAATTAGAAGATCTCTGTATTTTGTTTATATTCAGGGATAGTTGATTGGCCAGGAACCATTGATTTATATCGGCGGCTATGTTCGTACTATTTCTCAATAGAGTGTTGAAGCATTCGAATCTATTAACAATGTAGTGTCATCAGCATAAAGTATCGAATTTGCACTTATGTTTGCTGGAAAATCATTTATGTAAATGAGAAAAGGGATAGAGCCTGGTACAGATCCTTGAGGTACTCCACAGTGGACGCTTCTATATTGAAAATTTTCCCGAGCTTAGAGATACATACCGTTTTCTACTTTTCAGATATGATTTAATTAAAGTGCAGCTATTCTCATCGAAATTGTAAATTTTTACCCTTAAAGGTCTACCAGGTTTTCTGCGGCCTTCGGCCACACTTCCATATTCTATTGGATCGGTACGTATCTGGTATCTTTTGTAAAGGTTCAAATCAAAGAAGTTTTCTTTTCAATGGTGTCGATTACGTTTTCTTCGACAACTATGTTGACTCCAATCGCTTCATTACGTACAAGATCAAGCCTCGTGATACCATAACTTCTCCAGAAATCCATTTCTACAACAATTTCTTCAGACTTCCATCCCATACGTACAGATAATTTCTAACATGGAACATATATCTTATAAATGGTTTTTATAGTAACTTTCATTCCAAAGAACAGAATTGCCAAAGTAGTGGCCGAGCTCGTTAAATTAAGTTCTGACTGGTAAAAACAGTCTGAATTATGAGGTAACTGGTTTAATTCTCCATTGGTGATATTATTCGGGTGGGAATAACTTTACTCCCATTTTCACAATCATTCATCCCTCATCCAGGTGTAAGAGCTCACCCCCTGGCATCGGTGATTAACCTCGTTGCAGAAATAGGCCGTGGTTAAATAAATAAAATTAAAAAAAGAACAGAATTGAGTTGTCTTATAAAGTTAGTTTTACACAGTTCAATTAATTGATCTATAAATTGATCAAGTTTTTTTGTCAATTAATTGAAAAAATTATTGGCAACCTTGGAACCAAAAGCATCACTTTACACACATCAATTTATTTATCATTTTTACCGACCGTCAACATATATAAGTGAGGTATTGTGATCATACCGATTTTGACATTTCGAGATTTCGATGGAACTCCACGAATTGAGGTCCCTACATAAAGTTTTGACTATTTTTAGCATGATGTCTGTCGGTCTGTCTGTCCGTCCGTCTGTCTGTCTGTCTGTCTGTCTGTCTGTCTGTCTGTCTGTCTGTCTGTTTGTCTGTCTGTCCGTCTGTCCGTCTGTGTACACGTGCACAGCAAATTAGGCTGAAAGGATATTTATGAAACTACATATCTAAGCTTTTGACATCAATGACACGAGTTGATCAACTTTTGGTAAAAGTCGGTTAACTAGAAATGGGAGTTTACTCGTGTCGATTTTAAGAGTTTTGCGAATATTTAGAAACAGATAAATATTTCGAAAAAAATTATTGAACAAAAGTTGCTATAAATGCAATAACTAATAACTTTTATTTCAGACGTATTTTGATAAAACAAAAAATTTCGACAAATTTTTGTAAATTTTTTTAAACTTTTTTTCATACTTTGGTCATGATAAATAATATCTCTGTTAGACAATATTAGGCCAAGTTATTTCTACTCTGCTGCTAGAATGTATTTTATACAAGTACTTTACCATGGCGGTCGGTCCTGTGGTGGCCACAGCTGATTTTTTTTTGAAAATTTTGACATTACCAACTGGAAAACATGTTGACTTATTTATCAAAATGAAAATATTGAATAAATCTTCACAAAGTTATGAGCTGTAAACAAAAACAAAAGAAATAACCTAGATGGTGGTAAATTATAATGGTTGAGGTTCTGTCAGATTTGAAAACGAAACACAAACTTTATATTTTTAGGTTATGCAACAACTAAACAGTTGGCAATATCTTAAAAGATATAAATATACCTAGAATTTCATAAAAAATTGCGAATGTCAACTTTTTCAGTTAATTGATCAATAAATTGAATCGTGTGAAACCCACATAACTCTTTTTCCCTGGTTTATTTTGCCAACAATGTCCTCTTGGCTTTTCCCTAAAGTGGAAGGTTATGCCACGGTACTTAATTTTAATAATAATAATAATAATAATAATAATAATAATAGTTTTATTGACCAAATTACAAATACAAAGAACTGCTTTCAGTCAGTCAATACAATATTAAGAGACAAAGTCATAAAAGTTCATCAAAATTAACGTTGTTAAATTCATCAATTATGTACAATGGGTTATTTATAAATAAGTGTTTAAGTTTAAGTTTGAATTTGTCTAGTGGTAGTGTAGTAATAGTCTCTGGTAAAAGATTATAAAATTTCACAGCAAAGTAATTTGAACAATTCCTGGATTTATTTAAGCGGAAAAACTTACCACGAATATTATTTTTACAACGCGTGTTGTGCTCGTGCGTTTCACTAAAAGTGATATAATTGTGTAAGTTTTTGCGTACAAACAATAGACACAAATAAATAAATAGTGAAGGCAATGACATTATTTTCAGCTTTACAAAAAGATCTCGACAATCCGCTCTAAAAGGAGCACTGGCAATTATTCTTACAACTTTACGTTGTAAGCTGAAAATTCTTTTGGCTGCAGGTGATTTTGGTTTCTTTCTCCACGACTAATTCCTTCCTTCTTATTTTTTCTTTGTTTCGCGATTCATTATATTACTCATTATTACGCGACGTTCAAAGGTTACATAAGAAAAATAATATGTTCGTTTAGAATCCTTCGCGACCCATCTGACGGTCTTGACCTATGTGTTGAGAAGCACTGCACCAGAATACTGTACATTTTAAACATATTTCCAGCGCGCATGCTATGGACGCGAGCTGAATTTGAAATGTGTCGATTTTATAACGAAGTTAAAACTAGAGTTTTCGTTGGTTTTCCATGGCATATTCATGGATTCATTTCATACGATGAATCGCGAATGAACAGAATAAAGAGGGGCGAAATAAGCGGTCTGTGTGTTGTACTCATTATATATCGTGCCATGTACATAATAATGATTTTCACTGTTATTTTCTATTGATATTTGTATACCAGAACATTGCCATGAAATTTAAATAATGTTTCAATACCTTTGAACAATAATTTAATAACTTTACACCCCACGATTTATGAATAAGCCATATTTTAAGGTCAGGCATGGACGAAACGCAGTTTTTTTTTGTAAAATTTTAATCTTAAAGGGTTTCAGGACATTATAAAACAACCTCCCAGAGCCGGCGCTAGGGTCTGCAGCGCCCGTATGTAAGATTTAATAGAGCGCCCCTAAGTAAGGCGCAACTATCTTTTTTCGAGGTCATTCCTTCTAAATTTCAAGTCAAGACCTAAAAAAAGGTCCTCACTTTTAAAGTTTAAGTGAGGACCTAACAAAAAAATTGATGTGAAGTGTGAATTTTCACACATTTCAGGGTTTTGCAGGTATTTAGTAAGTGAATGATGATTAAAATAATCATCATTCACTGGATGCGAAAACAAATTTTATATTAAAATATTTTTTTTGTTAATTTTAATTCGAACGCCTAATACCATTATTTAGGTTTCTAAATATGTGCAGTATTTTTTTTTTTTATATATATATATATATATATATATATAGCAAGGTTCATTAAGAATTATAAAAATTGCGCCTATGGCTTCCATTGGTTGTTATAAGTTCCGCCCCTCTGATTTCGTGTACATTGAAACAGAATTAAATTATAATTTAAACAATTTCCACTGGCTATTAAATTTACGCTTTTAAAAATTAAATGCAACATTTGCCAAAATATAACTAGAATTTTGAAAAAATAATTTAAACAACATAAAAATTAAAAAAAAAACAAAAAATAATACAGTCTCTTCTCTCACAGGGTTCGATCCCTTTCGGATCGGGTTACTTGGGTGAAAAATCAGCGTCAAATACCACTACACCAGCACACACGTTACAGTGTGGCGTGTTACAAAGCTATAACTTGTGTACATTATTAGCCAAAAATCACAAAAAATGCGTTTTTTTCCAAAAACCTAATCTGATCAAAAATTCCTGTTGAACTATTCCGGTTCACACCAATGTACATTACTTAGAATTTTTTCAGATTTTTAGTTTAAACCATCTGGGCTACAGGGTGTGGGACAAAAAAAATTTGCACAATTTTGGCAAAAATCGCTTCAAAATAATTTATTTTGCAAAAATAAAAATTTGATCTTTAATCCACGTACCAAGGGCTTTCATTTGATACCCTACTCAGAATTATAAAAAATATATTTTTTTTCGATGAGCACATATTTGTTTATATTTTTAGGGGGATATGTTTTTTAGATCTTTTAGTATTTTTCCTATGTGCGGGTCAAAGAGTTGTATAAGCATGCCAAATTTCAACTCTCTAGGTTTAGCCATTTGGCTACAATTTTTACCGAACAGACAGACAGACAGACAGACAGACAGACAGACAGACAGACAGACGACAAAATGACGGTATAAGGGTGTCTACAAAACCCTAAAAATCAGCTGTGGCCACCACAGGACCGACCGCCATCATAAAGTACTTGTATAAAATACATTCTAGCAGCAGAGTAGAAATAACTTGGCCTAATATTTTCTAACAGAGATATTATTTATCATGACCATGGAAACGTTACATATAAGTATGTAAAAATGTCTTAAATAAAAGTTGTTAGATATTGCTATAGTAACTTTTGCTCAATAAATTTTTTCGAAATATTTTTCTGTTGTGAAATCTTAAAATTGACACGAGTAAACTCCCATTTTTAGTCAATTGGTTTTTACCAAAAGTTGATCAACTCGTACCATTGATGGCGGAAGCTTAAATATGAAGTTTCATAAAAATCCTTTCAGCCGAATTTGCTCTGCACGTGTATACAGACAGACGGACGGACAGACGGACGGACGGACGGACAGGCGGACAGACGGACGGACGGACAGACAGACGGACGGTCGGACAGACAGACCGACGGTCGGACAGACAGACCGACAGACATCATGCTAAAAATAGTCAAAACATTATGTAGAGACCTCAATTCGTGGAGATCCATCGAAATCTCGAAATGTCAAAATCGGTATGATCACTTGTTGGCGGTTGGTAAAAAAAAATGAAAAATTAAAAATTTCATAATACATTTTTATGTTTGGATGTTGTTTTATAATATGCCCTGATGCTTTTTAGGACCTCGGGACCCATTTTTTTTTTTTTTTGTCTTCAAAATATGTAAAAATGTATTATATTTTATAACAAATGTCATTTGGTCAATGTCAATGTTTCCATGGTTTCACTATTGGAATTTAAAATTTCTACACCATTATGAACAATGAAATAACCCAAGCAAGGTTCTCATGACAACCTAAATGAACGAAATTTCCATTTAGTTCCGCTTAAAACAAAGAAATGATTTATAGCAAAACGAAATTATTTACTCGTAAGGCTGAAATAATATTGTAAATAGCAAAAACGATATTACAAACAAAAATTACATAAATATATCAAGTACAAATTTCTTCATTTTAATTCTTCAAGATTCTTTTTATTTCTTTTTTATTTGTAGTGTTTTTTTTATTATTTTTTTTTTTATTCAGGATTATTAAGTTTAATGTCCGATTCCATAATTATAATTTAAAATGCGACATTCCCCCATTGGCAAAATAAAAATAAATCCCTTATATAATTAAAGAAATGAATATTCAACGATAATAAAAATCCGAAGTCTTCGTATATATAATCAAGTAGGTTCTTGAAACAAGTGCTCGCCTCGCAATAAATGTATAATAAAACAATTGAAGCAACTTTTCAACGCTCTGGAGGGGGGAGAAAATGGGGCGGGACATTTATAGACCCCACCCATCAGGTTAACCAATAGAACGAACGTGAAAAATGAAAACAACTGGAATATTGATAAATATTTTTTACAAATAATGCAAAAAGTTTGATGCTGAAGTTGTAATTTGATAAAGTATGTGTTTTGAGTTGCCTGGATAGAAATTGTACACAAAAACACATTTTCAAATACTTGGAACATTTTTTTTTTTTACTAAAATATACATAGAGGGTGCCCCGCAAGGTGGCCACTATTGTTATTTTGTTTATTATTATAGACTAGTACACCGTTGCCAACTGTGTTGGCAAACACATCATTACCTTAATGTGGAACTTGCTCGACACCTCAGACTTCTTTCTCTATCCATACGCCTTACTTCATCCAATTCAAATTGAATCAACTCTTCGCGTATTATTAAAAACTGGACAAATAATGAGTACTATTCCGAATTATTTATTCATTAACTTTTTAAGATTGGAAAACGATTCATTTTCACTCAGTGCCTTACCTTTATAATGTTAAAACTAAAAATGATTTGAGACGTTAAATTTAAAATATATTTATTAAAATACATTTTCCAATTTCTTATATAATATAAAAATAAGCACACGGAAAAACGCGCACGGATTAATACGCACACGGAAAAAAGCGCACATGAAAAAATACACACGGAAAAAAGCGCACACGGAAAAATACACACACGGAAAAAAGCGTACTTACACTATATTTCAAATCAATTTGAAATAAATCGTGAGAAACTATTACACAGTAAAATTTAATTGTTTGCCCGCTTTAATATATTGCGTTCACATTTGTAAGGTCAAATCAGATCTGGTTATTTTGGTTACTTTTATAGTGTAGTACTGACTTAAATTTGTCATTTCAAAATATTCCTTACGCTGTAAAACCTACTTCAGATATGTTGGTAATGATCATTATAACTATGATAACATTTATCTTTATGACATATGTCAAATGGAATGACATTTTAAGTGAAATTTTTTACCATGTTTTAATACCAACATGACATACAATTTCAAAGGTGAAAACTATTGAATGTAAAGTCTGTTCCAAATGGTTAGGCGGAACTAGATTTTGCAATCTAGTTACTTTCATCGTTTAAATCATGCTTTTTGGCCGTTTTGTCTAAGCTTTGTAAATCATACTTGCAACAAACATTTTTTGGTTAAGGTTAATATCATTTTAAAATGTCATTTTCTTTATATTTTGATTTTTTGTGTCATTCTTAATACAAATATCCCATTTATTTATTTTTGTCATTAAAATATGTAAGAAAAATAATTTAATTTTGACATATGTCATTCGTTTCCATGGTTTCATTGTTGGAATTTTAAATTTTGACATTCCAACGTGAAAAATGAAATAACCCAAGCAAGGTCCCTTTTCGTGACAACCTAAAAGAATGAAATTCCCATTTAGTTCCGCCTAACCGTTTGAAACAGACTGTATCAATTTGTAATTTTTACCAAAATATTTTAAATATTTCGAACTAATTTTAAATTTACACAAATAAGTTGTCACCTAGTGGCGCTGATATGAATGGCCAAACTCGACCGGTAATTTTTGGTAAAAATTATTCATTTTTACCAAAGCGTGTTTTATTCACTGCATTATATTTACATTTTTGAAAATTTAAAACGTTAGATAATTTAAAACGTTAATCGTAGAAATAAAAAATAATAAAGCATTGAAAAATAATAATAAATAAAAGAAAGTCACATTTTTCTTACATACTTTCATCAAAACCAAATATTTTTTAAAATAATTATTTTTCTGCTACTAATAATTTTAATTTATATTATTTTTGTGTAAACATATCAATTAACAACTATTATTATCACGTGTTATATGTCAATATACACTTCGGTAAGCTTCGGAATATTTCGTTACATTTCGAAATCTCGCTTCAAATTTGTTTTTGACGTCACGCACCCACGCAGAGACGCACGTTGGTTTATTATATTATAGATTCTGTGAGTTGAACTGTTTATAAGAACGACATATATAGTTCTAACGATCCTCGCGGGACCCTAAAATGTGTTAAGGAGGACAAATATTAAATCTTGGCCAGGGCCCAAAGAGAGCTAGTTACGGCAGTATTTATCTGACTTGACCCCTGTGAATCTTTTGTTTCCAAAACTAAAGAGTTCATCAAAACGATGATTTCAAACCAATGAAGACAATAAATTTCGGAAACTGATGACGTTGAGAGCGATGTATATCCGCAGAAGGGTAGTAATTCGTTTAGTTAATATAAAAATTCGTGAATATCTAGTTGTTTGGCATTCCTACACCCACAGGAATTCAGCCAAGGTGCTAAGTCCCAATAAAACCCGATTCAATACATCAAATGATTGTTGTATGTCTGAAAGAAACTTGGTTTGTGACAAGCAACATGCGACAAGACCCTACGTAACTTTATGCGCGATTGTTACACTTGATATGACATAGAGCGGGGTCGCCTGACCAACAATACCCGACATAAGTGAATTAGCAATGAATTTTGTTGAGAATTAAATATGTCACAACATAACTACGCCCACGTATCAAACAGGGACGGAGTACGTATTTATAAAAATCACAGAGTGAGAAAGAAAGGAATACCAGAGGCGGAATAGAAGAGGAGGCATGGGGAGAGACAAGAAAATAGTACTTTTGGAGTTGTGGAATGGACATAAGACTAGCAGAGAGAAAGAGAAACGGAGGAACAGATATAGTAGAAGAATTGACGAGGGATAAGGAGGTACAGGAACATAATAGACAAATCGCGGAGTATAAAAGATATAAAGAGATACGAGTGATCGGAATAGATGATAGATATCACTCAGGTGACACTGGCGTGTAATGACCTTGGCTCGAGTTTTAGTTTTCTGGTACATTGGTAGATGGCAGAAGATTGCAAAATAAATTACGAATACACCCGACTTCAAACGATCAGAAACTTCGTGTTCTAGCTGTAGATCAGCCGCCATTAGCTGTCAAACACATGATAGTTGGTGTTGAAGTAATACGCATTTAAGCTTGTTAATTTTCAAATACGTGGTTCAAATAATAGAGTTTTAATTCCAATTTTGGTCATCTTATACTGTATTTGATACATACATTGTACATCTCGGGAAGACAGACAAAAATTGATTTTTTGCGGATATTGTCTTTTAATGATCTGAAATGTGTAGAAACTAAATATGAGGCCGAAAAAAATAAAAAAAAAAAACAGGTATAGCCTCCAATTTTATTAATACAGTTTTTGTAATTAGTAATTATAATGTTGTGTTTAAAATAATATTTAATGTTGTGTATAATTTTGTGTTTCAAAAATAAATAGCTTACACCTTTTATTTAGATTTATTTATTTAAATTTCTTATTTATATGTTATATTAATGTATATGGATTATTAAATATATATGTATTTCTTTGTTAATTGTAAAACTTTTGATAATATAAATAATAAAATATATTTAATACAATAATAATGGTAATTATGAACGTAAATCAGATAGTAAAATTTAAATTTGGCGGTTGTTGTTTAGTTCATTGGTACATTCCTAGAGGGAACGTACTATTTTTTTTTGCTGCCAGTGTCCGTTCTTAATATATTGGGTTCTATGATAGATATTGCCCAGACATCCAGTTGTAATGTATTGCTAATTGTAATGTATAAATGTAGGTTATGCGTAATACGCTACCTTTGCTAATTTTTAGCTGAGTTAGAATATTGCGTATATTAATTGTTTACATATTGCAATAACATATATAATATTAATTGTATTTGTTAATAAGTAGTAAGTAGTAAGTAAGATAGCGTTGATGTTCGATGTAACGACTTAGTGTAAAATAAAGAAGTAGTAAAAATCCCATCGATTATAATAATAATAATAATAACTCACGTTCTCGTTTCTTAAGTCTGCTGGTTTGAGATCGGAAACAGAAGGTTTCGTGTTTGCGTGTCAGGATGGTGTTATAAATACTTTGGCGTACAGGGCCCGCATATTCCAAATAGCGGAGTCCACACTCTGTCGGTTGTGCCACCACCATTCTGAAACGATTATGCACATTCTGGCTGCTTGTCCATCTCTTGCAGCGTCGAGCTACGTGTCTCGACATAATGCTGCTCTCCGCGTGCTCTACTATCATCTTAGATATGCCTATGGTATTGACCAAATACCAAATACCGTACGTCCCTTCTGACATAGAATCGGTGGTGGAAAATTCCAAGTGCCATATTTATTGGAATTACTCCTTACCCACCTCGAGGTTACTGACAGCCACTAAGCCGGACATAACCCTCCTGGATATCGAGACCAAACAGATGTTTGCGATCGAATTCTCAAGTCCAGCTGAGAAGAATATCTCTCTCAAGGAGGGAGTATGGAGTAGGAATATGGATCTCTTGTCCGAGCTTAGAAAGTTGTATCCCGGGTATAAAGTTAAGCTTATAGTCCTGATAGTTGGTGTTTTGGGTGGTATAAAAGCCTCCTATCGAAGGGAAATCGAGTCCATTCCCACCTGCAGAACTTCTGCCAACTCTTTGATCTGCAGGATGCAGAAAACAGTGCTCCTCGGGTTACTCCGCATTGTGCGGGCACTGGATCTGGCGTAATTTTCCGCGGCTGCATATCGCCAGGGTTTGGGATGCAGTCGTGTGTATTTAGCGCCACTAGTCTCTAGTATGACGCGGCTCAAAAGGTTGCCGAAGTTTGAGATTAGTGGACGCTTGTCAAGACCTGACAAACCCCATAAATAATATTAATATCTGTATTTCCGTCAATGATAATACATTATGGAGTTGTCACAAGATTCTACTCGTAATACAAAGATAAAGTGTGATACAGTAAGTAAAGTTGAGAAAAAATAATATAATAATTAAATGTACAAGTTAAGAAAAAACAATAATTAATTACACATACAAATAAATAGTAAATCCATAATTAAATATACTTTGCGCTGTTATACTCTATCTCAGAAAGACTGATAGTAATAAATCTTTTTGTCAGGCAGTTACCAGTGGCGTGCACATTTTAAACACGTTTAAATTGGTTTTGTGTATTTCTATATTACTATTTATCATTTTATTAAACGCACGCCTGTGACCATATTTGTCATATCATTAAACGCACCCCTGTGACCATATTTTTCCTCAAAATTTTTATGATCTATTGTATTTAACCCTTGGTCGTATTCCCATATAATATGTGCGGCACACTCGGTTGTTTTTAACAATATTTCGTTTCGAACTATTCATATTTTGTGGGCCGCTTCTGTGTGATAAAACAATAACTTTTTACAAATAATAAATTAAATTACTATCAGTCTTTCTGAGATAGAGTATAGTTTATACAACAATTACCACTTAGCTCCAACACAAACATAAATATATCCTAATACCCTTTTCACACTAGAATTTTAAGATCGGATGTTAAAGTGAATCTTTAAACGCTAATGTGAAACCCTATGGCCTCGTCTAAATACAAGCGATGTTTAACACAGAGATCTGCGTCTTAAACATCGTCCGCATTGCCAACTTAATTTCTATTATAAAAAAATACTCCTTGAATTTGTGCTGTCAACATTTTATATTATCATACATAAGAATACTGTATTATATCTACGTTATAAGAAGTTTATACTTATTGTTATAATAAAATTATTTATTTTAATAATGTGTTTAATAAAATACAGAGCTACAATAATTGAGATAAAATGTATCGACTTACATAAACACATATCGACTTACAGGTGTAATATATTCTTTATTGTAGTGTCTTTATTGTAGAATGAAATGAAATAACCATATTTGTTTATAATAATTCAAAATGTGCGTCTGCGCAGACAGTTCAAAACTGGTAATTTCATGACGGTAACTTAAGGACAAAATTACTATAGCTGATGACAGCATCGGAGATTTAAACATCAAGTGTGAAAGCAAACCGATGTTAAACATCGGTGATCTTTAAGTTCACTCGTCTTAAAGTTCTAGTGTGAAAAGGGTATTAGATAAAGGATCATTAATGTACTCATTAATAGAGTAATATGCTTTATTAACTAAAATCTCTTTTATTTTTCTTTTAAAACTGTTTAAACCTAAACTCTTTAATTCTTCACTAAGATTATTAAAGAGCTTTGGACCCCAGTAACTAGTACTATTTTTGCTAGATTTAAGTCTGAGCTTAGAAATTTTTAGGTTGTTACCATACCTGGTAACAATCCTATCACCCGGATTTATTTTAATGAAATTTAAGGCATGTTGTTTGACATAAATGAAGCAATAGTATATATAAATACAGGGGATAGTTAATATTTTTAATGTAGACATGCTATTTAAATTGCATAAGATTCTTATGGCTTTCTTTTGAGTTATGAAAACATCTTTGGTGGAAGGGGATGCTCTCCATAAAAGAATGCCATAAGAAAGCTGGCTATTAATGAGGGAATGATACTATAGCTGCTTCTCTTGGTACTATTGGAGTAATTTTCTTTATAGCAAACGAGACTTTGAAACTTTACTTATTAGTGACACACAGTGATTTTTCCACGATAATTTTTAGTCTATTGTAAGGCCTAAAAAACGGATCTCTTCATCAGATTCATAGGTAATGCTTGCATGAAATTGAAAGTTTTTAGTTTTTTCTAAGTTTAACTTAAGATAATTATTGCTAAACCAATTTTCTGCTTGTGCCAGTTCTAATTGGGAGACTGATATTGCTGGTTATTAAAGTTGGCATTTAAAATGGTAATGTCATCGGTGAACATAATAGTTTTAGAATATTTTAATACATCGGGGAGGTCATTTATGTAAATTAGAAAAAGAATTGATCCTAAAATTGAGCCTTCAGGAACTCCGGATTTTATTTCAAGAAAATTAGAGCGTTTTTTATTACTTTCAACTATATATAATTCTTTATTTACCCTAGACCTTGCGGCGTTTAGGGTCTTAACCAGTACATTTAAAATCATAATAATAATAAAATAATAATATAATACATTTTTATGACTTCTTTCTTCTTCTTCTTCTACATTCTTCTTCCGGTGTTCCTCTCTTTCTTCCTATTCTCTTTTCAGCTTCCGTCTCCGGTCTCCTTCCTTCTTGCCTCCAGTTGTTCTTCCCCTCTTTCTTCGCTTCTCTTCCCTCTTTTCTTTCCTCCTCCTTTGCCTCTCTCTTCCTTCCTGTTCTCAGTTCTGTCTTACCTCTCCGCATTCCTTCCTTCTTTCCTCGAGTACTCTCACCCACCTTTCTCCCTTTCCTTCTCCACTCAACAGCTCCATTATCTCTCCTTCCCATTTTGTCATCTTTCCACATCTTCTTGTTAGGTGTTCCAAGGATTCTTCCTCCTCCCTACACATTCTGCATAGCCTATCCTCTGGTTTTGCCCAATACCTGTTACTCCGTTCTTCATTTCCGCATCTTAATCTGGCAATCCTTCTAACTCTGCCCCCTGCCTTTCCTCTCCTCCCTTTCAGATATTTAGGTATTCCTACCGTCCTTATCTCTCTATACCTTTTCACATTCCTTGAATTGTCTATTCTTACTGTTCTTTCCTGCTCCTGTACCTCCTTGTCTCTCCTCTTCAATTACTTTCAACTAGTTGCCATCTATTCTCAAGATAAGAATTAAAAAATTCGAGAGTTGTTCCTCTGATCCCGTAATTATCTAATTTATGTTAATTAATGTCGTGGTTAACATATATTATTTATAATGACCTAACAAGACAGTTCATTACACAGTATTCAGAAATCCACATCTATGAAATTCTGAAATTTGTAAAAATTTACAAGAATTTTTTTGAAATAATAAAATCCCTCCCTGTATAGTTGCACCCTCTGGTGGGTGTAATATTTGTGACGTAATTCTCGACAATAGTCAATATTGGATGTAATGACTAGGCCGCGGTGGGTTATTAAATGACTACGCCAGCCTCAGCCTCAGCCTCACATACTATTACAGCCACTAGATTGTCTATTGTACGCGACTAAAGGGGTACACTAAACATGCTTATTTTTCTATACACTCTACCAAAATACTATTTACCACACATACGGACGAAATTCAATTAGATTTATCTAAAAACCACACTTGCATATATACAATAACATAGAGATGTGATAATAGAAGGCACGCGTGCCACTTATGGCACAACATTTTTCTGGTATTATGCGAAAAGAAGCCAACTTTGATTGAACAACTAAAAAACAATATTTAAGCAGCAATAACGCCTGAAATTTTGTAAATATTATGAGAAATTCTGTTGAAAGAACCTGCATTTGTATGGCAGGAATAGAGCATTTATCAGACATTTTATTCCACAAATAGTTGCAATAATAATTGTAATATATACAGTGAATTTATTCTTTTACGCAACATATACTATGTCATTACCATGGATATATAGTGCGTTCAAAGGTGAGTTTGCAGTACAGGACATATGGAGTAGTTCTTTTTCATACTATCTAATGGGTTTACACAATGACGCTATCCTTTTCTTGCTTGTCGACGTTGCCAACTCTAAAACGCGCTGATCTGTGAAGACGCAATATTCTACAAATGGCCATTTGTTTTTGTTGAGTGTTATTTTGAGTTTTATAAGAGTTGATTTTTGTAAATCTTACGAGTTTTTCTATTATTATAATTGACACATTTGACACTTTTACAACATTTGGCAACACCGCTCCCATTTGCCAAAAGAGCTATACTGAAAACTCACCTTTGAACGCAGTATAGTTTTTGACAGCAATATAAATCGTGTTCATTTTCATTTGCAACATAGAAAAAACCATATTTACTAGCAAAATCAAAATATCTTATTGAAAATACAAATTAAAAAAAAAATAATAATAATAAATAAATAACTAATAAAAACTTATAATAAATGTTCAAAAGTTTCTCCGTTTACTTGCATACAAAATGTTAAGCGATCATAAAAATGATTCAAAACATTCAGCAATTGCTCTTGAGATATATTGTTGGATGCTGAAACAATTATGTCTTGCAGTTCAACAATATCCCTAAGTTCTTCATTATATACTTTCGCCTTTAAATATCCCCAATAAAAAAAATCATTGGGTGCCAAATCCGGAGATCTCGCTGGCCAATTCATCGACCCTCCTCTTCCAATCCAGCTTTTTGGGAAAGTTCTATGTAAATATTCTTGAACTATTCTAGAATAATGGACTTGTGCGCCATCATGTTGAAACCATATTTGTCCATTAATATTCAGGTTTCGCAACGCAGGTAATATTTGATTTTGCAAAAGGGCTAGATATTTTGCGGCATTAAGGTTACCGTCAATAAAAAAAGGCCCTATAATATTGGTTCCTATTATCACTGCCCAAACATTTAATTTTTGCGGATTTTGAGTTCGGTAGAAATTAAACAAATGTAAATTTTCTCGACTCCAGTACCTAAAATTTTGTCTGTGCACTTCACCATTTAGAGTAAACGTTGCTTCGTCTGTAAATAAAATTCTTTGAAGCATTGTTGGGTCGGAATTAATTTTTTCAAACAATTCAAAACAAAAATCCATACGTACTGCTGCGCCCCGTTCTAACAATTCTTGATGATTTTGAAATTTGTATGATTGAAACTTTTCTTTTTTTAAGAAGTTAAAAACAGATCCAGTACTGACACCAACGGTTTGTGCAATTTGTGCAACAATTTGTGATCTTAAAGTATTTTGATTGTTTTCTTCCACTTGTAATAATATTTCCAACTGCTTCTCTTCTGTAAGCACGTGGGATGTTGTTCTTTTTTTATTATGTTTTGACTTAAGACATCCTTCGCGATGAAATTTATTAACTAGTCTTGAAATTGTAGAGGGATTTGGTATTGGCCGATCTGGATAAGTTGCACTAAATACAGCAAAAACTTCTCTTAAACTCATTTGGGAATTATACCAAGTTACCATCATTATTTTTTCTTCATCTGTATATACATGTTGATTAATTTTTAAATCATAATGAGCGAAAGTATACACACTAATTGTCTATGTTGCAAATGAAAATGAACACGATTTATATTGCTGTCAAAAACTGTATCCATGATAATGACATAGTACATGTTGCATAAAAGAATAAATTCACTGTATATATATATATATACAGTCTGTTCCAAACAGTTAAGCGGAACTACATGAGAATTTAGTTCTTTTAGGTTGTCACGAGAAGGGACCTTGCTTGGGTTATTTCATTTTTCATGTTGGGATGTCAAAATTTAAAATTCCAACAATGAAACCATGGAAACGAATGACATATGTCAAAATTAAATATATATTTTTTTTTATATTTTAATGACAAAAAATAAATAAATGGGAAATTTGTATTAAGAATGACACGAAAAATCAAAATATAAATAAAATTACATTTTAAAATGATATTAACCTTAACCAATACTATGATAATATTATAAATGTATTGTCAATATACAACATAAAAAATGAACTTTTCCTGTTGGTTCCGTATTACAAAATGAGACAGATAATATGATTTACAAAGCTTAAACAAAACGGCCGAAAGGCACGATTTAAATGATGAAAGTAACTAGATTGCAAAATCTAGTTCCGCTTAACCGTTTAGAACAGACTGAAGCGTCAAAATTAAATATTTTTTTTAGATATTTTAATGACAAAAAAATAAATAAATGGGAAATTTGTATTAAGAATGACACAAAAAATCAAAATATAAAGAAAATGACATTTTAAAATGATATTAACCTTAACCAAAAAATGTTTATTGTAAGTATGATTTACAAAGCTTAAACAAAACGGCCAAAAGGCACGATTTAAACGATGAAAGTAACTAGATTGCAAAATTTAGTTCCGCTTAACCGTTTGGAACAGACTGTATAAGTGAACAGTTTATATCTGTTAATTTTTACTTTTTATTTTATGTGAAGTGAAAAATAATAATGTATGCACTATTGGCGTTACTGGAAATTATGCCTATCGAGCGACATCCATCCCTCGGGCCAGAGGCCCTCGGGCTGTATTACGTCGTTGGGCGTAATCATCATAGTAACACACTTGGTACATAAATAGCTAATCTATCTATCTATTGTTTATTAAACATTTTAAAATATACTTTCGATTATTTGAACTATTTGATTCTAAATCACTGGTAAGTCCACATAACCGAGCACCTACTGTATTGTAGTACCTATATTTCTTGCGAGGTAGTGTTTAGTTTTTCGTAGAATGTTCCTTTTGTTCCGTTGGGTTTATTGAGTTAGCGGCTTTGATTTTCACTTGTTCGATTTCCTGACAGCGCCCCCTTGTTAATGTCTATGTCAGCAGAAATTCGCACCCTCCTACAAACGGACGGACATAACTCTATTAAAGCGTCGATGTTTTGTTCAAAAGTTCACGTGACCATTGGGACGGTTTCAAGGTAATTCAATTTGTTTTACAATTTTTGTTTTATGATACGTTTGTGTAACAGATTTTTTTTGAATAAAATTTTTGATGACTGAGAATCTTGGAAAGTAAAATCTAAAAAAAGTAAAATAAAACGTAGGAAACATTAGATTTGAAAGTAGTTTTACAAATATATTTATTCGTCATGCTGTCTAAACCATTTTTAAAACTATTATGACTGGAACTTAGAATTAGAAGAGAGATAATATTGTACCCGTACCACAGTATAATACAGTAAGCCCACTCTTGTCGGAACCTTTGATATTCGTGTACCATGTTTTCGTGACCTCGAGCTACCGCGTCCTACCCAGGATGCTAAAGAACGATACAGACTATTACGCGTATGGATACGGACGAAGCTTTATATGACAACTGACGAAAAATTAAGTTAGGTTATAAATGAAATAATTGAAAATTATGAAGATTTGCACTAAACAGGGAATTAAAGTCTGTTCCAAATGGTTAGGCGGAACTAGATTTTGCAGTCTAGTTACTTTCATCGTTTAAATCAAGCTTTTCGGCCGTTTTGTTTAAGCTTTGTAAATCATACTTACAATAAACATTTTTTTGTTAAGGTTAATATCATTTTAAAATGTCATTTTCTTTATATTTTGATTTTTTCTGTCTTTCTTAATACAAATTTCCCATTTATTTATTTATTTTTTTATTAAAATATGTAAAAAAATAATTTAATGTTATTCGTTTCCATGGTTTCATTGTTGGAATTTTAAATTTTGACATTCCAACGTAAAAAATGAAATTACCCAAGCAAGGTCCCTTCTCGTGACAACCTAAAAAAACGAAATTCCCATTTAGTTCCGCCTAATCGTTTGAAACAGACTGTAGTTACAAAGTGAAATTTAATTTTAAAATGTCAAAATGAAGAATTTTGCATTTTATGACTCTAAAATGAATTTTAAAAATATTATATGCTTCTTTAGGATTTATGCATGCGCATGAAAAATCTGGTACAGAAAAACGGTCGAGTGAAATTACTGTATATACTGTGCCCGTACCATAAATCACACTCGATCTATGGGAAAGAAAGAAAAGGTACAATTGGAACTGAAGGTAGACAACCAGCAATGCAGATAAGTTAAACGTGTTGCAAGGTGTCTCAAAAGAAATTTTTTATTTAGTGGATCGATTAAAAAAAAAGTAAGCCGTATATAAAAAAAATGTTTATTAATTATTAAAATACACTTTTTGGGGATTTATTTCTTAAAAATAATATCGTCTAAATGTAGACCCTCGCGTTGTCGGCACTCATTTAATCGAACAGTAAAATTACTTATGACGTCTCGGCAGGTGGACTCAGGGATGGCTGCTATTTCGTGACGGATATTTTCTTTCAAATGCGCCAGTGAATTCGGTTTATTGGCGTAAACTTTAGATTTAAGATAACCTCATAGGAAAAAGTCCATAGGGGTTAAATCTGGACTGCGTGGAGGCCAATTTATGTCACCTCTCCGGGAGATCAATTTGCCTGTGAAAATTTCACGAACACGTGGCAGAGACATATTGGACGTGTGTGAAGTTGCTCCGTCCTGTTGGAACCATGTTCTTTGATTATAGCCAGGAAAGTTTTGCAGTTCAGGTACCAAGAAGTTGTCTAACATCTCCACATAACGCTCTGAATTCCCAGTAACTGCACGCCCCCTTTCGTCTTCAAAAAAGTAAGGGCCGATAATTCCTCGCGCCGACATCGCAGCCCATACGGTCACTTTAGGCGAATGTAGGGGTTTCTGATGTTTGCGTTTCGGATTCGTTGCACTCCAGTAGCGGCAGTTCTGCTTATTTACGTGGCCATTAAGATGAAAATGAGCTTCATCCGAAAACAAAATGTTGCACAAATTTTTGCACCAATTGAATTTTGTAGGGGTGCAGCTTTAGGTCTTTGTGCATAATGCGATGTAATGATGATCTATGCACATTTAAAGCACTTGCGCGCTTCCGAATTGAAAGGTTCGGGTCGTCACGAACAGAGTGATTAACATTCTCCACGTTTTCTACCGTTCTTGATGACCTAGGTCACCCGGATTTTGATTTATCCAGCGTTGTACCAGTCTCTTCAAACTTTTTAACCCAATGTCGAATGAGAGGAATGCTTGGCGCATCATTTAAGTGGCGAAAACCTCGAATACTGCAGAATTTTCTACGCGCTACAGTCGCCGAATCACCGTTTTTGTAAAACTCTCGCACGCATAACGCGCGGTCTGCTCCCGAGAAACGCTCCATAGCGACTAAATTCCCAAGAACCAGGCTACCGATTGACATAACCCCCGCGCCCCTCGGATACGTTGCGTTCACGCAGTAAGCTAAATAAATATAAAATTTCTTTTGAGACACCTTGTATATAAAAAGAGGAAGATTCTTTCTTTGTTCGTTATACATTCCTAGGCCGTTTAATCGATTTAGACCAAATTTTGCACAGTTACTCTTTAGGACCCTGCGAAACTAATAGTGCAAATAATCGTTTTTTTAACGATGTACATGTTTTTAAGGCCTACGAACTGCAATAAGTCGGAAAAAATCTTGCGTGCGGAACATTAAAATCGTTACGACGGCTAAACTGTAAGAGATATATTGAAAATATGTATGAGAGACTTTTAAGGTTTAATATTACTACAAAAAAGTCCGGGAGAACATATATCGCAGTTTAATAGATAACTCACAATTATCATTTATAAGTTTTCATTTTCAACGAAAATTATAACGCTCAGTTTACTGTGGAATATCGTCGTTACCTTTAAAGATCTACAAAGAAAAATTACTTTAATTGCAAAAGTATTTACTAACGAAAAAAAGCCTTTGACCTATGTATCTATCCTTTCTAGATCAGGTGTAATTACAGAAAGAATATCATAGTAAATAAATTAATCTGATGCGTGCATTGGTAGACGTTACGCTGGTCTGTCATTAGGTGGTAAAGTGGGGTGCCGGCCGGTAAATACTGCTGGTTCAAAAATTCAAGTAGTGCTTAGTTAAAGTAAATTTTAAATTGTGTTTTGATTATTTGTTATTTGTACCAGGTCTACAAGTATGAAATGCGGATTTTTTTCAAACTTGCCGCGCAAACAGAGTGTATAGTTCATAGTTTCAACACATATGGCGTTTCGTTAAGTTATCATTAAGTGTCAAATGCGTATAGGGTATAATTTTAAAAGTGATCATATAGTTTTGTTTTACTGTGTTAAAAATGTATAATATTGTGCCAAATAAAGAGCATTCGCGGACTGTACTACTGTTTTGTTTTCATTTGAAAAAAACTGCTGCTGAATCATACTGACTGCTTCGAGAAGCTTATGGTGAATATGCTCCATCGCAAGATACGTGTGAACGAAGGTTTCGGCGTTTCAAAAGTGGTGACTTTGATCTTACAGACAAAGAACAAGGAAAACCTCCAAAAAAATATGAAGATACAAAATTGGAAAAATTACTACAGGAAGACGATAGTCAATTACAAAAACAGCTAGCAGAGCAGTTAGGCGTTAGTCAACAAGCTGTTTCCAATCGCCTACGAGAGATGGGTAAGATCCAGAAAGTCGGCAGATGGGTTCCACATACATTGAATGAGAGGCAGATGGAAAAACGCAAAAACACTTGTGAAATTTTGATTGCACGATACAAAAGAAAGTCTTTTTTGCATCGTATCATTATTGGCGATGAAAAATGGGTTTATTTTGAAAATCCCAAACGCAAAAAATCATGGGTGAACCCAGGCTCACCATCCACATCAACTGCAAGACCGAATCGCTTTGGCAAAAAGACAATGCTCTGTACTTGGTGGGACCAAAAGGGTGTGGTCTATTATGAATTGTTAAAACCTGGTGAAACAGTTAATACCCAACGCTACCAACAACAACTGATCGAATTGAACCATTCGCTGCTCATAAAACGACCAGAATACGAAAGAAGACAGCACAAGGTAATCTTTCTTCACGATAACGCTCCATCACATAAGGCAAAAGCAGTTTGCAACACATTGGAGGCACTCAAGTGGGAAGTGCTACCCCATGCCGCTTACTCACCAGACTTGGCCTCTTCAAATTACCACTTGTTCGCATTGATGGGTCACACACTTGCCGAGTAGCACTTTTGTTCATATGAAAATGTGAAAGAATGGCTAGATGAATGGTTTGCGGGGAAAGGGGAAGAGTTCTACTGGCGAGGTATTCACAAATTGCCTGAAAGATGGGAAAAATGTATAACTTCTAATGGAGCATACTTTGAATAAATAAACTTTTACAGCTCTTTTGAGTTTAATGTGTTTTATTTTTAAAAAATCCGCATTTCAGACTTGTAGACCTGGTATATTATTGTATTGATTATATTAAATACTAACATTTAAACCTTTCTTTAATACTGTGTTTTATTATACTAGATCTTTTGCTTATTATTTCTTATATTTGTTTTTGACATACGCAATAGAATTGTCACCTAAGCAACAATGAAACCGATAAAAAAAAATATTGTTACTGCCGAATGAGTGCTGTTACGCGTACCAATTGATGATAGATCGTACATTGTTTGAATAAAAAAATGCAGATTGTGTGCTTAATAGCACAAATCATTGGAGGTATAACACCAATATATTAATTACGCACTTCATCAGATATTTAGGTGTACATCTAGATCAGGGGTCCCCAAAGTGGTCGATATCGACCCCCGGTGGTCAATATGACATAGGGGTCAATACTGGCTCGGGGGTCGATGGAAAAAAGTTAAAAACTACTAGTATAATAACTACACAGTTATATATAAATATAAGTGAAGTTAAATTAGATTTATTTAGATCTTCATTGTTATGAAGAGATTTTCAGTATTTTTCGAATTTGCGACAATTGGAAGTAAAAGATAAATACTTGGAAATATACACAAAGCATCTTCAAAAATTGAGCGCGGATTTTAAATTACGTTTTGAGGATTCAGAGAAAATGCACATACCAGATTAGATTATCGCGCCCTTTTCTGCACATGTTGAAAACATCGAAAATAATATACAAGATGAATTTATTGAATTGTCAGTTGATCTTGCAGCTAAAACGCTTTTTAAAAATGTTACTTTAAGTTACTTTTGGACAAATGTAAATGTTGTACAGAAATATCCAAAACTTTCGGAAATGGTAGTTCAGTTTTTGCTAGCATTTCCAAACTCGTATATGGTTAAGGCTGGTTTTAGCCATGTTAATTCTATCCTGGCAAAACAGAGAAACAAGTTAGATGTAGAATTCCGTGACGGCTTAAGGCTGTCACACCCGTCATATTGACAATGACGGTAAATTTTATTTAATAATATTATTGTATTGCATCTGGCTAGATATAATTATATTAGATAAATGTAATATAAATAAAACACTATACAATAAAAAATAGAAGAAATCACATAAGCGTATTTTTTGCTTGTTCTATTATAATAACTTAATTGTAAAATAGAGGGGGTCGATAAGAAGTCGAGAAACTTCGAAGTCGAGAAAATAGAATGGTAGATTGCGAAAATACATTTTTTTATTGAAAAGTCTTCGACATTGCCTCAATATTGATAGCCTTAGAATGAACTTTGGTTTAGTGCAGTCTATACTAAAATATGGTATTTTAGCTATGGTAGGAAACGCATCAAAGACTATAATATCGAAAATTAAAACTTTGTATTTTCGGAATGAAGAAATCGCATTCTTGGTTGAAATTTGGTATTTACTATAAATACATACAAAACCCTGAGATGTGCGAAAATCACATTTCAAATTTTTAATAGAAAGTTTATTCATAGTTTAAACTAAGGAAACATTTACAAAAAAAAAAAAACATATTTTATAGGCTAATAAAAAAGTGATACAATTTAAGAACTATAAAAACGGAGGCTAGTCAATGGGCCAAAAATGGCCCGAAGCTTGTGCCCTAATAAAATACAATGTATTATAAAATAATCAAAAAAGTCAATTAGTGATGTTCATAATTAAGAATTATGGAGCAATCTTAATAAAGCAATAAAGCACAACGTGTAATCAAAAAGGACTCCGTCATTTATATTTTTACGATTTCTGTGTCGTAAATTTCTTAATGATGTGAAATGCTGGTAACACTCTCTTGTGGACATAAACAGAACTTTATACATATATAGCTGCATCACAACAAACGATTACGAAAATTAGCGCGCTTGTCTTTAATTGCATCATAAAATTATTAACACAAAAATTAATAATCGACATATGACTAGTTTTATTTTCTCCAAAGAAAGCATTTTAATCAAAGAAATATACAGAGAACCTAAACAAAGTTTACACGAGGGTTACCTTTTATGTTTTTACAAACGACCACTAGATGGCAATATTGAACTGTCCCCTGTAGCACAAAATGGTTAGCCAATATAAAGACAATATATAAGCTATACTGAACATTGGCTAAATCTTCATATTTTACCCAATTTATGACCTATATATGTACAATATACATATACATATCCCACATGTTTACAAAATTGGCTGTCTTTGAATATAGAACCCTGCTATCCTTGCCAATAATCAAGCAATATTACAGCCAATGTTGGTCCAATCAGGATGTGCTACAGGGAGTGCTATTACTATATTCGTAAAATTTGACATTTGTTATTGGGAAATCAGTGACAGCTTATAAATTGACCAAATAGTTTGATAGTGAGCGTTTTAAAAAAACAAGTTTGTGAAAAAATGAATATTACTCGTGAAGGTTTTCGTTGGATGATTTTTTACGATTTTAGTAAAGGCCTAACTCAACAACAATGCATAGATTCGCTTCTTTCAGCTTTTGGTAATGAAGCACCATCAGAAAAGACTGTTTACAAATGGTTTGCAGAATTTCGTTGTGGTTGTGCGTCCGTCAGTGATGAATCTCGTGAAGGTTGACCAAAATCGATTGTGATTAAAAAAAAACATCGATGCTGTGCGCAAAATGATTGAAGAATATCGGAATGTGACTTACTGTGAGATAGAGACATATTGCAGACTGCAATACATTCGATTTTGCATGAGCAGTGAAAAAGATCTGTTCCCGATGGATTCAGCATAATTTGACCGAAGCTCAAAAAAAGGCTCGTGTTGATTGGTGTAAGGGAATGCTAAAAAATTCAATCTAGGCACTGCAAAATCCATATACAAAATCGTTACAGGTGACGAAGCTTGCATTATGGATTTATTCATATGAACCGGAAACTAAGCAACAATCCACTGTTTGGGTCTTCCAAGATGAACCAAAACCCACAAAAGTTGTTCGTTCACGAAGGACTTCCAAGAAAATGATCGTCTGTTTCTTCGGTTGTACTGGACATGTCGCAACCATTCCTTTAGAGGATTGGAGAACAGTTAATGCTGAATGGTATACAACCATTTATTTGCCAGAAGTCATCGACAAAATAAGGAAAAACAACCAAAAACGTCGCATCATTCTTCATCATGACAATGCAAGCTCTCACACAGCACATCAAACAATTGCTTATTTAAAGGAGAAAAACATCGAATTAATGTCTCATTGCCCGTATTCACCTGATTTATCCGTTAACTTTTTTTTGTTCCCATAAGTCAAACAAAAAATGCGATTTTCATCACCTCAAGTTGTTGAAGCCTTCGAAAACGATGTTTTTGAGATACCAACTTCAGAGTGGAAAAAATGTTTCGAGAATTGGTTTGAACGCATGCAAAAGGGTATAAATCTTAAAGGCGAATATTTTGAAAATCAATAAAACAGTTTGTTCCAAAAAAAAATTCTTTCTTAGTTTTTGTAAAAACTTAAAAGGTATGTTCGTATATAAGATATGTTTATGTTATGTGCTTATTATAAACGCGGAAGCTACCTATAGAAACATCACAAATGGGCCCAAATACTGATAACTGATTACAGCTAACTACATAAATAAAGTGTGCTGTCAAATCGGGTCTGGCCAACACCTATAGGCTATTCCAAACCTTTAGACGGAACTAAATGGAATTTAAATTTTCTTAAGTGGACACTAGCTATTTTTTCATATATTGAAATTGGCTTTTCCTAAACAAAATGATCAAAATCTTCAATCAATCGGTAAAAGTTATTAGATTTCAAAATATAGTTCCGCTTAAACCAAATAAACCGCCTGTATAAACACTATTATTTCAATAATTATTACGTCATGTATGACGATCGTTTATCCAGTTTGAGTTTGTTAAATATGCACAGGGGAAAAAACACTAATAATAGAGTAGATTTTATAGACAAAGTAATGCCAGTTTGACAATGATCGCAAACGCCTTCAATTTCTATTTAAATGTCCTGTATGAAATTTTATTTAATAAATTACTAAATATATTCATATGTCTTCAGGTTTTGTCCTCTCCGTGAAAAAACAACGGGCGCCCATGGTTATATCTACGAAATCCTATAAACGTAAACACGTGTACGTTTATTTATAGATGTAAACATTGAGCAGTCACAACAAATTCCTAAAATTGAAAGATAAGATTCTAATTTTACAATAGACTGTAGGTATTGTGTTGAATATCCAAAATGAAAGGTTAAAAAAAGGACATTTTGTACATTGTACCATTCAAACATCAAAATTTAATATAACTATTATAAATACTCATATATATTAAACTACAACCATCTATTTTAGTAAAAATTAAAATGAATGTATTAAACTTACATTATTTTTTATGTTTTCACACATTTTTAATCTCTGGACCACAATCCAGTTGCCATTACCAACTAAACTAAGATAATTTAACGGTCACATTATTCCACCACCTTTATCAAAAATCTAATTGTTTAAATTCTTCCCAATAAAATACTTAAAAAACTATAAATGTTAATGCTTTTGATACCTTATTCAAATTATTCAATTAATTCATATATTATTAATTAATATAAACAATTAGAACACTAATAATTTCTAGTTTTATTATTAAACTGCCACCTGTTTTCTAAACTGACAAGTGCCCAAAAATCAGTGGTTCCAAAACAATGGTCGTGGAATTTGGACTGCTGAGTACACCAACGAATCAAATTGTATTCTATTATAATAATAATTTAATATTTTCGTTATAGACTTAATGATTATGTATTATATGGTTTACGAAAACATATATTTTTTGTGTGTCATGTTTTTGAACCTCAAACGACATATTTGTTGAGAACTGCTGCTTTTAATATTGATTTAAAACAATGATAGAAATAAATAAATTTCAAGATACGGCCTTAGGTTATGAAATACTAAATAAAATAATGTTAAACAGGGCTTAAGTTTAAGTAAATAGGAATAACTTTTGGTTATTGTTCTTTTATTTGCGCTCGCATATACAGTCTGTTTCAAACGGTTAGGCGGAACTAAATGGGAATTTCGTTCTTTTAGGTTGTCACGAAAAGGAACCTTGCTTGGGTTATTTCATTTTTCACGTTGGAATGTCAAAATTTAAAATTCCAACAATGAAACCATGGAAACGAATGACATATGTCAAACTTAAATTAATTTTCTTACATATTTTAATGACAAAAAATAAATAAATGGGATATTTGTATTAAGAATGACACAAAAATCAAAATATAAAGAAAATGACATTTTAAAATGATATTAACCTTAACCAAAAAATATTTGTTGCAAGTATGATGTACAAAGCTTAAACAAAACGGCCGAAAAGCATGATTTAAACGATGAAAGTAACTAGATTGCAAAATCTAGTTCCGCCTAACCGTTTGGAACAGACTTTAAATGGAACTTTCTTTCGACCATATGTGGACCGTAATGTGTTCTGTGCCGTAAAGTCTGTTCCATTGGTTTAAGCGGAGCTAGAATTTCAATTCTAGTTACTTTTATCGATTGATTGAAGCTTTTGATCATTTTGTTCAGGAAAAGCCAACTTCAATATATAAAAATATAGCTAATGACAACTTACAAAAATGAAAATTCCAGGTAAGTTCCGCCTAATCGTTTGGAATAGACTGTAGTTTGAGCCATTTTTACGTTATTTTCGTTTTGTTACTTTCTTTCTCTACAATTTTGTCGACCTATACAAGAAAACAAGTAAAAGCAACAACCAACAAGACAATTTTGACAAATTTTATTAAGTACATGATCGATTTAAAACGTTTATATTAATAATTGCAGTGTTCTTAAGTAGTGTTTTTTTTTTTTTTTTTATTAATGTTGCGACAGCATTTAACTATCCACGAGATGAATCGTGTGGTGGGACTTCTCCAAGCTGGCTTCAGGCAAATTGATGTTGCCAAGCGGATAGGAGCTTCTCAAAGTGTCATCAGTCGGTTATGGAGGCGTTACAGGAAACAGGGAGTGCGGCCGAACAACATCCGGGACGTGGTCGCTGTACAACAGCAGGTCAAAATAGATTTTTGGTCTTAAATGCTAGAAAACCTACTATTACAGCACCCGAATTAGTAAGGGAGTTACAGCGAGTGCATAAGTTAACCGTTAGCCGCCCTGTAAGAAATCGTCTCCACGAAGCTAATATTCTATCTCGACGACCAATCAGATGTCAACCCCTCTCTAGAGGCAATCGCAGAGCAAGATTAGACTGGTGTCACAATTTTCAATATTGGTGTGGTAATGATTGAGCTACAGTTTTGTTTACTGATGAGTCCAGATTTGGAATTCATCCAGATTCTTGTCGACCAAGGGTATGGAGAAGATCCGGTAATTTGGAACGTTTGAGGTACGTCCACGAAGTTCACAGTTACAGAGGTGGTACAAAAAAATAAACACAAAAAACTAAAGAAGCCGTTCAAAATGATCACCGTTTTCCTGCAGACATAAATTTACTCGTCTTTTCATACTATTAAAAGCATTTATAAGAATTTAAGGAGTTATATTGGCACACTGTTCGGTAATTCTGTTTTGCAGTTCCTCGATATTGTTAATAGGAGTCTTGTATACATTATTCAATAATAATGTATGTTTTTTTCTTTATTAATATAATTCTATCATAATTTTTTTGTTTTCTATTGTAAAAACCATTATAATTGTAGCTTAAATGAATTTTCAATAGAAACTTATGACAACAACAGTGATGACAGTTAATTAATTGACAGTTAAAGCTTGCAGTACACCCAACCCTTATGTAATTTCTTTTTGAACACATGGTATAAGAACCTGTTCTAGAAAGCAATTTAATTCGTGCGGGATCTTTGACGAGATCTCAGCTTCCCACTCTGACATAAGTAACAATGCACTTCAATAGATAAGAAGACTGTTAGGCGAGGCGGTATAAATACAATAAAAACGGAAAATTATTATCAAAGGTTTGCGGCATCTAAACAAACGTTTTTATTGCGTCTGGAAACAGCTAATAGAACTTGGTACTTCGTATGTATAGTTTTGAATTAACATACCTGGTATTAACAAAATGAAAACACATTCTCATATAAAAATTCAATATATTTACACAATATAACATTACATATATATATTTGTTCAAAATATTCGGGTATTTGAGTATTTTGCATATTAATTGTATAACATAAAATATAGGAATGAAAAAATAAATTTTAAACTTAAATACTAATACGATTATTGCTTATACTAAAGTGGCAAAAACAAAATGGCGAATTAAATCCGTTTTCCTGATATGTATACTGCTTTGGATAACACTTGTTGGATATCCATCGGAGGAAAATTTTGCAACAACTTCACGTTGGACGGGAAATCACTTGTTAAGATCTGAAATCTTAACAACCTAAAAAAAAACAACACTATTAATATTTAAAACAATTAATCAAATAATAAACAAGTTTATCCGTTATTCCTAGTAAAATTATTAAGTCCTCAAAGATGAAATTTGAAAAAAAAAGGCAAAGTTGGTTGATAACTTACAAATATAAGGAATTATTTTATTTATCCAAGTATGCACCCATATTTTCTATACACTTTTACCATTTAAACGGCAGGTTATTCAGGCTGGTGGTTTAAAACCCTAGCGGACGAGAGTCAATGAATTGCTGGAAGGCCAGTTTTACAGCATTGTCGGAATTAAACTGTTTTACAATAAAAAGTTGTCCAAACTGCGGAAGAAGTGGTAGTCAGTGGGGGCTTGGTCTGGTGAGTATGGAGGACGATGAAGAAGTTCCAACTCTAATTCCTGTAGTTTTGCCAC
Source organism: Liopterus haemorrhoidalis (assembly GCA_963971575.1). NCBI lineage: Eukaryota > Metazoa > Arthropoda > Insecta > Coleoptera > Dytiscidae > Liopterus > Liopterus haemorrhoidalis. The sequence continues at coordinate 35,302,918 of OZ020620.1, read as the reverse complement.
AGTCATTTGTGCAGTGTGTGGTCTACCGTTGTCATGCAATAAGATAGGAGACGATCTGTTGACCTCTCTAGGCTGTTTTTGCATCATTTCGCCAGTTGCAGTATATTTCTGCTATGATCGATGAGCCAGGTTTTTTTTTGTTTAGATTTTAAGTTATCTTTACGAAATTTGGCGAACCAATTTGATATTGTCTGCTGCGTAGTAACACTAGAGCCAAATACACTATTAATGTTTCGCGCGGTCTGCGATACCGTAGTTCCACGTAAGAACTCATACTTCATAATAGTGCGTATTTATGACCGTTCCATTTTCAACAAACAAAATTAAAAAAAAAAGTTTTTGATATTTTTTAGAGCATACAATGATTTCTTTTAAAAGGCGAGATGTGTAACTTTCCAACAAAAAAAGAAACAAAACGGTAAATTATTAAGCCAATGTCAAATAATAAGCTGTTAAAGTTTGCAATATAATTAAATACAAATTTCATCCTTGACGACCTGATACTTACATAATCATGGCACAGCAGATGTCTATGAGAAAATCGAATCTATTTTCATCAGAGAAGAGAGAATCCCATATTCTTAAAACGTCTGGTAGTGGAAATTCTTGCGAGAGCATGAGTGTTAGCCATCTAAAACAAATCAAATAGGTTTCTAATTTGAATCTAACTACTTAACCTCTCACACATGGTCAGTAACACTGTCAATACTATGCTAAATTAATGTTCAAGAATCAAATGTTTCAATAGAGTCTACATCAGTGGCGCAACAAGGGTGGTGCGAGAGGTGCCGCCGCACCAGGCGCCGGACTAATAAGGGCGCCAAATTGCCAAATTTCATTTTTTTTTAAATATATATTAATAAACTATAATCAACACAAAATTGATTTCATAAAAGATTTCTTTTTTTTTAGAAACCTGTTAGTTAAGAAAAGTAAATTCAAACTACATTATTTCAAATAGTACATAAAACTTGTGTATTGGATGAAAAGGCAGAGGACGAAACGCACCTAGCAACATCCAAAGATATTTTGATAAAGAGTGTTACATGGTAATTGATACTATATTATCTCAAATCAATTGGAGATACGAATCATTTCAAGACGTTTGTTCTGATTTTACTTTCTTGATAGGATATTCTCTTGCAATAATGTCTACAGAAGAATTTTTAAAAAATGCTACAAATCTTGCTGCCAAATATTGTAAAGATTTAGATCCAATCGAATTTTCTTTTGAAATCGAAAGTTTCAAATGACAGGCAAGATCATTAATTGATGACTGTACAACTGCCACTCCAATGCAATTATTAGAAGGGATCCACACTTACGATTTAAAAGATGTGTACCCTAATATTGGTATTGCGCTGCGCATATTTTTAACGCTCCCAGTAACTGTTGCTTCGAATGAACGCAGTTTTAGTAAATTAAAGTTAATAAAAAATTATTTGCGTTCTACAATGGGCCAAGATAGATTGTCAAATTTAGCTTTAATATCAATAGAAAATACTATAGCGCAGTCATTAAATTATGAAGACTTAACTAACGAATTCTCACAGTTAAAAGCCAGAAAAGTTCAATTAATTTAATTTTCCATTTCGTTAAAGTGATTATATAATATATTATTAAAATACTAAAATATTTATTATTTGTTGTTAAAATATCCCATTTTTATTTTATTTTATTTATTTTTTTTTGTCATTAAATCTATATTTTCTTATTTAATATGATTTTCAGTTATGTAATATAATATTTCTTCAGCCCTTTTGTGTTTCATTTTAGGTGTTTTTCATTTTGTGTTTCATTGACCTAGAGTTTATATTTTGTCCCCTTTTTATATTAGTTGTTTATCATGATTTTTGAGTTTATTAACATAATTTGTTAATATAATCGTTAATATTGCAATTTCAACCAAACCAAAGAAAAAAGTTAAAACTAAACCAAAAAATAATACCAACGAATGTTTTTTATAAATTCATTGTGAAAAAATTATAAAATATGGAAAGTAAATATCTTAAATAACATTTTGGTGAAGAAAACAACGTAAGTAAATGTCTTAAACGTTCCCTTACTGATGCAATCAGCCTACCACGAAATTTAAAAAATTGCGTATGTAATTAGAGAGGGGGCGCCAAATAATTTTAAGCACCAGGCGCCAATTTATGTTGTTGCGGCACTGGTCTACATAATCAGTATTACTATCAATATTAATTGATATTGACAGATTTTAGAGGCGTTCAGCTAAAATTAGATCACTTACCTAAAACTATAGTACTGAGGTCTAAGTTCTAATTGTTCTAATCGAGACCATACATCAGGATCATTATTTTTTAACATCTGTGTTAATCTAATCATCATCGTGTTGATACCACAGTCTGCTTCATCTAATGTCTTTATAAAAAAATCTCTAATTTCTGACATTAAGTTTGTGAAACAGAAAAAACAATCTGCCTCCGCATGTTCTAAAACATATAAAATTATACAGTGTTGTAATGTATCTAGTTACAAGTATCTAGATACAGTAACTAGATACTTTTTGAAATATGTATCTGTATCTAGATATTTAAATTTAAGTATCTTGTATCTGTATTTCAGATACTTTGATCGTTACTTTATTTTTATACAATGATACCGAGCTGATATAATAGTTTAATTATAAATCGTCATTTTAAATATTTTATTTTTACTGTAAACAAAATTCAGAAAACAATTAAAATTCTGACGATTACAAATTAAATTTATATGGAATGTCAAATTCCTATTCCTTTTTTGTAGGTTTTGAACGGCCGTAAAAATAGTAGGTATTTAGGTACCACAATAATAGTTACAACACTTAAGGGAAATGGGTCATTATTAACAGTGTTGTAATGTATCTAGGTATTTGTATCTAGATACAGTAACTAGATACTGTGCAAGTATCTAGTTACTGTATCTAGGTACATTTTAAAATATGTATCTGTATCTGTATCTAGATATTTAAATCAGTATCTAAGTATCTGTATTTCAGGTACTTTTTTCAGATACTTTCCTATTTTGTCTTTTTCTTTTGGTTTTTATCTTTGTTAGACAAAGATGTACACCACATGTTTCGCATTTGAAATGCGTATAACCCTTGCAGCCTGGCAATTTACTTTGCAAAATTATCTTTGCAAACTATAATAATAATAATAAAAAAACACGTTTAGTAACTATATTTAAAGGTTGTTTGGGTAAACGTTGTTAATAAAATTATTTCATTTAAAAAAATATATATTAGCTAACTAGTTTCGGCGTAAGCCATTTTCAGAGCTGGAAATACAATTACATTTTATTAAAATTTTATAGATAAAAATAAATTAAATAAATAAAATATAAGTTTGAGAATTATGATAAAATACAAGTTCTATATGTAATTAAATTTTGGAAAACATTCTTTTATTTTTTTTTTATTTTTTATTTAAAAAAAAAGGAAAAAAATAAAAGGATGTTTTCCAAAATTTAATTAATTACATATAGAACTTGTATTTTAATTAATAATTCTCAAACTTATAATTTATTTATTTATTTAATTTATTTTTATCTATAAAATTTTAATAAAGTGTAATTGTATTTCCAGCTCTGAATAAATTTAAAAAAATAATAAATAAAAAAAAATTAAATAATTTTATTAACAACGGTTAAGTAAAACAACCATTAAGTAATTATCTAATCTAAGAATAAGAATTAATTTTATAAATGTGAATTAAATAAAGAAAAATATAATAAATAAAATTGTTGTTTTATTTTTGTTATCCTAAATACTCATTTAATAATCAGTAATTTATTAGCGAACAAAAAATGTTCGAAATATCCGCTGAAATTGGAATAAAAAAGTGATTTTTTTAAAGATTACATAGGTATATAGTTGGTTAATATTTCTGACACACAGCTTCAAAGGCTATTTGTGTTTATTTTAAGAGTAATAATAGTACATAACTTATTTTTTATTGTGAACAAATATATTCCTTGCTCTAGTTATTTCTTTTTTTTTTTGTGGTGTTTTCATTTTTCCGAAAGTATCTTAAAAGTATCTTGAAGTATCTAGATACATTGTAAAAAAAAATGTATCTGTATCTAGATACTTTTTAAAATTTGTATCTGTATCTGCATCTAGATAGATTTTTTCTCAAGTATCTGTATCTGTATCTAGATATATTTTCAAATGTATCTATTACAACACTGATTATTAATTAAAACTAAGTTTATGAATAACTGTTGTTGCTATTTTGATGAGCAATTTACTGAAAACATATGAAAAATTATATCTACACAAGTAGTTTGGGAGTAGACTGTGGTTTTGTGAAACCTTGGGCAAGACAAATTAAGGCCCTTCAAAAGTATCCAGTGACTGAAAATACACTTTGATAATTTTTTTGAAGCATTTCTTTACTTGAGGCCTGGCTCTAGTCCGCCTCACCCAAGTGCCGGCCATGCTAGTGTGGATATTAAGTTCATTTCCTAATTGAAATCAGTAAGATAAGTAGGTGTGTTTACTAAAGGACGTAAAATTGAATAAATTATTAAACGTTCATATTAATTTAATTTATAAGCGTGAGAATGTCAACTGAAATATTGTTTATAAATTAAATTTGTATGGAATGAGAAAAAAAAATTACATATTTCTTATCAGTAATTTTTTATTAGTGATCAAAAATGACCGTCAAATTACACGAATTCCACTTCAATTAGGGCTAAAATTTGATTGAAAGGAACATCCTCTTAACAAGAACATAGCTGCGTATCAATAAGACTAACATTAGTCTTATAGATATATATATACATACGTTAGCACATATGGCTAACATAATACATACGTTATTTAGTACAAATTTATTCCGTAGAATAGTGTTTTAACTTGAATTTAGTGGGCTTTTTGTGACGTCACGGTCATTTTTGAACAACCTGTATAATACTGATTAACATACACTGTTTGGTAAAAAGTATGGAATTTTCATTTTTAAGTGTTTTTTCAAAAGTATGTAGCTGTATCTACATACAAACATTTTTGCCATGTATCTGTATCTAGATATTTTTTATAATTCTGTATCTGTATCTGCATCTAGATACAATTTTTCTTAGGTATCTGTTACCATCTAGATATTTTTTTAAATGTATCATTACAACACTGAAATTATAATAATCAGAATTCTTATACCCAGTTGTATAAAGCACTTAAAACTAGTTATAAACTTAAACTAGATATAAAACAAGACTATAGGTATACAACCATGCCACATAAGTATAATTTTAATGTAAAATAGAGACATAAATAATAAATAAATACATACATTAAATAGGCTACGAATTTAAAAAAACAGATAGTCATCAATATTTAATTTAATTACCTCTAAATTCCAAATCTGGATCAGATGCAAATGTATAATAAATCGGACCAATAATTTCATTCATCCCTTGGACATAGCCTTGTCCTGGGTTTAGTTTAGCGTAAAGAAACAAAACTCTCTCTACCACCTCCCAGTGGGCCTCCATTCCTTCCGGCATTGGAGCATAGTCTTCCGTTGCTTTTTTTACAGACAATGCTATCTATATATGCAAAAAAAATATTAAAATTGGTTAAGTAATAGTTAAAATAAATATAAAAACACTGAAATTGGTAAAATAATAGTTCAAATAAAAGCACTAAAACAAACAGGCAAGGAAGTACTTTAATAAAAAATAACAGAATTTAGTTATTAAATTTGTACGGAAGGAAAATTTGAGGTTAAGATATTTTTTAAAAATTTTAAACGTTAAATAAACAATCTACAGGTAGCTGATAACATACCTGCTACTAAACCAATGCAGCACAAATTTAAATACAAAATTTTTACAAATATTTACTCCCCCTTAACTAAATCTAACCTACCTTAGTAATTCCTAAACCTTTTCGTTCGACGTTAGCTGATTTTAGAACAGTTCTTTGTACTCTAGCGTGTAGTCTTTTAACTCCGTTACTATTGACTATTTGGAAGCATGGAAATTCAGTCGACTGTTGAAAAAATGATATATCTGGACATAATCTTCTAACGTCTTTATCAATTTGGAGTAAAACTTCGTTGTCTTTAAAAAATGTTTGCCATTGGCTCTCCGGATTAATATTTAAAGGATGATCGGTTAAAGTACAATCACCATCAGATTCTTTCGAACCTGGCATAACAATCATTTCATCTGAAAAAAATTTTTGTACAAAGTTTTTTAAATAAAAATTGGGTTAGTACCTATGAATTGTTTGTATAATTCCCGTTTTCTATGTAATACCGCATCCCAACTTCCCCGATCGGATGGGAGATAATTTAGTAATAATTTCCAACATAATGCCCTTTTGCCCTGATCGTCAGGAATGCCTAAAAATATTTTATCAGTTTGTGTTGATTTAAAAACTCGATAACTTACCATTAAAAGACAAGTTTTTTAAAGCTTTTAAATCGATAACATCATTTTGAAGTAAATCATCAAATTCCTTAAGCCTAAAACATAGTTTTTTAGTATTTATTCATGTTTTAAATCAAAAACAAAATACCTAGCGCGATATAAAGCCATTGTCAAATGACATACCAGTCAGCTGTGAGTTTGGAATGTATAAACTATTTCGAAAATGTCGAACCAACAATATTAAAAACAACGTTAAATTTATAAAAATTAGACACTTCTCAAAGTGAAATTTATAGTCTTAAAACAATTAAGTCTAAATTATATAATTTAGAATTTTGTTTTTGGTTTGAAAGTGTTAAAAATTGTAAAGATTCATAAAAATTATTTTATATGGTTAATATTTTGACAACTGAATTGTGGGATAGTGAGTCAAAAGTGGAGTTACTCAATAACAAAAATAAGTGTTTTTGAACATCTGGAAAAAATTATAAATAATAATTTTACACGCAATAATTAGGGTTTTAAATCACTAAATTTTAAACAATATACATGATACAATTAATAGTTCAAGTAAGAATTGTCATGTCACTTTTTAAGAAAATATCTTGAGGGAGAACCTTCAAAAAGAAAAGTAATTTTTTTTATTACACTAATACAGTATATTTATAATAATATAATAATTATTTTTCAGATGTTGCCATCAACTAATGATTATATATGTAGTCATGCAAGATCCCTTCCGGCTTCTTTATGTTCAGTTTGTACCAGCGCAGCTCCAGAAAGTCTTTTGGATCTTTGTTTTAACTACATCGTAAATAACATTGAAACTATATGTGAAAATGATTTTAAATTGAAAGACGATATTGTTTTACCTGTTGAAATATGTGAAAAATTATTATTAGTTCGTCAACGAGGTGTTTCACATATAGATAATGGTTTTATTAGTATTTTCCGTGATCGCTCAGCGACAAGATTAAAACGTGTTAAATTACGAAACACAAATATTAATGATGCTGGTTTTAAAATATTGTTAAAACATAGATTAGTTGAATTAGATGTTTCTCATTGCCCATGTATAACAGAATTATCGTTGAGGTATATTACGTCGTACGGGCAATCTTTGACAAGTTTAACAATAGGTGATAACATGCAGATATTTCCTGTATCATCTTTTACGATGCAGGGAAAAAGTGAATATTTAGATAGAGGTTATATAATTCTTGCTCATAAACTTAAAAAATTAACCGTTAAAAATGTTCATATACCTGGTGATCCAACATTTTTTCATCTACTAGTTAAACCACTTACGAACCTAACTAGCTTGGACCTTTCTGACTGTGGCGACATGGGAAATTTATGTTTCTTAACACAGCTTCCAAACCTTACATCATTAGTTTTATACAATGTCGATGGTTTACAAGAAGCGATACCTTATATCTGTCAGTTAATTAAATTAAAACATTTAGATATTTCACAATCAAAAGAACGTAGTGGTAAATATAGGAATGAAAATTTAGTTCTTGCGACGATAGTTGAAAGATTACCGTATTTGGTTTCTTTGGATATATCAGGAACAAATTTAGCTGGAACGGGTGTAGCGGAAATAAGTCCTGGAAAAAATAGATTAGTACCGGCTTCCGATATACCAGGACTTAGTTCACGGGTTCAAAACCCTTTCCAGTTCTTAGGATTATACGGGACTTCCCATGGAGCATGTCAACGGCATGATATTCCAGCTAAAATGGTAAGAATACAAATTTCTAAAAACTTTGTAATTTCTAGTGTCTCTCTCTCAAATTACTTTTGCATTCTTTTTTATAATTATTGATAATTTTGTTTAAATTATTATTGTATAGTCCTGATTTAAATGTACTTGATCCTGGACTTTTCAACGTTATTTAGTTGTTACTACATGAGTTACATCATCAAACATAGATGAACTAAGTGAGACAGTCAAAACGGCTTTCGATAAATGTATGACAAAATTGAATATTTTCTTAATATTGCAAACATGTATGGAAAGTGTAATAAATTCAGCTGTAAATAAGTTTTAAAAAATTATACATATAAATTAAGAAAAATTGCGTTGAGAAAATAGTCATCTAAATAGCTTAAGATGAAAGATAATAAATATATATATTGTATATTATCTTTGATAATATACAATCTTGAAAGAATTTCAATTTCAAAAAATTTCTTCAATATTTATCAAAATGACTAATTATTATTTGGCTCACATATAGAGAACTTACTAAGCTTAAAAAAAAACTTATCTTAGTTTCTAGAATTTTTGATCAGATTGTATTTTCGGAAAATAACGTATTTTTTGTGTTTTAACAAAAAATGATAATTATTGATGTATATTGTATTATATGGCATTCAATTTTTTAACCCAAAAAATTAAAAATGTAAATTACTCCCTTATTATTGACTATACAGCAAAAATTTATATAACAAATATTGTTAAGAATAAAAAGACAAATCTTTTATCCAAATGCATTTTTTTGATTGGACAAATATTTGGATAATTATGGCGGAAAACCTCCAAAAATTAAAAACTTAAATTACTCCCTTATTATTGACTGAACAGCAAAAACTTATGTTACAAATATTGTTAAGAATAAGAAGACAAATCTTTTATCTCATGCATTTTTTTTTTTTTTTTTTGATGGGATAAATATTTGGAGAGTTATGGCGGAAAAGCCCTAAAAATTAAAAACTTAAATTACTCCCTTATTATTGACTTAACAGCAAAAACTTATATTACAAATATTGTTAAGAATAAAAAGACAAATGTTTTATCTAAATGCATTTTTTTGATTGGATAAATATTTGGAGAGTTATGGTGGAAAATCCTCAAAAATTAAAAACTTAATATCTCTTTTATTATAAAACTTTTACTAAGATTTTTTGAGTTTTTTCGCCTTCTTTTGACCTGTAGTATCACCCATTAAAAAAGAAATAAGAAGACTTAAACACTCTGTACAGTCATACTTGAAAGTATGATTTGAAAGTGAAATATTTTTAATTATTTTTATTTCTATTATGCTCTGAGCTACAGATAGGCCAAGAGTGATGATACAAAAGTTTTTAAATCAAAATAGAAGGACCTTTGAACACTTTTAAATACAAATATTTTACTTTGAAATCGTAGGAAATACGATTTTTCGTAAACCGTAAAGGATATTAAAAAATGTTTGAGAAAAATTAGTTTCTTTTCAAATGCATGAAAGATACCCAAAAATCTAAAAATTTCTAAAGATACCCAACAGGACATACGTTTCCATTTAAAAAGTCAAAGTTGTCCTTGATATCTTGTACTTCCGGTTTGTACCGGAAATTTTCAGTACTACCTTAGTTATCCTTATAATATCTTGGTCCAGTATTGTTCAGTTTTTCCATTTATGATATTATTAATTGTCTTTCAAACTCATCTTACTAGATACCTTCGAATCTTTGATATGTATGAAAATTTACCCTTCACATGAATGTTTTTATTTACAGATATCAGGAGATTCAAATGAAGAACAAATATTAGTTGCGGCAACTGCATACAGTGATAGACCAGACGTACTACAAAGAGTTTTAAATGATCTGTATCATCTTTTCCGGTTTGAAACCTGTGAACATATCGGCCATGCTTTGACCGTCGTTCTAGATTCAATGGATAGACATATTTCTGAAAAACACATCCAAATTTCAGGAAGGTGAGTCATTTTAAACTTTCTTATTAAAAAAGGTTGACAAAAACAGCATTTTTCAACCGAAAACGTATCGCGGACCAGTATAATATCTAATTATTTGCCACGAATCATTTTTTTTTCTGCTTTTCGTTATTCTCTTTGCTTCTGTCCCGTTTGTTTCTCTTTTCCGTACTATTTCTGCCACTACGTCGTTCCATGTTTTCTTCTGTCTTCCTCTTGTTCTTTCCATCTGTACTCTTAATTCCTAAGCTTCTCTTTAGGCGAGGAAACGAAGCAGTGAACTTCCGATTTTTGGCGCAGTAAGATGGATTTACATGCGGTTTGGTGCATTCGATTCGTTAGAGCCTCAGGAAATTTGTGAACCAACGCGATCAATGCAAAATGAAAAATGCATTGGAAAAGTGCATTTTCCAGAGTTGCAAAATCAAAAATTTATAACTCGGTATAAATTCACTAAAATAAGTCAAATTTTGATACTCGGGGGTTTTTGGGGTCGCTGAACACGAATATCGGGACGAGAGAAGTGTCCGAGGTACCTGGTGCCCAGGGTGGACACTACGTACATCGTCTCCTAGAGTTTTATGCAAATTTGATACAAAAGCAGTTGAATCACGTTACTCCGGGGGTTTTTGGGGTCGCTGAATCCGAATATCGCAATAGCGAATGTCTCCGAAGTTCGTAGTGCCAAGGATCTGGTACCCAGGACTACCAACCTTGTATACTGAAACTCATTTTTTTTAAACGTAGGCGCCTTTTTATAATTCAGTTGGTAGCATTGATCCTATGTTTAAGCGACTTCAGGCTGCAATTGCACGAATGTAGAGAATTTTATAGAAATTGAATCTGAGCTGGGCTGATTTTTGTGCTTCATTGCCTCGCCTACTTACTGGTATGTTGTCTTTAATTTTAGCAAGATAGCTGAACCATTTTTACTGCGTTTCTTCAATTGTTCCAATGACTGGTTCTATCTCCAGTTCTTTTCTTATTTATTCATTTCTATTTCTGTCTAATACGGGCAAATATGATTTTCATAAAAATGATTTTAATGCAACTATGATAAAAAAATACCCCAAACATCCATCATTTTGTTACAAAATCCTCTTACTAAATAATTACGAATTCTTGAAATGTGTTAAAATTTACATTAATATTTTCTTTGTAGCGCTACGCTATTCTACATTGTAAAAGGTAAAGAAAAGAATGCAATAAATGTGCGAGTAAAACGTAGAATAATAACAGCACTGCTCAATGGAATGTTCGCTCATAAAATTGATGAGACAATGATGAGAAATGGTTGCTTAACGTTATGCCAATTTAAAATACCACAAGACGTACTATTCGAATATGAAAGACTTGTAAACATACTATTATATTCAGTATATGGAATGGAACAAGAAGGATTTGTCCAACGAATTGGAATATATTTATTAAATTCATTAGCTTGTCAAGTTGATGGAGTACAAAAACAAAAATTAGGAGATCTGGGAGCTATATCGGTAAGTTTTTTTTTATCCAATTATACTTAAATAGTGTAACGAATTTAAGAATACGTGTCATCCGCTTGAGAAATAATTTTACCATGAGTATTAAGATATTCATGATAAAATATTATGAATATAAACTAAGAATAACAAAGGACCCAGGACGGTATCTTGTGGTACAGCACAAGTAACTACCATGGCTGCTAAGAACACCACATATAGACGTATGTAACGAATTAAAGAACGTGCTTCATTACCATTTATAAATTTTATCAAACACAGTACATATTAATCATTTAATTTTCTTTAAATAATTATGAATAAAACTGTTTCTGTTACCTCTGCAGTTCCATAAGGGGTCCATCTTGGTCCATTATTATGCAGCATTTTCATTTATAATATTGTTAATTGTTTTTCAAACTCATATTACGCGATATACGCAGACGATTTAAAATTTTATAAAACATTGTCCAAGCAGGAAGATAGTTACTTGCTTCAGAGTGATCTATCGTATTTTATTATCTATAAATTTTCTCTTAGATATCACTTTAGGCTGTGACTTTTGGTATTTTTTACAATTATTTGAAAGCTTTAAATCCGAACTAATAGTTAAAAATGACTATTATCATTTTTCCCCTGGATCTTTTATGTTTGGTTTAATAAATCTATTTTCAGAAAATGATTTGGTTGATATCGGATCGCCTAAGTCGTGGTGTTTGCGACGATGTTTTGGAAGTCGCTTGGTCTACAATGTGGAACGTTACCGATGAAACACCGAAGAACTGTCACCGATTTTTAGAAGAAAAAGGAATGGAATATTTTCTAAAATGTTTAGATGTAAGTATTCTATTAGTTTAGTTAGAAATAATTTCCATTTTATTATGTTATCTCTTGTCGTCCCAAAATAATTTAAAAATCTTTATACTGAAGACTTGAAATCTTATTCTTGAACACTTGTTCTTTTATATTATATATTTTAGTTTAAAAATTAAAGAATACTTATTTAAATAAATAAAGTGCATAATCCATTATAAAATACATAAAAAAATAATAATAGTAAGACGTTTTGAGACTGTTTTAAGACAGCAATGTTAATATATAGATACAAAAGTTATTTTGTATTAATTTTTCAGAGATTTCCTGATAAAGAAGAATTACTTAGAAACATGATGGGTCTGCTTGGTAATGTTGCCGAAGTAAAAAATCTTCGACCATACCTAATGACTCGAGATTATGTAACTGTTTTCTCCGATCTACTTGATTCTTGTTCGGATGGTATTGAAGTTAGTTATAATGCTGCTGGTGTTATATCACATATGGCTTCGGATGGAGCTTCCGTTTGGACAATTAGAGAACCAACAAGGGAATCTGTATTGAAAAGAATGGTTGCTGCTATTGAACGATGGGATTTAAGTACGGAGAGAAATATTAATTACAGAAGTTTCGAACCAATTTTATATCTTGTGAGGACTTATGATACACCAGAATGTCAACATTGGGCAGTTTGGGCTTTAGCTAATCTTACTAAAGTATATCGTAAGTATTATTTTTATTAATTATATTATTATCACTTTTTTTCTTAGTTTGTTTTTACAAAAGTGAATATAGTATGTACATTCTGAAATTTATTCAGGATGTTGCCAAGATTATTAAAGTAAAGGTTGTCCTGTAACTTGTAGTGGAGGGGGTAAATAGCGAAGCTACACGTCATATCTCTGCTAATAGGACGTCAGTCTTTGTTTATCGTATATGTTATATACACGTGAAGTTTGAATTTTGTCTATAAATATACAAATATCGTCTAATTTTTTGATTTTCTATTTGTTTTAATTTCTTTTCTCTTCGAAAGGTATGTTTCTTCATTCTAAATAAAAATTTTTACATTAATTTTTTATGTGAAGAGAATAATAAATGAAATATTTCAATATTTTAATTTTAGGGTGTCCCCCCTTAACTACCTTAATATTCATCAAATTGAAAAAATGCAAAGAACAAATAAGATTTGTTTTCTTATAAACAGCATTTATTGTATAGTGTTTTCTGTTAAAATAGTTCTATTTATAAAGGAAATATTTAAAATTGTTTAGTACCAGTTTTAACCCAGAAACACCCCCTAAGAAAGAAAATTTTGAGATACCATGCCTATATTTGAATCCTGGTTCTACCAAATTTCATTAAAATACGTCCAGCCGTTCTTAAAAACAGATATATCCTCCAATTTTATTAATTACTATATTATTTGTTTTTCTATTTTTATTTAAATATACATAAAATTATATTTGTATTAGATTTTATTGTTATAGTCGGATTGCTGATAAGTGACTGTTCGTTGCTACAAGTATCGATATTCAATACTATATGCTTTCTCTGTCTATTAATTATTTGCATAGCCATAGTAACGTATAGTGACCCAAGTTGACAACTAACCTTCAAAATTATTTGAATAAAAAACAATGCATTAGAAAGAAACGGAATGATTCGTAGATATCTTTACTAATTAGAGCGCGAAAATAAATTTACAGCAGTACTCAAACAAACAAAATTATTAATTTTAAGGTATAATTATAAATAAGGAAAAATTTATACTCATATGTAAATATTGGATTATAATTTGTTGTTTATTCCAGCAGATTTAAAATTAAAGTTTATGAATTATAAATGGGCCGCAAGCCATATTTTAATTAGTATTTATTACCAGACACTGACAGTTAAGACAAATAAAAAACATTTTTTGAAAAATGGTAACTAGATTATTATATGAATGCACTACTTGATACATACATGTAACAGTCACCTATCAGCAATTTGACTATATTTATTAACTATAATACAAATACCCATCACCTTAAATTTTATATAAATCAGTATAAATTTTCCTTAGGGATTTACTTATAATTTCTTCAGTAGAACTGTCTTGGAATATATATCTATTATGAATATAGTCAATAAAAATATTTAAAAACATGCAACATCTATATTAATTTTGTATGCTAGTTTGAACTAAGCAGTCCACTATCAAAGCATGCTGGTTTACTGTGTTACATAAGTTATTAAATATTTTACATGGTCAAGCCAAAAACACAAGAAACGCGTTATTTTCCGAAAATATAATCTGATCAGAAATTCCTGTTGTATTATTCCGGTCCACACAAATGTACATTACTTAGAATTTTTTCAGATTTTTAGTTTAAACCATCTGGGCTACAGGGTGTGGGACAATTTTTTTTTGCATAATTTTGACAAAAATCGCCTCTAAATAATTTATTTTGCAAAAATAAATTTTTGTTTGTTAATCCACGTACTAAGGGCTTTCATTTGATACCTTACTCAGAATTTTAAATAATATATTTTTTTTCGATGAGTAGATATTTGTTTATATTTTTAGGGGGATATGTTTTTTAGATGTTTGAGTAACCTTCCTATGTGCGGGTCAAAGAGTTGTATAAGCATGCCAAATATCAACTGTCTAGGTATAGCCGTTTGGCTACAATTTTTACCGAACAGACAGACAGACGACCAAATGACGGTATAGGGAAATCGGCGAAACAGTGCAGTTGCGTCACTTGAAACGTCACAAAAAAATGTGACGTCAGGTTTAGTAAGTTTACATTCATCTATTTAACGAATGTAATATTTGTACGCTGTCACTTGTATCGAAATGAAATGAAAATATAAGAATAAGAACAGAATAGAAACAAATAAACTATTCTAATAGGCAAAATAGTCCTACAAAGGACTGATGTGTTCCAAAAATATGATCAAAGAGAAGAAAATAAAAATAAGTTGAATATAACCTAAAAACTATGCAGTACACACAAAATCAAATAAGAAAATCTATAAGAAAATATATAACTAAACACAAAACGGCTAAATAAACAACAAACTAAATAAAAAAGGATTTTAGAAATTACTATAAGTTTGATATTTGAACACAAGTCAGTATCAAAACACAACAGACGTATTATTAAATGACAAATGTAAACATCGTTTTATTCAGGGATACCAATACAAATGTCTATATTAAATAAACACTTTTAAAATTTGTAAATCTTCAAAATGACTATCGAACACAAACTAAATATGACTTCAAAAGGTATGTTTTAGTAAAATAAAAGAGTAAAGAGCAATATTAGTCTATAATTCACATGCAAAAAAAAATCGATGTAGTTATTTTTTCGCCACTAAGTTTGTCATTGAAGTTATGGCGCAAAATGACGAACTGCGCTGTTTCAGCGATTGAACTATATAGGGGTTATTTGGTCATACCTACAAAACACTAAAAACGAAAAAACTTTCCGTTACACCTAATATGATGTATATTTCATAGTTATTGTGAATAGACATAATTTAATAATGTGTTGATATTATTTTATTTTTTATTTTCAGCTGCAAAATATTGTTCTTTGGTTGAATCGGAAGGTGGTTTGATATTATTAGAAGAACTTCTCCGGCATGATTCACCTCCTCTACGAGTGAAACAATTAGCGGTGACAGTTATAGAAAATTGTCGACAATTTCGTGAGCAAGATTACATCGATTCTGACTCTCAACTCGAAGGTTAATTTGTTATTATTTTTTTTTTTTTTTTTTAAAACACTATAATTACATAGTGTATATGCAGAAATAAATTTCGCTTAAAAAATATTTTATCAGTGTTTCTGTGCAATATCGGAGTGTTAAAAAATTACGTAGGTGATGCTAGACATTTTTGTTTCTGCATATTTTTCAAATTCTGCTATACAGTTTATATGTGAGTTTAATGTAGAATATTAACACCAAACAAGTTATCACTAAATTAAATAAAGGGTGAATTAAATTAAAACTAAAATAGATAAAACCCAGGTTTTAAATTTACCATGTTGCAGTGGCTTTGTGATAAAAGAGTTATCTACGAAACAAGGATTCGGGTTACGAAAAAGAACCATTTCTTCATTCTAAAACAATTTTTTATATACCGCATGTCCTTTATCGACTTGCAACGTAGTTCTTTCCCATGTTCAATTTTCTATTGCATATTCTATCTCTACTAAAGCCGCATTCAGACCTCTTTAAATTAACGAGTTATAGACTTTTCGTTGTGTCGCTCTGAGTTATGTTTTAATGCATTCTTTTAACGTTCCATGTACCGTTCACATCTGTTATAAATTAGTACGTTACGAATAGCCTTCCATCTGTGAATTTTGATTTTTATTATTATTATTATTATTATATTATTTTATTTTACATCGGCCTTTATTTCTGCAACGAGGCTAATCGCCGATGCCAGGGGCCGAGCTCCTACACCTGGATGAAGGGTGAATGATTGTGAAAATGAAAGTAATGTAAACATATTATTCTCGCCCGAATAATATCACCAACGAAGCAGGCTCGAACCACAGACCGGACAATCGTACTGGGTTTCCACCAGTACAAACCGCACGACTAAGTGCGCTCGACCACCACGTTGGCTCTGTGAATTTTGAAACCAACTATTTAGCTTCGTAAAATATTTTATATGTATTATCGTTCTTATAATTCTGTTGTCTTAGATTTTAACTACCGAATTACCTAAATTGATCATATTTACTGTCCGTCTTTGTAATTTTGAGCAAGATTTGTTAATGATGACGTTAATGATTATGTTAGGTCAGCGTTTCCCAAAGTGTAGGTCGCGACCCGGCACCGGCTCGCAGAAAAATTCGAAAAAATGCGAAAAAAATTGTCAAAACACAAAAAAGATTTTTTTTGTACATATTATTTTTTTTACGTCAGTTAATCACTAGAATAGTGTGTATTTGTGCTCTTTATTACTATACTATATTCTTTATTACTACTTAATTTAAAATAAAATTTGTTTTGTAAATAAATATTTTTTTCATAAGGTGGGTCGCGAAAATATTTAAAACCTCGTACCGGGTCGCGGTCAAAAAAGTTTAAGAACCGCTGTGTTAGGTTATGTAAAGGCATTCGATAACTACGGTGTCACTGATAGAATGCGATAGCCAATGTGTTTATATGTCTCTTTCATTAAAACATCTCACTAGCTATAAGTTTAGAAAATTATGCACAATCCACAACAAACAGCATATTAAATTTGGAGGTCTGAACGGTTTCACGTCTTATCAGATGACAAACTTGCTGGTGACAGTGAACAGTCCATAAGCTATTGATTTAAGAGCTCTGAATGCGGCTTAAAAGTTTTAAACAAAAACTTTATTAATAAAAATTCTTCAGTATTTTAGTCCCAACACGTTATGCCTAATGTTGAATAAAAAAATCCCAATTTATTTGAAAAAAGGCACACAATATTTTTTGTATTTATATCTGAAAATAACAGTTGCCATGCACAAATGAAAATCAAACGTCCAAGTTTATTTTCAGGTTAAACATAAATTTACAAAATAAAATAATATTACATCTACAGGGTGTTAGGTAAATGTCCGGCACAATTTTAACCAATTAATGGCCAAAGGTTCGTATAGGCAACCTTTTAGATTTTTTTTTTTTTAAGTAAAGCTATTGTTTGTTTTATTGCATAATTATTTTACAAGCATTACTAGGATACAATAGATTCGTGAATATTTTATTTCGCAGTTTATTTAAAGAGTATATTTTTTTAAATATTTTGGTCAATTTTTGAAGATTTTACTGATTTATAAAAGCAGGCATTTTCTATACACTTGTTGGTAATATAAAAATATATAAATATATAGTCAAACCGTATGAGAACATTGTTATGAATTATCCTATTTTGAAAAAATATAAATTTTATCTGTCATGTTGCTGTGTACATCATTCAAATTTATGGGGTGCGTATACGCACCTTTGGCCAAATCAGTGAAATGTACAGGCGTGATTCATCATCGACAAGTCTCATCTTGTTTAGCCATCTAACCTATTGTTCATTTCTACAGTGTGTTCTTTCATAGTTCAGTATATGTATTTACAGAATAAGTATAGTGAAAATAAAAATTAGTTGTCCAGTTGTCAAATGATAGTAAAATTTCTTAATTGGTCACGACTAGCAGTTGCTCTTATGAAGTATTAGAGTAATGCAGATACTGATAGAGAAGCAACAAATTCAAACCAAGGGCGTCCTTCAAAAAACAGTTTATCAGATGTCATCAGATTTGATAATATTGGTCATCTGATAAGAGGCATGAAACTAATGTAAAAAAAATGCAGTTGTGTAAGAGCAACTCCATTTATTTATGTGTAAAATGTAAAGCACATCTGTGCCCAGAGTGTTTTGAAATGTTTCATTCCAAATAAGTTCATATTTCATTCATAAATAAAATAATTTGCTACTACATGTTTACTTATATTTGATATTGTTATTAGCCAAGGGTGCGTACACGCATCCTTATATTCCTGTAGAGTTAAGCATATATATTTTTTCAAAATGCAATAACTGTCTAAGTTGATGTATTTGAATTAATTTGCATTACAAGTTTTGTGAAAAATATTTTTTCATAATAGCTTGGCCATTAATGGGTTTCCTTTTAAATTTACAAAATAATATAATATTACATCTACAGGGTGTTAGGTAAATATCCGACACAATTTTAAAGGCAGCATTGTTGGCCCATTTAGACCTAAAAAGTCCTCAACCATTTTTGGATAAGATGCGTATATCGCTTGATAATCGATGCAGTACCACCGTTTAGGAACCACTAATATTTTGTCTGTTACAACAATCACATATGTGACTGAGATAAATAGAAACCATGGAAACAATACCGTAATTTTATTACAACAAAATGCTTTTTCAATTTTATGAAGAAACCTCCGCTAGACTTGCCCTCCCATAAAAAAAAATAAATATTTTTTTTTAAATTTAAAAAAATATTTAGGTAAATCTTCAAAAATACATCAAATTATGTCCTATAGGTAGAAATAGTAAATAATTTCACTCAGCTTTTTGGACAAGAAGCGTTTATTTTAACAAAACACAACGTTTCGCCAACAACATTGTTGGCTTCTTCAGGTGCTATAACAATAACATCATGATAGAAAACAATATTATCTATCATGATGTTATTGTTATAGCACCTGAAGAAGCCAACAATGTTGTTGGCGAAACGTTGTGTTTTGTTAAAATAAACGCTTCTTGTCCAAAAAGCTGGGTGAAATTATTTCCTATTTCTACCTATATTCAAAATTGGACGTTAAACTACTAATCTACTATTATGTCCTATACAATTTTTTGTCCAAGGCTTGGTTTACTAGTTACGAATTTTTATAAATTTTAAAGTTTAATAACTTCCGTTTCCGGTTTCGGATTTTAATAAAAAACAATAGGGTTCTTCCCAATTATTAGGAGAATTTTTAGTACCAGAACGAACTCTTTAAGTTAAACCGTTTTTGAGTTATCGTGTATACACACAGACACACACACACACAGACACACACACATACGGACGGCACTTCGAAAATAGATTTTTTGGATTCCCTGGACCATGAAACCTGGTCATCCGTCAAAATCTCGACATCGAAAATTTTCGCGATTACAATACTTGCCCCTTATATATTAAGGTCGGGCAAGTAAAAAGAAATAAGAAAAACATTAATATCGTCGGATTGTCGGATTGCTGATAAGTGACTGTTCGTTGCTACAAGTATCGATATTCAATACTATATGCTTTCTCTGTCTATATCATTATAATTATTTGCATACCCATAGTAACGTATAGTGACGCAAGTTGACAACTAACCTTCCAAATTATTTGAATAAAAAACAAAACATTAGAAAGAAATGGCAAGATTCGTAGATATCTTTACTAATTAGAGCGCGAAAATAAATTTACAGCAGTACTCAAACAAACAAAATTATTAATTTTAAGGTTATAATTATAAATAAGGAAAAATTTATACTCATACGTAAATTTTGGATTATAATTTGTTGTTTATTCCAGCAGATTTAAAATTAAAGTTTGTGAATTTAATAATTGGCCGCAAGCCGTATTTTAATTAATATTTATTACCAGACACTGACAGTTAACACAAATAACAAAAAACATTTTTAAAATCGCTGAAAAATGGTAACTAGATTATTATATGAATGCATTACTTGATACACACATGTAACAGTCACCTATCAGCAATCCGACTATATTAAAAATTTTAGATTATGACGTACACTTTGATATTCTATTATTGAACTACAATTAAAATATTTTTTTCTCTATGGTAACTACACAACTTCTGGATTAATATGAAAAATAAAGAGTCAGTGGTTTTCAAAATTTGGGGCATCTTTTTGTTTGTTTATTTTTGGACGAAATTCACATTTTAGAGAAAATTGGCAAAGGAAAAATCGATTGCTTTCTACGTCACCATGCTGGCTTTTAAATTGTGCCGGACATTTACCTAAATTTTCACAAGGAAAAAATCATAAGGATTTAAATCGGGTGACTTTGGAGGCCAAAGTAGTCGTCTCCATAGACGATTTAAAGCAAAAAATTGGAATGTTTTGATTTAAAATTCGGGTCTAAAATACTGAACAATTTTTATTAATAATTTTTTTGACTAAAATCATAGTAGAGACAGAATATGTACTGGAAAATTTAACATGAGAAAGATCTATGTTGTAAGTCAAAAGATTTTTCTGTTAAGTTAATAATAAGGGAGATAATTTTAGTTTTTTACTAAACAGTTCTAACCTCGGAACACACCCTTAGAATGAAAATTTTGGGATATATAGCCAGGGCCGTTCAGCCGCCCGTGCGACACATTTATAAAACTGCCTAATAAAATCGAACTCAGATGTCGTCCGTGTACAAGTTACCGTAAGATCGTACTAATAGGATTTTATAAGAATCGGCCCAAAATACCCCTTGGTTAATCCGCCCGTGCGCGGTGCACATCAAGAACACGCGTATGCGGTAGCCATATAAACAACAAATTTGAAGAAAATACAGAAAATCTGGGTTTTAATCTAATAATTTAAATAAAAACATTATTTGATAAAATGTTCGGACTAGTTTTTTTTTCGGACATTTTAACAAATAACAATTTTTTTCATCTTCTGTACTACTTCTAAAAACAAGGAATTTTCGCTGTTCATATACAAAATAATCAAAAAAATAAAAATATATGAAATATTTTTTAAAATGCTGATTTAATTTCTTAATAAAGTAAAAACAAATTTAACATAACGAAAATAGGTGTCTCGATAAGAAAGGAATATAGGTCAATATAAATCGGTGGTTTTTAACTTTACAGAAATCATGGAACACTTGATTATAAAAATATTTTTGCGGTTTATAATATTTTTTGGTTAAGGTTAATATCATTTTAAAATGTTATTTTCTTTATATTTTGATTTATTGTGTCATTCTTAATACAAATTTCCCATTTATTTATTTTGTTGTTATTAAGATACAGTCGATTCCGCTTAATTGGGACACATCCGGACTTAGGCATTTTGGCCCAATTAAGCGGCTGCCCCAATTAAGCGAATTTCACATAAAATTAAACAATGCATATTTTTCTTTCAATAATTTTATTTTATAAACTCTTGGACAAAACTATAAATTACATATAACCAAAAAATATAAACTTTTAAGAAAAAATAATAATAAATTCCAAAATAAAATAGTAAATAGGTACATACAATTTAATTCAATGCAAAAATGCGTCAAGTGTAGTCTGTATTTTGATTTGTAACATTTCACTTCTACAAAATCAGCACAGGTATTCAGTGCGGAAGTAGGGCTCCCTTCATTTCCTTCCTGCATAAAATAACGCTGTAACACGGCTATACATTTTATTGCCTCCTGGTTGAGAATATGTGTAGCATACTGAGTATATGCAGTGTGATCTTAAATTTACTGTCCCAATTAAGCGGAATGTTGTCCCAATTAAACATGTAAATTTACTGTTGGTTCCTTGGTTTGTTTTCTGTTCTTTGAGATTTGGCCCAAATAAGCGGCTGCCCCAATTAAGCGGTGGCCCAATTAAACAAAATCGTCTGTATTTGTAAAAATTATTTTATTTTTGACATACCACGTCGCTCAATAAGTCTCCGGTCTAACTAAAGAAAAACCATTTTTTTTTAGAAATTCGACTTTATCAACATACTCTCCTTCAAGAGTGATACATTAATTCCAACGCTCCTAAAATTAAAAAAATTTAAATTAATTAATTAATTTAAATTCAGCATACCAATCATTAATAGTTGATTTGCCTGGTGCAGAGTCTCTATAACGCTTATCAAGCCACTGTTTGGCTTCAACAGTATTATTTTTTATCCATTCTTTTGAAAATCACAAAACTGGAGTCACTAAAACCACTGTAACCTCTAAACTAATTGTCAGAATGTCATGAAATTTTCACACGTATCGTTTGAAGGTTGGTACTATCCAGAAATCATATGGGTCTGTCAACGGTGTTGCTATATATATGTTAGACCGGAGACTTAATGAGTGAAGTGTTAAGTCATTCATTTCCATAGTTTCACTGTTGGAATTTTAAATTTTCACATACCAAACGTCAAACATTAAATAACCCAAGCAAGTTCCCTTCTCGTGACAACCTAAAAGAACTAAATTCCCATTTAGTTCCGCCTAATCGTTTGGAGCCTCTACAAGTATTTTTGGGAACTGTTTAAGAATTATTAACTTCATTATTATAAGAGATAAGAAGGTGGTTAAATTAGGAAAGATGAAGTATTTTACTCTACAAATAAGAATGTTAAATTGGAAAGACAATTAATTTTTTATTTCACGTTTTTGGCCTTTGCTAGTAAGCCAGTTTAATATTTTGTGTTGAAAATTCCATGCCTGAACAGGATTCGAACCCAAGACCTTAGCAACGCAACACATGCGTGTTCCCACTACGCAATGCTGATCGGCGACGTGTTATTTTAAGAAATATTTTTTTATGGAAAGCTTATAAGAAATTTTTTCAGCATTTAAAAATATTTCCCTCTCTGTATAATATCATAATTATAGACAGGAATAGATTTTACGAAATTTTGTCAGTAAATTCATGGGACACTTTGCACCAGTGGTTATCAGCCTTTCCAAGAAGAGGTCCCTATAAATTTGGAAATGTGGTCGCTGAAAAAATATTAATTTTTATTTGTGAACCATTATTTGAGAACCACTGGATTATACTATTTGAAATAAAGTTTAAAACAACCTAAAACCTAGTTTAAAAAAATATAAAACTATTTTTTAACTAGTTTTAAGTATTATAAAATTAGTTTTATATATTTTTTAAACTAGGTATTTTATTTTTGAACAGTTTTAAAGCTCTCTTCTGTTTAAAAATTAATCTCATTGTATTAAAAAAATTGATATAATTTTATTTTGAGATTTGTACATTTATTCTAAGATTAAAATTAATTGTATATTTTATTTTTAAGTTAAACGCCATCTTTTGATTAATTGACACAAAAAAGGCCGAAAATTATTGTAATATTTTTATTTATTTACCCTAAAATATTGGATAAACTATAAACCTGGTTGTAAACACTGGTTTTAAGGGCTTAAAACTTAGTTTTTATTAGTTTTAAAAATTTATTATCCATTTTTAGGGTGAATTAATTGAAAATATGTGTCAAGATTTTATTTTGGCCAATCTTTATTTATAAAGTTTCTCAAAATAGTTTTCGATGTTATTAAAAGACGTTATTTAAGGGGGGGGGGGGGGTATGGTCAGAGCAGCACATTTTATACCCATTTTCAAGAATTTTTTTTTAGAAAATTGTTAATAGTAACTTGATTGGGATAATACCTACAGTAAAGAACAACGTTTGAAGAGTATCCAAAACAAATTTTATTGAAAAATATCGAAAATGATCGTGACATGAATTTGAAATTTTCGTTCAGGACAAAGAGTTGATTTGCGGTGAGACACATAACTAATGACTGGATCATCTAAAACAAAAAAACCAAAAATATTTCGTTAGTTTATGAGTTTCTTGAGGTAACGCTGTCGAGTTTTTTCAAATATCTAGATTATTTAATTTTTGGTATAAGTTTGAAGTCAAAAAAACGCAAAAACGGAATTTTTTTTTCGAAATTTCTGTTTTCAGTTGTAAAAAATTCCATAAAAAAAAAACAAGCAAGAAAAAAAAATATCTCGACAGCGTTACCTCAAGAAACTCATAAACTAACGAAATATTTTTGTTTTTTTTGTTTTAGATGATCCAGTCATTAGTTATGTGTCTCACCGCAAATCAACTCTTTGTCCTGAACGAAAATTTCAAATTCATGTCACGAGCTTAATTTTCGATATTTTTCAATAAATTTTTTTTTGGATACTCTTCAAAGGTTGTTCTTTACTGTAGGTATTATCCCAATCAAGTTACTATTAACAGTTTTCTAAAAAAAAAATCTTGAAAATGGGTATAAAATGTGCTGCTCTGACCATACCCCCCCCCCTTAATTTGTATAAATAAGTAGCGCCTCTATGTTTTAAAGTTTATACTAACTCCATTTGTTGCGAAGTTGAAAAATATACGGTTTCCGGTTAGTTAACAAATATACAGGGTGTTTGTTTGAAGCGGGGCACCCCGAAAATCTCCTTTGTTTGTAAAGATACAAAAAATCTTCAGAACAAAAGTTAAACTAGACAAAAAAGTCCCATCTAAAGGTTACTATAAGAATTCTGAGGCACTTCCGGTTTCACCGGAAATGATGTCAACTTTTGATCTAGCATAGGGAATCGATAATTTTATATTTTTTTCCTAAAAGTACATTAAATTAGCTTTACAATGACACAAAAAAATCATATTTTTATGTTAACCATTTCAAAATGGTGACCATTTATTTACAAAATAATAATCAACATAAGTTTTACAAAGTTGAACGTAGCAGGCTTTGAAAACAATAAAAAAAGAAACAAAATATCTCTAAAATAAACTATTTGACTATTTAGAAAAAAAAAAAAAACTATTACTTTTTACAATTATTTAAAAAAAAAAAAAAAAAAAAAATAACAAGTGTTCGATCAAACCACCATTATTGTCCACACATTTTCTCATTCTTAATAAAAACTCTTCCATCGCCCTTATAAGAGTACACTCTTGGATATCCCGGGTTGCACTTCTAACCCTTTCTTCTAAATCTTCTATCGTCGTTGGTGTTGTCGTTGTTGGTATATCGTACATAAACCATAATTAGATACAAATAACGACTAACTACCAATTAATACATTTTTTTTTTTTTTTCAAACAAAAATAAGCAAAATAAACTATTAAACTCTTATAAAACATTTAATTGAAAAATTAAAATTTAAGTTATTTTATGCTATTTCATATAATAACTAGTTATAACAGTTTATTTTAGAGATATTTTGTTTCTTTTTTTATTGTTTTCAAAGCTTGCTACGTTCAACTTTGTAAAATTTACGTTGATGTTTATTTTGTAAATAAATGGTCGCCATTTTGAAATAAAAATATGATTTTTTGGTGTCATTGTAAAGCTTATTTAATGTACGTTTAGGAAAAAAATATAAAATTATCGATTCCCTATGCTAGATCAAAAGTTGACATCATTTCCGGTGAAACCGGAAGTGCCTCAGAATTCTTATAGTAACCTTTAGATGGGCCTTTTTGTCTAGTTTAACTTTTGTTCTGAAGATTTTTTTGTATCTTTACAAATAAAGAAGATTTTCGGGGTGCCCCGTTTCAAACAAACACCCTGTATATCGAGACTAATGAGGTTATATAATATAGAGACTGAATGCGGGCAACTTGTTATGAAGCCAACACCTCCGCAGGCGTTGTAATGGGAGATGACCCCTTTGAGTAGTGCGGGTTGTCTCATTCAATGTTCTTCAATGTAAAAATGTACATTTTTACTACTGTAATATGAAAATTTTAATAGGAATGAAAGAAATTTCTTAACTAATATTAAACTAACCTGAATTTGTTAGTATATTTTTTATGTAACTTTAGGTTTTTATTACATACAGTACGATCATTAATTCCTAAACGTTATGTAATACTTGACATGAAATATTTAGTTATTAAATTTATTTCCAAGGAAATGTTAACATAGGCGTACATTATATTTTTATTACTTTATACAAATTAATTAAAAAATGAATACTGTGTTTTTCTACACGCAAATGAGTTGATAATAAATATTAAGTTAGCTACAGATTTTCGTTGTTTCTCGGGTGAGTTCTTGCCAACGAATTAATCTGACTGGTTCTTTGTTAAATTGGGATTTTCAGCTGTGAATAGGGGATACGCATAAAATTTATATTTTCTTAAAAGTATATTTTTTTGATACGTTAATATTAGTTATGTCGCCTAACAAAACAAAAATCACATTTTAATTAATATTTCAGCGAAATTTTTTAATTAAAATATTATAAATTTGAAATAAAGCCGACCATAGCGCGAAGGTTGCCGAGTAAATACGACTGAGCATGACGTCAGAAGCTACACGTCCCAGACTACCTACCCAAGCCTTTACGTGTGTATTAGAAATGGCAACGATTAATCGAATATTGAAATAATCGATTATTTTGTTTCAATTAATCGATTAATAATACAATATTTTTTAATAAATAAAGTTTTGATTAATTTATTATTAATCGATAATTTTATTTTATTTTCAAGAAATTACTTAGTTGTATTGTTGAAACACTGGTCGGTAAGATGACTTTGCTCTCTTCTTTTCAATAAGCAAAAATTTATTTTAACAATGAATTATTTGTATTAAAATTTACGTACTTAATATGCAATATCAATATTATATAGTATTCGTTCAAATGGGCATTATTTATTGTTACAGCCTGTTTGTAAAAAAAAAATATTTGTTTATGCAGACATTGTATTACCTTCCATTATCAATTAATGGACAATGTTTACAATATCCCCCTTCAAACTCTATACAGATGGCAGCACATAACGACTACACTAAATAATTCAAAAATTATCAGTGGCTCTAAAACAATGGTTTCTGGAAGCTAGCTAATCATCTTCTAGTTTAATGACAAAACACTATCTTAGGTTAGGTTAGGTTAGTAAGTGTTTGGTTAGAAGAAGCCGAGCGAAGCGAGCTACCCATCTTCTAGTTTAATGACATAAATAAAAGTTCTGCATAGTCCCACCTGTTTAGAATCTCTGTATATTGAACAAATGACGTGTGTGTGTGTGTCACGCATGCACAGTGTGCAGTGGGATGTTGTAAATCTACACCCAATTAATCGATTATTTTTTACCAATTTAATCAAAATCGATTAGAACATTTCGATTAATCAAATGATCAATTAATCGATTGATTCATTGTTATTGCCAACTCTAGCGTGTATTGTTTGAGAGTTTTGTATTTGTTTTTTTTTAACAATTTTTCACGCATTTATTATTAAAATGGCAGATAAAGATTTTGTTGGGCCTCAGAGTGACAATTTACCCAACATTGACTCTTTTCTTCATTTTCTTTTGTTTTTCACCATTAGGTAATGAAATAAATTGTTTTTGTGGAGTTCTAAATAAAGTATCGGTACTAAACAATATTTTCGATGTTTCGAAGTACTGAGCCCTGGATCTTCCATATTTTAATATATAATTTAATTCAGTAAACATGTAGAATAACTTTATTTTAATTAAAATCACTCTAACTTTACACAATCTATAAAAGTTATACAAGCAAATAAATTCACAACAGACTGTGTAGGCTGTACGCTGTAGATTGGGTAGGCTTTGACGTCACAGCCAAGTTTGTAAACAGTCGGATCGTTTTCGCGCGCTACATACATTTATGATTTATTTAAGCCTACAAATTAAAAAAAAAAAATGCAAAACTGTTTTTTATGTTTATATGCAACAAAAGGAATATAATAAAAAATTAAATAAAAATCATGCCTATTCCCTATTAGAATACAGTTTTGATATTTTAAAACTCATTGTTTACCATTATATTACGCTCAGGAATTAATGATTGCATTGTATATTGAAAAAAATACAATGCTTTAGATTTTTAGATACTTTGTAAATTTAAAACAGACAGATATTATACCGGGTGAATTATTTAAGGAGCAACATACATGTTTCACATACATATAATGTTAATGAAATGAGTTATTTCAAAAGCAACATAGCCATAAAACAAATGCTTATCGTATCCATAGAAAAACCTAAATATTATTTGGACTTAGCTACTAAGGACATTATTATTTTTGTTTGTATGTAAATATAAACAAACTAATAAAAATTCATTTATTGTTTCTATGTTGCAAATGAAATAACTCACTTCATTAACATTATATGTGAACATGTATGTTGCTCCTTAAATAATTCACCCGGTATAATTTATTGTATGATAATTTAAAATTTATTTGACAAATTGATCTGTTATAAAAGGGTTGTTCGTAGAGCCTTTTATAAAGATTTATTATCGTCAGACGCAAGCGCAAAGTTTGTATAAGTGTGTGAAAATATCTTTGCGCTTGCGTCTAATGGTAATGAAACGTTAGAAATAGTTCTACGAACAAAACCAAATAATCTCTCCTAGCGGAAGCTTGACAAAAAAAATGTAAATTAGGCAACCTGCTGTACTCATGGGATCAAATTCCTCCGCCTCTGCAGGGTCTTGGGTTCATAATAAACAATGCTAAGGCATAGAGCATGCTGTGTCTATATTATATGACGTCGATGATCAGGACAAATATTAAAGAACAAAAAAAAAAACAGCCGCTTAATTGGGACAAAGTATTGTAGCCCCAGAGTGTCCCAATTAACCGGAATCCACTGTATATTTTGTGGCAAATTTTGTTTATTTAGTTAGCGATGACATTGATACCTATTTTGAGGAACTCTATTACTTTCGAGTAGTTTAATATATTTTTCATTTTACAGGTTATGAAATATTTTGTTGGTAAATAATGAAAGTTGTTCCGTTTTATTATTATTTAACACTTGTCAAATTGTAAAAATTTAATTTTATCGAATGTATATTGAAGGTTAATATTTATTATATATTTTTAATTATAATTATTTGGTGTTTTATTTATTTTAAGGCTATTTCAAACGTTTAAGTGGAACTAAATGGAATTTTCATTTTCCTTAGTTGTCATGAGCTCTCTTTTTAAGGTTTGAAGTGGACTTTTGCTAAAGAATATGATCAAAAGCCTCACTTTCGTTCCGCTTAAACTAAAGAAACAAGCTATACCTTCTCCTTAATCATTTACTCAATTAATCATACTTACCTCCTTGCATATTATATTCTCCTGATACTTCTTTTATAAATTTATAGTTTTTCAATGAAAACTATGGGTAAAAATATTTAGTTTCCTACCTCCTGATCAGGGCCGGCTCAGACCTCGGATTTTCGGGACTTTTCCCGAGGCCCCGCGCTTGTAAAGGCTCCATACGCGTAATTTTAGGGCCCCGCACAATTTTTTTGCTCAGGGTAAGAGTATATTTTTAATCGAAAAAAATTTTTTGACAGAAATTATGTAAAAATTATTGTCCTAAGGGCCCCGCAAATTTTATTTTCCCGAGGCCCCGCAAAACTTCCAACTGGCCCTGCTCCTGATACATTATATTCTCATATAAATTTATAGTTTTTCAATGAAAACCATTGGTAAAAATATTAAGTAATTTTAGTTTAAAAGTATCAGGAGGATATAAGGTATCAAGAGGTATTCTGATACCTTATATTCGAGTCTGTGTCAAATGTGCTAAAGTTAAGAAGGTAAGTGTTCCCAACTTCGAAATAATAAAAAGATATGTGAAAAATAGAAGCCGTGTTTATTGGATAACATTTCTAAAATCCGTAAATTCATTTTACTTATTCATGTATTTATCTGTCTCATTTTGTAATACGAAATTAACAGGGAAACTTCATTTTTTATGTTGTATATTTAAAATATCATCTTAGGGTGGTAATTCTGAAGTGGCACCTTTCAAGTATTTGACATGTCAATTTGTTATCTGACATATGTACTTTTTTATTGAATATAACCTCGATATAATAATACTTAACCATAAATTTAAAAGCCAGATTTACAAGTTAACATGTTTCCATAAAAGTCTATTTGATATTAAGGAATGACATTGATGATGTGCTCTAGTGGCCCTATATGCCATAGCACTATCTCCATGTATCGGTGAACGTTTCACGTCTAAAAACACGGTTTTGTTCAAAATTTAAAAGTTGATTTTAGGTATCAGCAGACTAGGAAAGCAAAGAGGTAGCAATGGGTTTTTAGGGATTATCTCGAGAACTACAAGGGGTAGGACGTCCAGATTTGGAAGGCACCTTCATTAAGGTCCATTTTATTATCTATTAGAGTTTCAACCCTCTAGCCCTTAAGGATAGGAAGTTATTAAGTGTTTTTTTATATCTCACAACTCTTAAGAGTTAGGTGGTTGATATTCGGTAGGTAGATACTTCATGACCTATAGACCCTCTATCCTTCAAGGGTTCCTTACAACCCTTACGGTTTTTGAGATATTTAATTTTTAATTTTCAGTGACGTCACATATTAGACCAAAATAATTGTTTTATTTTATTAATATCTCGACAACTAGAAGGGTTGTAGGGCTCCCATTCAGGCTGTAGGGTCCTAAGGTCCTATAGTGTGTATGTACCAAAAATCAACTACCTAACTCTTAAGGGTTGCGAGATATAAAAAACACTTAATAACACGCCTCCCTTAAAAGATAGAGGGATGAAATTTTAATAGCATATATTAAGGGACCTTATGAAAGGGTGTACCGAAACGGGGTCGCTACCCCTTATAGTTCCCGAGTTATAGCCAAAAACCTTTAGCTACCTCTTTGCATTCCTGGTCTCTTGATACCAAATCGAAAAATATGTTGAAATGTGTGAGAGCAGTGTTTCTAACAGATAAAAATTAGGTGGATGATATTGGCGGTTGAGGGGGAATTGGAACACACAGAACATACCCTTATTAGTTTCATCCCTTAATTTCAACCCTTAAAATTTATTTAACGATAAAGAAATCTTAGCCATCGACGGTATACGGCCACAGAATGGGGGATGTTTTGAGGAATAGTGAATTTTATTTATTTAATATCTCGAAAACTAGAAGGGTTACAGGGTTCCCTTAGTGGCTGTAGAGTACTTATACCCTTCTGTACCTACGTATCGAAAACCAACCCTCTAACTTGTAAGGGTCGTGAGATATAAAAAGTGCTTTATAATTTCAACCCTTCAAATTAATTTGTCGATAAAAAATTGTTGTTCAGCGACGTTCACAAAATAAGGGTAGTTTTGGGGAATTAGTCCTTAATAATTGGGGCTTTCATTTAATTTCCTCAGATTGTTTCCGAGAGATGTCGGTAGAGGGTTGACAAATCATATAAAATGAATTCGAAGAAAGTCTACATAATATACTCACCATATCAAGGGTTACTCCCTTTGCTCAACTAAATATATACATTAATACTTACTTTGTTTACTTTCTGGTCATCTGAAAGAGAAATAAACAACCCCAGAAAGAATATATTGTGGGTAGTTATTGAAATAATAATGTGGTATTTTATATTTATTTATTTAAAAAAAAAAACCAAATACATAGGTTGTTAACAAAGAAATAAGGGTTCAGTCTTTCATTTCAAGGTCATTCTCTCATCCACGCATTCCTACATACATTCATTCTCTCGCGTAGTCTCTCATTCCCTCATTTTGATAGGATTACATGGGAGAATAATTCCTCCATGCATTTCTTCCCACATTCATCACAGTCTCTCATTCCACAATCATTCTCAGATTTGAATAGGAATGCATGGTAAAATAAATATTCTTCCATGCATTTCTTCCCACATTCATCTCAGTCTCTCATTCCACAATCAGTTTTAAATTTGGATAGGAATGCATGGGAAAATAAGAATATTCTTCCATGCATTTCTTTCCACATTCATCGCAATTTCTCTTTCCAAAATCAGTCTAAAATTTGGATAGGAATGCATGGAAAAATAAGAATATTCTTCCATGCATTTCTTTCCACATTCATCGCATTTTCTCATTCCAAAATCAGTCTTAAATTTGGATAGGAATGCATGGGAAAATAAGAATATTCTTCCATGCATTTCTTTCCACATTCATCGCAGTTCCTCATTCCACAATCAGTCTCAAATTTTGATAGGACTGCATGGGAAAATAAGAATATTCTTCCATGCATTTCTTTCCACATTCATCGCAGTTTATCATTCCACAATCAGTCTCAAATTTGGATAGGAATGCATGGGAAAATAAGAATATTCTTCCATGCATTTCTTTACACCCTCAGAGCAGTTCTCTCATTCCATAATCAATCTCTCATTTAGATAGTAAAGCATAGGAAAATAAATAATATTCTTCCATGCATTTCTATCCACGTTCATCAAAGTCTTTCATTCTCCAGTCACTTCCAATCATTCTTCTCCACATTCAACTCGATTCCCCTTATATTCACTTAATTTTTTCCTTTATTTCATTATTTATTTTTCCACATTCATTCTTTCTCAATCATATTTTTTTTACAATCTTTATTTAGTGCCTTTCCACACCAACAAACACATTTTTATTTTTTACATAAACAATAATTTTTACGATATATACAACAGAATACAAATAAATACAATGTTTTATAATCATAAGGGAGATCATTTCAAATATATCAACTCAAAATATTCACAAATGTTGTTCTTTTATATATTATTTCATTTAAATATCGTGTTTTACAAATTATTAATTTTACAAAATAAGTTAAATTAATTTATCAAATAATCATAGCTAGAATTTATTTTTCACAAAATAAAACTAACTAATTTACTGTCAAAATAATTTTATTTTAGCAAAATATTTTAATTTAATTTGTTAACTAATCATAATTTGAATTTATTTTTCAAAAAATTTACCAAGTTATTATCTGTCTCATTTTGTAATACAGAACTAACAGTGAAAGTTCATTTTTTATCTTGTATATTGACAATACATTTATAATATTGTCATAGTATTGGTTCACACGGATACGCCAAAGTCTGTTTACACCACAACAGTCACCAAAGTAACCAGATCTAGTTTCGTATTACAAATTGAGACGGATTATACTGTCTAATTAATTTTATTTTTTGAAAATATATTAAATTAATTTGTTAGCTAATCATAACAAGATTTATGTTTCAAAAATATCACCAACTAATTTACTGTCTAATTAATTTCATTTTTGCAAAATATTTTAATTTAATTTGTTAACTAATCATAATTTGAATTTATTTTTCAAAAAAATTACCAACTAATTTACTGTCTAAATAATTTTATTTTTTGAAAATATTAAAATTTAATTTGTTAACTAAACATAAATTAATTTATTTTTCAAAAAAATTTACGACAAAATAAAATAATTTTACTGGCTTACAGTGTTTCAACATCATCTCTATTTTCGTACAAATATTCAACCGCAAATATTTATTATTTATTTATTTTATTTTTTTAATTTCCCAAGTAAGGTGTAAACATTTACCAAGCGGGCCCAAACCTGGTAAATGGGGCTCTTACACCCTACACAGGAAATATATTCAACTACTATACTGTTCAATATTGAAATATTAAATAAAAATATTAAATTATTAATTAATTAAATAAACAAATAACAGGTCCCCAACGACCTGGCGAAGCTACTGCTCCTATTCTCTTTGCACACTTATTTTAATTATGAAATGAGGGCTGAGTCAACCCCTGGGCTGAGTGCACAGGGGTGTGGAATGTTAGTTCCGTAGTGGTGTCCGGGAACTGAATTCCAGTCTCAGTCTTACGGAGCCACCGTACCTCGAGTTAATTAAATAAAATTTATAAAATTAATCAAAAGTGAAACATTGTAAGTCGTGCAATAATTTAAATTTTGTCAGTGCATCAGTATATTGTCCATTTATTTCCTAATATTAAATTTCCAAAAAAATGGACATCGTAGATCAGTTTCTAGACAAATCAGACACAACCAAACAGTTTGGAAGTTATCGTGTGATTTTCAAATCAATTTATAATTTAAAAAAATTGATTAGCTATTAATGATTAGTTTCCAAATTATTTAAACATTAAAAAAAAATACTGATTAGTTTTGCAAATTATTTAAACATTAAAAAAAAAAAATACTGATTAGTTTATAAATATAAAATTATTAAAAAAATTAATATTGATTAGTTTACCAAATTTATTTTAAATTTGTAAAAAAGCGCAAATAACTATTTTTGCTGAGCACTAAAAATTGTATCTAACTAAATTTCTAAAAAATTTTATATTATTAATTTGTTTCTAAATTGGTATTTAATTTCAAAAACCAAAATACTGATTAGTTTTCAAACTAATTTTAAATTGATAAAATAATGCAAATAGCTATCATTACTAAACGCTAAAAATTTACTTAACTAGTTTTCAAAATTTTTTTAAAAAGTATGTAATTAAAAAACGCTAATAGCAAACGTTCCTATAAATATTGTACCTAAATTTCTATATGTTTGATTAATTAATATTTAGTTTCTAAAAACTAAAATTGATTTTTTTCCAAACTATTCTTTAATTTAAAAAAAAAAAAAAATGGTTATTGTTCACTTTTTGGACCAATATTAAATGTCCAAACAGATTGGACTTTATCGAATGGTCTCGGAACAAATTCAAAATAATTAGACAGTATTGATTACTTTCCGATTAAATCAAAAATATCCATGTTTGATAAATCTTATTTAAAAACAAACTGAAAATATTTTGAGTTAAAATTTGAAATAATCTCCCTAAAATATTATATTTCATTACTTTAAATATCTGTATGTACCCCAGAATAAAAGTGTATTAACTATATTTTTTCATAAAATTATATTTTCTTTTTGAAAGGCATATAGTATCATCTTTCAAATGCAATTTTTTATTTCTATTTTTCTTGATATTAGAAATATTGCATTAATATTATTAAATTCATGTATGGTACTAAAGATACGATGTTCAATTTGCTCTTATGTAAATTTGTTATGAGTTAATACACTTTTATTCTGGTGTACATATATAGAATTCTTATCCAGCATCATCACGTGTGGATATTTTTGCTGAATTCTTTTCTGTGAACTCCATCAATCCGGACATCTGCTTCTGTCCGTACTGGAACAACTTCCTCCCGTTGTCATAGAGACTGCGGAAACAATCTTTGTAGTGTGCATTCAAATCCCACCGAGGGTGAATTATTAGTAATTCTTGTCATGTTTAAGGTTGCTTAGCCTCTAAACGAGGAGTTTGTGGTCACGGTACAAGAGCTGAGATGGGGGACCGGTTATATCGCAGAACCCAGAACACTGCGAAACCCAGAGAACCGGGCCAGACAAGCTTGCCAGGTCACCCGCACAGGTAGTGTGAAGAACCGAGTAATGCTGCAACAAAGGAATGCTTCCGGCCCAACTGGCAGGGCTGATAGGTAGGTTATGAGGACGACCGTTTCCTCTGGTCATATAAAGAGGCTGGTGACTATGTTTCCAATTCTCCCCCCGCCCAACGAGGGAGTTCCGCACATGGTTGAGGTAGGGTTCAAGCACTTCCGGCGCCAGACAAAAATAAAGCTTTCCACTGGCGGCGATAATGTCGGTTATTCGGGTTAATCCCTTAAAAGGGCGCTCCTCCGAAGGGTTGATGGATAGCCAGAACCCAGGTACGTTAGTGAACCAGCTCTGAATGTGGGAAAGTACGATCTGACACAGGGCATGCGAGTCCAATACCGGTCTCCAGGCCCAGAGGCCCCGGGTCGCGACCCCAACCTGTCCCTCTACCTCCACCAACTTCATCCGCGACCCAAAACTCCACGAGAGAAAAAGCAACCTAATGACAAGAATATTTTCAATTTATCACCGAATGCCACCATGGAGATGGTATCCACAGTTTCCACTTGGGGACAGTAAAAGCCTCCTTACTGGGCGCTGAAATTTGCGGCCAAATACTTCAGAAACAAATACCATATATTTAAAAAAATATATTTTATTTTACAAGGTGATACTGGATTTTGAAACGTGGAGTTGTTCTTAAATCAAATTAAATTCAAATATTCCTTGTAGCCATGAATAATATTAGTTCACATAACCGAGCTCCTACTGTAATTGAATGAATAACAATACTGAATTGAAAAATATTAAAACTTACCAAAAATTATCCTTCCTTTTGAAAACTGCATTGTAAGTTGGGTCCGAGCGTCCGATATGTTGGCGGAAACCGACCGGACACTTGCCGATATCGTGTACAATATCCGGTAAAATCACTTCCAGAAAATGAGACTGGAAATAAATTATAAATTAAAAAAACAAATATATTATAATCCACGGTTTTACTAAATAAAAATAAAAACTAAATATATAAAATTTGTTGCAATAATTTTGCCCAATACGATAGCTGCTTTCCTTTTACAAGTTAAAATGCTTGGCTAAGCTAAGAAGTTAGTCAAATGTCTTAGCAAGGGAAAGGAGGGAGGAAAAAACTGAGTTTATCTTAGCCAGTGTCTTATAAATGGAACGCTCTTACAACTTAGATTAACTTAGCTTAGCTTAGATTTCTTAAGTAAAGTAGTAAAAGGAAAGCGTCTATTATTTATCTTTAAAATTTCCAAGTTAAAATTATTAAATAAACACCTGCATTTATTGTGCTGAATATTACAATGTTAACTTCACTAATGACCGGAGTGCCTTATCTCTATAATCCTACAAAAATGTGCAATTAATGACCTCGATTTATGCGACGCAAAAAATTAATAAAATATAACAAAGAAATATTATAAAAAATAGCCAAAAAATCTAAATTTTCAATATTAAGGCCCTAATATTTTAAAATAAATGAACACTCACCTATTTTTCTTTATGTCAGAAGCCAAGCAACAAGTAGACGCTCAAGGACTCCTACATTTTCCTCGAATTCCTCAATAATATAATTTAAATTTTTATTTCAGTGCCCTTTTAAATTAACTATTTATCATCTTCAGTTCAAAATTCACTATTTTTGCACTATTTTCCAATTACTTTTTGGAAAAATATTCACCGCAAAAAAATGCGTGCTCCTTCGTTGGGAGCCATAACACAATGACGCCGTGACGTAACAAAATATTGCTGATGTGCGCAAGAACACACTTTCAGCGATTGGAATTTTTGAAATATCCAGGCCCAGCAATGTCTTATACACTTAATTTAAAAGAAAATTAATAAAAAAAAAAATTAACATAATTAACAAAGACAATTTTTATAAGGGTTATTTAAAATTTGATCACATGAAGATGATAAATAAATAAAGATTTGAGTGGAGATTTTTCATAAAGCGAACGCCTTGACTTAATTAAAACGGATGCTGTTTTAATCTGTATTCAGGGACTTAAGTAATATCTATACAGATTGCCATAGGAGCCTTAACAAGATTGGAAATAATTAATAACTAGCTGTCGTGCCCGGCGTCTGTTCCTCCATTTACCTCTCCCTCTACCGCCTATTCCCCTTGCATATCAACTGCTGTTATGATAATTAGGTATAGAGTTCATATCATTGTTACATTTAGGAATTTATTTCCATATAATTTTAAACGTTTTCACTTAATTGTAATTGTTTAAAAGAATTCGGATAGCCAAAAATTAAATCGTACTTGCAACTTGACCGCTGAGCAAGAGCATGGACGTGAGTTCAATTCCTGGTTATGTCAAATAATTTGTGTAAAAATATTTACACAAATTACAGGCTCTGCTTAGCCGTTCGCAACCGGCTTTAAACTGTAGGTGCATTTCTGTGTACGCTAAAAATGGACGTAATACTGACCATATTAGAGTACGTTCATCTTAACTTCATCACAGGGTATCATAAATTACGTCACCAATTCTGCGGGAGAAAACAGTTGATCACATTGACGTACATTAGGGTTTTAAACAATTGTTGTTTTAAATTAATAAAAAGTTTAAAATTAATAAAACAACATATTTTCAGTATAATAATTATTTTATTTTGTTCTACAGCACTTACTAACTTGTTAGTTTCGGATTATCCATCAATCTCGGTTATCCGACCCTCCCGAATCTCGTTTAAGTCGGATAATCGATTACTGTTACATTTATCATAGCTTATTATTTTCCAAAACTAATCAAAACATAGTGTTGTATGACAGAATCAAATGTACATTTTTTTTAATTGGCAAGCATTTATTTCTAAAAATTTCAAATTATATACAGTCTTAAAAATATTTAAATCTATCACACTGCCAAAAAATTTAATAAAAAGTTTCATTTAAAACGGATGATCAGTCCTGATAATCAGTTTGAATAAAAGCGGGCGTTATGGATTCATAATGCTCCGATTGTTATGCATATGTTTAAATAACTCTTATTCTAGGCATTACCAAAGAACAGCGAAGTGAAAAATAAAAGGATTTAAAATGTATAGGCTATTCCAAACGTTTAGGCGAAACTAGATTTTGAAATCTAGTAATTTTAATCGATTAATTCGGACTTTTGGTCATTTTGTTTAAGGTTTGTAAATTATACTCACATTGTAAAGTCTAGATTAAATTGATTGTCATTATAAAAAGTCCTTTTCATTGCATTAACTTAACTTAATAACAATTTCCCATTTATTTATTTTTTTGTCTTCAAAATATGGAAAAATGTATTAAAATTTTTAACATATGTCATTCGTTTTCATGGTTTCGCTGTTGGAATTTTAAATTTTCACATACCAAGCCTGAGACATGAAATAACCAAAGCAAGGTTCATTTTCGTAACAACCTAAAACAGCGGTTCTTAAACTGTGGTCCGCGGACCCCTGGGGGTCCGTGAAACAATTTTGACATTAACTTTACATCCCCCAACTTTTCGCTTTTATTCAAATAACTCATTTAATAAAAATCCTACATGGTCAGGACTTTTTGTATTTGTTGTTATCTAACTAGTTATCGACATAATTAAACAATAATTAGTAAAAATTTAATTATTTTTATTCAACTGCAAATTATTTACAGAAGACATTATAATAAGATATATTTTGACTAATTTTTGTACAAGAAATGTTCGTATGAGTTTAACGTATTATAATTTATAACTTTTCTAATTATTTTTACTACTATTTTTATTCATTTTGTTTTTTATTCTATATGCTAATAAAAATATTCTTTATAAATGCGCAAGACCATTTATTAAAATAACCTGCGATACATTTTTACCAATATTTATTATAACGTAGTGCCTATGAGATTACTGAGCCAGAAATTAAATCTCAAGAACGACGTAAAATGCCTAGGGTTGGGATGGGGTCCGCAAAAAAATGTTGTTCAAGAGGGGGTCCTCGGACTACATAAGTTTAAGAACCCCTGACCTAACAGAACAAAATTCACATTTAGTTCCGCCTAAACGTTTGGAATAGCATGTAGGTCTATATTATTCGTTAAATGATATAATTAGACTTACTGATCATCAGTGCTGATCATCAGCTCAATATGAAACAAATAACAACTAATTCATGCAGCTAATACACTAAAAATATTAATCACATAGATATTAAATACAATTTTAATAATGTACGCTTTTTTTTAATTTACAAAAATATTCAAGCGACTTTTATTCGTGAAAACTAGTCAGTATGACGAATAAATATTCTTGTGAAACTTTACCAAGTGATTCTAGACTATTTTATCTGGGTTTTACTTCATTCTTTGTTTTGATATGGCAATAATTACACTGGTCAACACATTTTTTTCATCAGATAAGATAGATTTTTGGTTGCTGAGTTCAAATCTGTTTTTAGTTTTTTCGTTGCACGTCTAATTTTTGTAATGAGGCTCATTATACTTCAGCATTATTTCTGATTTTTTATATTCGCATCCTCAATTTATCGTGACGAGACAAAGTGTTCAAAAGAAAATCATATTCTCAACGATTTTGTTTGTAAAAGTGATGTAATATGAAAAAGTTGATTAAATTGATGATAAATGTTCATAATATATGTTAAAACAACAATATATGCACTTTGGTATGATTCTGTTTCCTGCACATCTGTGAAATATATAGGGTGTTAGGTAAATGTCTGGCACAATTTTAAAGGCAGCATTGTTGGCCCATTTAGGGCTAAAAAGTCCTCAACCATTTTTGGATAAGATGCGTATATCCAGTGATGGCATCCTAAATTTCAGGAAGCGGTTCTATAAAGTCATGTGATATCTAAGAACCTATTCTGTATTTTTAAGAGTGAAAATAATCACTTCCATTTAATAAATATAAGGAAAAAAAATTAAGAGCGTGTTATTAATAACCTATAAAATAAATTTTACATTTGCAACACTGCAGGGCAACCGCTCTGAACCGGTAGGATGCCATCACTGCGTATATCGCTTGATAATCGATGCACTACCACCGTTTAGGAACCACTAATATTTTGTCTGTTACTACAATCACATATGTGACTGAGATAAATAGAAACCATAGAAACAATACCGTAATTTTATTTCAACAAAATGCATATTCTTCAGTTGAGTAATGTGCAGTGGCGTAGCCAAGGGGGACCCGACGGGCCTGGGCCCCTCCCAGGACCAGTAGATTACAAGGCGCTGCCCGGGGAGTTGAAGATAAAATTTAACCACAACAGTAGTTAATTTTTCAATTACTTCATTGTAAACAATATTGGCATTTTCTTTTTATTTTCGTATAAATAAACATTTTTTTAAGATTGCCTACTCTTGATAAAGTGACATAATTATTGTTCAAGTGAAAATACATCACTTTCCAAATATGCTCCAACAAATTATATGAAGGGGAGCGTTGATCCTTTTTCCCCCTGACACATCGACTAAAATATTCGCCCAGTCAAATGATAAAATTGTTTTAAACAACTAAATACTCGATTCAGATAAGATAAAGTGGAAATCTGACTTCGGTATAACCTTCAGAAAGTAATTTTAAAATGACACCTCAAACGTGAAATAGAGTAAAAATAGTGGAAATATAATAGAGTAGTTTTGGAGACAATCGCGCTCTTAAACTCGGAATTTGGTTTTATTTTGTAGATAAATGCGAATATCAATCAATATCTTCTTCGTTATTTTTACACACAAAAAGGACTGATATAAGTTGTACTGAACAACAGTGGCGTATTCAGATGGAGGGGGGTGGGGGACAAGCCCCCTCTGAAGGTCCAATGAAATGAAAATTTAACAATTTTATCATAATCGTACAGCAAAATAACTTATGTATTTTACAATAATAATAAGCTATATTTTATTATGATTAGTGTTGAAATTAACAGAAAATGCACATTTACATGTTATTTTTAGGTTTTCGTAGGTATAATCAAGAAATCTTTATTCCGTCACATTTCTTGATATTTTTTTATAAACAGAAAAGGGGAAGAGAGTATATTTTACATTTTTAAATACATTTTTCCCCTAA
The DNA here is from genome assembly GCA_963971575.1 of Liopterus haemorrhoidalis. NCBI lineage: Eukaryota > Metazoa > Arthropoda > Insecta > Coleoptera > Dytiscidae > Liopterus > Liopterus haemorrhoidalis. Next base: position 35,261,025 of record OZ020620.1, on the reverse strand, counting down.
ATAAGTTCAAGTGATTTTGATTCCCGCTTCAGGGGCCATAAAAAATAAGGTTCAGGGTGGTATGCGGCCAGCGTGCCCTCGAAATTTGATTCGGCCCTCCCCAAGACAAAATCCTGGCTGCGCCACTGGTAATGTGCCATTTTTTAACAAAATCGGAACAAAATTTTAGATTATGACGTACCCGTACTATGATATTCTATTATTGAACTACAATTAAAATATTTTTTTCTCTATGGCAACTACACAACTTCTGGATTAATATGAAAAATTTAAAAAAATCAGTGGTTTTCAATATGTGGCGCATCATTTTGTTCGTTTATTTTTGGACGAAATTCACATTTTAGAGAAAATTGGCAAAGGAAAAATCGATTGCATTCTACGTCACCCTGCTGTCTTTTAAATTGTGCAGGACATTTACCTAACACCTTGTATATATAAAATTTATCAAACCCAAAGTATGGGCGTATTTCATTAACTTGACGTGGTGCAATAAAACTGAATTCATATTTGGAATCAGCATGAAAAAAATGATGTATCATAGGAAAATGTGCTTTTGTTTATGATGAGAAAAAAAAATTGTTGACCTGTGTTAAAGACAAATTTTGGACTTTGAAAAACGAACAAAATTAAAACTAAAAATTCTGCCAATATTACGCACACATTTCATAATTCATTTTAAAATAGTTTGAACAAAGATAAAATAATCCATGGCTACTGATATCTTTTTAATTAGTGAATAGAGTATATATATTGTCCAATTACGTTCTCATCATTGTGCATTACTCTGAATTTTTGTAATTTTGAATTTTAATATTTGTTCCACTAAATATTTGTTTAAAATTTTCAAAGTACAGTAAAACCTCGATATAACGGACCTCGATACAACGGACTTCGGATATAACGGACAGCATGTAACTGATCGTAAACTGCACGTGACTGCACACTCGGGGAATCACCCGAGTAGCGGGCGGGAATTCACAACTTTAGAGAGTTAATAATTAAGAAACAACAAACTTCTAAAATAAAAAAAAAAATTATACATTTTTCAAACCAGTGTCACCGAAACCAGGAAGTTCAAAAACAAACATTGACGACTCTCCTCAACGGGCGTATGGTAATATATCATCTGAAAACGAATCAAGTGCAATTTTAAAGTGTTATTAGAATGTAAACTTTCGTTTATAATATATTTCTATTTGATAGTTAACAAATAGCTTATTCAGAAAATTTATTTTTATATAACGGACATTCGGCTATATCGGACACCCCCTCACCCGCATTAGTCCGTTATATCGAGGTTCCACTGTATATGTTTTTTTGATGTCACAATATTTTTCCTATGTGGGTCAAATAGTTGTATAATCATGCCAAATTTCAACTTTCTAGTTCCAGCCGTTTGGCTAGAATTTCTACCGTACAGTATAAGAGTTTCTTAGTTATACCTACGAAACCCTTGGTTAAAAAAAGTCGCTAATATTTTGTAAAAAACCAAAGCCTACGTAGTTTTAAATACAATAAATTATTTTACAAATTTAAAGAAAATTAAATTAAAATTTAAAAAAATTACTTATTTTTTAATTTTCAACAATTTTTGAATATCTGTACATATACCCTTTCTGTTGACTAGTTATATTACTACGAAATTAAAATAAATAGATGGCTAAAATTGAAAATTAAATTTTCAAAACTCGGGACTTGCATCTTAAAAATTATTTTTTTATAAAGAGCAAAGTCACTTTCAAAAAGGAAAAAGGAAATTTTAAAAAAATCACGTTTTTTCAACGGTTAAAACTTGGGACTTGCTTCTTAAAAAAAATATTTTTTATAAAGAGCAAAGTATCTTTCAGAAAGAAAAAATGAAATTTAAAAAAAAATCACTTTTTTCGACGATTAAACTCGGGACTTGCTTCTTAATAAAAATATTTTTCATTAAAAACATTTTTTTAACACAAACGCTCAAGGGTAGTGCAAGTCACACTCAGAAAAAAAACCAATAAAATTAAATTTAAAAAAATCACGGCATTTTTTCGATATCCGTCGGTTTTTCGACAATTAAATTCGTCTTTTCGACAATCTCATGAGTTTGCGCAGCTGGTTGTAATGGAACAACCTTGACCTCTACCTGAGGCTCCAAGGTCACAGATATTGGGATCTGATTAGCTGAAATTTCTTGTTGAGTTTGGATTTCGTGACTAATTTGTTGGATGGGGGCTGGTGTCATTATTTCGAGAAGAGAAGGGGCAAAAAGATTCGGGATGTCCTCTTCGAGATTTGGTTGCTCGCATTTGGCGTTTCCATGAATTCTTGTATGGTTTATTTCCATGGCTGACATTATTTCTGGCAATTCAGCGTCACACAAAATTGGATTATCTAAAACAAAAAATAAATAAATAAAATCTACTTTTCTACTTCTATTAAAAGAACTGTACTATATTTCACTTGTTTTAGTACATAAAATGCCTGTTTATGGTGGGAGTTAAAAAAGTAAAAAGCGTGAAAAAAAGTGCCACAGCGTTTCATTTTTTCATTCTTGTCGTAAGGCTAATACAAAATAATTGGGGTTCACACAAGACACAAGCAATTCCACGGATGCTTATCGGTACAGTCCGAAGAAGAATCAGACAGTGCTTTGAAAACAATTCAAATAAATTTGCAATTTGTATAAGGGCTTGTAATGTATTATCATAAAGTGTATTTTGTCATCAATTTGTAGAGCAGTTTATTTGAAACTGGCTTAGTCTGTATTTTCTTACAACCATACTATATAAAAATATTAAAAATATTGCCCAAATCCCAGATGTCCGATTTATAAGGGCAATAAACATCGCCATAAACTTAACACATCTGATTTAAATTACAGTAGCTACATAAAGTGAATTGTTTGTTTCAAAAATGTTAGATAAGAACCGGGGCTAAGCGACGTTCTACATACGAGCGAACGACCAACAACTGACCGGGTCTAAGCAAGAGCCGGCTCTAAGCGACGTTCTACCTACGAGCGAACGACCGACAACTGACCGGGTCTAAGCAAGAACCGGCTCTAAGCGACGTTCTACCTACGACCGAACGACTGACCGACCTGTGTCTCGGGATCATGTTTACAGTTCATATATTGCAAGAACCGGCTCTAAGCTACGTTCTACCTGCGAACTAACGACCGACCTGTGTCTCGGAAACATGTTTACTTAACTGGATCACTGAGCCGGATCAATGAACCGGCTCAACAAACTGAACGACCTCCACTGATCCGGTTCAGCAAACTGAGCCGAAATTCCCATCTCTAATAGGGATGCATAAATAATGGATTAGAATATTTACCTTCTAAATATAATTTCAAAATTCCTGGTATTCCATGGACCATACATCGAGTTTTGGTCACCAAATCATGACCCAATGACCGAATTTGATTGTAGGACAAGTCAGCCCAACATAAAACGGGAAGACCATGGAAATCCTTCTCCAGCATTGTTAGATAGTTGTGAGATGCCACCAGCTCTTCCAAAAACGGTAAATACGTCTAAAAAACAAAACAAAAAAATATAAGGAAATATAAAAACATAAAAAAACTTGGTAGACCTATACCATGTAAACATTTATATGAAATGTTAATATATATATTATTCTCACTCGCAGTGGCGCACCCAGGAATTTCACTTGTAAAATACAAGTGACGAGCAAAAAAAAAGGTCTTCACTAGTAACATACAAGTAATGAGCAAAAAAAAGGTTCTCACTGGTAAAATACAAGTGATGAGAAAAAAAAGGTCCTCATCTCTACTTTTAAATCCATATCTATATATTTACCTAAGATCATAATACTAAAAAAATTTAAAAAAATTGGTATCTCCATCTTCTTGGGGGGGGGCGGTCCCCCGGGCTCCCCTCTGTGTGCGCACTGCTCACTCGTTTCTCAAAGTTATTTGTGAGTCAGTTTAATTTTCCCCGATTATCAATAAAAATATGTACAAAAGGATGACCCCAAAAAGCAATTTTCCAAATAAACCTACCTTGCTTGTTTCTTCCAACGTTGTCAGTTGATTATGAGAAATATCCAACATTCTAAGTTCTTCAAGTCCAATAAGATCATCTGGTGCAATACTGGTGAGTCTATTATGACTGAGATTAAGACGCAAAAGTCCATGAAGCCCATTCAAGGCCCCATCCAAAGATTTGAGCTGATTATGCTCCAGCCTAAGCTCCATAACACGTGTCTCCCATTCAACTAAATTCTGGAACATAAATTTCTAAAATTTTAATTAATTTTAGTGTAAAATTATTAAATTATGCAATTTTACATATTACAGGATTTCGTGGGTATCTATTAAAGCCCACAGAAGAATTGCTGGATGACTGGGGGAACCAAATTTAAGAAAAGGAGTAACAAAATGTAGAGTAGATTCATAGGACGATTTGTATAGGCTAGTTGCTACAAAGGAGTATTCTACATAAAAAAATACTTACTTCCATTCTTCCTCCAAGTTTGCTTATCCTATTATGGCTCAAATCGACTATTCTGAGCCACTGTAAACCACGAATTTCCTGCAGGGAGAACTCTGTAAGGGCATTGTGGCTCAAATTGATCGCTCGAAGATTTCTCAAAGGAAGCAAAGAATTATTGATAGATTCGATCAAATTATGACCCAGTTGTAGATCTTGCAAAGATTCAGTTTCAGCAAAATCATCTTCTGCTAACTGTAAAACAAAAATAAATAAATAAATTACATAAGGGTTTTTAAACAGCCCTATCTTCATGTCTGCCGCGCAGTTAAAATATCACTCGCGTACGTAATGCAAGTAAGTTTTTGGCCTTAAATGCCTACTGTTAATTACAACATTACAATTTGTAATGTATATATATATATATATATATATATATATGTTAATTAAAAACTAAAATGTGTAAAATTCTAAATTATTTCCTCCTCTAAAATTTTGCCCACAAGAATTTTATAGCTGCTCAGTCAAATTTTTTAGCGCCCAGTGTCCATTCCGGCTTAGAGGGAACATTGGTGATAGTAAATACATGACGAGAATACGTCTTTATAAATCTGACTAGTGTACTACACTCTAAAAAATCAGCTGTGGCCACCACAGGACCGACCGCCATCATAAAGTACTTATATAAATTACATTCTAGCAGCAGAGTAGAAATAACTTGACCTAACATTTTCTAACAGAGATATTATTTATCATGACTATGGAAACGTTACATATAAATATGAAAAATTTTTGATATTTTTGAAAAATTTTACAGAAATTATTCGAAATTTTTCGGTTTATCAAAAAACGTTTCAAATAAAAGATATTAGTTAAAAAAAATTTCGAAATATTTTTCTGTTGTGAAATATTCGCAAAAATCTTAAAATCGACACGAGTAAACTCCCATTTTTAGTCAACCGATTTTTACCAAAAGTTGATCAACTCATTCCATTGATGGCAGAAGCTTAAATATGAAGTTTCATAAAAATCCTTTCAGCCGAATTTACTCTGCACGTGTACACAGACAGACAGACGGACAGACAGACGGACGGACAGACAGACCGACAGACATCATGCTAAAAATAGTCAAAACGTTATGTAGGGACCTCAATTCGTGGAGATCCATCGAAATCTCGAAACGTCAAAATTGGTATGATCACAATACCTCCCTTATATATGTTGGCGGTCGGTAAAAATCAGCTGTGGCCACCACAGGACCGACCTCCATCACAAAGAACTTGTTTAATTTATGCTGCTTTATCAAAAAATGTCTCAAATAAAAGTTGTTAGTTATTGCTTTTATAGCAACTTTTGCTAAATAATTTTTTTCGAAATATTTCTCTGTTGTAAAATATTCGCAAAAATCTTAAAACCGACACGAGTAAACTCCCATTTCTAGTTAACCGATTTTTACCAAAAGTTGATCAACTCGTGCCATTGATGCCAAAAGCTTAAATATGAAGTTTCATAAAAATACTTTTAGCCGAATTTGCTCTGCACGTGTACACGGACCGACAGACAGACAGACAGACAGACAGACAGACGGACGAACGGACAGACAGACGGACGGCCGGACAGACAGACCGACAGACATCATGCTAAAAATAGTCAAAACGTTATGTAGGGAGCTCAATTCGTGGAGATCCATCGAAATTTCGAAATGTCAAAATCGGTATGACCACAATACCTCCCTTATATATTTTGGCGGTCGGTAAAAAGTAGACTTCATGGTACACTAAAAAATGAACTTTTAGTGTACCATGAAGTCCTTAGCTTTTCACGTTAATTATTTACTTCTTTATTGGTTAAATTTAGTGTAAAGTTTACACATACATACTGGTTAAATTATTGAGAAAATAAATAGTGTTAAAGTAGTGTTAATTTTAAAACTGAAAAAGTAATATTTCATAAAAATAACACCATCTGAATAAATGAAGATTTATACGGTGATTTGGTTAGAAAGTAGTAAACTTTTTACTTTTATTAAATAAAAATTTTAACACTAAACCAAACTGAGAATGAACTTTTAATTTGTGTGAATTGAGAATTTTTTGCTGTGTAGGTGGCCAGTACGGAAAAGGGGGACGAAAATAAGGCCTGGCGTTTTGGGGACTTTCCCCTGCGCAACGCAAATCAATACTCGGGGTTACGACTTCGAAATTAGACCCCAAAAAAGACAAGAAAATTTAAATTATCCAAAATACTCACCATCTTAATTCTGTTATGTGTAAGCTGTAATCTTTTGAGCCTCCTACTTTTAGAAACAGCCCCATTCAAACTCGTAATCAAATTCTGTTGAAAAAATAAACTCTCAATCTTCTGTAAATTCTTCAAATCTTGTGGTAACTTCTCCAAAAAATTATTGGAAGCATGGATAAGAATTAATTTGTTTCCATTCTGTGGTAACTCGCCATCAATATCTGTTAGTCTGTTCGAATTTATGAATAACCATTCCAATTCAGACATATCACGAAGAGTACCATTTAGAGTTGTTATTTCATTTCGACCGATATGTATTTGCTTGGATATTATGGGTAATGACCGCTGTTCTAGGATTGATATTTTGTTTCCTGCCAGCAAAATATGTTGGAGATATGGTAAATTCTGAAATGAAAACAGTTTTTACATTATAAATCTACCTCGCACGTGTAAATAATGGGTTTGTTATGTCCTACAACAGTGTTTCTCAACCGAAAACGTACCACGGACCAGTAAAATATTTAATATCCTACCGCGGACCACAAAAAATAAATGTACTATTAAACAAATTTATTGCAAATTCACTTTACATCTATATAATATCTCAGTAATAAAAAATTGATGTGAAGTGTGAATTTTCACACATTTCAGGGTTTTGCAGGTATTTAGTAAGTGAATGATGATTATTTGGGGTGCCAAAACAAATTTTATGACAAAATATTTTTTTATGAATTTTAATTCGAATGCCTATTACCATTATTTAAGTTTTTAAAGATGTGCAGTATTTTTTTTTTTTATATATCAAGGTTCATTAAGATTTTGAAAATTGCGCCTATGGCTTCCATTGGTTGTTTTTAGTCATAGCTCCTCCCCTTTGATTTCGTGTACATTCAAATATATAATTAAATTATAATTTCAACAATTTCCACTGGTTATTAAATTTACGCTATTAAAAATTAAATGCAACAATTGCCAAAATATAATTAAAATTTTGAAAAAATAATTTAAACAATATAAAAATGCAAAAAATAAATAAAAAATAATATTGTCTCCTCACGTAGGACTCGAACATGAGTCCGATTACGAATTCTTGGACAGAACGCAAGTATCTTAGCCACAGCACCAAGAAACACGTTACTGTTTAGCGTATTATATAACTATAAGTTGTCAACATTATTAGCAAAAAAACACAAAAAATGCTTTTTTTTCCAAAAACATAATCTGATCAAAAATTCCTGTTGAACTATTCCGGTTCACACCAATGTACATTACTTAGAATTTTTTCAGATTTTTAGTTTAAACCATCTGGGCTACAGGGTGTGGGACAAAATTTTTTTTGCACAATATTGGCAAAAATCGCTTCAAAATAATTTATTTTGGAAAAATAAAAATTTGATCGTTAATCCACGTACCAAGGGCTTTCATTTGATACCCTACTCAGAATTAAAAAAAAATATTTTTTTTTTCGATGAGCACATATTTGTTTATATTTTTAGGGGGATATGTTTTTTAGATGTTTTGGTATTTTTCCTATGTGCGGGTCAACGAGTTGTATAAGCATGCCAAATTTCAACTCTCTAGGTTTAGCGGTTCGGCTACAATTTTTACCGAACAGACAGACAGACAGACAGACAGACAGACAGACAGACAGACAGACAGACGACAAAATGACGGTATAAGGGTTTTTTGGTCATACCTACAAAACCCTAAAAATCACTGAAAAATTAACAAAAATCCCAGAAAATGGACAAAAAAAATAACAAAAAATCTCAAAAATAATAATTTATAATCCTTTTCGCGGACCACTAAAATTTTGCTGAAGACTACCAGTGGTCCGCGTACCACCGGTTGAGTAACAGTGTCCTACAACGTCCATTTTTAAATGTTTGCAGGTCACGTGATTAAAATAAAAGCTTTAGCTGAGTTGGAACAATTTAACTAAGTAACCTAATTCATCCTAACCAAAACTTAATCAAATTTAACTTAACCTATACAATTTCATAATTTTAATTTTTACCTTAAAATCCGTTTCTAGTAAAGATGTTATTCGACCTCGCCCTATGTCCAGCGTTTTGACATAGGGCATTCTTGCCAAAACAGTTTGGGGCACTGCAGATAAAGCATTGTCCGCAAAACTCAAAAATAATGTATGCTCCAAACCCGTGAAAGAAGATGGTGAAAGCTCGCTGAAAAAAAAAGAAACAATTATAAGTGATAATATTACCCTTATTATTATTATCACAAGGAGCGTTAATCGTTGCAAACATACACCAGACTGTCCCCCATAACAATCGAACCCAAATTCAGCAGATGTGCATGCTTTCATCAACACCTGCGGTATTTGGCTCGACTCTAGCAAAGGGCAGCCCCACCAATGTCCGTATATGGGCGGTCAACTCACACGTGGCCATTCTGCCTGCACACCATTAATAAAATCTTTATAAAATAACAAAAAACATTCCTTTCCCAGCCTCATCGAATATCTATAGACCAGGGGTCGGACACATTTTTGACATCACGGACCTCATTCAGCAACAAATATTTTTTATTTTTGGTCGCGGGCTGCTTTCCGTATCAAAAATTTTTGGCGGGCCTTACTTGGTTTTGTAATTTCTATTTTCTACGATCTTAATAGTGGGTAAGAAGTCTAAAGAAACGCGGCAGTAATGTATTGGCTATGCTGGATAAGAAATGTAAACATTATATTTTCTTATTGGTGGATCACATACGACCCACGGGTCGCTGTTTGCCAACACCTGCTCTTGACCATTTTGATGAGTGTAATTATACACACTATAATTATACTAGCAGACCCCGTTGCCCACAATGTTGGCAAACTGATATCGAATAAAAATCAATATAAGTAGGAATTAATTATTAAAATTTGCATGATTCTGCGTATATTAACAAAACAAAAACGTTTATTGATTATATCTAGGAAATCCTAAAAACCGCTTAATGCGTGTCGTTTAAAAATTAGTATCGGGCTGGATACGGCCCGCGGGCCATATGCTGGACATCAATGTTATAGCTGTTACTGATTATACCCACGAAATCCTAAAAAGCCGTTTAATGCGTGTCATTTAAAAATTGGTATCGGACTGGATACGGCCCGCGGGCCATATGCTGGACAACAGTGGTATAGCTGTTTCTGATTATACCTAGGAAATCCTAAAAAAATGCTCAATGCAGGTCGTTTAAAGTTTAAAAATTAGAATCGGGCTGGATTCGGCCCGCGGGCCATATGCTGGACATCAATGGTATAGCTGTGTCTGATTATACCTAGGAAATCCAAAAAAGCCGCTCAATGCATGTCTTTTAAAGTTTAAAAATTTAGTATCGGGCTGGAGACGGCCCGCGGGTCATTATACGTTGCGTAACATCAATTCAAAACATGTCCCTGACACAACAATCTTCGCCCGAGTCACCGTATGTACTATAATGCTCTGCTCTAGTGTCTGGTAAGCTATCTGTTTCGAAATTTCGAAAAAAAATTGTAAAATTATTTAAAATTTTTCATTTTTTCTCAATTTTTTCATACTTATATGTAACGTTTCCATGTTCATAATAATTAATTCGTAACTAGTAAAGCAAGCCTTGGACAAAAATTTGTATAGAACATAATTTGATGTATTTTTGAAGATTTATCTAAATATTTATTTTTTTGTTTTTTTAAATTTACATTTTTTTTTAAATATTTTTTTTATGGGAGGGCAAGTCTAGCGGAGGTTTCCCTTCGCCACTGGTTTAACATTGTTTTAGCATCCTGTGTATTTAGTTTTTAAATAAATAATTAATTAAACTAATATTGTTTAATATGAACACAGATATAAAACATGGCGTTGCGGCATGAACAAAGTGCAAAAGTTAAATGAAAAGACAATAAATTATATAAAATAATTAACTTGTCTTATATTAAGTGAAACAGTAAAAAATATATAAGAAACAAAATGGAGGCAGTTTTTAGACCCCCAAAAGTGCTAGACTTGGAAGGCTAGACTTGGAAACGTTCAACTTAAACAAAGATGATAGTAATAATGTAGATGCTATAATTGAAGCTTTTGACAATTATGTTAAGCCACGTAGAAATGTGATCTACGAAAGGTTCGTGTTCTATAATCGTTCACAAGAAAGTGGTGAGACTTTCGAACATTACCTAACATCAGTCACAAAACTCTGTAAAACATGTAACTTCGCCAACGAGTCAGAAGCAATAAGAGACAGAATTGTTCTGGGCATAAGAAAAACAGAAATCCAGGAAAGATTATTATGAATCAGCGAACTAACTCTAGAACAAGCAATTAAAGTATGCAGAGCATCAGAAGTCAGCAAACTACAGGCGAAAGCTATAGGGCAGGAAACATCAGTAGAAGCAGTCGAGTTGAAGAAGAAATTTCAAGAGATATCAAGAAAGAAGAACACCTTCACAGAAGAAGAAATTTATTTGTGTAAGAAATAATAGGAGACATAAAAGGTAGCAATGTCCAGCTTACGGTAAACAGTGTAATTATTGTAATAAAATGAATCACTTTGCGGTAGGTTGTAAGATTAAAAAAGCTGTTAAAGAAGTTACACAGAATAGTAGTAACAATAGCACAGAAACAGATATAAAACATCACCTTCTTCTAAATCCTCAAAACCAAGATCATTTGCTAGGTTCAATATGGCTTGACGAATTTCAGAAAGAGCATCAACTTCCGAATCATAAGTTTTTTATGCATTCTGGCCATATTTTTTTCCAAACATGGTTTATTTTGGTTGATTTCAATTCCTTCCACGATTCGCTAATGTTGTCTACAGCATCTTGATGTTGTAGTTTTTCCAAAATTGTTTAATCGAAGTTTCACCATCGGTTTCGTTTATAAGTTTATAAGTTTTCGAAATGTTCTGCGTAAATAACATAACTTAAAAGTGGCTACTGCACCCTGATCCATTGGCTGGATCAGAGCTGTTGTATTTTTAGGAAGATACTCGATCTCCACATCTACAGATAATTCGGATAAATTAACCGGATGTCCTGGAGCATTATCCAAAATGAACAAAGCCGGCGGCACCGGACTTCACATAAATAAACGTTACAATACTTATGTTTTTTTTTTTTCCGTTTAACGAAACATTTTGGGCCGTAAATCGAAAAGTGCCATAATTAATTAAGAAGGACGTTATAGCGAAAAACCGTATAAAGAGCGGCCGTACAGCGAGGTATGAGTGTAGTCAATGTCCGAACTGGATAGTCATATTAAGTCCCGGTATTTCGAAGGTTGTTATCAAGGGAAAAAACGATTTTTTGCGTATTTCCAATTATTTATCTATAGAGTAACTAAGTTATCTATAGGATAAGTTATTCACAACGTGTAGGTACTGATAAATATTATCCATTGGATAAAAATGACAGATTTTGACAGATAGGTGTCAAAAAACATTTTGGACAATGTTTACAATATCCCCCTTTAAACTCTATACAGATGGCAGCACATAACGACTACACTAAATAATTAAAAAATTATCAGTGGCTCTAAAACAATGGTTTCTGGAAGCTAGCTAACCATCTTCTAGTTTTATGACAAAACACTATCTTAGGTTAGGTTAGGTTAGTAAGTGTTTGGTTAGAAGAAGCCGAGAGAAGCGAGCTACCCATCTTCTAGTTTAATGACATAAATAAAAGTTCTGCACAGTCCCACCTGTTTAGAATCTCTGTATATTGAACAAATAACGTGTGTGTGTGTGACGCATGCACAGTGTGCAGTGGGATGTTGTAAATCTACACCGTAATCTACTTTAATTTATACTGAAATAAAAAAATATATTGTCGATTATTTTTAGATAGTTTACATTTATTTTAAACGAAGGAAATCATGGAAGCTGATTTTGAAGATTTGCAAGCAGACGATGATGAAGAAATTGTAGAGTATTTAGAACGTGGTTCGTGTTAGACCAAATCATATGAACCATTGGGATGAGAAAGAATTTATTAATCGATTTCACTTAGCGAAAAATGCATTTAATATCCTGCTCCACCAAATACTACATAAATTAAAAAATTAAAATAAATAAACGGTCGTATATAATTTTCAGTGTTTTTGCATTTCTATTGTGTATGCAGGATGCATTAAACATAATACTCTTTTTTTCCCCAGTTTATCTTTTAGATTTACAGCGTCAGTAGCTTTATTTTCTATAACATTTTTACATTTTAACACAAGATTTACAAGTTGCCTTGTTTCGGAAATATTGAAATTTGCGCTTCTTGGGCGTTTATCGCACATTTTTCTGTACAAAATTTTGACAGTTGTCATTTATTTCGACAGTTGTATCTTTCTCTCTCGTGCGAGTCGCGTATATGTCTCTCTTTGTTAAAGATAACGCTACTAATATCAACATAAAAAAACATTCGAAAATATTATTATGATCTGTTTCATTTTGTAATACGTAACTAACAGGTAAAGTTCATTTTTTATGTTGTATATTGACAATACATTTATAATATTATCATAGTATTGGTTCACACGGATACGCCAAAGTCTGTTTACACCACAACAGTCGCCAAAGTAACCAAATCTTTTTTTTTTTTTTTTTATTTATTATTTTATTGGCCATTAGTCTTTCGACAATACTAACCAATTACAATATATTTAATTACATTATTTTAACAATATAGACTTATTTATATATACATATATACATACACATGCATGCATACATGCACATATACCCACATTTGTTATTACATTTTAAAATTTTAATTAACAATGAACAACCAATAATACATAATTTATAATTTTTAGTAAATTTAATGTTAAATGTTTAATCCGCAATTACTGACAAAATTTGCAATAGATAGGTATGATTTGGAATTAGCAAGTACATTGTTTACATTGTAAGGAGGTAGTAAATTTATCTTACGGAGGTTAATATTTAGTTGAACTCTTTGGTTGCGGTAAAGAGGACATTGAAACAAGATATGATCTAAAGACCCTACCGTACGATTGTCACAAATACAAACTGGTGATCTGTGTAACCAGATCTAGTTTCGTATTACAAATTGAGACAGATTATATCAATCAGAATAGCTATCTACGGGATAACTAGAGTTGGAAATACAGAAAGCAATTTATCCTAGTGACTATCAAGAGGATAATATTATCCTATTGATAGTTATTCTTATAGATAACAGTAAGGTGGAAATACCAGGCCTAAGAAGATTAACTGATACCGTTTATAGTTCTACGGACGAGTGCCGTTTTCGCCGATCCTTCACTACACCACTGTTCTACATCTGTTATTCTCATTACAGATAATTTTTAATGATAGGGTCAAAGAAAATATTAATTACTTCTTAGAAAATATTTAATAATTTGGTCATTTAACTTTCCAGTGGAAAATTTTAAATAAAACAAATTAGGTTATACAGAGTACATTTTTTTTGTGTATAACGTTACTGTGAAAGCAAATAAGTGTTGATTCTGAATGTTGGCGCCTGATGGCTGATGGTTGATGGCTTGATGGCCGGTGTATTGGCACGCGACTAAGACCCGCGTATTTCTGATTGATAAAAAAGCAGGCATTTACCGTAGGCGCCATACGAGAGGCCGGAGCCAGGCGCCAGGGAGACACCGTGCGTTGACCTGGTCACTTACCGCCACCAGTCGCGACATCCCCACAACAACACTCGACAAGTATTTGTCACATTGCACGCGACCAACTTGATGATAGATGCTGTTAAACACGAATACCGGACACGATTAGCGGGTTCAATAATTGGTAATTAAACAATAAGATAAAGAAGAGCTACACGATTTAGCGGGTTCAATAATTAAACATATTCCAAATCAGGACGCAGGATCCTTCCTACGTTGCTGGTCGCCTAGGTGCAAAAACAATATCACCGCCCGATTAATTAAATACTCCCTCCGTCCGAAAATATGGTATGCATTTTGATTTTTCTCTTGTCCGGAAATATGATATACATTTACAATTTTAATTAATTAGAATGATTTTATTTATGAAATAGTTATAAATATCTCTGTTGGCAGACATTTTTATGGACAATTTTGAAACATCAATATTAAATTCTAATAACACATATATTAAAAATATTATTTGGTGGTATAGATACGTTGATGACATATTATATTGTTGGACGTGTACGGACAGACAGTTATCCATTTTCTTCCAATCTCTTACCAAAATCAATTCTAAAATACAGTTTACATTAGAAAAAGAACAAAACAGTAAAATAAAATTTCTTGATCTCACTATAACCCGGAATAAACGTAATTTTTTCTTCAATTTATACAGAAAACAAACTGCTACAGATACTATAATTCCGGCTTCTTCTCGTCTTTATAATACCAAATTATCGGCACTGAATAATTACATACACAGTTAGTTAGTTAAAATTTTTGGCGCACAGCAACAAAGGCGTAGTTACATACACAGTTTAATTAGGATACCTATGTCTAGGGTGACCATCCGTCCCGGCTTTAGATCAATTGTCCCGGTGTCCCGAAAACTGTTCTCGGCACGGCCGATTGTCCCGGTTTTTGAGGTGAGGACCTTTTTTTGCTCTTCACTTGGATCTGGGAGGAAACAAAGACCTTCTTTTTTTTCCCTGTGTCCCAGTTTCCCTTCACTGAAATCTGGTCACCATACCTATGTCTGAAGTTGATTATGATAAGGAACTTAATATAATTTTACAAATAGCTCAATCTAATGGTTATAGCCCCACACTTGTATATGATATTCGTAAGAAAAGAAAAAGAAACTCCTTTTAAATCAATTTTATAACAATGAAACTTCAAAACCGGTAAAACTATGTAGAAAAATTCCGTTTTTTGGTCCTAGTAGCATTAAAATATCTAACCTTTTAAAAAATCATGAAGTTACAGCCGCATTTCATAATCATTCAGGCGCAAATAGCCTTTGTTGCTGTGCGCAAACAAATTTTAACTAACATAATCAGTTCACTCTAAAAAATATTTTAGTTAGTAATTGATCGCAAGGATAAGCTGGATAATAGTGGAGTTTATCAAATCAATTGTAATAATTGCGATTATATTTACATAAAACCGAACGTAATCTCAACATACGAATACGAGAGCACATTAGAGCCTGGAGATTGTACCATAGTGATAAGTCTAATGTAGCTAAACATATGCTTAAACATAAACATACTTTTAGTTTTGACAACATTTTTAAATATACAGCCGAAAGGATTAAAATTGATTTATTATGATTTATTAGAGGTATTTGAAATGAAGAAAGCGATTTCTCCATGCAGTGCCGGCTCCACACGTTAAGCAAAGGTAGCGTCGCATCGGGGCGCCTTGCGGTAAGGGCGCCGAAATTACCTTTCGGAACACTTTTATAATTAAAAATCTGACGACACGCCAAAAATCTAATAATACAATTATATTTTAAACAAGTCTACTCATACAGATATATTATAATCTCAAGTGAATAAAACTTTAATTTGCGCTAATTTAGTTTTAAAAGTTACGCCATAAACTACAATCTTAAAGTCATAAACCAAAGCAATGCCGGCTCCACAATGGATACAAAGGATTCGTCGCATCAGGGCGCCATCGCAACGAACGATTGAGCGGCGCCGTTTTTATACTGGCGAGCTAAACAAAAAGTCTTCGACAATTTTTTCTTCACAAAGAAATTTAATTTTTTTAAAAGCGGGGCGTCATTTTTATTTTCGGGGCTCCAGGTACCTATACGCATAAAACTAGTGCCTATTCGTATCGCTTGTGTGACGTATAAAGAATTCAGTTGCATAAAATCAGTGAATTAGTTCAGATCAATTCCTGCTACATATCGATGGTGATTTGCTAATATGGTGTATCTCAAAATAACGAATATTCCAATTTCCACTTTATTACTACTGATACCCCACAAGGGCAAATAATAAATGTTTTATATAAATTTTTATGATCGCCTTATGTTTACAAGTTAATAGTGGTATTTTTGAACATTTAATTTAGATGATTTTTGTTGTTGTTATTTTTGTATTAAATAATTGTATTTTCAATAAAAAATGTTAAGCCTTTTCAATGAATATTTATCCCTATGTTGCAAAATAAATGGAGGGCAACTTGCTGTCAAAATAGTTTATCGTTACTAAGGAAACCATGCATTATAATAATTTATATGTATGCGTACTATTTACACTTAAAAATAAAATGTAATACTTATAAGCACTTAAGTATTTTATTATTACCTGTTTCATAATTTCTAATGAAAATATATTGTGTAAATACAGGGCCGCGCCAAGCGGGGGTGTTAGGGGTGCACAGAACCACTGTGGCAGGCCTTAGGAGAGGAAAATATTGTCAAATAGGGGCGGGAGAACAAAAAAAATTCTGGTTGACTTTCTTAAAAGATATTAAAAAAATTAAAATTAAACCATTAAAACTTTTGGTCGACTTCTTTTTTTTTAGAGAACAAGCTAATTTCTGGGTGACTTCTTTTTTAGTATAGATCAAACAAATTTCTGGTCAACTTTTTTTTAAGGGCGCCAAATCAATCTTTGCATCGGAGCGCCATAACCCCTAGAGCCGGCACTGTCTCCACGACCACTATAGAATTTACCAATTCTAAAATCAATGATGACTACAGAAAGTTAATATTCTAACACAAGAGTTGGAATGTTATTCTAAAGCACTTATCTTCTTATGCATTTTGCGTGTATTTCATTCCATCACTTGTTCCGGAATAACTATTCCATGCTTGTTTTCATTTGTTTTTGTAGGGTTACATTAAAATATATGCAATGTTTACCTTAAATAAATGCAACATAACTTCCTAAAAAGTACTAAAATAGTGGCCGATGTGTGGCAAATTAAACCAAAATTAAACAAATAATAAATAAAAATATAAGTTTAATTAATTGATCAATTTGGTATGTAATATAAATTATTTATTAAGATAAAATGTTTGTTAAAATAATTATTTGTTAATTTTTTTCTTTCTGGTGGTCGTGGTGAAAGTAGGGTCTGTGACTCGGTTGGACGAGAAAATTCGATGCTCGTGGTTCCTCACGCTCGCCTGCGGCTTGCGCTCTGAATGTTCCACTCGCATCGAATTTTCTCATTCCAACCTTGTTACAGAATATACTATTCTAAGTCTAGAAATCTCACGAATGAACAAGTTGAGTTTAGATGGTCGCCTCTTCTTAAGCTCTTTTAATCCTCTCTCTCATATAATTTTACCTTTTAGGTAGGGTTTTCCTAATTATAACCACATTTTTAGGGTTTTTTAGGTATGACCAAAAAACCCTTATACCGTCATTTTGTCGTCTGTCTGTCTGTCTGTTCGGTAAAAATTGTAGCCAAACGGCTAAACCTACAGAGTTGAAATTTGGCATGCTTATACAACTCTTTGACCCGCACATAGGAAAAATACTAAAACATCTAAAAAACATCCCCCTAAAAATATAAACAAATATGTGCTCATCGAAAAGAAAAATATTTTTTTATAATTCTGAATAAGGTATCAAATGAAAGCCCCTGGTACGTGGATTAAAGATCAAATGATCAAATTTTTATTTTTGCAAAACAAATTATTTTAAAGCGTATTTTGCCAAAATTGTGCAATTTTTTTTTTGTCCCACACCCTGTAGCCCAGATGGTTTAAACTAAAAATCTGAAAAAATTCTAGGTAATGTACATTGGTGTGAACCGGAATAGTACAACAGAAATTTGTGATCAGTTTTTGGAAAAAAGCGAATTTTTTGTGTTTTTTTGCTAATAATGTACACAAGTTATAGATTTGTACCACGCTACACAAGAAGGCGTATGCTGGTCTAGTGGTTATGACGCTGGCTTTTCACCCAACTAACTCGATCCGAAAGGGATCGAACCCTGCAAGAAGTGACAATATTATTTCTTGTTTTTTTTTTAAATTTTTATAGTTTAAATTATTTTTTCAAAATTCTAGTTATATTTTGTCAAATGTTGCATTTAATTTTTAAAAGGGTAAATTTAATAACCAGTGGAAACTGTTTAAATTATAATTTAGTTCTGTTTCAATGTACACGAAATCAGAGAGGCGGCGCTTATAACAACCAATGGAAGCCATAAGCGCAATTTTTAAAATTCTTAATGAACC
Source organism: Liopterus haemorrhoidalis (assembly GCA_963971575.1). Classification (NCBI taxonomy): domain Eukaryota; kingdom Metazoa; phylum Arthropoda; class Insecta; order Coleoptera; family Dytiscidae; genus Liopterus; species Liopterus haemorrhoidalis. The sequence continues at coordinate 35,242,234 of OZ020620.1, read as the reverse complement.
TTGCTATATATATATATATATAAAAAAAATACTGCACATATTTAGAAACCTAAATAATGGTATTAGGCGTTCGAATTAAAATTAACAAAAAAAATATATTTAATATAAAATTTGTTTTGGCATCCCAAATAATCATCATTCACTTACTACATACCTGTAAAACCCTGAAATGTGTGAAAATTCACACTTCACATCAATTTTTCCAATACCCTCTCCTCTCTTGTAGTTTGTAATTTTTCTATTTAAATGAATGTATTTCTGTAAAGCCTTTGTATTTCTGAAGATGGCTTCATAGGCCGAAATACGTACCAGGTCTACAAGTATAAAATGCGGATTTTTTTTTAAAAATAAAACACATTTAACTCAAAAGAACAGTAAAAGTTTATTTATTCAAAGTATGCTCCATTAGAATTTATACATTTTTCCCATCTTTCCGGCAATTTGTGAATACCTCGCCAGTAGAACTCTTCCCCTTTCCCCGCAAACCATTCATCTAGCCATTCTTTCACATTTTCATATGAACAAAAGTGCTGCTCGGCCAGTGCGTGAACCATCGATGCGAACAAGTGGTAATCTGAAGGGGCCAAGTCTGGTGAGTAAGCGGCATGGGGTAGCACTTCCCACTTGAGTGCCTCCAATGTGTTGCAAACTGCTTTTGCCTTATGTGATGGAGCGTTATCGTGAAGAAAGATTACCTTGTGCTGTCTTCTTTCGTATTCTGGTCGTTTTATGAGCAGCGAATGGTTCAATTCGATCAGTTGTTGTTGGTAGCGTTGGGTATTAACTGTTTCACCAGGTTTTAACAATTCATAATAGACCACACCCTTTTGATCCCACCAAGTACAGAGCATTGTCTTTTTGCCAAAGCGATTCGGTCTTGCAGTTGATGTAGATGGTGAGCCTGGGTTCACCCATGATTTTTTGCGTTTGGGATTTTCAAAATAAATCCAATTTTCATCGCCAGTAATGATACGATGCAAAAAAGACTCATTCAATGCATGTGGAACCCATCTGCCGACTTTCTGGATCTTACCCATCTCTCGTAGGCGATTGGAAACAGCTTGTTGACTAACGCCTAACTGCCCTGCTAGTTGTTTTTGTGATTGACTATCGTCTTCCTGTAACAATGTTTCCAATTTTGTATCTTCATATTTTTTTGGAGGTTTTCCATGTTCTTTGTCTGTAAGATCAAAGTCACCACTTTTGAAACGCCGAAACGATCGTTCACACGTATCTTGCGATGGAGCATATTCACCATAAGCTTCTCGAAGCAGTCAGTATGATTCAGCAGCAGTTTTTTCAAATGAAAACCAAACAGTAGTACTGTCCGCGAATGCTCTTTATTTGGCACAAAATTTGACATTTTTAACACAGGAAAACAAAACTATATGATCACTTTTCAAATTATAACCTATACGCATTTGACACTTAATGATAACTTAATAAAACGCCATATGTGTTGAAACTTTGAACTATACACTCTGTTTGCGCGGCAAGTTTGAAAAAAATCCGCATTTCATACTTGTAGACCTAGTATCAAATTAACTTGTTTTATTCTTTGTTACTAATTGTGCGTTTTATTATAATTTCTTGTAATTTAAATTTGATTGATTCACTGTGTACGCTTGGTTCACTATGCATATGATCACATTAACCCTATGCATATGATCTCTCTTTAAGGATCTAAAATGGCCCTAGAATTATTTCTAGCAAAATTTTTTACGCGCCTATGTCGATTTGCTCGTGGACAAAGATCAAAATATTAAAAACCTGGTAATTTATATTTAAAGAAAATAGAAATAATCAACATAGGAAGTTCCCAAATATTTCTTAAAATATTTAAATGATAATACATTATCAAAACAAAACTAGATCAGTTTAGATTTGAATTAAATTCAGAAGGTCAGATGAGTGAGATTTTGCAAGGCTTAGTTAGACGTCAAATCATACTAGAGAACATAACAAACTGATCCATAATTGTTTGTGATAAGCACCAGATGGAACTGGATTTTGTATTTTCACGGGCGTATCAGCTTACAATTATTTACAAATACAAATTTCTAGTTTATCAACATTGTTTACACAAATGATAGGTTCCGAGCTTATTCCATCGTTCAGATCTCCGATAAGTAAAAGATCATTAACAAGATTGCCTTATCAACTTTGCTAGAGATGATTTCCTGCAAATTATTTACTTAGAATTGTTAGTTATCGGTTTCAATCATATTCACAGAAACCTTCTTAATGAGTAATAGCACTCTTAAGTGTAGGACCGATCAAGTGCAATGGGTGCAATACACCCCGAGTTAGGGGAGCTCCAAAATAGCATGTTTTAATTAATATTGTAAATTTTGTGACACGCACATACGTGTAAATTAAGTAATCGGACTGATTTTTAAAAAATTTTATTCGAATAGAATTACAATTCAATATTGTCTCCCTCAAAATAACTTTCTTGGAAAGCCACACAGCGCTGGAGACGGTTCTTCCAATCCTAATAGCTGGAACTCGGATACTGGAATAGCTTTCAGCTGGTCGCTTACGGATGTTTGAATGTTTTCGAGTGTCCCAAAATGACGTCCCTTGAGGTGATTTGTCAATCTTGAGAAGAGGAAAAAGTCACAAGGACTCAAGTCAGGCGAATAAGGAGGTTGGGAAGCCACAGGAATGTTTGTACTGGCCAAAAACTCGTATTTTTCTCATCCCCAATTCATTGGACAAAATTTGATGAACGATAGTGTGAGTCAAATTCAACTCTTCCCCGATTATTCTGACTGTCAACAGGCGATCTGAACGCACAAGAACCCGGATTCTGTTGACATTTTCATCGGTTCTTGAAGATGAAGGCCTTCCGCTGCGTGATTTATTTTCAATCAACTCTCTTCCTTATGAAAATGCCTTAATCCACTGAAAACCCTGGGTCCTTAGCGAACAGGTTAATTTAAACACAGCACATTTTTATTTTAAGAAAATGTGAGTAAATATTTGCGACCTTTTTTAATTTTTAAGCGCGACACATGTATCGAGGTGTATAACAGAAGGTGGGCATCAAATTACAGTATTTAAAGTTTAATTTCAGTAGATTTATTGAAGTGTAATTTGTAGTTGAGCAGGTGTTAAATACAGGGCACGTAATTTTATGTGGTACAGTAATACCCCGCTACTCGACGTTAATTCGTTCTGAAAAAGCGTCGAGTAGCGATTACGTCGAGTGGCGAGTCGAATTTCTCCATAAGAAATAAAGGGAATCATATGTACATATATACATATACATATACATATAAGGAAATACATATATGTATATGTTTTCCTTTTAGCTATGCTTGCATTTCTATCCTTTGGACCGATAATCATAAATATAAATCACTTATTTTAGCAAAAAACAAAAAGTTCATAGCTGCACTAAATCTGCGTTGTTGTCGTCAAGATATCTAGGCGCGAACTGCTGGCCATGCGTTCATTTTGCTTTGTTTACCAAAATATGTATCACGTAATTGGTACTCGATCACGCGTCGGATAGCGATTCTTCCGTCGACTCTCACTCTCGACATTTACGTCGAGTGGCGAAAACGTCGAGCTAAGAGGCAGTCGAGTAACGGGGTATTACTGTACATCTGAGTCTTGGTCATCTGAATTTACAATATATGGATTCTGTTTGCAAACAAGTGCAGTATGTTCATTGTCTCATGAAATAAAATTAGTTTTAGTTGGACAGAAGAAGCTAAAAGTTAAAAATGCAACTTGCAGGTGCAAGCATATTAGTGTAGTTTTGTATTTCTGCGACAAATGTAATGAACAAACTTGCATAGTATCAGTTACTTTTTAACTCACAATATATTCCCATGCCTTCCTCCTGTCCATAACCAAATATTTTCCAATCTGGACTTAATATTAACCCTCCATTTTTCTTAAGAAAAGAAAAAACTAAGATGCGTATCTTTGTCCTGTCTTGAACGACAGCCAAAAACACTACAATTTGTTCTACTTTTATAGTTTTTCTATCGACATTCTAACCAAAAATTCAACACTAGAACATATGTAATTATTTCAAACAGTACTAGAGCGCCTAGTACAATATTTGACTACCAGACTGCGTATTCGAGCGTGTCAGTTCTCAATACGTTCACGACACGTAGATTTCAAAGGAGTATTACGTTACATTACAGGATCGGCTTGCTAATCTATACCCAGTTTGGGAAGTTCACAGAACTTTGTTTAGTAAGTAAGTAAGTAAGTAAGTAAGTAAGTAAGTAAGTAAGTAAGTAAGTAAGTAAGTAAGTAAGTAAGTAAGTAAGTAAGTAAGTAAGTAAGTAAGTAAGTAAGTAAGTAAGTAAGTAAGTAAGTAAGTAAGTAAGTAAGTAAGTAAGTAAGTAAGTAAGTAAGTAAGTAAGTAAGTAAGTAAGTAAGTAAGTAAGTAAGTAAGTAAGTAAGTAAGTAAGTAAGTAAGTAAGTAAGTAAGTAAGTAAGTAAGTAAGTAAGTAAGTAAGTAAGTAAGTAAGTAAGTAAGTAAGTAAGTAAGTAAGTAAGTAAGTAAGTAAGTAAGTAAGTAAGTAAGTAAGTAAGTAAGTAAGTAAGTAAGTAAGTAAGTAAGTAAGTAAGTAAGTAAGTAAGTAAGTAAGTAAGTAAGTAAGTAAGTAAGTAAGTAAGTAAGTAAGTAAGTAAGTAAGTAAGTAAGTAAGTAAGTAAGTAAGTAAGTAAGTAAGTAAGTAAGTAAGTAAGTAAGTAAGTAAGTAAGTAAGTAAGTAAGTAAGTAAGTAAGTAAGTAAGTAAGTAAGTAAGTAAGTAAGTAAGTAAGTAAGTAAGTAAGTAAGTAAGTAAGTAAGTAAGTAAGTAAGTAAGTAAGTAAGTAAGTAAGTAAGTAAGTAAGTAAGTAAGTAAGTAAGTAAGTAAGTAAGTAAGTAAGTAAGTAAGTAAGTAAGTAAGTAAGTAAGTAAATTTATTTGTGCTCGGATCTACAAATCCATACAAATGGAGAATGAATACATACATAAATATATAAAAATGATATGAAGTGTGAATATTCACACATTTCAGGGTTTCGCAGGTATATAATAAGTGAAGGCGGTATGCTGAGTGTGTAGGACAAATTTTACTTTGTAGTAATCACGCAAAATGAACGATATTTTTAAAATAATTTATCGTCTGTTAATCATATAATAAGACTGGTTATTAAATTTACGCTTTTAAAAATTAAATACAACATTTGTCAAAATATAACTAGAATTTTGACAAAATAATTTCAACATAATAAAAATGCAAAAAAAAAAACAGAAAAAATAAAATTCACTCCGTTTTTTTACCAGTGCTCTAACCCATTGCGCTATCGCACGCCTTGCATGTGAGTGTCTCACATTGGTATAACTTTTGTACTTTGTGAACCAAAAATCACAAAAAATGCGTTATTTTCCGAAAACATAATCTGATCAAAAATTCCTGTTGTACTATTTCGGTTCACACCAATATATATTACTTAGAATTTTTTTAGATTTTTAGTTTAAACCATCTGAGCTACAGGGTGTGGGACAAAAAATTTTTTGCACAATTTTGGCAAAAATCGCTTCAAAATAATTTATTTTGCAAAAATAAAAATTTGATCGTTAATCCACGTACTAAGGGCTTTCATTTGATACCCTACTCAAAATTTAAAAAAAATATTTTTGTTTTCGATGAGCACATATTTGTTTATATTTTTAGGGGGATATGTTTTTTAGATGTTTTAGTATTTTTCCTATGTGCGGGTCAAAGAGTTGTATAAGCATGCCAAATTTCAACTCTCTAGGTTTAGCCGTTTGGCTACAATTTTTACCGAACAGACAGACAGACAGACAGACAGACGACAAAATGACGGTATAAGGGTTTTTTGGTCATACCTAAAAATGACATATAACAATAAATGAAAATAATATTTCTAATTATAAAAAAACATTTAAATTTCTATTTTCTTAACTTAAATACAAGAATTTGTCTATCTTATCCTCAATAAGTTTCAAACAATCTTTAATTATTAATATTATTATTTTTTTAATATATACAATGAATACATACATAAATATATAAAAATGACATATAACAATAAATGAAAATAATATTTCTAATTATAAAAAATCATTTAAATTTCTATTTTCTTAACTTAAATACAAGAATTTGTCTATCTTATCCTCAATACGTTTCAAACAATCTTTAATTATTATTATTTTTTTAATATATACAATTATTATATTAATTTATATTCGGAACATATACTCCCGCTCACCGGCCTATCGAGGGGCGAAAGTCAAGTTAGGGCTTCCTCGTTTGTGATGAGTAGTCTTATCATTAGCGCTTTGGAGACGAACCAATATATATGTTTGAGATGTTGGATGTTCGTTATTCTTAGTAGTTACATTGCAGGATCGGCTTGCTAATCTGTACCCAGTTTGGGAAGTTCACAGAACTTTGTTTAGTAGATATATAATTATTTATGCATTCTGGATCGATCAATCGGCATATGACATCTCAGGAATTATATACCTATGGCAACTTGAAGTGCCGGTACAGCCAGTTTGAGAACAATTGAATTTAAAGAATTTAAGACGTAGATATTAGAGATTTTGATTCAAGTCACGATTTTATTTTTATTGGCATTTGATCTCTGTACAACTTTGGTACGTGCAAAATGTCGATATGTCACTTTCATTGACCTTTGATAATATTATAATAATTGTCAATAATATCAATCAACAGTAACTCAGAACCAATTAATCATTCATTCAAAAATTCTATTGCCAATTCTAAATCTACACCAAATACATTAAAACTAGGATTTTTAGAATCTTCGAGAAAAATTTGAATGTGGGAGGTTCAAAATTGACCTAATTTTATTTTTTTCTAAACGTAATAGAAGAGCTATTGCAAAGAGGTTTTATATTCATCATAATAAGTATATTAGCTATTGCCAAACATACTTTCAACTTGACGGTATCAATACTGTCAGTTTTATAAACGATGGCATCCAACCAGTGGCGCATACAGGAATTGGGGAGGGGGGCGGAATACAAAAAAAGTGATGAAAACAAAAGTCCTCATCTCTCTAGTTTTAAATCCATATCCATATATTTACCTAAGACCATGGTGATAAAAAAATTTGGTATTTCCCTCCTTCTTCGGAGAGACGGGGGGTCTCTGGGTGCGTCACTGCATCCAACCATGTTTCAAATTCAGTTGCACAACGTGTAAGTATTAAATTTCTTTTCAATCAAGGTATAAAAGTTACCAAGATTCATCAGTCTTTTTTTTTTTTTTTAATTTAATGGCCTTTGCTGTTGTGGCAATTAGCCAGGACAATTTTTATTTGAGAAAATTTCCATGCCTGAACGGGATTCGAACCCGAGACCTTCGCAACGCAGAGCACATGTGTTACCACTACGCTACGCCGGTCGGCCATCAGAGTCTTCAAAAACAGTTTGAAAAAGTGTGTTTACGAGAGTTGCCTCTTATATTTAGGGATTGCGGTAGACCAGGGGTGGCCAACCTTTTTGGAAGCAAGGGCGCAATTAATAATTTTCAGAGACTTTGCGGGCGCAATTAAGAATTTTCAGAGACGTTGCGGGCGCATTGATATGTAATGACATCATATATGTTTTGTTTTTTATTGTTAAAGTTAATTTTATTTATTTATTTTTTCATTTCTTAATTTTAATTTCATTTAAAAAAATTGTTTTTGTTAATTTTTGTCATTTTTAGTTTTGAATCTTTTTATTTGATTTTACTTATAGGTTAAAATCCCATTATTTTTTGAAAAAATGCTCTTTTTCATTTTTAACACAACATAATACAACAAAATAATAATAATAATTTGTAATAATAATTTGTAATAATAATTTTATTGAACGACATTTATTACATATAATTACATAATATATGATAAATTATTATTCGTCAATGAGACGGTTGAGAGTGTTTCTTGACATAAGTTTTCAAAATCAGGACAGTAATTAGAAACTGCTACTCTTAAACTGTCATTCAATGATCAGTTTTAATAAAATGAAACATAAAAAATGGCGCTAAAATTCGATAGAATTCGCTAAAATAATATTTTTTGTAGTGGAACTACTTATATTTTATTATATGGGAGGTATTTAATATGGCATAGTAAAAAATTACTTGAAAATTTCAATTAATAAATAAGTATTTAATTCCAAAAAAATTTTGCTTAAAAGTTGGAAAATGAAATTGATTGGAAATAGAATTTAAAAAAATATTTTAATTTACCGGGAATCGTATCGCGGGCGCATAACAGATCGTCCGAGGGCGCAGTTGCGTCCGAGGGCGCGGGGTTGGCCACCCCTGCGCTAGACTAATGCTGCCATCTGGCAACTGACGCTTCTATCATAAAGCTTGATATTTTAACGGTATACGTACTCAAAACGTTTTGACGTACGAGCGCTGTTTGTGTTTTTTATAGTAACTTGAAAAAAATCATCTCGGTTAAAAATGGAATTAAATCGTGAACATTTTCGAGCGATTTTTTTTATAACTTTCGGCGTGAATTAACCGAACAACCATTGGCGGCGCTAGCACCCCCCCCCAAATTGCTCTGGCCCCCAGTTCCCCCCCCCCCCAGAATTGCTTGGAGAAAAATTTATTTTAGAATTGAGGACCTTTTTGTTAGATCATCACTTTGAAAACGATGAAACAATTCTGGCACCCCCAAAATTTTTCTCAAATATTTCCTGCCCCCCCCCAATTTTAAGAGCTAGCGCCGTCACTGCCAACAACTGTGCATCGATAAACTTAATTCGACTTTTGGCGATGAAGCACCATCAAGGACTACTGTTTATCGATGGTTTGCTGACTTCAATCGTGGCTGTAGTTCGCTTATGGTCGAATTTCACTAAATTCGGTTGTTATTCCGGAAAACATTGATGCTGTGCGTGAACTGATACTGCAAGATCGTCTGACTTATCGTGAGATTGAGGTATCTGTGGGCATTAGTGGGACCAGCATACATTCACTATTGCATGAACATTTGGCCGTCAAAAAGATTTGTTCGCGTTGGATCCCACATAATTTGACAATCGTAGTGGAAAAAGCCTTAATCGGAGTAGAAAAAGTGCTTCGAAAATTGGTTCAAACGCATGCAAAAGTGTATTGATCTTCATGGAGAATATTTTGAAAAACAATAAAGCCACTTTTGTTGATAAATATAGCTCCGTCGCTGAAACAGTGCAGTTGGTCATTTTGCGTCATAACTTCAGTGACAAACTTAGTGGCGAAAAAATAACTAAATCGATTTTTTTTTGCATGTGAATTATAGACTAATATTGCTCTTTACTCTTTTATTTTACTAAAACATACCTTTTGAAGTCACATTTAGTTTGTATTCGATAGTTATTTTGAAGATTTACAAATTTTAAAAGTGTTTATTTAATATAGGGACATTTTTATTGGTAGCTCTGAATAAAACGATGTTTACATTCGTCATTTAATAATACGTTATATTCAACTTATTTTTATTTTATTTTCTTTGATCATATTTTTGGATCACATCAGTCCTTTGTAGGACTATTTTGCCTATTAGAATAGTTTATTTGTTTCTATTCTGTTCTTATTCTTATATTTTCATTTATACATTCAACCTGACGTCACATGTTTTAGTGACGTTTCAAGTGACGCAACTGCACTGTTTCGCCGATTTCCCTATAATTGTTTTTGATCTCAAATCCCGATATATAAAAGGCAACCCTCGCATACCATAATTACAATACCTACTTCTTGAGACTATGTGACGATCGGTAAAAATCTCAAATCTAGTAGAAGCCTATCCACAAGAGGGGATAGGCATGATTTTTTTAATTTTTTTTATTATATTCCTCTTGTTGTATATAAACATAAAAAACAGTTTTTAATTTTTTTTTTTTTTTAATTTGAAGGCTTAAAAAAATCATAAATGTATGTAGCGCGCGAAAACGACGTGTGACGTCATACCCTTCTAACTGACACATGACACTACTAGTCTACCCAGCGTACATAAGTAGTCTGCTGTGAACTTATTTGTTTGTATAACTTTTATAGGTTATGTAAAGTTAGAATGATTTTAATTAAAATAAAGTTTAATTCTATAAAAACAATTTATACATGTTTACCGAATTAAATTTTTTATTAAAATATATAAAATATGGAAGATCCAGGCCCCAGTACTTCGAAACATAGTCGAAAATATTGTTTAGTACCAATGTGCACAAATAGTTCAATTAGAAATCCAAAAAAATAATATATATCATTACCTGATGACGAAAAACAACAGAAAAGCTATGAGGCGAAATAAAACCGATATTTCAGAAAAAAGTAAACTTTATGTTTGTGAAGACCATTTTAATGTGAGTACATATATTTTATAAATTATTTTAATAATAAATGCGTGAAAAATTGTTTAAAAACAAATACAAAACTCTCAAACAATACAATATAAACACGTAAACATTATGTTTTGTCTGTATCTGTGACGTCAAACCCTTACAGTCTCAGTCGTATCTACTCGGCAACCTTCGCGGCGTGGTCGGCTTATTTCAAATTTACAATATTTTAATTAAAAAATTGGGCTATAATATTAATTAAAATGTGATTTTTGTTGTGTTAGGTGACATAACTAACATTAAAATATCAAAAAAATGTAGTTTTAAGGAAATATAAATTTTATGCGTATCCCCTATTATGCTTTGTTTATTAACAGATAGTATTATCGTCATTATAACTGTTGATCGACGAGAAGTAAATAAAAAGATAATTACGGAAATTTCTGAGAATTAGGATTTCCCAATTCCCGAAGGTTCAAAAGTTTCGGAAATTGCGAAACCCTAATTATAACAAAACAAATACCCTTTATATGATCAAAATGTTTTGAAATAATTGAGATAATTACGATAGACAGATATATGTGTCGAATATAAAATAGTCTCGTGCTAATGTGAACTGAGGAGTGATAAGTATAACTAGTAATTTGCACTTGGCGCCAAGTACATAATTACTGTTTACAGCTGGGAATTAACATTAGTATTTATGCCCATACCAACACACATAACAAAATGACACTATATAAATAAGACAATTTAAATCTAGACTTGTAATAACAAATAATAGGTTCCTATTGCCTAAATAACGCATAGGTGAAGTACTATAGTTTTAGACCTCCGGCACTATATGACGTTTATTATCTCAAAAACTGATATGACAGCTAGGGCCGTAACTAACTTTTTTCGGGCCTTGGGCAAGTTTTTATAATTGCCCCCCTCTAAACAGTGTATAATACAAGTGATGATCTAAAAAAATTGATGTGAAGTGTGAATTTTCACACATTTCAGGGTTTTGCAGGAATTTAGTAAGTGAATGATGATTATTTGGGATGCCAAAACAAATTTTATATTAAAATATTTTTTTTGTTAATTTTAATTCGAACGCCTAATACCATTATTTAGGTTTCTAAATATGTGCAGTATTTTTTTTTAATATATAGCAAGGTTCATTAAGAATTTTAATAATTGCGCCTATGGCTTCCATTGGTTGTTATAAGTTCCGCCCCTCTGATGTCATGTACATTGAAACAGAATTAAATTATAATTTAAACAATTTCCACTGGTTATTAAATTTACGCTTTTAAAAATTAAATGCAACATTTGCCAAAATATAACTAGAATTTTGAAAAAATAATTTAAACAACATAAAAATTAAAAAAAAAAATAACAAAAAATAATATTGTCTCTTCTCGCAGGGTTCGATCCCTTTCGGATCAAGTTACTTGGGTGAAAAGCCAGCGTCAAAACCACTACACCAGCATACACGTTCAGACAGACAGACAGACAGACAGACAGACAGACAGACAGACAGACTGACAGACGACAAAATGACGGTATAAGGGTTTTTTGGTCATACCTACAAAACCCGGGACCGTAATTTTATGTAGTACATCTGAGTGTCGGTCATCTGAATTTACAATATATGGATTCTATTTGCAAACAAGTGCATTATGTTCATTGCCTCATGAAATAAAATTAGTTTTAGTTGGACAGGAGCAGCTAAAAGTTAAATATGCAACTTGCAGGTGAAAGCATATTAGTGCAGTTTTGGTTTTCTGCGACAAATGTAATGAACAAACTCGAATAGTATCAGTTACTTTTTAACTCAAAATATATTCCATGCCTTCCTCCTGTCCATAACCAAATATTACCCAATCTGGACTTAATATTAACTTTTCTTCCATTTATTTTAAGAAAAGAAAAAAACTAAGATGCCTATCTTTATCCTGTCTTGAATGACAGCCAAAAACACTACAATTTTTTCTACTTTTATAGTTTTTCACAACTTCTATCGACATTCTAACTAAAATTCAACACTAGAACATATGTAATATTTTCAAACAGTACTAGAGCGCTTAGTACAATATTTGACCACCAGACTGCGTATTTTTATTTTTATTTTATTTTTATTTATAGCATTAGCATTAGAGTCAATCAACAGATTTTTATCCTATTATAGAATGACTATACTAACCTAACCTTACATTTATATATAACATTTACAATTTACACATATAATTTAGTTGTGGTACACTGGTAATAAATATTAATGTGTGCAATGTTTAAATTTAGCGAGAGTCACATTATGACAATATTTTACAAATGAACCACAAAATACATCAAGTACATTGTCAAACTGGTTATAAAAACTAAACATAGAATAAAATGGTGAATTGATTAAAATTTTTGATCTTGGTTTGGCCAGGGCAAACGTGTTAAGATTCCTTATAAATATAGAGCGGCAGTGGAGATTTACCATCTCAAGAAGAACAGGGCTGTCAATGATATTATTTAATATTTTATAAAGACATATCAGTAAATGGTTTTCTCGTCGAAATTTTGAAGATTGGATTTTAAATAATACCAGTAGTTTTTCTTGTGGAAAGCCTTGGTCAGGATATTTTCCGAATTTTTTTAAATAAAGATATTTTAGAAATTTACGCTGAACACGTTCTATTTTACAAATATCCTTATTGAGTGCCGGGTTCCAAACAATGGATGCGTACTCTAAGTGAGGTCGAACTAAAAAGAAGTACAGTGTTTTGATGCATTCGATATTTGTGAAATCTTTCGTACTTCTCACTACAAAACCTAACATTCTAGTAGCCTTGGATACTACACTATCAATATGCTCGTTGAAAGTTAAGTGATCATCAAAAATAACCCCGAGGTCTTTCACAGTATTAGATCGTTCGATTTTAAATCCAGAGATATTGTAATTGAATTCTATGCGTTCTCTTTTCCTGGTAAAAGATATTATTTTGCATTTGTTTATGTTCAGGAAAAGTTTGTTGTCATGACACCATCTTACTATGGCAATAAGGTCATCTTGTAGTTTGCAGCAATCATTTGTATCTTTGATTGTGTTTATGATCTTCATATCATCAGCGAATAACAATTTTGTGCATGATATTAGTCTAGTAAGATCGTTAATAAAAATTAGATACAATAATGGACCTAAATTTGAGCCTTGTGGCACTCCTGTTGTGGGGCAGAATTCATAAGATCGATGTCCCAAGTATTCAACATATTGTACTCGATTACTGAGATAGAATCAAAAAAGTTACACAAATCAGGAGAAAACCCCATATTTGTATTCGAGCATGTTAGTTCTTAATTAGCTAAAACACCTGCCATTTGTTACACATTACTAGGTTTTCCAAAATTGGCTATAATTTAATTTACTTTTTTGTGTTTTAAGTTTAAAAGTAAACCAATATTATTCTATTATAATATAATCGTCAGTGAACTATATTTTTCCAGTAAATTTCCCCAATAATTCAAGCTTGTAAACGATTAATCGATTTTACATCATTGCATAATCACGTGCTTTTTAAAAATAAAAACCACGTCAGTCACAATCTAACTTAAAAAAATGCATATTTATTATTTTCAAACTAAAATTTTGAAAACATAAAATTTACCCCTGATTTCATGTCAGTTCGTTCACGTTATACACAGGTGTGAAACTAGTTGCCTACCTCACTATATTATATAAATATTACCTTTGTTAAAAAACTAATTTGTAAGTAAAGCAGATTTTGTAAAACAATGAAATAATAAATATAAATATAATATGAATTTAATAATACGATTGAAAATTGTGATTAGATTATTATTATTTAAATGTTTTATTAAACAATAAATAATTTTCTAGAAATGATAAATTGAGAATTTTTATCAGCTTCTACTAAATACAATTCATAATAGCTTTTCTTTTGAATATACCAGGTCTACAAGTATGAAATGCGGATTTTTTTTTTTTAAATAAAACACATTAGTCTCAAAAGAACAGTAAAAGTTTATTTATTCAAAGTATGCTCCATTAGAAGTTATACATTTTTCCCATCTTTCAGGCAATTTTTGAATACCTCGCCAGTAGAACTCTTCCCCTTTCCCCGCAAACCATTCATCTAGCCATTCTTTCACATTTTCAAATGAACAAAAGTGCTGCTCGGCAAGTGCGTGACCCATCGATGCGAACAAGTGGTAATCTGAATGGGCCAAGTCTGGTGAGTAAGCGGCATGGGGTAGCACTTCCCACTTGAGTGCCTCCAATGTGTTGCAAACTGCTTTTGCCTTATGTGATGGAGCGTTATCGTGAAGAAAGATTACCTTGTGCTGTCTTCTTTCGTATTCTGGTCGTTTTATGAGCAGCGAATGGTTCAATTCGATCAGTTGTTGTTGGTAGCGTTTGGGTATTAACTGTTTCACCAGGTTTTAACAATTCATAATAGACCACACCCTTTTGGTCCCACCAAGTACAGAGCATTGTCTTTTTGCCAAAGCGATTCGGTCTTGCAGTTGATGTAGATGGTGAGCCTGGGTTCACCCATGATTTTTTGCGTTTGGGATTTTCAAAATAAATCCATTTTTCATCGCCAGTAATGATACGATGCAAAAAAGACTTTCTTTTGTATCGTGCAAGCAAAATTTCACAAGTGTCTTTGCGTTTTTCCATTTGCCTGTCATTCAATGCATGTGGAACCCATCGGCCGACTTTCTGGATCTTACCCATCTCTCGTAGGCGATTGGAAACAGCTTGTTGACTAACGCCTAACTGCTCTGCTAGTTATTTTTGTGATTGACTATCGTCTTCCTGTAGCAATGTTTCCAATTTTGTATCTTCATATTTTTTTGGAGGTTTTCCATGTTCTTTGTCTGTAAGATAAAAGTCACCACTTTTGAAACGCCGAAACCATCAATCACACGTATCTTGCGATGGAGCATGTTCACCATAAGCTTCTCGAAGCAGTCGGTATGATTCAGCAGCAGTTTTTTTCAAATGAAAACAAAACAGTAGTACTGTCCGCGAATGCTCTTTATTTGGCACAAAATTTGACATTTTTAACACAGTAAAACAAAACTATATGATCACTTTTCAAATTATAACCCATACGCATTTGACAATTAATGATAACTTAACAAAATGCCATATGTGTTGAAACTTTGAACTATACACTGTTTCCGCGGCAAGTTTGAAAAAAAATCCGCATTTCATACTTGTAAACCTGGTATTATGATAGCTGTCATCAGAGGCGGATCTACATACGGGCTAATAGGACTTAAGCCCTGGGCCCCGGATCCGCAAGGGGCCTCCAACCTCTCGGGCAGATACCTTCTTGTTTGCTCTTCACTTACATTTTGAGGACCTTTTTTTTTGCTCTTTACTTAGATTTGGTATGTGAGGACCTTTTTTTTGCTCCTCACTTAGATTTGGTAGGTGAGGACCTGTTTTTTGCTCTTCACTTAGATTTGGGAAGTGAAGACCTTTTTTTTGCTCTTCACTTAGATTTGGGAGGTGAGGAACTTTTTTTTTGCTCTTCACTAAAAATATTCAACATAAGTGAAGAGCATGTGAAGAGCCCTTGGCATTTTTAAGCTAGATCCGCCACTGGCTGTCATCTGTAAATGTTTCCTTGTTTTAAAATCACAAAATAATAATAATATCCATAATATTTTTACTACGTAGGACGCCAGAAAAAGTTTGAGATACAGGATTACTTTTTACCTACCCGTTTAAAATAATTTTGTCTGCTTCACAAGAAAAATCCCCCCCAATAAAAATTCCTAAATGCGTGCCTGCAATACAGTAATGGTTCGCGAGCTATGGCCAGTCTCATACTCCCTCTGTCCGAAAATATGGTATACATCAGCGTTTCCCAACCTTTTTTAATGGCGGACCAGCAAGTGACCTAGATAAAATTTGCGGACCGGCAAGTTTAGAAAGTAATGTGTATCGCAAAAGTTTTATATTTTTTATTGCACTGATTGTAAACACAAAAAAAAACAACAAATAAAAATCAAATATAATTAGTGTAAAAAGAAACAAATTATTACTTAAGCAATTAACAGATTAAGGACCGAGATTTTCATCTCAAAATTAAGTGGGTTATAACTTATTAAACGTATAGTTGCATAACAAAAAAAAAAATCTTGCGGACCGGCGGTTGGGAAACACAGGTATACATTACTTTAAAAAATGTTGGATTCAGGCCCGGTTTTTCCACCTTCAGATAAAGTCCCAGGTAACTATCTGACAGATAAGGTTATTTGTAACTTCATCTGCTGAGTAAATGTCATCCCTTCTTTCTATACAAATGTATCTATCGGATAGTTATCTAACGGATAATGAGACTGACGTATTGGATTCACTGACCGGTATTGACATTTATTCAGCAGATGAAGTTACAAATAACCTTATCTGTCAGATAGTTACCTGGGACTTTACCTGAAGGTGGAAAGACCGGGCCTAACAAAAGTAATATTATCTTGATCATTTTTGTTAATATTTCTAAATAAGTAGTTGCTGGGCAACTAATAAACAAATGGAGCGCATATAGTTTTGCTTATGTCAAAAGTAATTCACAGAAAAACCAGTGGCGAAGGGAGACCTCCGCTAGACTTGCCCTCACATAAAAAAAATACATAATTTTTTTTTTTTAGTTTAATAGACGATTTAGGTAAATCTTCAAAAATACACCAAATTATGTCCTATACAAATTTTTGTCCAAGGCTTGGTTTACTAGTTACGAATTTTTTTAAATTTTAAAGTTCAATAACTTCCGTTTCCGGTTTCGTATTTTAATAAAAAACAATAGGGTTCTTCGCAATTATTAGGAGAATTTTTTAGTACCAGAACGAACTCTTTAAGTTAAATCGTTTTTGAGTTATCGTGTATACACACAGACACACACACAGACACACAGACACAACACACAGACACACAGACACACACACATACGGACGGCACTTCGAAAATAGATTTTTTGGATTCCCTGGACCATGAAACGTGGTCATCAGTCAAAATCTCGACATCTTTTCGCGATTACAATACTTGCCCCTTATATATTTAGGTCGGGCCAGTAAAAAAAAACATATTTTAGACAAATTAAAGTGACAGCCGTTGTTCTAACAAAATGGCGAATTTTTATCAAAATTGTGTTGAAATGCAACGAAGAAGTCCGCCAAATAGTCCAGATTTTAATGTATTGGAGCTTGGATTTTTCAATTCTATACAATCCTTACAACATACAGCTTCACCGAATACGACGAACTGATTGAATGCGTACAAAATGCATTTAATGCATTAAAAATACCCTTGATAATGTTTTTCTAACATTGCAAACTTGTCTAGAAGCAACCATGTTAGCAAAAGGAGGGAATTCCTATAAGATTCCGTACATTAATAAGGCAAAACTTCATCGTAAGGGACGATTACAAACATTATCATGTTCCATACAAGCTGTGGAGACAGCCACGTCCTTGTTAAATTAAAACTTTTTGTATTGTTTGTTTTACTTTGTAACTAACTCATAAAATCATTCTAATTAATTAAAATTGTAAATGTATATTTTCGGCCAAGAAACGAAACAAAATGTATACCATATTTTCGGACGGAGGGAGTCTTATCACGGAACACTTATTACCTTTCCGCGGAACACCAATGTTCCGCGGAATATAGTTTGAGAAACGCAGATAACATTTTAATTTTTTTTTTTTATAAATTTTTCTTAAAAATTCTTTTATTAAAAATATTTTTTGAGTAATTTTATCAAATGTTACAAAACTGTTGATTTAAATATATCTATTAGAAAAACAATTCCAACGATCATAGATAGAGGAAATAGACTGTTTACACTTAAAATATTTGTTTCTAAAATATATACTATAATTTAATTATTGCAAATATAACGATATTAATTTATTAATTAAGAAAATGATTGTAAAATAATAGGTTCCCGTCGTATAGGTGGTAGAGAACTTAGCATTTTACTTAGGCTCTTCCATGTAATTTTTAGTTAACCCCCCCCCCCCCTCGTTACAGAAGGCGCTCGATTATGTGAATACTCCCTTAAATAAACTTACCGTTAATAAGTTAGTTAGTTAGTTAGTTAGTTAAAATTTTTGGCGCACAGCAACAAAGGCTATTTGCGCCTAACGTAGGGTGACCATTTTCTTAAGAAGCCCAAATCCAAGTGAAGAGCAAAAAAAAAGATCCTCATCTCCCAAAATCCAAGTAAAGAGCAAAAAAAAAGGTCTTCACCTCCCAAATCCAAGTGAAGAGCAAAAAAAAGGTCCTCACCTCCCAAATTCAAAATGCGGGACAATGCGGGACAAAATGTTAAAATGCAAGACTTTTGCGGGACGCATCTCAATGCGGGACAAAATGTTAAAATGCGGGACGAATGGTCACCCTAGCCTAACGCAGCCCATCTCTAAATGACTACACTACATATTAAAACAATAAATAAAACAATAAATAAATAAAATCATTAAAAATACGCATAATCAATAAAAGAAATCTTGCACGGACAAATACAAATAAATAATATAAAAGTTCTGTTCGAATAAATGAACAGACGCAGGGCGATGGTAAGAGGCTGTAAGGGGCCACTTACCATCGATTACCGTTAATAAATAACTTAATAAAAGTAAATGAACCGTTCTATAGTTCTGTGATGATAATAAGTGAAGACTATGGAAACAATCGTGAACAAATGCTTAAATAAGTTCATCGGAGTAAAAGAAATAATTAATAATTAATTTTGTCAATCTGTAATATTTTCCAAAAACGCAATCTAAAATTGGTTTTACACAGTTCAATTAATTTGTTTTTCAATTAATTGAAAAATTTATGGGTAACCTGGAAACAAAAGCATCACTTTACACACATCTTTATCAATTTTTTTGAAAACTTTTACATTACCTACTGTAAACCATGTTGACATATTTATCAGAATGAAAATATTGAAAAAATCTTCACAAAGTTACGAGCTGTGAACAAAAACAAAAGAAATAACCTAGATCAGCGTTTGTCAAAGTGTGGGTCGCGACCCGGCACCGGGTCACAGAAAAATTTTGCCGGGTCGCGGAAAAAAAATTGTAAATCACAAAAAAGATTTTTTTTGTACATATTATTTTTTTTACGTCAGTTAATCACTAGAATAGTGTGTATTTGTGCTCTTTATTACTATACTATATTCTTTATTACTATACTATACTCTTTATTACAATTTATTACTCTTTATTACTATAAAGCTACTGCTTTAAAATAAATTTGTTTTGTAAAAGGTGGGTCGCGAAAAATTTTAAAACTTCGTACCGGGTCGCGGTCTAAAAAGTTTGGGAACCGCTGACCTAGATGATGGTAAATTCGAGGTTCTGTCACATTTGAAAATGAAACACAAACAATATATTTCGAGGTTGTGCTACTATTGCCAACTAAACAGTTGGCAATATTGTGATGAAAATATACCTAGAATTCTCTAAAAAATTTATGAAAAATAGAACTTGTTCTATTTTCAAAATAAATTGGTCAATTTTGCAATTAATTGTTGAAATTTAAACACTTTACACACATCAATAAGTTGAAGGTCAACTTTTTCTATTAATTGATCAATAAATTGAATCGTGTAAAACCCAGTTTACCGAAAATTCCAGAAGTTTCCAGTTCAGACCAATATACATTAAATATATATTTTTTAAAATTTGAGTTCAACCCCTTCATTTAAAGGAACAAGAGCTTTTTTCACACTTTTTGGCTAAAATCGTATTAAAAGAAACGAATTTTAAAAAACTTTGTTACTTTTCGGTCCTTAATATACGTTTTAAGAGAATTATTTTGATACCACATAGAATTTTACCTTTTAAAACCCTTTTAAAACAATTTTGTTTTCTGACCCCCCCCCCCCCCCCTCAAGAATAAATTACTAGGCGTGCACCTGACAGACACAATTAATAAAAAATTACAACAAATACAAATTCCCGATATATTAAAATCTTACTATTGAAATTTTTGTAGAAAAATTGGCATTCCATTCACTGCACGATTATCACGTGCATGGTTATCACGTGTTATAAAAAGAAAAAACTATAAAAACGGAACAGAAATGGCGTCAAGATTCTGATAATTTCACAGTTTCGCGAACTGTTAATTGAAATATAAGTAAGCCGATTTGAACCTGAGGTTATCATCGTACAGCTGATATACTCAATGGCTTAATTTATTTCCAGAAATAATGTATTTGGACTTAGGAAAATCCACTTTAAAAAACTATTTTTGCCAAAGACATCAATACAAAAAATTTACTTCAAATTGTCAAAACTTAATAGAAATTTTATTTTAACATCCCAACTATTATCCCAAATAGTTGGCGTATACAGGGGCGGCACTAGACATACGCGCCCGCAGAAATTATTCTAGGGGGGGGGAGCAAGACCAAAACATAGATATAGATGTCATATTCGAACAATGATTTTCACGTGGCGGGTCTGGGAACGATCCCAGAGGATCGTTGAGGATAAACATTTATTTTCTAGTTAAAAATGCGTTCTCTATAGTTAAAAATCATCGATTTAGTAAATAAGAACTATTCTGGCTAATAGCCAAAGTTGCTAAAGCAAAAATATAATAATTACCAATCGTTTTTAGGGTTTAGTAGATATGACCAAAAAACCCTTATACCGTCATTTTGTCGTCTGTCTGTCTGTTCGGTAAAAATTGTAGCCAAACGGCTAAACCTAAAGAGTTGAAATTTGGATACAACTCTTTGACCCGCACATAGGAAAAATACTAAAACATCTAAAAAACATATCCCCCTTATAATATAAACAAATATTTGTTCATCGAAAAATATATATATATATATTTTTTTAAAAGTCTGAGTAGGGTATCAAATGAAAGCCCTTAGTACGTAGATTAACGATCAAAATTTTATTTTTGCAAAATAAATTATTTTGACGCGTATTTTACCAAAATTGTGCAAAAAAAATTTTTGTCCCACACCCTATAGTACAAGTAATGTACATTGGTGTGAACCGGAATAGTACAACAGGAATTTTTGATCGGATTATGTTTTCGGAAAATAACGCATTTTTTGTGTTTTTAACTAAAATATGTTAAATATTTAATTCGCTATGTAACACAGTAACTAAATAAGCGCCCGTAGCGTAGTGCGTGCAGTTCGATACCTGGCAATTTTAATTTTTCTGTTTTTTTACATTTTTATTTTGATTAAATTATTTTGTTAAAATTCTAATAATATTTTGGTATATGTTGCATTTAATTTTTAAAAGCGTAAATTTAATAACCAGTGGGAAGTGTTGAAATTATAATTTAATTCTTTGTTTGAATGTGTGCGAAATCAGAGGGGCTTATGATTTAAGCAACCAATGGAAGCCATTGGCGCCATTTTTAAAATCTTAATAAACCTAGCTATATAAAAAAAAAAATACTGCACACATTTAGAAACTTAAATAATGATATAAGGCATTCGAATTAAAATTCATAAAAAAATATTTTAACAAAATTTGTCTTGGCATCCCAAATAATCATCATTCTGTTACTAAATACCTGCGAAATCCTGAAATGTGTGAAAATTCACACTTCACATCAATTTTTTTTATGAATTTTATATTTAAATAATATATTTACAGATGATTCCGCTTAATTGGGCCCCCGCTTAATTGGGGCAGCCGCTTATTTGGGCCAAATCTCAAAGAACAGAAACCAAACTAAGGAACCAACAGTATATTTACATGTTTAATTGGGACAACATTCCGCTTAAATGGGACAGTAAATTTAAGATCACAGTACATATTATGTTACACATATTCTCAAGAAAAAATATGTACAAAGAATTTAATATTACAGCGTTATTTTATGCAGGAAGGAAATGAAGGGAGCCCTACATCCGCATTGAATACCTGTGCTGATTTTGTAGAAGTGAAATGTTACAAAAACAAAAGATAGACTACAATTTTGCATTGAATTAAATTGTATGTACCTATTTATTATTTTATTTTGGAATTTATTATTATTTTTTCTTAAAAGTTTATATTTTTTGGTTATATGTAATTTATAGTTTTGTCCAAGAGTTTATAAAATAAAATTATTGAAAGAAAAATATGCATTGTTTAATTTTATGTGAAATTCGCTTAATTGGGGCAGCCGCTTAATTGGGCCAAAATGCCTAAGTCCCGATGTGTCCCAATTAAGCGGAATCGACTGTATACATTTACAATTTTAATTAATTAGAATGATTTTATTTTTTAAATAGTTACAAATATCTAGTAAAACAAAGAATAATACAAAAAGTTTTAATTTAACAAGAACCTGGCTGTCTCCACAGCTTGTTGGAACATAATGTTGTTTGTAATCGTCCCTTACGAAGAATTTTTGCCTTATTAATGTGCGGAATCTTATAGGAATTTCCTCATTTTGCTAACATGGTTGCTTCTAGACAAGTTTGCAATGTTAGAAAAAAATTATCAAAGCTTTGTTTAATGCATTTTGTACGCATTCAATCAGTTCGTCGATTGTATTCGGCTGTAAGTTGTATGTTGTAAGGTTTGTATAGAACTGAAAAAGCCAACATCCAATACATTAAAATCTGTACTATTTGGTGGTTGTGATTTAAGTCGCCATGTTTTAACATCTTGATGATATAAGGCATTCGAATTAAAATTCATAAAAAAATATTTTAACAAAATTTGTCTTGGCATCCCAAATAATCATCATTCTGTTACTAAATACCTGCGAAATCCTGAAATGTGTGAAAATTCACACGCAGCCATGTTTTAACATCTTGTGTACTATTCTTATTTCCTATTCCTTATTCTTGTTCAGATATGATGATGGAAGTGATTTAAGTTCAGTAAGCGCTGTATTATTTACTTGTATTGGTTTTAAACATAAGTCGCGTCATTTGGTAGTTATGACAAGATCATATCATATGTAATATCAGTTTAATGAACTCTCCGCCTAAAAGTTTCATTTTGGAATAATAATAATAATAACTCTAGAACTTTTAACAAGTAATCTAACATACTCCTTGGGGTGCATTCGAGTTGTACAGAGTCGAGCGAGCGCTGAGCGAACAGCTGATGGTGACTTCATGAATAGAGCACTAACGGAGCGAGCGTTCTTGTGACGTAATGTTTATAAAATCTAACCCTACAATTTTAGACGGCATTTTTACTGTCAGATTAGTTCACGTCAGTCATGAATCAAAATTATATACCTCGGTTTTTCCTTGATTTTTTTCAATGATGAAGAAATAAAATTAATTAAAAATTAAAAAATAATTAATGAATTAATTTAATGAATTTTTTCCATTTTAATTTTATGCACGGTGCATTTTAATAATTTTTTTGCTGTTTACAGAACGTCACAAATACATAAAATTGCCGTACTCTGTAGCCATAGACAAATAACAATATTATTTGTCTATTGTTATTTGTCTAAGGCTATTATTTTTATTTTATTTATAATTTAATTTTAAACTTTTATTTCTTTCCCGCCGCTCCGTCACTTTTTTACGTCATACTCCATATGCTCGGTCTTAAAACCCCGAACATATAGAGCGCACTTTAAATGCTCGCTCGGTCGCAAAACGAATGCAATTGAGTGTACTCCGAGCGTCAAATCGAACACGTTTTAGTGTTCAGAACGTGTACACTAAACTCCCAAATCCAAAATGCGGGACAATGCGGGACAAAATGTTAAAATTGCGGGACTTTTGCGGGACAAAATGTTAAAATGCGGGACTTTTGCGGGACAAAACGTTAAAATGCGGGACGCATGGTCACCCTATTCAAAATAGATGGTGCCCATTAGTAAACTACAGGTATCCGAATCTGTTGCATTTTCTATGTCGTGACTCGAGACTGGTTACTTTTTGAGTTCTAAGTAATTCACTATACAGAAGGAGTGGCCACTACGTCAGGCACTAACTCTTGGACTAAAAACGTTACAAGTAAACCACTGGTCGATCCCAAAAACGTTTATTTCCCACCATTACATTTTAAATTGGGGTAAATGAAAAATTTCGTTAAAGTAAATGGATCGAAACGGAAGAAGATTTTTAGTAAAACGTTAAAACGGAAAATTAGTAAAGCAAAAATGAAAGAGTGCATATTTGTAGGCCCATAAATAAGAGAAATAATGAAAGGTGATGTATTTGACAGTACGCTAAATGAAGCTGAAATAAGAGCTTGGAGAGCTTTTAAAAAGTTGTTTCAAATTTTCTTGGAAATGTGAGAGCTGAAAATTACATAGATATCGTGAATGACCTACTTGATGCCTACAAAGAAATGGGATGTAGGATGTCGTTAAAAATTCACTTTCTGGATTCTCATCTAGATAACTTCCCAAAAGATCTGGGTGCAGTAAGTGATGAACATAGGAAACGGTTCCACAAAGACATTTCTGCCACGGATGGGCGATATCAAGGTAAATGAAATCCAAATTTGCTTGCTGATTACTGCTGGATTTTAATAAACTATGCCTCAGAAACAAAATATCTACGTAAAACATCAAAAACAACATTTTGAGGTAAGTTAAAATTAATAATAATACGTCTATCGCTCTATTTCGTAAAAAACCAACAATACCGCGTAACAAAAAAATTATGGGTAATAGTTTGAGGTCATTTTCGGCTTTGTACTCAAAATTACTAATAACAAAACACTAAACTTTTCTTATTGCGGGTTGCTAACGTAAGAGTTTTCTCTAACTCAAGTTAAAATCATTTGTTTTTGTATATTACAACATACAAAAACAAATGATTTTAACTCGAGTTAGGGATAATTCTTACTTTAGCAACCGGCCATTAATAGTGTTTCATTGTGGACTTTCCATTATTAATTTCAAACAGGACTGCCTTTGACTTTGACGGCAGTCATTCGCGAGCACCCGGGTGCCACTGGTATGTAATGACCTTGACTCGAGTTTTAGTTTTCTGGTATATTGGTAGATGGTGACATAGTGCAAAATAAATTACGAATACACCCGACTTCAAACGATCAGAAACTTCGTGTTCTAGCTGTCGATCAGCCGCCATTAGCTGTCAAACACATGACAGTTGGTGTTGAAGTAATACGCATTTAAGCTTGTTAATTTTCAAATACATGGTTCAAATAATAGAGTTTTATTTCCAATTTTGGTCATCTTATACTGTATTTGATACATACATTGTACATCTCGGGAAGACGGACAAAAATTGATTTTTTGCGGATATTATCTTATAATGATCTGAAACCAAATATGAGGTGTAGAAACCAAATATGAGGCCGAAAAAATAAAAAAACAGGTATAGCCTCCAATTTTATTAATACAGTGTTTGTAATTAGTAATTATAATGTTGTGTTTAAAATAATATTTAATGTTGTGTATAATTTTGTGTTTCAAAAATAAATAGCTTACACCTTTTATTTAGATTTATTTATTTAAATTCCTTATTTATCTGTTATATTAATGTATATGTATCATTAAATATATATGTATTTCTTTTTTAATTGTAAAACTTTTGATAATATAAATAATAAAATATATTTAATACAATAATAATGGTAATTATGAACGTAAATCAGATAGTAAAATTTAAATTTGGCGGTTGTTGTTGTTTAGTTCATTGGAATATTCCTAGAGGGAAAATACTAATTTTTTTTTGATGCCAGTGTCCATTCTTAATATGTTGTGTTCTGTGTTCGCGAGTTTTTATTATAATTCATACTCAGGTATTTGGTCTGCTCTCGATGGCAACCCATCGCGGACGCCCTGATGGTCCAAACACCCCTCAATATTTCATCCTCGTGAAATATAGCCCTCCTTTTATGTTTGTTAAATAAAATGCTATTGAAATCACATTTTTTTAACATAAGTTTTTTTTAATATTTTCCTAATTTCTATCACCCATGATTTTCTTGTTTTAGGTCACGTGTCTAACAATAATAATAAAAATAAGAATGACCGATTATCAAAACATAATCGCCGATACCGATTAATGGGTAAAATGGCGGATTACCAATTTGATACGTTGATATATTTTTTATACAATACACAATAAACAATACATTTTAACTTAAAATTATTTAAAAACTCACAGATATAATTGATTGCAAATTAATTGGTACTAATCGACGATTGACTATTAGAAAGGTTACAGAAGAAGTAAGATATCGTACGGATTGAAGACATTTTGACCAATGTCAACAATCAGAACGCCAGTTCACACATTTGGCAAAGAACTATTTCGTTCTAGAACGACTTAAAATTGGTCCCGTGTTTCTTTAGTGTCCAAAACTAAAGTATTCGTTAAAAAGTCCTTTTCAAACGATTGAAGAAGTAAAAAAAATCGGAAACTGATCTAAAAACAATTCCAAAAATCTACAAAAGTTTAAAAAAGGCTAGTAGCGATGTATTTCCACAGGTGGGCACCTAGAATTGTTTCTTGGGCAGACTCCAAAGCCAAATTTTTTTCTTAAATAGCTTCAGAAGCATTTCTTACGGGGGTTTACATTTAATTACAAAACAATTGTGTCCCCTTACAAATATTTTTTAGTACTTAGGGGGGGCTCAAACCAAAGGACCCATGTTTATTTATCGGTGCAAATAATTTAGATGTCATCATCTACAGTACAAAGGACATTGCAAATGACAGGTAAAAGAAAAGGGAACTCAAAAATGTGGACTCGTTGCTTACAAAGGACATGTAAAAGGGCGTAAGAAAATATATTGAATTATATTTTCAGCAATTTGGATATTTCTAAAATACGAACATAAAGCTATTCCAAACGATTAGGCGGAACTACAGGCTATTCCAAACGATTAGGCGGAACTAACTGGAATTTTCATTTTTGTAAGTTGTCATTAGCTATTTTTTTATATATTGAAGTTGGCCTTTCCTGAACAAAATGATCAAAAGCTTCAATCAATCTGTAATTACTAGATTTGAAAATCTAGTTCCACCTAATCGTTTTTAATAGACTTTAAATTGAAATTTCGTTCTTTTAGGTTGTCACGAAAAGGGACTTTGCTTGAGTTATTTCTCAGGTTTGGTACAGTCTGTTCCAAACGGTTAAGCGAAACTAAATTTTGCAATCTAGTTACTTTCATCGTTTAAATCGTGCTTTTCGACCGTTTTGTTTAAGCTTTGTAAATCATACTTACAATACACATTTTTTGTTAAGGTTAATATCATTTTAAATTTTCATTTTCTTTATATTTTGATTTTTTGTGTCATTCTTAATACAAATTTCCCATTTATTAATTTTTTTGTCATTAAAATATATTAAAAAAATTATTTAATTTTGACATAGGTCATTCGTTTCCATGGTTTCATTGTTGTAATTTTAAATTTTGACATTGCAACGTGAAAAATGAAATAACCCAAGCAAGGTCCCTTGTCGCGACAACCTAAAAGAACGAAATTCCCATTTAGTTCCGCCTAAGCGTTTGAAACAGACTGTATGTGAAAATTTAAAATTTCAACATTGAAACCATGGAAACGAATGACAAAAATGAAAATACATTTTTCCATATTTTGAAGACAAAAAATAAATACAGTCTGTATCAAACGGTTAGGCGGAACTAAATGGGAATTTCGTTCTTTTAGGTTGTCATGAGAAGGGACAGGGCCGGCACTACGATTTGCGAGGCCATGTGCGAGAAGAGCTGCGGGGCCTGCTGTTCAGATCCAAGTGAGGAGCAAACATAAAAAGGTCAAATCCATGCGCCGGGCTTGTTGTAGACCGCGGGGCCTGCTGTTCAGCTCCATATGAGCAAAAAAAAAAAAAAAGGTCCTCATTTGCATGCGCGGGGCCTGTGGAGGCGCGGGGCCATGTGCGGCTGCACATGCCTCGCGCCGGCCCTGAGAAGGGACCTTGCTTGGGATATTTCATTTTTCACGTTGGAATGTCAAAATTTAAAATTCCAACAATGAAACCATGGAAACAAATGAAAATTAAATTATTTTTTTACATATTTTAATGACAAAAAAATAAATAAATGGGATATTTGTATTAAGAATGACACAAAAAATCGAAATATAAAGAAAATGACATTTTAAAATGATATTAACCTTAAACAAAAAATATTTATTGTAAGTATGATTTACAAAGCTTAAACAAAACGGCCGAAAAGCATGATTTAAACGATGAAAGTAACTAGATTGCAAAATCTAGTTCCGCCTAAGCGTTTGGAACAGACTGTAAATGGGAATTTTTTATTAAGAATGAAAAAAAATTAAAATGCAATTAAAAGGACATTTTATATGACAATCAATTTAATCTAGAATTTGCAATGTGAGTATGATTTACAAAGCTTAAACAAAATGACCAAAAGTCCGAATTAATAGATCAAAATTACTAGATTTCAAAATCTAGTTTCGCCTAAACGTTTGGAATAGCATAGACTTAAAATTGAGTTACTATTTAAAAAAAAAGAAATTTAGAACTAAATATTTCAGAAACAAAATCCGAAGCATCTGGGCAAAAACTTGAGAAGTAGTATCCCTATTTTTGATCCTTAGTGGACAACTTACCTCAAATTATCATGTAGCAATTGTAGATTTCCAATAGACATATTCAACTCTTGAAAATTTCGATATGGCAGATCTTCCAGCGCCGAAAAAGTCACTTTTAATGTAATACTTTCTTTTGGTGAGAATCTATCTTGTAGTGCATCAACAACTTGACCAAAAGAAGTCATTCGTTCGCAGTTAACAAGAACTTTATTAAAATCCTGTCGCCGACAAGTACATGGTGAAATCTCTTTTCTAACCGCGCAATGAAGGGTTGACCCAACAGTCAACCCTAAGATTGTATATAGTAAAGTAGACATTATAATTTTTAGCATAAGGGAAAGCCAGAACAATTGTCTGGTAATAAAATTATTGTTTATAGAATTTTTATTAATTCCATATTCACATTACACACCACCGAGGTTTTTTGATCACAATAACACTGTCCAAAATATCCACAGTTATCAAAATCACTTCACTTAAATTCACAAATATTAAGCTGTCAAAATTATCAGGATTGCAAACTTTTATCCCTTTAAAAAAAAAACTTTATATCGCAACAATGTTAGTAATAAATAGACGTGTTGTCACTTCAACAGCAATGTATAAACTGATACAACCATACACTGAGTCTGTGATATTGTCAGATGGCTGGCGCCTAAATTTCTTCTCGGTAGTTTCACTTAATTGACGCATAGAGGCGCCACTGAAAATTTCTCGTTAACTTTTTGTCATTTTTGCGTGTGATTTGTCCTTTTTTTGGGATTCTTAAGATGGAATTTTCAGAATGCGATACTGGAATTTATAAAATGATATATTATATTTACAGAGAAGGAATTAGGAGTAAAATTTATATACGTTCAGGGCCGTTTCAGCCATTAGGTACTTTAGGCACAGTACTGAAAATTTTGGGGTGTATGAAAACAGGATTAACAAACTAAATTACAAGAATTATCTGCAAAAACTAAATTTTAAAATAAAAATACTTTATTTTTTATCAGTTTATCATCGGTAGGATAGTTTTTGAGATAACGTCTGTCTGTCTCTATCGGTAAGTTGGGACGAAGCGGGAAATTCAATGCAAGATTGTCTAGAGCAGTATTTTTCAACCTTTTTGCCCACGCGGACCGGTGAAAATAGAATAAATATTTCGCGGACCATTGAAAACTAAAACACAAATAAAAACCAAATTAGATACTATTTTATTATTATGTATGTATATGTTATACATTTATACAATTACATTTTTTTAGTGCGACAGCTGATTCTGCTTCTTTGTTAGAAAATTTGATATACGTGGCTGCAGAGTTGTTTCTGTGAGACGAAGCGCTGCATTAACATCAATTCGCTTTCTCTGTTTGGTTTTTATTATTGACATTCATACACATAAGTATGCAAGTATTATGTATATGTTAAAGGCGATGAACTGGCTAGATATCAGTAGTTATCTTGAATTTAAAGTATTAACATTTATTTATAAAATACTAAAAAATATGGTACCTGATGATTATCTAAGAATTAGAATAAAACAAAATAAAGATGTACATGTGTACAACACAATAAATAAGGAAGATTTTTCCATAACTTGTGTTAGAAAGGAAGCAACTAAGTGCAGTGTTTTTTCTAAAGGTTTGACTTTATATAACCAACTTCCTAAGGAAATTAAAGATATTGAAAGATACAAATTATTTGAGTGTAAAGTACGTGAACATCTTTTGAAAAAGTTGTTTTGTTGATTTTTAATACTTATTAGATGCAGTTTATTTTAGTTTAAATGCTATTTTAATTTATATTTTGTATTTTTGATTGGCCACTGTGCTATTAAATAAAGATATTATTACATGGCTAAAAAAATATTTTCGCGCAATTAGGAAGTCAAAAAAAAATGACCAATAATTCGATAGATTTATAACTCAAAGATGGATATTATTTTTCTTGCAATTTCCAAAATTGAGACAATAATTGTTTCATGTCTGGAAATCAGAGTGACATCAGAAGACAACTCGATAAGTAATTTCTTTTTCACGAACATCAAATGCACATGACTTTATATCTTCCAAGAATGGATTATTAATCCAGAGGTTACCTTTACGAGGATCCTCATTTTCAGGGAATCAGTTAATAAAATTTTCAGCTAATGCTCTTAAATGTTATTATCTTGAATATGACTTTCTGGTTGACATCAGCAGCAATCAAAAATTCTTCCAAAAGTGAATTCTTCCATTGAATTTGTCTAGTGGTAATGTACAGATTCGCTCAGGCAAGAGATTATATAATTTAACAGTAAAATAATTTGAGCAATTTCTTGATTTATTTAGACACAAAAATTTACCGCGGATATTATTTTTACTGCGAGTGTTGTGATCGTGTATCTCACCAAATGTACTGTAATTCGTTAAATTTTTGCGTATAAACAATAAACAATGATAAATAAATAATGAAGGCAAAGTCATTATTTTGAGTTTCACAAAAAGATCTCGACAATCCGCTCTGAAAGGAGCACCGGCAATTATTCTTCCAACTTTTCGTTGTAATGCAAAAATTCTGTTTGCTGCAGGTGAATGTCCCCAGATTATTAACCCATAGGTTAGGTGGGACTGAAAGAGGGAAAAATAGGCTTTTAAAACAACATCTGAGCTGACTTCATGCTTTATGGTGCCTGTCCACTTGAGAGTAAATAGTGGCGAGAAGCTCTCGATAGCAGTTACTCTCAAGTGGACAGGCATCTGAGAGTAACTCGCAGAAAGTGGCGAGCTACTCTCCGAGAGCTAACTACTCTCAACGTACTCGCAAGTGGACACGTGCTCCCTACACTCTCCGAGAGTAGCTCGCCAAATACGAACTGTGTTCGAATTCCTGAGAGTACTCTCGAGAGCTGTCTGCTTACAAGATGTTCAAAAATTCGTCACCGGAGGAAATAAATAAATTAATCGGCTTGTACGAACTCCGGGAAATTCTGTCGATCGTGAAATGTGTGACAGAATGAAAAAACATAATGTTTTGTAGGAAATTTTACACCCTCAAATTTAGAAAATTACCAACCTATTAACCATTTTTTTAAAAATTTTATTAAAAATAATTAATTAGTTTAAATTTAATTCAATTTAAAAATAAAAATATATATGTTTTTTTTTATTAAAATAAAGTTTAAAACATTATGTGCCTGATTAAAAGAATTATTTTGATAGAATAAATTATGTAAATTTTGTTAATAACTAATTACCCCAAATAATTAAGTAGAGCCTAAAATAAAATTATTAAATTATTTTAGTAATTACATTTAATTGAATTAAACTATTTTTTAAAGTATCAAAAAACTTTGTACATCATCTACTAAAATGTAATTAACAACAAAATATGCTAATTAAGCTTTTAGGTACATACCCCAAATATAAAGGTAATAACCCTTTTCTTTTTAATATCTATTTTTTTTTTTTTTTTATCAACTTTATTTACAGGAAGAATAATCTCTATTTCTTCAATTTCATGAATAGGGGCGTGAATAGGATTAGAAATTAATTTACTTTCCTTTCTTTTACTTTACATTCCTTTATTAAGAAAAAACAAAAATCATATTCCTTTAAATCTTCTATTAAATATTTTTTAGTACAAGCTATAGCTTCAACTATTTTTATTTGCAATTTTATTAATAATATTTAAAATAAATTTTATAAGAAAATTATTAAAAGTTCATAAATTTTTAATAATATTAATCAATTCAACTTTATTATTAAAAATAGATGCAGCACCATTTCATTTTTAATTTTCAGAAATTATTGAAGGCACCTAAAACACGTCTTCTATCAATCCATGACTTAATCCAGCAGATTTTTTTATTCCACTTTTTTTTTTTTTTATAAATAGTTAGAATTATTACAGCTTAGAGTAACTCTCGAGAGCAACTCGCAAGGTACTCTCGAGAGTCCACCCGATCGAAATCAGCTCTCTAGTGGACAAACCCGTTGAGAGTACTCTCGAGAGTAACTCTCGAGAGTACTCTCAAGTGGACAGGCACCTTTAGATTTCTTATTAGATACACAGTTGTGCGTAGTTTACAGCTTATTATATCCACGTGTTGATCCCAACGAAGATGAGGATCAACGTGGATACCAAGAAATTTTATGGAGGAGGGATTGGCAATATTATGTCTCCTGGTGCTCAGCAGTTTTTTCTT
The DNA here is from genome assembly GCA_963971575.1 of Liopterus haemorrhoidalis. Lineage (NCBI taxonomy): Eukaryota > Metazoa > Arthropoda > Insecta > Coleoptera > Dytiscidae > Liopterus > Liopterus haemorrhoidalis. Next base: position 35,209,205 of record OZ020620.1, on the reverse strand, counting down.
TATGTAGACTTAGCTTATTACAGGCAAACCAAGAGTTTACACTGTTCACCAGAGAAACATTATCCTTAACAAGAGAATCTAAATCATGTTTACAATCTAATAATGTTGTATCGTCAGCGTAGAGAATTGTTTTAGCATTTGTAGAGAGAGGAAAGTCATTTACAAATATTAGGAACAGTAGTGGTCCCAGAACGGAACCTTGAGGCACTCCAAAATGCAAAGGAAGATACTGGGAAGTGCTACTGTTAAATTGGGTAAGCTGTTTTCGGTTTGATAAATATGATTTAAGCAAGACACAGCTCATGTCGTCGAAACCATAAAAAGATAGTTTGCTTAGCAAAATATCGTGAGATATACAGTCGAAAGCCTTGCTTAAATCAAGAAAAATACTGAGGCAGTATTTTCCAGATTCCAATGCCTCCGAGACAAAATCCATAACTGCATCTATGGTACACCTGTTACTCCGAAAACCATGCTGACTGTTTGAGAATAAATTATTACAGGTAAAATATTGCACAATTTGATTGTATAGCACCTTTTCAAAAATCTTTTATTGTTCGTGGTTAATTATAATATGATAAAATGTACTTCAGAAATAGTTCATTTTCTTCATTTCGTAATATTAGACTGCGGAATAAACTTAATAAAAAGAAATAACGTATTTGATAAATAACTAATCAGTGTATTTATTGATTTCTGATACCTGGCCATAACACAAAAACTGTACGTTAGGAAAATTTTGAGGTCATTTTCGTTTCCTGCAGATCAGTATTATACAAAAATAGTTAATTTTATCCATGTTAGAAAAAAAGTTTTTATTTGTTACACAGTGTTATTAACGCCATTGTTGTTTACTGAAATTTTTCTCTGTTAAATAATTTAATATTGTTCGAAAAGTATTATTAATTTTTCATTGTTGTTACACATAGTTCCAAACATTTTTATTAATTTCTACTTTTAAAAACCGTAAATTTGTTTTGTTGAAACTGATGTATCGTGTACTGGAAATTCTAATAAGTTAATTTATGGTGCGTCATCAGTGTCACAAGATAATTGAACGTAGGTGTATTAGATTTAATAAAGATCTCAGTTTAAAATATTCGAAAAACGAAAAGTACAATGACAGATTTAATAATTAACATAGTTAACAGCGAACAATTAGTAAAAGTTTTGTAATTATGTCTTGAAAATCTTTTTATTACATTTTTAACAGGCGCCTTTGAAAACCAGAAATCCTCAAACAATTTTATATTTTCGTAAAAGTTCATTCTCAGTTTGGTTCAAATGTTATAATCCGTCTCAATTTGTAATACGAAACTAGATCTGGTTACTTTGGTGACTGTTATGGTGTAAACAGACTTTGGCGTATCCGTGTGAACCAATACTATGACAATATTATAAATGTATTGTCAATATACAACATAATAAATGAACTTTCACTGTTAGTTCCGTATTACAAAATGAGACAAATAATAGTGTTAAATTTTTCATTTAAAAAAAGTAAAAAGTTCTCTATTTTTAACCAAATCACCGTATAAGTCTTCATTTATTCAGATAGTGTTATTTTTATGAAATATTACTTTTTCAATGTTAAAATTAACACTACTACAACACTATTTATTTTCTAACACTATAATTTAACCAGTATGTAAGTGTGAACTTTTTACTAAACTTAACAAAAAAAGAAGTGTAAATAATTAGCAAGAAAAGCGACGGAATTGTAATTTTTTAGTGTACCATGAATAGAGATGGGTCGTTCATGAACGAACCGGCTCAGTGAGCCGTTTCAGTACACTGACCGAAGTGACACGGTTCACCAAATTGAAATGAGCCGGCTCCCGGCTCATTGCATAGTTTCAAGTTTCAAGGATACAGTTGATTGGGCGATTGTGAGTAGTGACTGGAGTGATCCTGATCTGGATCGAAGTCAAGTTAAACTTCGCGAGAACTCAGCTTGTAATGTATTATCATAAAGTGTTTTTTGTCATCAATTTGTAGGGCAGTCTATTTGAAACTAATAGGCTAAAGGGCCGAATTCATAAACGTTCCTAATCCTCACCTCATCCTCACCTCAAACTCAATTGGCAATGAGTCACTCATTTGGAATTCAGAAACAAAAGTTGGATATTATATAGTAACTCATTGCCCACTCACCTATCTGTCAAATTTGAGTGAATAGTGAGTGAGATTTGAGGCCAGTAGCTGGTAACCTTAAATTTGACTCATTTAAGATTTTGCTTTATATGTATAAATATAGAAATATATTTGTACTAATATGGATAATGATTTTTTAGATTATGTAGAAGTTGAAAATGTTTATTTAAATGTGCATCGATACATATGGAACGTAAAAAAGAAACAGTAACCTATTTTTTAATACAAAATAATTGTTTTTATCAGGCGGAATATGCGGGATGCTTAAAATCCTCTTCAAAATATCACTGACTATGAACTATTCAGAGATTTCATTTTTAGGGTTTTGTAGGTATGACCAAAAAACCCTTATACCGTCATTTTGTCGTCTGTCTGTCTGTCTGTCTGTCTGTCTGTCTGTCTGTCTGTCTGTCTGTTCGGTAAAAATTGTAGCCAAACGGCTATCCTAGAGAGTTGAAATTTGGCATGCTTATACAACTCTTTGACCCGCACATAGGAAAAATACTAAAACATCTAAAAAACATACCCCCCTAAAAATATAAACAAATACGTGCTCATCGAAAACAAAAATATCTTTTTTTAATTCTGAGTAGGGTATCAAATGAAAGCCCTTAGTATGTGGATTAACGATCAAATTTTTATTTTTGCAAAATAAATTATTTTGATGCGATTTTCGCCATAATTGTGTAAAAAAAATTTTGTCCCACACCCTGTAGCCCAGATGGTTTAAACTAAAAATCTAAAAAAATTCTAAGTAATGTATATTGGTGTGAACCGAAATAGTACAACAGGAATTTTTGATCAGATTATGTTTTCGGAAAATAATGCATTTTTTGTGGTTTTTGGTTCACAAAGTACAAAAGTTATACCAATGTAAGACAGTCACATGCAAGGCGTGCGATAGCGAAATAGGTTAGAGCACTGGTGTGAAACGAAGGGTTTCGAGTTCGAGTACGGAGTGAATTTTATTTTTTCTGTTTTTTTTTGCATTTTTATTATGTTGAAATTATTTTGTCAAAATTCTAGTTATATTTTGACAAATGATGCATTTAATTTTTAAGAGCGTAAATTTAATAACCAATCTTATTATATGATTAACAGACGATAAATTATTTTAAAAATATCGTTCATTTTGCCGTGATTACTACAAAGTAAAATTTATCCTACAAACTCTGCATACCGCCTTCACTTATTATATACCTGCGAAACCCTGAAATGTGTGAATATTCACACTTCACATCAATTTTTTAAGAATCACTATAGCACATAAAATATTTCGTACAGTATATGTAAAAATTGGGGTATTACAGAAGCATAGGTTGCCTATTCCTCCAGCTGTGGCAGGCATAATTTTATTAGATATGACAAATTATTTTTCTTAATTTATTATAACATATCTTTATTTAAGAGAACACATGGCGACTTACATTTACTTAATCAACCTTAGATATGCAAAATAATAGTTTCCAAAAATATTGCTGTATACCTGGGTAGATTTCCCGGAACTAACGAGAATATCGAAAAAAAGAAGTCTTTATGGATTTAATTAATATCTCTGGTTTTCCTGAACTCTGGTTGGATTGAAGCTACCCATATCGAAATAGGAAATCCAGGAGGCAGAAATGTGGAATTATTTTGAAATAGAACAGGCTAGATGTGATTAAACGTGCAAGTAGTAGCAGGTGCAAACTGTGAAGTCTTGGACAATGATATTTGCTGGCCAGGATCTGTCCATGATAGCAGGATATTTAATGGCAGTTCTGTTAAATAGATATTTGAAGAAAATCGATTGTCTGGACTGATTCTCGGTGGTAATGCTATTAAAGCAGCTTTTATTCTACGTCATTTATAAACTAATAAAAAAAATAATTATAAGTGAATTATGTTGTATATTTATTTATAATAAATTATTTAAATTACATTATAAGTTTTTCTAAAATTTTTGTTTTTAAAGTTTCTTGCATTAATTATTGTTCGGCTATATTTTTTCTTATTTCTTGCTTTTCTACTTGCAGCTGTTGTTTGTACATATATTTTAAGCCGATATTCTTCGAGACGAAAGATATGAATTTCTTCATCTTGCGGGATATTTTATTCTGAGCTCTTCATTCTAACTTCTAATTCTTTTTCAATTGCAGTATCTTTTGATGTGTACGCAGTTTTCTTATTTGTTTGTCAATTTTCCTATTACTTTTAATTAGGCAATTAGATTATTTGCCTATTGTAAAAATTAATCTATTTAATAATTACATCCCTTGGGAGTAGGGTCGTCTTTTGAAGGTGTAGTCGTCTTTTGTATGCCTTGGGCAGCGTCCCCCGTCATCAATATTCTACTTGCCATGATAAAACCAACAATCGATATAAAATACACTATATTTCATTGATTTGAATTTTTACAATACACTACTGTCAATATGTTTATTACAGTCACTACCAAAACGTTTCCATAGCTATTATTTATTATTTTATTTTGACGTCATAAAATTAGTGACGTTTTCCCTCAACCGTCCCTCAAGTTAGTGACTCATTTACAATTGTTTATGAATAACAAAAGTGAGTGCGGGAACGTCTCAACCTAAAATGAGTTTGAGATGAGATGAGGCTGAGGTGAGGATTAGGAACGTTTATAAATTCGGCCCTTTAGTCTGTACTTTCTTACAACCATACTATATAAAAATATTAAAAATATTGCCCAAATCTCAGATGTCCGATTTATAAGGACAATAAACATTGCCATAAACTTAACACATCTGGTTTAAAATACAGTAGCTACATAAAGTGAATTGTTTGTTCACTATTAACTCGGCAAAAATGTTAGATAATTCACTTCCATAGAGTTTCATCGACCGACAACTGACCGACCTGTGTCTGAGCGACGTTCTACCTACAATTGCAAACCAACAACCGTATTGAACGAACGACCGACAACTGACTTACCTGTGTCTCGGGAACATGTTTACTTAGCCGGATCACTGAGCCAGATCAATAAGCCGGCTCAGCAAATTGAACGACCTCCACTGATCCGGTTCCACAAACTGAGCCGGAATTCCCATCTCTGACTATGAAGTGTCTTTAACACTACTTTTTTTAGAGTGTATAGTCTGTGGGGGGCATTTTATACTTCATTTACTCATTTCTTTCTTAAATAATATTAATTATGAAACTCTTAAAACAAGACGTATAAAAAATGACATGATCTTACTATTTAAAATAATACATGTCATTGATAGTCAACTTTTTATTTCAGAAATTAACTTTAATGTGCCACAAAAAAATAATAGAAAACAAATCACGTTTTACATTCAAAACTGCAGCACTAATTTTAGTTTAAACTCCTCCCTTAACGCTACGTACAAGCCCCAGAGATTATTAGTTTCTTATACAAAACTAACAAACTGAAATAAAATTAGTGACAATCTATACATCAAATTTTGTACAGAATTTTTATGTATCTAATAGGATATTTTTGATTGTGGATAAAATTATTGTAAAAATGTTATTTCTTAATAACTTAATAATAGGTATCACACAACAATGTTCTGTAATTTTTTAGATATATTTGTGGTTTTCAAATAATTTTTATATTTATATAGTTTTGTGTAGAAATGTTCAAATAATACGACAACATTTTTTTCGACATGATTGTTTATAGTTTAGAGCCTTCGTCGAAAAATATTATACTTGATAATAATGAAATGCCACTTGGTACAAGTATTCTTTACATAAAATAAATCATTTTTATCCGCAGCACCTATGTTAAGAACCGCGGCATATTCGAGGTGGCGGCAAAAGTAGATTACCAAGTACCGTAACTATAAGTAATTTTCACAATAGAACAAATTATCTCCAAACATATTCGTAGAATGGAGCTTTAGCTACAATTTGCCGCATGGTACAGAAATATGCGTCGAATGATTTACAAGATGGCGTCTATAACGCAATTTGTTTATTTACAATTACATGACAGTTCTTTTTACAATTAAAAATATCCTATTAGATAGATAAAAATTCGCTGAAAATTTTGATACATAGATTGTTACTAATTTTATTTCAGCTTGTTAGTCTTGTATAAGAAACTGTACGGTTGTGCGCACCCTTAATAGATGTATGTCAACATACAACAGTTCTTTCAATTCCATCGAATTGTTTAATGTTTCGCTGTCCAACTTTAAAAAACACATGAATTTAACAATAATTAACACTTGATTTTTCTTTACTTTTTATTTCCCCTCAATTTTGTCTAATTCTCATATCTTTTAATTACAATATTCTTACTACTTACTTGTGATTTACTTGTAATTATTTATATCTATTTACTATATTTCTAGGAATGTATATATTTACCACCTATTATTAATGCTCTGTATATATTTTTTTATCATGCATTGTAACATTATATGTATATACGTAGATATCTGTTATTGGCTACACATTGTGGCTGTTGATATCTTATATGGAAAATAAATAAATAAAAAATAAATTATTATTTTTTAAATATTTCATTTTTTGTAATTATAATGTACTTTTTTTTCCTGATAATAAAGATATTATTATTATTATTATTATTATTAATACGGTAGCGATATTATATGTTGTAAATGTTTGAGAAGCGCTGATTTCAAGTATTCCTGTAGGAATCTAATCGTTTTTAGAATGTAGGCGCCACTGTCTGTTTCCAGTAGCTTATAAAAACAGTCGCGACCGCGTCTGTCACTGTAAGACAATGATCAGCTAATTACGACATTCCCGAGGGATCACAGCTCGTTTATCAGCGGGAAAAACGGCGCCCTCAAAACGGGACATGGCGCCTGCCGCCTCACCGCCTCACCGCCTCACCGCCTCACACCTCCGATAACTGACTACAGAGCCGGCCAGAAACACCTGATACTTAACACAGATGACAGACAAAACTCTAGACCAGTGTTCAGGGTCGGCGCTATGTTTTGAGAGGCCCAGTGCAAAATAAAGAAATGGGGCCCCAGTCAAATATAAAAATTATAGGTATCTATTTACAAAATTGACACATGGTAATTTATTTAATGCTTTAATTTTTATACGTTCATATAAATATTATATAAAAAATATAGTTTTTTCTATATGTATAGGGTGACCATTCGTCCCGCATTTTGCGGGACAGTCCCGCATTGTTACTTGCCCGCAAAATGTCCCGCATTTTGATATTTGTCCCGCAAAATGTCCCGCATTTTTAATTCTAACTAACTTTACATCAATTTAACTGTCAGTGCTCTACTTTTTCTATAGTTTGATAATGATAATTTTTAAATTTTGATATTAAAAAGTGTATATTTACATTATACCATGAGTTCTGAAAGAAATTACATAAGGGTTGGCTATGGAAAATAAAAGTAATGTCATCAGCAAGCTTTAGAATTAATTAACTGTCATGACTTTTGTTGTTGTCATAAGTTTATATTGTTATATAAAGCCTGCAGTAGACATTATTTTATTTTTCCATAGCCAACCCTTATGTTATTTCTTTTTGAGCTCGTGGTATATGTAGTTATCAGTGTAATTTATTTTTTTGTGATATTTTTTATTCAATTGTTAATTTTTTTGTCGCGGTAATTAAATTATACTAGCCACAATTGTTAAATCGTTTAATATATTTTTGTTATCTATTGTACTCCTTTCCTCTCATGTACGCAGAGCCGTGTTTTGGCGCCCTTAGCAAATAAAAACAAGGTTCTCACCTCCCAAAATCCAAGTGACGAGCAAAACAAAAAAAGGTCCTCACCCTGGACCGTCCCGCATTGCCTTCTCAAGAAAATGGTCAGCCTATATATGTAAGAAACAAGATCCAATACATTATAGCTAGAGCCCTGCGCGGATACGTTTTTCTGTATCCGCATCCGCAGCCTTTGTAAATATGAAATCCGCATCCGCAAAAATATCCGCACAATCCGCACAGGATTTGCTGTCTGTTTGGAAATATCTAACATGTTTCGCCTTATTTGGCATATCGCTGTTTTAAAACACTACTAAATTTTTTAAAATTTTATTACATTAATATAATTTGTTCCAGAAATACTATGTTTTCTATATAACGTCGTACTGAGATTATATTAAAAAATAAAGATGGAAAATACATTTATTCGACTCTTAAATCGAGTTTATATAAAATGTAAAACTTTACACAGCAATATCTCAGAAACTTAGTTTTTTAAGACTCTCACAGTTATTTTAGAGCAGCGATATTTAGAAATAATTAAACAGATTAATTTATCACATTTATGACCAATAAATAACAAGGAAAGTCATACAAGATCAGCAAATTAAATTAAAAAAAAGTAAATAATAAAACTAAATTCTTAAATTCATCCTATTATTAAAATATGAAAGTTATATGACGATTTCAAGAATTTTAAGATATTTTAATTTTTAGGGTTTTGTAGGTATGACCAAAAAACCCTTATACCGTCATTTTGTCGTCTGTCTGTCTGTCTGTCTGTTCGGTAAAAATTGTAGCCAAACGGCTAAACCTAGAGAGTTGAAATTTGGCATGCTTATACAACTCTTTGACCCGCACATAGGAAAAATACTAAAACATCTCAAAAACATATCCCCCTAAAAATATAAACAAATATATGCTCATCGAAAAAAAATATATTTTTTAATAATTATGAGTAGGGTATCAAATGAAAGCCCTTGGTACGTGGATTAACGATCAAATTTTTATTTTTGCAAAATAAATTATTTTGAAGCTATTTTTGCCAAAATTGTGCAAACAATTTTTTGTCCCACACCCTGTAGCCCAGATGGTTTAAACTAAAAATCTGAAAAAATTCTAAGTAATGTACATTGGTGTGAACCGGAATAGTTCAACAGGAATTTTTGATCAGATTAGGTTTTTGGAAAAAAACGCATTTTTTGTGATTTTTGGCTAATAATGTACACAAGTTATAGCTTTGTAACACGCCACACTAGAACGTGTGTGCTTGTCTAGTGGTATTTCACGCTGATTTTTCATCCGAGTAACCCGATCCGAAAGGGATCGAACCCTGGGAGGAAGAGACTAAATTATTTTTTGTTTTTTTTTTTTTAATTTTTATATTGTTTAAATTATTTTTTCAAAATTCTAGTTATATTTTGGCAAATATTGCATTTAATTTTTAAAAGCGTAAATTTAATAGCCAATGGAAATTGTTTAAATTATAATTTAATTCTGTTTCAATGTACACGAAATCAGAGGGGCGGAACTTATAACAACCAATGGAAGCCATAGGCGCAATTTTTAAAATTCTTAATGAACCTTGGTATATAAAAAAAAATACTGCACATATTTAGAAACCTAAATAATGGTATTAAGCGTTCGAATTAAAATTAACAAAAAGAATATTTTAATATAAAATTTGTTTTCGCATCCAAAATAATCATCATTCACTTACTAAATACCTGCAAAACCCTGAAATGTGTGAAAATTCACACTTCACATAAATTTTTTTAAATTTGATATGAGCTCTTATGTTCTTAAATGTGGCAAATTACCATGGTTAAACTTTACTAATATTTCCAAAAATGCAAAATAAGGCGATACATAATTATTTTTAAATTAGTAAACGCAATAAATCCAAAGAAATTGTTGTATCTACGACTGTTATATAAACTCTATACTATATTTAACTATTTAACCCTTACTTTACGGTGTCCTTTGGTTGCGGTGTGGGGTACAAATGTAACCCATTTTTATTTTATCGTAAATAAGTAATTTATTAATAATTTGTATTCAGGTTTACTATGGAATATATTAAAAATGTTTCTTAGCTGAAATTACAATATTTTCAATTGCAATGTTTTCATATGTTCAACATTCATAAAATCCTGTTTCATACTAACCAACTAAATCTCTAGCAAAGCATAGTATACGCCCAACCTGAGACGTCCGTCCTGTCCGACGTCCAGATTCAGACTGAAGCAGGTACTTAGGCGGTAGCTGCTTTGCAAATATCAGGGAATTCACCGAAGTTGACTCCGCCCTTTACTTAAAAATAACCAAAAACCAAAATTCATGAAAAATAAATTACTTAATATTAGGTGTTTAAAATAAAAAATGCAAAAAATATTTACCTACATTGTTTCATAAGTAGGTAAATAAAGTATTTATGGTATTTATAAAACTCAAGAACGATTATTTTATTCAAATTTTGTGGAGTACATTTTAAGTAGCACCACTCCGTAAGAGTTAAGTAAGCGTAACATAGGTCTTTACGGGAAGAGTAAAAAAAGTAAAAAGTGCCGTAACGTATTATTATTTCACTCTTGTCATAAGCACAATACAAATGCCAGCGATACATTTTTGGGGTTCTAAACGCGTCTTCCGTAGAAAGAAGTTCACGCGGATATGCGGATAAGCGGATATGACATATAATCCGATCCGCATCCGCACGATTTACATGATAAGTTATCCGCATCCGCACGATTTAAATGATAATTTATCCGCATCCGCAGAAATATGGCGGATATCCGCGGATTTGCAGGGCTCTAATTATAGTCTATCTCAGAAAGAGCGGTAGTAATAAATCTTTTTGTCAGGCAGTTACCAGTGGCGTGCACATTTTAAACACGTTTAAATTGGTTTTGTGTATTTCTATATTACTATTTATCATTTTATTAAACGCACGCCTGTGACCATATTTATCATATCATTAAACGCATGCCTGTGACCATATTTTTCTTCAAAATTTTAGGGTAAAATTTTTATGATCTATTGTGTTTAACCCTAGTTCGTAGTCCGATATAAGATGTACGGCACACTTGGTTGTTTCTTAACAAAATTTCGTTTCGAACTATTTATATTTTGTGTGCCGCTTCTGTGTGAAAAAACAATAACTTTTTACAAATAATAAATTTTATTACTATCGCTCTTTCTGAGATAGACTATATAGTAGGATTGCTGATAAGTGACTGTTCGTTGCTACAAGTATCGATATTCAATACTATATGCTTTCTCTATCTGTATCATTATAATTATTTGCATACCCATAGTAACGTATAGTGACGCAAATTGACAACTAACCTTCCAAATTATTTGAATGAAAAACAAAACATTAGAAAGAAATGGCATGATTCGTAGATATCTTTATTAATTAGAGCGCGAAAATAAATTTACAGCAGTACTCAAACAAACAAAATTATTAATTTTAAGGTTATAATTATAAATAAGGAAAAATTTATACTCATACGTAAATTTTGGATTATATTTTGTTGTTTATTCCAGCAGATTAAAATTAAAGTTTGTGAATTTATTAATTTGCCGCAAGCCGTATTTTAATTAATATTTATTACCAGACACTGACAGTTAACACATTTAACAAAAAACATTTTTAAAATCGCTGAAAAATGGTAACTATGGTCTATTTCAAAGTAGAAAAATATGTGTAAGAAGATATTATTCTATTACACTGTAAATATATTGTTTTTAATCCAAGTTGACAGATGTTCAGTGTCGTACATTGGAAATATATATTATTTATATTATTTAATTTTTCTCATATATTTTGTTATTATTTACATATTTAGACTTTTATTTATATTCTTGGCGTAGATTTTATGGAGAAAATTCTCCATGTAATTTGTTTTTACGCAGTTATATATTTTTTAGGTTTTCTGACATATAAATATTTTTTGACACTTGATAATTAACAGATCAAGAGAGAGGACTAATGTGAGGCCAAAAGACAGCCCAGCTGATTGTGCCCAAAGAAAAAGTTATTGATATAATTTTTAGACCTTCATATATACATATATTTTTTATTTTTATTTACAATAATTATTTAAATAAGAAACTTTAGCTCTGAAGATATATTGTTTGTTTTATTGCTTTATTTAAACTGTTTTAGCCAAATCTCTCCTTTTATACAGTCTGTTCCAAACGGTTAAGCGGAACTAAATTTTGCAATCTAGTTACTTTCATCGTTTAAATCGTGCTTTTCGACCGTTTTGTTTAAGCTTTGTAAATCATACTTACAATAAACATTTTTGGTTAAGGTTAATATCATTTTAAAATGTCATTTTCTTTATATTTTGATTTTTTGTGTCATTCTTAATACAAATTTGCCATTTATTTATTTTTTTGTCATTAAAATATATAAAAAAATAATTTAATTTTGACATAGGTCATTCGTTTCCATGGTTTCATTGTTGTAATTTTAAATTTTGACATTCCAACGTAAAAAATGAAATTACCCAAGCAAGGTCCCTTGTCGTGACAACCTAAAAGAACGAAAGTCCCATTTAGTTCCGCCTAAGCGTTTGAAACAGACTGTACATATATAGTACGTAATTTTTAAAATTAATATTTTTTTAACTTTTTCAAATTTCCCATTAAACTGCATTTATGTCGTATAAATAACGTAAGTGTATTATCTGCCTTGTTTATTTCAATATCTTATTAACCTTTTTTTACATTAAAAAAAAAAAAAAAACATTTGCTAACCCAGTTGCTACGCCCATGCCCTAGTTGTAACTTATTTTAAATTTCCCGCTATACTGTATTTGATCAGTGTAAGTCGTACTCGGTTCGCAGCGCTATCTACTTTTTTCTACTTTGAAATAGACCATAGATTATTATATGAATGTACTACTTGAAACATGCATGGAACAGTCTCCTATCAGCAATCCGACTATTTATAATAAAAAATAAAAATTAAAACAACTGTAAATTTTACCAAAATTGAGCGTTTTTCTATTATAATTACATGCTTCGATTTTATATGACTTCGCGGCCTCCCGACGAAGCTTACCCGGCCCCCCGGTTGAGAAACGCTGCTCTAGACTACTACTAGAACCTAAAAACTGGTCAAATTTACCCCCATGCATCCCATTTTACGGTACTCTAAAATAATATGGGTACTTTTGCGCAAGGAAAAATTAATTTCCCATGTTAACATACTATGGCCCACATTTTATGTGTATCATACTGTATATGCAGTATGTATATTTTTTAGAAAACTTATGTATATTTTGTCTTTTAGAATATTGAATCAATGTTTTTATTAGGGGTTAGCGAATGAGCATATATTTTAATTCTTTGACAGTTGTTTTGTCAACTGTCAAAATTTGTTCAATTTATCAAAATTCCCAGTATAATATTCCAAAAAAGAAATGTTAGTGTCCGTTCTTCTTGTTGTGATGATTCTTTCAACCCTATTTTATATAAATACCCTTCATAATTTCTACAAAGGAAACTACAACACAGGTAAATGCATTAAGATCTAAATTAATTTAAATTCAATTTTAATGTATATTTATTTTAATTTTAAGATTATACTTATATAACATATACCCCTTCAATCGTCAATGAAGTATCAAATGAAGAAATTCGAGATAAGATCCTGGAAAAGGATTTCAATTGTAACTATGCCAATATTCCATTTCATCCTGCTAATTTTTTAAATAATTATATATTGTAACAATTCAATAAAAAAAGGAAATATACGAAAAGCACTTAATTGGGTAGTATAACAAAAAAAAAAATTTTGAAAATTTTTTTTTATGGGATTTTTCCCCAAAATATTTCAAAAAACTTTTGTCTCCCACCCTATCTCCCAGAGGGGTTGATCTAAAAATCTGAAAAAATCTCCACAATGTACATTGATAGAAACCGGACCAGTTCATCAGGAATTTTTGATCATATTAGTTTTACGAAAAATATCGATTTTTTGTATCGTTGAATTTTTTTTAAAATTTAATTCTGTGGTGTTTAAAGAAAGCTCTTAAAACGTATGTTCAGGAACTGAAAGTAATTTTAATTTTTTTAATTAAAAAAAAAGATTTTTTTTTCAAAAATGCAAAAAAAATTATTGTCCCACACCCTGCAACCTGTAACCCCAAGGGGTTAAACTAAAAATCTGAAAAAATTCTATGTAATGTACATTGATTTAAACCGGAAACGTATTATACGAAAGGAATTTTTGATCAGATTTCGTTTAGGAAAATATTGCAGTTTTTGTGTTTTTGACGAAATTAATTATATTTTTAATTCATTGCTAAATTATGGCTAATAATGTTAGTGATTTTTTGTACAAGGTATCTCAAAAGAAATTTTATATTTAGTGGATCGATTAAAAAAAAAGTAAGCCGTATATAGAAAAAATGTTTATTAATTATTAAAATACACTTTTTGGGGATTTATTTCTTAAAAATAATATCGTCTAAATGTAGACCCTCGCGTTCTCGGCACTCATTTAATCGAACAGTAAAATTACTTATGCCGTCTCGGCAGGTGGACTCAGGGATGGCTGCCATTTCGTGACGGATATTTTCTTTCAAATGCGCCAGAGAAGTCGGTTTATTGGCGTAAACTTTAGATTTAAGATAACCCCATAGAAAAAGTCCATAGGGGTTAAATCTGGACTGCGTGGAGGCCAATTTATGTCACCTCTCCGGGAAATCAATTTGCCTGAGAAAATTTCACGAACACGTGGCAGAGACATATTGGACGTGTGTGAAGTTGCTCCGTCCTGTTGGAACCATGTTCTTTGGTTATAGGTCTTTGTGCATAATGCGATGTAATGATGATCTATGCACATTTAAAGCACTTGCGCGCTTCCGAATTGAAAGGTTCGGGTCGTCACGAACAGACTGATTAACATTCTCCACGTTTTCTACCGTTCTTGATGACCTAGGTCGCCCGGATTTTGATTTATCCAGCGTTGTACCAGTCTCTTCAAACTTTTTAACCCAATGTCGAATGAGAGGAATGCTTGGCGCATCATTTAAGTGGCGAAAACCTCGAATACTGCAGAATTTTCTACGCGCTACAGTCGCCGAATCACCGTTTTTGTAAAACTCTCGCACGCATAACGCGCGGTCTGCTCCCGAGAAACGCTCCATAGCGACTGAATTCCCAAGAGCCAGGCTACCGATTGACATAACCCCCGCGCCCCTCGGATACGTTGCGTTCACGCAGTAAGCTAAATAAATATAAAATTTCTTTTGAGACACCTTGTATTTATGGCTAAGGTAGTGTGTCCTATTTTGTAATTAAAAATATAATAAAAAAAAAATTAATATCTGAGAATCGAGTTCAAGTGTGTAGAGTGTAGTGTTCAGTAGACTTCTATTATTATACGTCATGATTCAACTTATTGTTTGAATTACTTTAGTTTTTTGTTTTTAAGTTCCAAACGTTTAGGCGAAACTAAATTGGAATTTTGTTCTTTTTTGTTCTGGTTGTTATGAGAAGGGACCTTGCTTGGGTTATTTCATGTTTGACGTTTGGTATGTGAAAATTTTAAATTCCAACAGTGAAACTATGGAAACGAAAGACATTTATTAAAAATTTTAATACATTTCTTTATATTTTGAAGGCAAAAACAATAAATAAATGGGAAATTTTTAATAAGAATGACAAAATATTAAAATGCAATGAAAAGGACATTTTATAATGACAATCAATTTAATCTAGAATTTGCAATGTGAGTATGATTTACAAAGCTTAAACAAAATGACCAAAAGTCCGAATTAATAGATAAAAATCACTAGATTTCAAAATCTAGTTCCACCTAAACGTTTGGAATAGTCTATACCAGCGGTTCAATTTTGACATTAACTTTACATCCCCCAACTTTTCGCTTTTATTCAAATAACTCATTTAATAAAAATCCTACATGGTCAAGACATTTTGTTACCTAACTAGTTGACATAACTAAACAATAATTAGTAAAAAATTAATTATTTTTATCTAGAGATGGGAATTTCGGCTCAGTTTGCGGAACCGGATCAGTGGAGGTCGTTCAGTTTGTTGAGCCGGTTCATTGATCCGGCTCAGTGATCCGGTTAAGTAAACATGTCTCCGAAACACAGGACGGTCGTTAGTTCGTAGGTAGAAAGTCGCTTAGAGCCGGTTCTTGCAATATATAAACTGTAAATATGATCCCGACACACAGGTCGGTTGTTCGGTCGTAGGTAGAACATCGTTTACAGCCGGCTCTTGCTTAGAGCCGATTCTTGCAATATATGAACTGTAAACATGATCCCGAGACGCAGGTCGGTCGGTCGTTCGGTCGTAGGTAGAACGTCGCTTAGAACCGACTCTTGCTCAGAGCCGGTTCTTGTAAACATGATCCCGAGACACAGGTCGGTCGGTCGTTCGGTAGAACGTCGCTTAGAGCTTAGAGGTAGAACGTCGCTTAGAGCCGACTCTTGCTTAGAGCCGGTTCTTTTAAACATGATCCCGAGACACAGGTCAGTCAGTTGCCGGTCGTCCGGTCGTAGGTAGACCGTCGCTTAGCCCCGACTCTTATCTAACATTTTTGAAACAAGCAATTCACTTTATGTAGGTACTGTATTTTAAACCAGATGTGTTAAATTTATAGCGATGTTTATTGCCCTTATAAATCGGACATCTGGGATTTGGGCAATATTTTTAATATTTTTATATAGTATGGTTGTAAGAAAATACAGACTAACCCTATTAGTTTCAAATAAACTGCCCTACAAATTGATGACAAAATACACTTTATGATAATACATTACAAGCCAAGTTCTCGCGAAGTTCAACATGACATCGATCCAGATCCGGATCACTCCGGTCACTGTTCACAATCGCCCGACCAATCGTATCCTTGAAACTTGAAACTATACAGTGAGCCGTGAGCCGGCTCATTTCAATTTGGTGAACCGTGTCACTTCGGTCAGTGTACTGAGCCGGCTCAGTGAGCCGGTTCGTTCATGAACGACCCATCTCTATTTTTATCCAACTGCAAATTATTTACAGAAAACATATTATAATAAGATCTATTTTCACCAATATTTGACCAAGAAATGTTTGTATGAGTTTAACGTTTTATAATTTGTAACTTTTTTAATTCTTTTAACTACTATTTTTATTCATTTTTTGTTTTTTATTCCATATGCTAATAAAAATGTTCATCTCTATAAATGCGCAAGACCATTTATTAAAATAACTAGCGATACATTTTTACCAATATTTATTATAACGTAGAGCCTATGAGATTATTGAGCCAGAAATTAAGTCTCAAGAACGATGTAAAATGCCTAGGGTCGGGATGTGGTCCGCAAAAAAAATATTGTTCAAGAGGGGGTCCTCGGACTACATAAGTTTAAGAACCCCTGGCCTATATCAATAAGTAATAAAGCAAATAACACATTGTTAACAGTGAGTAATTCATTTATGAAATGAAAAAAAAAAATGAAGTCATTTATCAATATATTTCTTATTAATTTAATTAAGACTTGAATACGAAGCAAATGCAGAAAAAAACCAGTGGCGCAAGGAAACCTCCGCTAGACTTGCCCTCCCATAAAAAAAATATTAAAAAAAAAAATAAACTAAAAAAAAAAAAAATTTAAATATTAGATAAATCTTCAAAAATACATCAAATTATGTTCTATACAAATTTTTGTCCAAGGCTTGCTTTACTAGTTACGAATTAATTATCATGACCATGGAAACGTTACATATAAGTATGAAACCAGTGGCGAAGGGAAACCTCCGCTAGACTTGCCCTCCCATAAAAAAATATTTAAAAATAAAATGTAAATTTAAAAAAAAAAAATAATAATATTTAGATAAATCTTCAAAAATACATCAAATTATGTTCTATACAAATTTTTGTCCAAGGCTTGCTTTACTAGTTACGAATTAATTATCATGACCATGGAAACGTTACATATAAGTATGAAAAAATTGAGACTTTTTAAATAATTTTACAAAAATGTTTCGAAATTTTTCGTTTTATCAAAAAACGTCTCAAATAAAAGTTATTAGTTATTGCATTTATAGTAACTTTTGTTCAATAAATTTTTTCGAAATATTTTTCTGTTGCTAAATATTCGCAAAAATCTTAAAATCGACACGAGTAAACTCCCATTTCTAGTCAACCGATTTTCATAAAAAACAATAGGGTTCTTCCCATTTAATAGAAGAATTTTTTAGTACCAGAACGAACTCTTTAAGTTAAACCGTTTTTGAGTTATCGTGTATATACACACACACACACACACACACACACACACACACACACACACACACACACACACACACACACACACACACACACACAGACACACACACACACACACACACACACACACACACACACACACACACACACACACACACACACACACACACACACACACACACACACACACACACACACACACACACACACACACACACACACACACACACACACACACACACACACACACACACACACACACACACACACACACACACACACACACACACACACACACACACACACACACACACACACACACACACACACACACACACACACACACACACACACACACACACACACACACACACACACACACACACACACACACACACACACACACACACACACACACACACACACACACACACACACACACACACACACACACACACACACACACACACACACACACACACACACACACACACACACACACACACACACACACACACACACACACACACACACACACACACACACACACACACACACACACACACACACACACACACACACACACACACACACACACACACACACACACACACACACACACACACACACACACACACACACACACACACACACACACACACACACACACACACACACACACACACACACACACACACACACACACACACACACACACACACACACACTGTTGCTAAATATTCGCAAAAATATTAAAATCGACACGAGTAAACTCCCATTTCTAGTCAACCGATTTTCATAAAAAACAATAGGGTTCTTCCTATTTAATAGGAGAATTTTTTAGTACCAGAACGAACTCTTTAAGGTAAACCGTTTTTGAGTTATCGTGTATACACACAGACAGACAGACAGACACACACACACACACACACACACACACACACACATACGGACGGCACTTCGAAAATAGGTTTTTTGGATTCCCTGGACCATGAAACGTGGTCATCCGTCAAAATCTCGACATCGAAAATTTTCGCGATTACAATACTTGCCCCTTATATATTAAGGTCGGGCAAGTAAAAAACGCTTGGATTTTTTAATTTAAATATTATTATGATGAAATTTTCGCAAATTATTCAAATTTGGATTAGAAAATTTAAATGGAAGCTCTTAGTATAATAACAAATTACACTGATTAACAAAAAACTGTTGATTTTGATGTGATTATAGAACAAATATTCCTAGACATCCAGTATTATGTTGATTTCTTACACTTCTTAAATACCTATAAAATCCTGAACTGGGTGAAAATTCACACTCAAAAGAAATTTTTTAGTTTTTAGGTTACATGCATACATATGTACAAACGAACTAATTTATATATTAGTAAGTGTAGATTATAGAGATGGATCGTGATGGATTTTCCATTTCCACGTTGGTTATATTTAGTAGCAAAATTTAATTTTGTGTTAACAGTTCATTTGAGCGACTAATGCATTTCCAGTTCACCTGGACTGCATTATCGGAATCCAATATTAATTAATTTGCCCGTGGAATATCGGAAATAGAAATTTCTAGAACGCAATTCCCACCAAACAGATATAAAAAAAAAACTAAGTATAAAACTGAATTGTTATTTTTTTCTGCAGGTACAGAATTAAGTGAAAAGGTTCTTAAATAAAGTATTTGGTAAAGTTAAGTAAAGCTATCATTTATTTCAATGGTTTAAGTCATTGGTTAAAAAGTTGATCAACTCGTGCCATTGATGTACAAAGCTTAAATATGAAGTTACATAAAAATCCTTTCAGCCGAATTTGCTCTGCACGTGTACACAGACCGACAGACATCACGCTAAAAATAGTTAAAATGTTATGTAGGGACCTCAATTCGTGGAGATCCATCGAAATCTCGAAATTTCAAAATCGATATGATCACAATACCTGCCTTATATATGTTGGCGGTCGGTAATTAGTTCGTTTAATGCTGAGGTATAATTTTGTATTTGTAATTTTATTTTATATTTAGGTTCTTGAACCTGAAAATATATGTTGTACCTGAACTTGAAACCGAACCGAAATTAATACGTTGAGCGTGAATCCGAACCAAAATAAATTCAGTTTTAGGTCTGTGACTTCTAGTAGTCAATATTTTTCAAAAAACTTCGAAAATCGTTTTGTCCTTAAACTGTATGTTTATTCACTTTTACTCAGTGTTTAATTGCTTTCAAAACAAAAACATATTAATAAAAAATATCATAAATAATAAGAGTGGCGCCCCACGCCGAGACTAAAATACCATAAAATGTCAAAATTTTATTATTGTTGATATTTAAAAATTAATTAAGATGTCAAAGAAAAAAATTAAGATAACTATATTAATAAAATAATGGTATCAAGAATTACATAACCAAACAGTGGCGTAACAATGATTTTATAATAGGGGGCATTACGTTTAATAATAATCTTTATTAAACTTCAAAAAGGTACAAGTTATGTCGACAGAGTGTAATTAGTACACAGAAAAAAATTGAAAAGTATTACATATAATATAAATTAAATAGTGTATACAATTTTGTCATTGAAGAATTCTTGCAGTGAATAGTATGTCTTTTCAAGTAGAATGTTTTTAAACTTCTTCTTAAATATAGAGGTTCTTTCTTGTCTGAGACCTTCTGGGAGATGATTATAGATGCGGATTCCTATGTTCTGTCTTGATGAGGGCTGTAATCTGACTTTAGGAACTGTAAGATTTTTCTTAGACCGAATGTTGTGGTTATGAGATTGTTCTCTAGTACTTAGGGTTGAACACATTTTCTTAATTTCCAGAGCTTGAATTAATACAAATTGGTCATAAAAAGTAAGAATCTTGAGCTTCTTGAAAATAGGTTTACAGTGGCTAGTTCTTGAAGAAGCTACAATAGCTCTGACAGCCTTTTTTTGTAGTTTAAATACCCTTTCTGCTTGTGGCGTACCACCCCATAGTAGTAAGCCATATGACATGATGGAGTGAAATAAACAAAAATAGGTTTGTAGGGCGATTTGTTTATTTGCAACAGTCTTGATTCTTCTAATAGCAAATATTGCGCTGTTGAGTTTCAAACCGATTTTGTCTACATGAAGACTCCATGTCAACCTGGTATCAAGGTGCAGTCCTAGGAAAGTGCCTGTCTCATTACTTCCACGTTGTCTATTTGATGTAAAGGTGATAGTTTTTGTTTTGTTCTGATTAAGCGTTAATTTATTAGCTCCAAACCATACTGCTGCTTCGGAATAAGAATTTGATGTTTTTTGTTTCAAACTTTCTGGATCGTTGTCACTAGTTCCTAATGTTGTATCGTCCGCAAATATAACAGGGAAAGATGTTACGTTGTCCGGCAGATCGTTTACATATATTATGAAAAAGAGGGGTCCTAAGATCGAACCTTGTGGTACACCTTCCTCAATAATTAAGGGTTCACTGAATGAGGTTTTGTGACATACTATCTGTTTCCTATTTGTTAAATAGGACTGTATGAGCTTGAGAGGAGTACCTCTGATACCGTAATATTCTAATTTATTCAAAAGATGTTGATGTGGTACACAGTCGAAAGCTTTACTTAAGTCACATAACTGAATGGAACAATCTTGCTTATCTTCCAGTGCTGTACAGATATATTGAATTAATCCCTTTGCTGCGTCCGTTGTATTTCTGTGCGGTCGAAAGCCATATTGTTGATCAGAGAAGTAATAATTTTTCTCAAAGAAATTTGTAAGTTGGTTTGCAATCACACGTTCCAAAATTTTAGAAAATATTGGTAGAAGTGATATTGGCCTATAATTGTCTGGTTGAGCAGAGTCTTTACTTTTATATATAGGAACAATTTTAGCTATTTTCATGTTTTCTGGAAATATAGCTTCTTTTAGACATGCGTTGATGATGTCACAAAGCGGATTTGATATTTCAGATGAGACGTATTTAACTATTTTGGAATCAATATCAAATATATCTTTACTGAGCTTTGGTTTTAGTTCATGTAGAATATTTACAACATCAGATGGCGTGATTGGATGGAAAAAAATTGTCAAACCGTTTACTCTTTTTTGCTGTAACCATTGTTTAACCATTGAATAAAAATACTAAAGGAATAAGGCTTTATGGATTTTTAAATTTTTTCTGACGGAAATTATCATTCCAAGGAGCACAATAATAATAATAAAATAATAATAATAATAATAATAATAACAATGGCTGCCAATATTTTGCTGTTTTCGTATTAAAAAGTAACATTTATTTTAATAATTTAAAGTACAGTCAGCGCTCACTTAACGTACTTAATACGTTAAGCGATTTGTACGTTGAACGGACGGCGTATTTCCATATAAATGTACATGATTACGATTTTTTGGTACACACATTGCTTCTCCATGTCCGTATGAACGTACACTTGTCCGCACGAACGTACAATTTGTCCGCACAAACGTACAATCGCTTTCTGAATGGGCATTCGCTGGGAATTTGTGAATTATTACAGAAATAGAGGTGGAAAATATTGTAAAATTAATAGATAATTCGGACCCTGATTTGGAAACGATGTAATTCGGAATCTTCGCAGTTGTACCGCTTGTTACAAAGTTATGTATCAGGAAAAGAAGAAGGCTTCAGTTTAATTAACTGTGGACAAATCTTTGACAAAAAATACCAACAGTGGATAATTCTTGTATGAAATGCATGTATTTATTTATTTTCTATTCATTATATTGTTAGTATTTTTTGTGAAGAAAAAAGTACATAAAATTTTATAATCTATTCAGTCATACGCCCATTTTGTTTGTCCGTCAAAATTTGCATGTTACGGAAATCTAGCAGCATTTTCGGCGACGGGTCCAAGTGAAGTGTACGTTCGTGAAGATATTTGTACGTTCGTGCGGACATATTGTAGGGTGACCATTCGTTCCGCATTTCGCGGGACGTACCGCATTTTTATTTTGCCGAATTTTGCTCTGTACTTATATGTGAGAGGTGAAGACTTTTTTTTACTCTTTACTTATATTTGGGAGGTGAGGACCTTTTTAGGGTTTTGTAGGTATGACCAAAAAACCCTTATACCGTCATTTTGTCGTGTCTGTCTGTCTGTCTGTCTGTCTGTCTGTCTGTCTGTTCGGTAAAAATTGTAGCCAAACGGCTAAACCTAGAGAGTTGAAATTTGGCATGCTTATACAACTCTTTGACCCGCACGTAGGAAAAATACTAAAACATCTAAAAAACATACCCCCCTAAAAATATAAACAAATATGTGCTCATCGAAAACAAAAATATTTTTTTTAAATTCTGAGTAGGGTGTCAAATGAAAGCCCTTAGTACGTGAATTAACGATCAAATTTTTATTTTTGCAAAATAAATTATTTTGATGCGATTTTTGCCAAAAATGTGCAAAAAAAAATTTGTCCCACACTCTGTAGCCCAGATGGTTTAAACTAAAAATCTAAAAAAATTCTAAGTAATGTATATTGGTGTGAACCGAAATAGTACAACAGGAATTTTTGATCAGATTATGTTTTTGGAAAATAACGCATTTTTTGTGGTTTTTGGTTCACAAAGTACAAAAGTTATACCAATGTAAGACACTCACATGCATGGCGTGCGATGGCTACATGCGTTAGAGCACTCTTAAACTGGCTGGAAAACGAAGGGTTTCGAGTTCGAGTACGGAGTGAATTTTATTTTTTCTGTTTTTTTTTTGCCTTTTTATTATGTTGAAATTATTTTGTCAAAATTCTAGTTATATTTTGACAAATGTTGTATTTAATTTTTATGAGCGTAAATTTAATAACCAGTCTTATTATATGATTAACAGACGATAAATTATTTTTTTTTTAAATATCGTTCATTTTGCCGTGATTACTACAAAGTAAAATTTGTCCTACACACTCAGCATACCGCCTTCACTTATTATATACCTGCGAAATCCTGCAATGTGTGAAAATTCACACTTCACATCAATTTTTTTTGTTTGCTCTTCACTTATATTTCGGAAGTGACGACCTTTTTTTGCTCCGTCCCGCATTGCCTTCTCCAAGAAAATAATCACCCTAACATACTGCCAAAATATATCTGTACGTAACATCGAACGTACGTTAAGCGGCCGTACGTTAAGTGAGGGCTGACTGTATATTCATAATTTATAAATCATAAATAAAAGACAGGGCTAAAATTGTTTTTAGTTATTTTATACACAAAATTACGCAATTAACCTGATATTTGGTATTTTGTCAAAATGGGTAGCTGTACTGTTTGTGGAAGAGCATAAACGCAAAATACAAAAACTAAAAGAAGTACTTTTCATTCGTAAGTAGGTACTTTTCATATTATGTAATTGAATTAATAAGATTTTGTTAAATCTCCACATACACTTTACTTATGGACAATGGTATACTGTCATAATTTTCTGCTAAATTAGGTGTACAACTTTACTTCCGCCGTTTTTTCCGAAATTCGAGGCTTTATTGTAAAAAACTGGTTATACATTTATGATTCAAAGTATTGGTCATTGTCGGCCTCTACTTTCTCCCATCTTTCGGACAGCATACGAATCCCGCATTGAAAAAACTGGTCATCCTTTGAAGCGATCCTCGAATCCTATTTTTTACTTCTTCATAAGACCGGAAGTGCTGGTCAGCCAGGCCATGTGCCATTGGTCGAAACAGGTGATAGTCTGAGGGAGCAACGTCTGGAGAATACGACGGGTGGAGTTGGACTTCCCATTTCAACGTTTCCAGGTATGTCTTTCAACATTTCTTGGTTTCAACTCATACGTCCCTCAATTTTCTTTCTTCTGAATCATTCCCATGTCTTTAAGGCGTTTTGAAATTACTTATTGAGTCACTCTCAATGATCGTGCCAATTCTTCTTGACTTTGACACGAGTCTTCATCAAGTAATGCCAATTCTGCATCTTCGAAAACCTTCTTTCTTCCACCGCTATGCCGGTCTTCGACGTAAAAATCACCGTTCTTGAAGCGTTGAAACCACTCACGACACTTTCTGTCACTAATAATGGCCTCACCATAAATATTTCAAAGCATTCGATGAGTCTCAGCCGCAGATTTCTTTATATTGAAGCAGAAAATTAAAACCTCCCGCAAATGACGAGAACTTGGCTGGTAAACTGATATTTTCAATCGAGAATAACTTTATGATGCAGACACAAATCGAGTAATCTTTTTATGTTGACAGATGCCCAAGTTTATTGCATGACGTCTATGGTCTATCTATTTCGACCACTACTTACCGCTAAAGCCATCTATAGGAAAACGGCGGAAGCAAAATTGTACACTTAATAAGTTCTGTATGTATTTATTTACTTGTGTGTATCATTAACTTTATTACAATAAATTAAAAATGTATAATAGTACTTTATTGATTATTTGTATCTCCTATCTAGTGTTTATGAAACGGTTATAACCGAACCGCAAAACCGCGGTTTTCAGTACAAAAACCGAAACCGCAAAATCGCAATAAAAAACCGCGGTTTTCGGTTTATTCTTAAGAAATTAATCCTTAAGAAAAAATATACAAAGGTAAGAAGGTCATCTCTCAAATGAGGCAACAAATGTATTATTCTTGAATAAAGGCATTAGATTTAAAAGAATATCAGTAGATAGGTGCATAATGTATGCTACCAACTAGACTTTTTCTTTTTTATTAGATATCAAACATAAAGAAATGTATTGGCGCCAGACGCAATGCGCATGGGAAAGTCAGTGCGCCAGAGCGTACTATCCACTATTAAAGCAACATCTACCTACGCCGAAAGAACATTTTCATTAAGCGCCAACTTCTGGACCAAATTGCGTTCACGTTTAAATGACAAACATTTAAATAGTCAGAGCCGGCGCAAACGGGCATGCAAGGCATGCGGTGCATGCGGGCGCCACTTTGAGGGGGGCGCTGACGTGAGATTCGAAAGGACGCTTAATAAAAGTTATGTAGTGAAATGTAATTTTAGAAGTGAGGACCTTTTTTGTTGATCTAGGGGGGCGCTCAAAAAAATCTTGCCTACGGGCGCCGCAGACCCTTGCGCCGGCTCTGTAAATAGTTTAGTGTTTTTAAAAGCCTTTTATTTAAATTTAAATAAACCTTAAGTTAGTATCCTACGTAGGTTGTAGTGTATAATTATTGTATGGTTTTTTATTAGTATCAGTTTTTTTATAGTAAAGTACAATAGTGTATTTCAACACATAATAAAAATTTATTGATTTATTTTAGAGTATCTATAGTAGAAAAAATTCAAAACTTGAAAAACCGAAACCGAAACCGCGGTTTTTGATTTATAAAAACCGAAAACCGCGGTTTTCAAAAAATGCGGTTTTCCAGATACTCTACTCATATCTTTAGCTTCGTTTGAAAATATCAAGATTGATATTTTTTCTTTTTGTACCAATAAAGGTTATTTTAATAAATGGCCCCACGTCACTGTACAGCCATTTTGAAAGACCATCTTGGTCTTTCCAAATAGCACGTAATACTCCTTCCTTTGGTATTTTTATTCAAAGAGTTTAACATAGCTGAAAGAGCTGACTTCAATATTTCTCCAAACTAATAATATAAAAACGCCCCTGGCTCTTAATAAACTAAACATAAATCTTTATATTTTGTTTCGGGAGACATTTTATCACTTCGGCTCCAATTTGACACTTAAATTTGACATAGATTGGTATTAATTATTATTTTTTATGAAGTCTACATCAAAAAATATGTTTTTTAATTTGTTTACTAATATGTACGAAACTACAATTTTTTTTCCTCACATTTTCAGCCGTGCTGACGTTTTATTGGTCTTGTATTAATACTTATTTAAGATATTTCTTTTTGTTTTTTTGAATTTATTCAGAAACGGTAAACGGTAGCTTGTAATTGAGATAATTTTTGAGATCTACGACTCAAAATATATAAATATACACATTTTGAAGTAAATCAGAGAGAAAAATTTTTTGCCCTTACGATTTTTTCGATTTTTGGCCATTTTCAAAGGTTTTGTTTGACGATTCGTATTTATTGTAAAAGAAGGATTATTAAGGCCCCAATTTTTTTCCAGACTAAACAATACACGGAGATTTCAAAAATTCAAACCGCAGTTCTCTATATTTTATTGTTTTCAAATTAGAATTTTTTGGAATTAAAAAAAAAAATGTAATACTTAAATTTTCGCAAAAAAAATTTTTTATTTGGGAGTTGCTTGAAAATTAGCTATAAGACCTTTTAGGACCTCAGGATCCCAAATATTCAACCGCAGGTCTCTATCTGATGTAGATTTTGAGATACGGTCTTTCGAAAATGAAATTTTTACAAATTTTCCAAACTACACAAATCAAAAAGGCGTTATCAAAGCAGGGCCCTATTTTTTATCTAGGTAGAAAAAAGTCTGTATATTTCGAAAATTCAAATCGCAGATTCCTATATTTTAGTTCTTAAGTTAGGATTTTTTTAAATTTCAAAAAGAATTTGAAAAATTAAAAATTTCGTCCCATAGCCCTCCGGTTGCTACCCCTGGTCTAATTCGTCCGAGATTTTTTTTCTTAATTTTAAAACTGTGATTACCACAGGACCGACCGCCATCACAAAGTATTTATTTAATTTATGCTGCGTTATCAAAAAATTGATGTGAAATGTGAATTTTCACACATTTCAGGGTTTTGCAGGTATTTAATAACTGAATGATGATTATTTGGGATGCCAAAACAAATTTTATGTCAAAATATTTTTTCATGAATTTTAATTCGAATGCCTAATACCATTATTTAAGTTTCTAAATATGTGCAGTATTTTTTTTACATAGCAAGGTTCATTAAGATCTGGAAAATTGCGCCTATGGCTTCTATTGGTTGCTTAAATCATTAGCCCCGCCCTCTGATTTCGTATACATCAAACAGAATTAAATTATAATTTCAACACTTCCCACTGGTTATTAAATTTACGCTTATAAAAATTAAATGCAACATTTTACCAAAATATAACTAGAATTTTGACAAAATAATTTAAACAAATGAAAAATGCAAAAAAAAAACAAAAAAAATAAAATTGATAGGATTCGAACTCTAGTTTGCAAGTTACCTGTTTAATATTTAACATATTTTAGTTAAAAACACAAAAAATGCATTATTTTCCGAAAACATAATCTGATCAAAAATTCCTGTTGTACTATTCCGGTTCACACCAATATACATTACTTAGAATTTTTTCAGATTTTTAGTTTAAACCATCTGGGCTACAGGGTGTGGGACAAAATTTTTTTTGCACATTTTTGATAAAAATCGTGTCAAAATAATTTATTTTGCAAAAATAAAATTTTGATCGTTAATCCACGTACTAAGGGCTTTCATTTGATACCCTACTCAGAATTTTTAAAAAATACTTTTTTTTTCATTGAGCACATATTTGTTTATATTTTTAGGGGTATATGTTTTTTAGATGTTTTAGTATATTTTCTATGTGCGGGTCAAAAAGTTGTATAAGCATGCAAAATTTCAACTCTCTAGGTTTAGCCGTTTGGCTATAATTTTTACCGAACAGACAGACAGACAGACAGACAGACAGACAGACAGACGACAAAATGACGGTATAAGGGTTTTTTGGTCATACCTACAAAACCCTAAAAATGTCTCAAATAAAAGTGGTTAGTTATTGCTTTTATAGCAATAGCACGAGTAAACTCCCATTTTTAGTTAACCGATTTTTACCAAAAGTTGATCAGCTCATGTCATTGATGTCAAAAGCTTAAATATGAAATTTCATAAAAATCCTTTAGGTCTTTACTGTCCAGTGAATTAATTTTGTTCAAATAAAAATTATCTAAATTTTGAAATAAAATAAATGATTTTGCAATATAGTATATCGAAGTGATAGTGTCAATAACTTTTTATGGCGCACGGCGTCAATTTAATTGATTATTTGACGCTAAACATTGATAAAATTTTATTACGAAAAATAACATTTGAAATTTCTGCTTAGATAAGGGAAATTTTAGAAATTTTGCAATATTTTAATTTATAATGAATATACCGCTATAATCCGTCTCAATTTGTAATACGAAACTAGTTCTGGTTACTTTGGTGACTGTTGTGGTGTAAACAGACTTTGGCGTATCCCTGTGAACCAATACTATGATAATATTATAAATGTATTGTCAATATACAGTCTGTTTCAAACGGTTAGGCGGAACTAAATGGGAATTTTGTTCTTTTAGGTTGTCACGAGAAGGGACCTTGCTAGGATTATTTAATTTTTCACGTTGAAATGTCAAAATTTAAAATTCCAACAATGAAACCATGGAGACGAATGATATATGTCAATGTCAATTATTTTTTTTATATATTTTAATGACAAAAATATAAATAATTGGGAAATTTGTAATAAGAATGACACAAAAAATTAACATATAAAGAAAATGACATTTTAAAATGATGAAAAAAATTACCAAAAAATGTTTATTGTAAGTATGATTTACAAAGCTTAAACAAAACGGCCGAAAAGCACGATTTAAACGATGAAAGTAACTAGATTGCAAAATCTAGTTCCGCTTAACCGTTTGGAACAGACTGTACAACATAAAAAATGAACTTTCCCTGTTACTTACGTAATACAAAATGAGACAGATATTACTATCTGGAAAAAGTAAAAAAACTAAGATGCCTATCTTTGTCCTTTCTTGAATGACAGCAAAAAACACTACAATTTGTTCTGCTTTTATAGTTAAAATTTTTCGATCCAATCTTTGACGATCTGTGCCGTATGCTTTGGATTGTTATCATTCCAGTCTGCGTACGGAAGCATTGTATTTTGCAAGATATCTCTATAATCCAAAGCATTCATGTTGCCATAATTTCGTCTTAGTGGACCTATTCATTGTGCCGAGAAGCATCCCCAGGCCATAACGTTTCCACCTTCAAATTTAACCGTCCCATTTGTATATCTCGGATTAAATCTTTTACAATCTGTTCCAAACGGTTAGGCGGAACTAGATTTTGCAATCTAGTTACTTTTATCGTTTAAATCGTGCTTTTCGACCGTTTTGTTTAAGCTTTGTAAATCATAATTACAATAAACATTTTTTGGTTAAGGTTAATATCATTTTAAAATGTCATTTTCTTTATATTTTGATTTTTTGTGTCATTCTTAATACAAATTTCCCATTTATTTATTTTTTTGTCAATAAAATAAGTAAAAAAAATATTAAATTTTGACATATGTCATTCGTTTCCATGGTTTCATTGTTGGAATTTAAAATTTTGACATTCCAACGTGAAAAATGAAATAACCAAAGCAAGGTCCCTTTTCCAACCTAAAAGAACGAAATTCCCATTTAGTTCCGCCTAACCGTTTGGAACAGACTGTATTTCTAGGCCTTTTGACATTCGATTTGCCATCACTTCCACACAAATTGAATTTTGTTTCATCTGAAAATAATACTGTTCCCCATTTGTGTTAGCTCCAGTTTGAGTGGGTTTTTGCAAATTGTAGACGAGCTAACCTATTTTTATTTGAAACAAATGTTTTTTTTTTTGCTATTTTGTAGCTGCGTAGATTATTGTCCATCGCACGTCGCCTTATATTTGATATATTTAAATCTAGTCCTAGGCTGTCTTTGATTTCTTTGGAAGATATTTGAGGATTTTTTAAAATTAATTTTAGTATTACACGGTGCTCCCGGCGCGTTGGTTGACGGGATCGCCCTCCCTTATGGGGTGCGTTTTGTTGGTAGCTGGTTAGAAGTACTAGAATTGATGCGCAAGAAAACGACAATTTTGATCGTGAAGTAAACATGGAATGACATTTACATGTAGGTTAAGTCATATGGTTGTAGAACAAATAACGAATATATTTCACCTAAATGGATAATCTAAATAATAAATTCAGAATAAGAAAACTTTATATTTGAAGCAAATATTCTAGAACGTAATGTTTTAGAACGAATAATTGCATTGTAAATATATTTTAAGTTTAGATTTAACAATACTATATTAAAATCATATAGGTATATTATTTTATATTATTTTAGGACACAAAATGAGAAAATAGCTAAAAGTAAAAATAATTTTGAAGCAGTAATACCAAGATTGAATTCTAAAACATTTAAAAACCAAATGAAAACAACTGCATTCAAATACATATTTTTCATCCCCACCACACTTATTCATTCTAGTCGTTCGACCTCGAGTCATCGAA
Source organism: Liopterus haemorrhoidalis (assembly GCA_963971575.1). Classification (NCBI taxonomy): domain Eukaryota; kingdom Metazoa; phylum Arthropoda; class Insecta; order Coleoptera; family Dytiscidae; genus Liopterus; species Liopterus haemorrhoidalis. The sequence continues at coordinate 35,177,905 of OZ020620.1, read as the reverse complement.
TGAGTAGAATGAATAGAACGAGAATATTGTCGCAAGAAAACGCGTATTCTGATTAAACCGAAACCAGAATTGGCACAACAAAACGCACCCATGGTAAGATTCAACTCTTCACAACGCGGGAAATTATAGATTTATGGATCTTATACTATTCAGAAATTTCTTTCTGTGTCATGCCGTTCTTGTATTCAAGTAGATTTTTTGATTTTATTTCAGAATTATAGTGAACACCTCCCATTTTTAGGGTTTTGTAGGTATGACCAAAAAACCCTTATACCGTCATTTTGTCGTCTGTCTGTCTGTCTGTCTGTTCGGTAAAAATTGTAGCCAAACGGCTAAACCTAGAGAGTTCAAATTTGGCATGCTTATACAACTCTTTGACCCGCACAAAGGAAAAATACTAAATCATCTAAAAAACATATACCCCTAAAAAATATAAACAAATATCTGCTCATCGAAAAAAGAAATATTTTTTAAAATTCTGAGTACTGTATCAAATGAAAGCCCTTGGTGCGTGAATTAACGATCAAATTTTTATTTTTACAAAATAAATTATTTTGAAGCGAATATAGCCAAAATTTTGCAAAAAAAATTTTGTCCCACACCCTGTAGCCTAGATGGTTTAAACTAAAAATCTGAAAAAAATTCTAAGTAATGTACATTGGTGTGAACCGGAATAGTACAACAGGAATTTTTGATCAGATTATGTTTTTGGAAAAAAACGAATTTTTTGTGTTTTTTGGCTAACAATGTACATAAGTTATACTTATGTAACACGCTAGTCTAGAAGGTGTATCCTGGTGAAATGGTTATGGCGCTGGCTTCTTACCCAAATACATCAGTTCGATCCCTGCGAGAGGAGACAATATTATTTTTTGTTTTTTTTTTGCATTTTTATTTTGTTTAAATTATTTTTTCAAAATTCTAGTTATATTTTGGCAAATGTCGCATTTAATTTTTAAAAACTAATTTTTAAAGTAATAACCAGTGGAAATTGTTGAAATTATAATTTAATTCTGTTTCAATGTACACGAAATCAAACGTGTACGAAAAAAAAGAGGAGCGGAGCTTATAACAACCAATGGAAGCCATAGGCGCAATTTTCGCAATTTTTGGCATCCCAAATAATCATCATTCACTTATTATATACCTGCGAAACCCTGAAATGTGTGAAAATTCACACTTCACATCAATTTTTTAAATTATTTTAAATACTATCTTCATGTTTTAAATAAACTTCGTATGTTCTAAATGTTCCAATCCCACTATTTTAAATTGACAAAGACAACTAATAAAAAATCGGTAAATCCCGCAAATAACGAATTCGTACGAAAATGAACTTCTGTGTAAATTGTAACAAAAATTCAACACTAAAATATACGTAATAATTTCAAATTGTACTGCAGTATTTCGTACAATAATCTTGCTACCAGTTAGCGTATTCAAGCGTATCAATTCTCAATAAAATAATTTTTATTAGAGTACTGTAAATGCTTTTTATGTGTTTTAATAAATTCATTTCTGAGAAAAATAAAAATTTCCTCGTTATCAAGAACGTAGTTTTCTATAGAATTTTTATGTGTATATTACAATGAATTTATTATGAAAACAAACTATAATTGAAGTCAATATAATATGTAGACTGTATGTTTCCATCATAAATAAGTTTTGAAGGACAAGTCCGCATGTGAACGTCTTTGACCGATGGTGACGCGTCGCTTGCCGGTATCATTAAATTTTACCCCACTGACATAAAACAAAATTACCATAAATCAAAAATTAACAGATTCAGAAAATATAACGGAGACCCAGTGGTACCAAATAGTGGAACAAATTGTATTGTTTTTTGTTGTCATTCAAGAATGGACAAATACGAGGGCTACCTTTTAAGTTTTTACAAAAAATAAGAAAGAAAAATTTTTTTTTGGAACAAACTGTTTTATTTCTTTTCAAAATATTCGCATTTAAGATTTATACACTTGCGTTCAAACCAATTCTCGAAACATTTTTTCCACTCTGAAGTTGGTATCTCAAAAACATGGTTTTCGAAGGCTTCAACAGCTTCAAGTGGTGAAAATCGCTGTCCACGCATTTTTTGTTTGACATTGGGGAACAAAAAAAAGTCGTTAGGGGATAAATCAGGTGAATACAGACATTAATTCGATGTTTTTCTCCTGCAAATAATTGTTTGGCGTGCTGTGTGGGAGCTTGCATTGTCATAATGAAGAATGATGCGACTTTTTGGTTGTTTTTCCTGATTTTGTCAATGACTTCTGGCAAACAAATTGTTGTATACTATTCAAATTAACTGTTCTCCGATCCTCTAAAGAAATGGTTGCAACATGTCCAGTACAACCGATCCAATCCAGTACAAGCGATCATTATCTTGGAAGTGCTTCTTGAACGAACAATTTTTGTGGGTTTCGGTTCATCTTGGAAGACCCAAACAGTGGGTTGTTACATAATTTTCGGTTCATATGAATAAATCCAAGTTTCGTCGCCTGTAACGATGTTGTATACGGATTTTGCAGTGCCTAGGTTGAATTTTTTTAGCATTACCTTACACCAATCAACACGAGCTTTTTTTTGAGCTTCGGTCAAATTATGCAGTTTCCATCGGGAACAGATCTTTTTCACAATTCATGCAAAATCGAATGTATTACAGTCTGCGATATGCCAAAGGATGCCTCTATGTCACGGTAAGTCACATGCTGATGTTCTTCAATCATTTTGCGCACAGCATCGATGTTTTTTTGAATCAAAACCGATTTTGGTCGACCTTCACGAGATTCATCACTGACGGACGCACAACCACGAAATTCTGCAAACCAATTGTAAACAGTCTTTGCTGATGGTGCTTCATTACTAAAAGTTGAACGAAGCGAATCTATGTGTTATTGTTGAGTGAGGCCTTTACTAAAATCGTAAAAAATCATCTAACGAAAACCTTCACGAGTAATCTCCATTTTTTCACATACTTGTTTTTTTTATGCTCACTGTCAATAAACTACTTGGTCAATTTATAAGCTGCCACTGATTTCACAATAACAAACGTCAAATTTTACTATTGTCAACTGACAATAACTGAAGCGCCTCTAGTGAGATTTTGAGAAACTGACGGTTGTAGGATAGTCGAGTTTGTTTACTGTTGTTTTCATAGCAAGTTTTTAAAAAAATGTCTTTAAAATTGCAAGAAAAAATTAAATGCAACGTGAATTGTTGTGTTTATCTTTGCAATGCAAAAGTAGGTCGTGATAGAGACCTAGGTTTTCATCGTGTTCCGAAACGTGGCAAAAAGCGTGTTTCTGCCATGGTGGTGCACGTGTAGTTATGGATAGAAGACAAGCATGGGAATATGTTCTTAGAAGTGGAAAGACAGTTAAAGACCATTTTAGAGTGTGTTCCCGTGTGTTTCAATAAATATCACATGAAGATACCATTGAACCTGTCAAAAATATCCTACCAAAGTCAGTCATGATGTAAAATGCAGTAGCGCCTCTATTGGTAGTGTCAGATGTCAATAGTAATGACACATTTCAATATTGCCATCTAGTGGTCGTTTGTAAAAACATAAAAGGTAACCCTCGTCATAAAAGGATCTAATTTTAATATAAATCCAGAAATACAAATCAAAATTTATAACTTCATACGCTAATGGGTTAACCTGTTCGCTATGTGCATATTTGCAGCTAAAACACTACTGTCGTCAATTGTATTTCCTTCTATTACAGCGCCGCCATCGGTAATGTCACTTTTCAATAGAAAAAGTACTAAAGTATATTTGTCGTGCAGGAAACGCTACGTGCTGGAAACGATTGATGCTTGATGATATAAACACACCTTTTACCTTTACCTATATCATAAAAAGGTAAGAACTCGGTAAACTAAACAATGGTGGCGAAGAATCAATTAAAGAAATGTTTACTTGATGATTACTTAGTTACAGTGTGACCTCGTAGTTAGCATTGATAACCTTTGAACTTTAGTTAAGGAAACAGACAAAAAATATAAATCATAAATTAAATTTTAAGGGTTTTCTGGTGCCATAACTTCAGTTTTATTAGTCTAGAACAGACAGATTGTATTTTCAATGATTATTTGATAAATTAATACATAAAATTGTTGTAAAACTTGTTCAGATCTAGCCAGTTTATTTCATGAATGGACTATGTTCTTAACAACTGACGTACTAGAGTGCCACACTGTTTTCCACACAGGGGGGTACTCACTAATAACCACCAGGAGACAGGAAATTTAAGAGAAGTTTCATTCAATACTAGGCAGGTTAACGAACGACCTGAGCCGTAGCAATGTTTTTGGCGCCCTTGGCAAATTAATTAAATTAACTTAAAATAGCGCCCTTTTAATAAACAAGTGATGACCTAAAAAAAGGTCCTCACCTCCAAAATACAGGTGATGACAAAACAGATCATCATTTCCAAAGTACAAGTGATGATACAAAAAAAATCAGCTGTGGCCACCACAGGACCGCCCGCCGTCATAAAGTACTTGTATAGGGTGACCATTCGTCCCGATTTTTGCGGGACAGTCCCGCATTCTAACTTTTGTGCACTTCACTTGATTTCTTGACTTGTATTTGAAGATATGAGGACCTTTTTTTTGCTCTTCACTTGGATTCGGGAGGTGAGGTCCTTTTTACCGACCGCCAACATATATAAGGGAGGTATTGTGATCATACCGATTTTGACATTTCGAGATTTCGATGGATCTCCACGAATTGAGGTCCCTACATAACGTTTACACTATTTTTAGCATGATGTCTGTCGGTCTGTCTGTCCGTCCGTTTGTCTGTCCGTCTGTCTGTCTGTCTGTCCGTCTGTCTGTCCGTCTGTCTGTGTACACGTGCAGAGCAAATTCGGCTGAAAGGATTTTTATGAAACTTCATATTTAAGCTTCTGCCATCAATGGCACGAGTTGATCAACTTTTGGTAAAAATCGGTTGACTAAAAATGGGAGTTTACTCATGTCGATTTTAAGATTTTTGTGAATATTTCACAACAGAAAAATATTTCAAAAAAAATGTATTGAACAAAAGTTGCTATAAAAGCAATAACTAATAACTTTTATTTGAGACGTTTTTTGATAAAACGAAAAATTTCGAATAATTTCTGTAAAATTTTTCGAAATTTTTGCCAAGTCTCAATTTTTTCATACTTATATGTACCGTTTCCATGGTCATGATAAATAATATCTCTGTTAGAAAATATTAGGCCACGTTATTTCTACTCTGCTGCTAGAATGTATTTTATATCAGTACTTTACGATGGCGGTCGGTCCTGTGGTGGCCACAGCTTTTTTTTTTTTGCTCTTCACTTATATTTGAAAAGTGACGACCTTTTTTTCTTGCTTTGTCCCGCATTGCCTACTTAAGAAAATGGTCACCCTATACTTGTATAAAATACAACACATGCAGAGCTGTGTACTGTGTACACGTGCAGAGCAAATTCGGCTGAAAGGAATTTTATGAAACTTCATATTTAAGCTTCTGCCATCAATGGCACGAGTTGATCAACTTTTGGTAAAAATCGGTTGATTAAAAATGGAAGTTCACTCGTGTCGATTTTAAGATTTTTGTGAATATTTCACAACAGAAAAATATTTCGAAACAATTTATTGAACAAAAGTTGCTATAAAAGCAATAATTAATAACTTTTATTTGAGACGTTTTTTGATAAAACGAAAAATTTGGAATAATTTTTGTAAAATTTTTCGAAATTTCTCAATTTTTTCATACTTAAATGTAACGTTTCCATGGTCATGATAAATAATATCTCTGTTAGAAAATATTAGGCCATGTTATTTCTACTCTTCTGCTAGAATGTATTTTATAAAAGTACTTTGTGATGGCGGACGGTCCTGTGGTGGCCACAGCTTATTTCTTTTAATACAAATAATATACAATAAATAATTATAATTTATAATAAATAAAAATATCCGATCACAGATAATTAACTTATATTATTAAAATCACAGTATTTGTTAAATTAATTCACAATATAATCATTAAAATTACTCAGTAGGAAACTATTTATATTTTTCCGAACTATGGATCTTTTTGAGTAGGTTTTTTGCTTTGAATCATTTTATATAAATCCGCACAATTTTCTTCATAATTTACTTTAATCAGTAATATTGCTTTTGATGTGTCTACATCAAGTTGAGTCTTGTCACTTGTCCAAAAGCTGTTCATCAAGGAAAATACCCTTTCGGTAGATATTTTTTAGTTCAAGTTTTGTAAAAATAAGTTTTGTTGAAATGTATTAAAAATAATGTTGAAAATAAGTACCTTTTCTAAAATTCGGGACAAATATTGCCTCTGAAAAAATTCGGGACGCAAGGCGGAAATTAGGGACTGTCCCGGCAAATTCGGGACGTATGGTCACCTTACATAAGCAGGAGTTGAACTTACGTCTATGCCTTTACTTAGCGGTCAAACAGGTACAAACGATTTAACATTTGCGGCACAGGCTTGCCGCTCTAGTTGCATAATATATTACTTTGCGACCATTCAAAAAAATAAGAAACGATGATTTTTTTTGACATTTGTTTTGCGAACTTCGTTTGTAAATTAAATTAATATAAAATGTCATTTTAAACAGACGTATAAAAATTATTATATGGAACACGTAAAGTAAATGGGTCGTTATTAATAAGAACTAAGTTTTTGAATAAATATTGTTACAATTTCAATAACTAATTTACTTTAAAAAATATGTAAATTAATTTTCACAAAAGTGTGGAAAAGAGTTAAATAGGTTTATTTCCTAACAGTCGTAGAAAAATATGTATTACAGCCCTGCGCGTGGTTATGACATGTCATATAAAAAGTGAGTGATTGAAGAATATAATGATTTTAATTGCGATGCACTTGCTGATATGTTCAGAGAGTACTAGAAATTATTTTACATATTGTTTACATCATCTTACATTGTAATTTTTATTGGTTTGTTTATTGTTTAATTGAAAAATATAATTTTTATATCAGTCGATAAACAGATACATCTACCAATGACATTTTAAGGCTACATTTCAAGGTTGCATTATCACAGTATATCGCACGTAACAGTATTTCGCGGAAACTGTCAGCTACGACGATTGGCAGTCGTTCAGTTTAAATATGTGAGGTTTGTATATATGCAATTTTCAATTCTATCTAAGTGGAGAAAAACAACGTTCTTTTTAATTTAATAGGATTAAAATGAATTATGGTCTAAATTGACAGCTTTTTAATAATTTTACTGTAACTTTCTGGAAAAGTATCTAGAAATATTACTATAGGCTATTTCAAGCTTTTAAGCACAACTGCAGGCTATTCCAAATGTTTAGGCGAAACTAAATGGAAATTTCGTTCTTTTAGGTTGTCACGAGAAGGTCCTGGCTTGGGTTATTTATTTATTTTTTATTTTATGTGAAATTGGCTTTTAGATTCTCCATTGCCAGCTGCGATTATTTAATTGTGTTTCTCTTTGCTTAATCTATTCTAACCGAAATAATGATTATGCTTTTAGGATTAGACAAGAGAGGGAGGTGGACGGGACAGGGGGTTTTGCCAGTGAGGCCCGTCACGGCAGGACTTTGGTAACATTTAGATGGGTGGCCATGGGGGGTTTAACAATAGAGTTGTGTATATTATTTATTTTTACCGACCGCCAACATATATAAGGGAGGTATTATGATCATACCCATTTTGACATTTCGATGGATCTCCACGAATTGTGGTCCCTACATAACATTTTGACTATTTTTAGCATGACGTCGGTCGGTCTGTCTGTCCGTCCGTCCGTCTATCCGTTCGTTCGTCCGTCTGTCTGTCTGTGTACGCGTGCAGAGTAAATTCGGCTAAAAGGATTATTATGAAACTTAATATTTAATCTTCTGCCATCAATGGCACGAATTTAAGATTTTTGCAAATATTTAGCAACAGAAAAATATTTCGAAATAAATTATTTAACAAAAGTTTTATAAAAGCAATAACTAACTACTTTTATTTGATTTTTTTTTTTTTTTCAAGTATAAATACCCTCCCTGTATAATAAATAAACCTATCTTCAATCTCACTCTCACCAAATATGCAAAAAACACCACCAATCCAATCATATTTAAGAATACCTTCTACGAAACCACCCATAAACATAAACCATTCCATGCCATATACACTGATGGGTCCAAAATTGACAATCAAACTGGCGCTGGACTTATATTTAATAATAATAAGTTCAAATTCCATCTACCAAACGAAGCTAGCGTATTTACTGCCGAAGCTTTCTGTATGCTCAAATCCACAGAAGAAATAAGGAAAAATCAACAAGAGCCAAACAAATACATCATCCACTGTGACTCTCTCAGCGTAATCCAGGCCATACAGCAGCAACATTAAAAAAATCCAATAATCAGCCAAATCCAAGATAATATCCATGAAGCGATTTCAGAAGGAAAGAAAATAATAATTATGTGGATACCATCTCACATCGGAATTAAGGGAAATGAACAAGCAGACAAACAGGCCAAAGACGCAATCCATGAAGAACTAATGGAAATAGCAGTACCAGCCAGCGATGTTAAATCTTTAATTAAACGAAAAGTTAAAGAAACATGGGACAACCACTGGAAGACCATACCAAATACAAACCACTTCAAGTGCATCAAAGAAGACACGACCCACTGGGAATCAAGAGAACAAAGAAGAGAACAAGTTGTTATAACAAGACTTAGACTTGGGCACACACTCTACACCCATCAATACATCTTCCATCACCTAGACCCACCACAATGCAATACATGCAACACAACAATTACAGTCAACCATATACTATTGCACTGTACACAATATCATACAGAACGAGTTCAGAATAACCTACCAAACAATATAGGAGACCTGCTGCGCAACAATCGTAACATTGAATCCAAAATAATTCAATTCCTGAAAGATATAAATCTCTACACAAAAATTTAACAGTCATCAAATACAGTAAAAATATGTTATTAATTAAGAAATCTGTTGTAAAATAATGTAATTTATATACCATGTTAAAACCTTAAAATACTAAAACTAAATGTACCCGGTTGCCAATAGCCATCGCAGCTGAGGCATCAGTAAATTCTTTAAATAAATATATATATATATATTTCGAAAAAAATTATTTAATAAAAGTTGCTATAAATGCCATAACTAATAACTTTTATTTGAGACGTTTTTTAATAAAACGAAAAATGTTTGTAAAATGTCTCAATTTTTTCATACTTATATGTAACGTTTCCATGGTCATGATAAATAATATCTCTGTTAGAAAATATTAAGTCAAATTATTTCTACTCTGCTGCTAGAATGTATTATATACAAGTACTTTATGATGGCGGTCGGTCCTGTGGTGGCCACAGCTGATTTTTTACGTTGGGATGTCAAAATTTAAAATTCCAACAATAAAACCACGGAAACCATGGAAACGAATGACATAGGTCAAAAATAAATTAAAATACTTTTTTTATATATTTTAATGACAAAAAAAAAAAAAAAATGAGAAATTTGTATTAAGAATGACACAAAAAATCAAAATATAAAGAAAATTACATTTTAAAATGATATTAACCTTAACCAAAAAATGTTTATTGTAAGTATGATTTACAAAGCTTAAACAAACGGTCAAAAAGCACGAATCAAACGATAAAAATAACTAGATTGCAAAATCTAGTTCCGCCTAATTGTTTGGAATAGCTTATAAATGGAATTTTTATTTTTGTAAGTTGTCACGAGCTCACTTTTTAGCGATTGAAGTGGGATTTTGCTAAAAAAAATGAACAAAAGCCTCATGTAAACGTTAAAACTTACTAGTTTTCAAAATTTAGTTCCACTTAAATCAAATAAACTGACTATAATGATACAGCAAACATTATTATACAAATGAATATTTAAAATGCCGCTGTAAATAACAAAAATATTTGAGAAAAGTTAAATCTGCTGATGTGTGCACGACTTTTTACTATAGTCGGATTGTTGATAGGTGACTGTTACATGTATGTATCAAGTAGTGCATTCATATAATAATCTAGTTACCATTTTTCAGCGATTTTAAAAATGTTTCTTGTTATTTGTCTTAGCTGTCAGTGTCTGTTAATAATATTTATTAATAGATCTTGCGGCCAATTATTTAATTTACCAACTTTAATTTTAAATCTGCTGGAATATTTTAATTCCGAAAAAGAGAACAATGGGCCACTTATTTCTCTATCTTGTGTCCGTCAAAGAGTAGCAGATGCCTTAAAGATTTCGGAATCAACAATTCGTAGAATTATAAAATGTAATAAATCTGAACTTCTCACTAACAAAATCACGAGAAAACGAAGGAAATTAAAATCTGAACCAGTTTATTTTATTGATATATTAGTACAAACGTATGGTCATGAAGTACTAAGATTACCTCCTTATCACTGCCAGTTTAACCCCCATTGAACTAATTTGGGGTATAACAAAAAATTATTATGATAGACATATTGGTCAAAACGGATATAGTGATAACGAAGCTTTGAAAATATGGCAAGTAGCCTGTGATCAAATTAGTTGTGAAACTTAGGCAAAATCTGTTAAAAAAATCGAAAATTTAATAAATGAATGGTGGGAAAGGGAAAGGATTGTTGATGATATTAATCCAATAATAATAAATACAAGAAATGACAGCGATAGTTCAGATGATGACGATATCATATCGCCGTTTCTGTTTGGTCACCAAGTCTTAGAAAAGATATTGACATTATGGAAAGAGTCCAGAGACGTGCTACGCGGCTACCATTTGGTTTCAACAGACTTCCCTATGATGAGAGACTTCGAAGATTTAATTTGCCCAAACTGGAAAATCGCAGAAGTCGTGGTGATCTTATAACTACCTACCGTGTACTCCATCGGAATTTTGATGCTGATCTTACTGGTTTGTTTGTACTTAATGTAGACTCTCGTTTACGTGGACATTCGTTAAAGTTATATCACGAAAAATTACGTAAGAACGTTCGGGCCAAGTTTCTTTCTAACCGAGTGTTTAATGACTGGAATAATCTACCTGAAAGTGTAGTGTCTGCCCCTAGTGTGAACAATTTTAAAAATAGACTGGACCTTTACAATCAGTTGCTACTATCCCCATAAACTGAAATTTTCTGTTTTTGTACAGTTTTTATATTTGTTAATGTTTGACTTTAGTTGTTTATCAAAGTGTTTTGTTTCTTTCAGCTTTCCTGTATCACAACAATGTGAAATATTGTAATTTTTCTATAAGAACTTTACAAGCCATTGGCTTCAGTTCTTTTTAAATAAATAATAATAATAATAATAATCATGCATTACAGTGACTAATTTTTTTAAAATAAAAATAAACATTTAAATACAACTTGTAGCAATATATTATATGAATAAATATATTTTTACTTAATATTTTATTACTTAGTACTTACGGGAAACATAAAAATTTACTTTAATTAAACAACAAATTATAATCCAAAATTTACGTATGAGTATAAGTTTTTCCTTATTTATAATTATTACCTTAAAATTAATAATTTTGTTTGTTTGAGTACTGCTGTAAATTTATTTTCGTGCTCAAATTAGTAAAGATATCTACGAATCATGCCGTTCCTTTCTAATGCTTTGTTTTTTATTAAAATAATTTGGAAGGTTAGTTGTCAACTTGCGTCACTATACGTTACTATGGGTATGCAAATAATTATAATGATATAGACGGAGAAAGCATATAGTATTGTATATCGATACTTGTAGCAACGAACAGTCACCTATCAGCAATCCGACTATATCACCGTATGTGCTCTCAAAATATGCAGTAAAAAATACACGATCGCGTATAAAATTTTGTACCCACCATTTTACAAGTTATGCAATACGCCGTACACATAAGTATTACTGGTTACATAAAATGCGTTATTCAGTACCACGTATAATTTGGGAAATTCTTTTGTAAAGATCTGGACCCATTAAGGGTTGAAATCACTTTATTTATTGAAACTATGTCTGGACAGTAATGTACCCTATTCTAACTATCTAAATCAAGTTAAATTCCGAGTTATATTAAAATATATTTTTGAAAATTCCTACACAAAATACCAAATCATATCTGTCAGTTTTCTCATAAGCGTGGCCAGAATTAGTGACAACAAATCAACTGTCAAATTCCATGCGTGCCACAAGAAATGTGTCACATTTTAGTCACTAAGAATGCGTGGGTAATAACTATTTTAGAAATACACGTTTATATATAAAAAATTTCAAATTGTCAACAGGGAAGTTATACAGTGGTGCAACAAGGAATTTTTAACTTATTCTAATATTGTAATAAGGTCAAATTTCGATGATGAGATTTTGGTAGTAAGGTCATATACATTTTTGGATTACCAGGTCTACAAGTATGAAATGCGGATTTTTTTTTTTAAATAAAACATTAAACTCAAAAGAACAGTAAAAGTTTATTTATTCAAAGTATGCTCCATTAGAAGTTATACATTTTTCCCATCTTTCAGGCAATTTGTGAATACCTCGCCAGTAGAACTCTTTCCCTTTCCCCGCAAACCATTCATCTAGCCATTCTTTCACATTTTCTTATGAACAAAAGTGTTGCTCGGCAAGTGCGTGACCCATCGATGCGAACAAGTGGTAATCTGAAGGGGCCAAGTCTGGTGAGTAAGGGGCATGGGGTAGCACTTCCCACTAGAGTGCCTCCAATGTGTTGCAAACTGCTTTTGTCTTATGTGATGAAGCGTTATCGTGAAGAAAGATTACCTTGTGCAGTCTTCTTGCGTATTCTGGTCGTTTTATGAGCAGCGAATGGTTCAATTCGATCAGTTGTTGTTGGTAGCGTTGGGTATTAACTGTTTCACCAGGTTTTAACAATTCATAATAGACCACACCCTTTTGGTCCCACCAAGTACAGAGCATTGTCTTTTTGCCAAAGGTATTCGGTCTTGCAGTTGATGTGGATGGTGAGCCTGGGTTCACCCATGATTTTTTGCTTTTGGGATTTTCAAAATAAATCCATTTTTCATCGCCAGTAATGATACGATGCAAAAAAGACTTTCTTTTGTATCGTGCAAGCAAAATTTCACAAGTGTTTTTGCGTTTTTCCATCTGCCTCTCATTCAATGCATGTGGAACCCATCTGCCGACTTTCTGGATCTTACCCATCTCTCGTAGGCGATTGGAAACAGCTTGTTGACTAACGCCTAAGTGCTCTGCTAGTTGTCTTTGTGATTGACTATCGTCTTCCTGTAGCAATGTTTCCAATTTTGTATCTTCATATTTTTTTGGAGGTTTTCCATGTTCTTTGTCTGTAAGATCAAAGTCACCACTTTTGAAACGCCGAAACCATCGTTCACACGTATCTTCCGAAGGAGCATATTCACCATAAGCTTCTCGAAGCAGTCGGTATGATTCAGCAGCAGTTTTTTTCAAATGAAAACAAAACAATAGTACTGTCCGCGAATGCTCTTTATTTGGCACAAAATTTGACATTTTTAACACAGTAAAACAAAACTATATGATCACTTTTCAAATTATAACCTATACGTATTTGACACTTAATGATAACTTAACAAAACGTCATATGTGTTGAAACTTTGAACTATACACTCTGTTTGCGCGACAAGTTTGAAAAAATCCGCATTTCATACTTGTAGACCTGGTATATGCTCGGTTCTCTTTGGTTCAAGCGGAACTAGATTTAGAATTCTATGAGGGTTGCCTTTTATTAGGGTGACCATTCGTCCCGCATTCTAACATTTTGTCCCGCAAAAGTCCCGCATTTTAACATTTTGTAACTTGGCTTTGGGAGATGAGGACCTTTTTTTTGTTTTTGCTCTTCACTTGGATTTGGGAGGTGAGGACCTTTTTTTTGCTCTTCACTTGGATTTGGGAGGTGAGGACCTTTTTTTTTGCTCTTCACTTGGATTTGGGAGGTGAGGACCTTTTTTTTGCTCTTCACTTGGATTTGGGAGGCGAGGACCTTTTTTTTGCTCTTCACTTGGATTTGGGAGGTGAGGACCTTTTTTTTTGCTCTTCACTTGGATTTGGGAGGTGAGGACCTTTTTTTTGCTCTTCACTTGGATTTGGGAGGTGAGTACCTTTTTTGCTCCGTCCCGCATTGCCTTCTTAAGAAAATGGTCACCGTACCTTTTATATTTCGGGACTTGAGATCAAAATCAATTATTTATCAACAAAAGTGGCTTTATTGTTTTCAAAATATTCTCCATGAAGATCAATGTACTTTTGCATGCGTTTGAACCAATTTTCGAAACACTTTTTCCACTCCGATTGTCAAATTATGTGGGATTCTGTGGGAAAACGCGAACAAATCTTTTTGACGGCCAAATGTTCATGCAATAGTGAATGTATGCTGGTCCCACTAATGCTCAAGGATACCTTAATCTCACGGTAAGTCACATGACGATCTTTCAGTATCAGTTCACGCACAGCATCAATATTTTCCGGAACAACAACCAATTTTGGACGAGCTTCACGAAATTCGTCCTTAAGCGAACTACGGCCCCGACTGAAGTCGGCAAACCATCGATAAACAATAGTCCTTGATGGTGCTTCATCGCCAAAAGTCGAATTAAGTTCATCGATGCACTGTTGTTGGGTTAATCCACGTCAAAAGTTGTAAAAAATAATCCGTCCAAAATGTTCACGGTTTAATTCCATTTTTAGCCGAGATGAATTTTTTCAAGTTACTGTAAACAACACAAATAGCGCTCGTACGTCAAAACGTTCTGAGTACGTATACAGTCAAAAATGTCAAACTTTATGATAGAAGTGTCAGTTGCCAGATGGCAGCACTAGTTTAGCGCAGTCCCGAAATATAAGGGGCAATCCTCGTATCTATATAAGATCCGTTTAAGCACCGTCTTGTAGAAACGGATACAGAACCGTATACAGATTTTTTTTATGGATCATCCGTGGATACGGAGATTCCGCGCACCACTAGTACATACATACAAACGAATTAATTTCTATATTAGTACAGATACACTTAGCTGTGTGCTAAACTATTCAGAAGTAAGGTCAAACAGCTTCTATATCCTTGCACACTGCATTATTAATTGAAATAAACCATACGTAACAAAATAACAATAATAAAAAACTAATAAAAATGTTACGCCAATGAATTGAACTTTTAAAATAATTTTAATATTTATGAATATTACAAAATTTTGTTTTCAAATTTTTTAAATAGCACAGGAAATATTTTTAAAAATAGTTTTTATATTTAAATTTTTATTTTGAAATCTTACGACCTAACCCAATCTTATTTAAAGGTTTTGAAAGTTCTGTAACAATATTTTTAAACATTTTTTGATAAAAATATTTTATAAAATTAATTTTTTTTGTTTATTAACCCTTTACTGCATAAATTTTTATTCTTGGCTGAAATAATTCATGAGCATTAGGAATTGGATCTTATTGATTATAGAAAAATTAATTAAAAAAATATATTTAAAATAATAATTATTACTTTTATGAAAAAATAATAATTAAAATAATAATTTAGGGTTTGTGCCATACATGGAACATTATGATTCTACATTATGTTACAAAAGTAAATGATTCTGTATTATTTGCTCGTCAATTGCTAGGTGTTCTTCATTAGGGATTAAAAGCAGTCGCCCTCGAATTTTTGAAAGAAAAGGTCGTATCTTCTAGTTGTCCTTTCTCAATAAATTCGAGTTTTCGTTGAAGTGCAAATTCCGCTTGATATCCTTAAATCTATTGCAGCCCATTACTTGAGTTACTGCAGGATCCATTGCTGTGTATGTGGCATATATGAACATTCATGAAGTAACGTTCTGATTCAGTTTTAAAAGTAAAATAAAAAATAAAAATCGGAATGTGCCATATATGGCACACTATGCGGTAAAGGGTTAATATTTAACAATTTTTTTAAACCTCAAAAATATTTTTACCGACCTTCAGATATAGAGAGGGAGGTTATATCAATTTTGATATGATGTATTTCACGAATATTTCGAAACAGAGAAATATTCCGAAAAAAAAAATTAACAAAAGTTGCTATACAAGTAATAACTAACAACTTTTATTTAAGATATTTTTTGATACGAATTAATAATTTTTTAAAAATTTAATACAAATTTTAAATTCTTACCTTAATCCTTCTCTGGAATTATCCTATCATTTGAATTGATTTAATTCAAATTCTCGAAATTCGTGCGTCAGAAAATTTTTGAAATACTTTGGCCGAAGCTTTGGATCATAACATAACAAATATTTCGAATATTATAACACTTAAAATGTAGCATTTTGGGTTATTAACACTATTAAAGAAATATTTAAAATAATAAATAGTTTAAAAACCAATTCAAATATAAATAGTTCCGCGGAATGAAAAATAAAATACTACAAAAACAAATCTACTACAGTCTGTTCCAAACGGTTAAGCGGAACTAGATTTTGCAATCTAGTTACTTTCATCGTTTAAATCGTACCTTTCGGCCGTTTTGGTTAAGCTTTGTAAATCATACTTACAATAAACATTTTTTGGTTAAGGTTAATATCATTTTAAAATGTCATTTTCTTTATATTTTGATTTTTTGTGTCATTCTTAATACAAATTTCCCATTTATTTATTTTTTTGTCTTTAAAATATCTAAAAAAAATATTTAATTTTGGCATATGTCATTCGTTTCCATGGTTTCATTGTTGGAATTTTAAATTTTGACATCCCAACGTGAAAAATGAAATAACCCAAGCAAGGTCCTTTCTCGTGACAACCTAAAAGAACAAAATTCCCATTTAGTTCCGCTTAACCGTTTGGAACAGACTGTACAAGAGCGAAATTTAAAACTGTTATCTCCGGTTGCATAAACTTAAAACTAGTTTAAAGCATTGTGTTGCTACGCATTTTTTTATTTCTAGTTTTAATCTTTAATGGAACTGAGTATTAATGTTACTTTTAGATTAAATTTATATTAGACGATTGAAGAACTGAATCAGTTAGTTAAAATTATTGACGCACAGCAATGATGGCTATTTGCACCTGAAGAACTGAAGAACGCACATAGTGGTTAAATTACACGTTTAATTTTTTTTTTTTTTTCATACATATAAATCCCATCCGGATTGTTAACACTATCACATAATATTATTAAAAGCTCATTAAAATCGGATTATCAGAGATAAGGAAAACTATTTGTTAAATGTATAAATATTACAATAATATAAAATATTAACACAACATGCAAGAATTTTCTAAGGCAGAGTTTTTCAACCTGTGGTCTGTGATCCATTCCCTTTGCCTGTGGTGGTATTTAAAAATTGGATCACGATCTGTAGTGTTCCATGATTTAAAAAAGGTAGAAAACTACTAAACCGATTGGTTTAACATAGTAAATCGAGCTTAAGAAAATTTTGGTTAAAATGTCAGTTTTATTAAAGTTGATGTTTAAATAAACATTATTTTTATTCAGTATAACTTGGGAAGCTTGTTATAAGTTGATTTTTTTGTGTTCTGGATAATAATATATATATATAATTTTGAAAATTAAAAATGCCATGGGATGGATATTTAAGCAATAATATCAGAGAATTAATAATAAAATAATATAATGACTGTGATAAACAAATTTCGATTGCGGAACAATTAAATTTGCACCGTTCAGTAGTAAGTACAACTATTAATAATTTTAATCAAAGAAATAGTGTAATAGCACTACCAAAACTAGGTAGATCTAGAAAAACTGACAATTTTTGATAAAAAAATTAAAATAAGTATCGATAAAGAAAACTTTGGCGTCATCAGATATAAAAAAAAAATATTAGAGGAAGGAAATGGACCAAACATTTCTTTAAGTACAATCAAACGTCGTTTTAGAGAAGCCGGCTTACGGGGATGCAGACCTGTCAAGAAGTCTTTAATAACTGCCAAGAATCGACAGGCTAGATTAGAATTTACAAAAAGGCTTATAAACTCAATTAAACAATGGAAAACAGTCCTTTTTTCGGATGAGAGCGAATTTAATTTGTTCGGTTCCGATGGTATGAAGTAGGTTCGACGTCCTATCAACAAAAGAATTAATCCAAAATATAGTAAACCAACTATAAAAGACTGTGGGGGTAGTGTGATTGTGTGGGCCTGTTTCTCGGATTTCGGTATGGGCCCATTAATTAAAACCAGTAGCATAATTAACAAATATTATTATACTAGCAGACCCCTTGCCAACAACGTTGGCAAACTGATATCGAATAAAAATCAAAATACGCAGGAATCAATTATTAAAAATTGCATGATTCTGCGTATATTAACATCACAAAAACGTTTCTTGATTATACGTAGGAAATCCTAAAAAGCTGCTTAATGCGTGCCGTTTAAAAATTAGTATCGGGTCGGAAACGGCCCGCGGATCGTATGCTGGACATCAATGATATAGCTGTTTCTGATTATACCTAGGAAATCCTAAAAAGCCGCTCAATGCATGTCGTTTAAAGTTTAAAAATTAGTATCGGGTCAGACATTGTCCGCGGGCCATTTTATGTTTCGTAACATCACGTCAATATACAAAACATGTCTTTCATACAACATTATTTCGTCAAGCCACCGTATTTACTGACTGCATAGCTCTGGACACTGGTCACGGTAAGCGACCTGCGACAAACTACTCAAGTACGTTGTTTCCTACCACACAGTTCGTGACCAACTACATGCCGCAAGACTTGCTAGCACCCAGGAACTTGGGGTTGAAATTTGGGCGTTTATATGTATAATAAATACATTGGAATGTCATAATTTGCCGAAGAAAACATCCCTAAAGTGGATTTTCCAGCATGACAACTACCCGAAACACACCTCCATAGTTGTCAAAGATTGGTTGAGTCAATAAAATTAATGTTTTGAAGTGATTAGCTCAAAGCTCTGATTTAAATCCCATATGGCGGGTTGCTAACGTAAGAGTTTTCTCTAACTCAAGTTAAAATCATTTGTTTATGTATGCTACAACATACAAAAACAAATGATTTTAACTTGAGTTAGGGATAATTCCTACTTTAGCAACCGGCCATTAGAATACTTCTAGGATAAAAAAACGTTGTTAAAAAAATAAAGAGCAAAAAAAATACAAAAATAAAGACGCATTATTTTTGGCACTAAGGGAGACATTTAAATCAAAGGCAAAATTTAAATCAAAACAAAATAGATATATTATTGCTATCTATGAAGAATAGTCCCAATATGCAGGACTCGACAAATTCGTTCGCCACTGCTGATTTTTCCACCTGCCGACTAAAATCTACAGCAGCGAGTCCGATTTCGAGTAACATTACTAAAGAGGGCGAGTAACTTTTTTGTCTGGCGACTACGATTCGTCATATTTCTCGAGCCCTGCAAACATGTATGTGAATTTAGATAGTATCCCTTGACAACTCTTGTGTACGCAATTTTTTTAAAAAATACTAAATTTTATTTTAGTTGTAGAAAATGTATCATTCCCTTTTTTCGTCCATCCTAGAACATTTGTGCGTAATTTTTGCACGTTTAAAGCCACTGGCAAATGTGTTCTATTGAACTATGAGAATTGAATCATTCGCACGGCCTTTGTGACCTTTCTTTGATCATGAATATTTAATGATTTGATTACGCGTTATTTCTCCGATTGACAAACGTCAATGTCGCGAGCGTACGTTTCTTCTAATGCTGTAAGTACTTCTTTGAACTCTTTACAAGTACTCTTACCAAATAAAGTCAACAATTTAAGAAGATCAACTTAAAAAAGATGCTACGCAAAAAATGGTCTATAAAATTACCTAACAACGCAATACGTAGCTAGGTAATTTTGTGTTTATATCGAGTTTCAGTTTATATAATTGTTTATAAGAAAACAAATCTTATTTGTTCTATGCATTTTTTCAATTTGATGAATATTATGGTAGTTACGGGGGGACCCTAAAACTAAAATACAGTCTGTTTCAAACGGTTAGGCGGAACTAAATGGGAATTTCGTTCTTTTAGGTTGTCACGAAAAGGAACCTTGCTTGGGTTATTTCATTTTTCACGTTAGAATGTCAAAATTTAAAATTCCAACAATGAAACCATGGAAACGAATGACATATATCAGACTTAAATTAATTTTCTTACATATTTTAATGACAAAAAATAAATAAATGGGATATTTGTATTAGGAATGACACAAAAAATCAAAATATAAAGAAAATGACATTTTAAAATGATATTAACCTTAACCAAAAAATGTTTGTTGCAAGTATGATTTACAAAGCTTAAACAAAACGGCCGAAAAGCATGATTTAAACGATGAAAGTAACTAGATTGCAAAATCTAGTTCCGCCTAACCGACTTTATTGAAATATTTCACTTATTATTCTCTTCACATCAAAAATGAATGTAAGAAAATTTATTTAGAACGAAGAAAGATTCCTTTAGAAGAAAAAAGAAATTAAAACAAATAGAAAATCAAAAAATTAAACTATATTTTTATATCTACAGTCTGTTCCAAACGGTTAAGCGGAACTAGATTTTGCAATCTAGTTACTTTCAGGTGTCTTTTTCGGGAGTTGAAGTATGAAGGCTGTTTGAAATTATACTTCTTAATACTCTTTCAAACTTCTAAAACTGTTTTCTGTAGTTTTAATGGCAGAGAGAGATATTCAACACTCGTCTTTGTTACTTTTCACTACCAACTTAACAATTTAATGTGACAGATAAAAGTTTGGTTATAATAACAAATTTATAAATATATAGGCTATTCTAAACGATTAGGCGGAACTAGATTTTGCAATCTAGTTACTTTCATCGTTTGAATCGTGTTTTGTGGCCGTTTTGTTTAAGCTTTGTAAATCATACTTACAATAAACATTTTTTGGTTAAGGTTAATATCATTTTCTTTATATTTCGATTTATTGTGTCATTCTTAATACAAATTTCCCATTTATTTATTTTTTTGTCATTAAAATATCTAAAAAAAATATTTTATTTTGACATATGTCATTCGTTTCCATGGTTTCATTGTTGGAATTTTATATTTTGACATCTCAACGTGAAAAATGAAATAACCCAAGCAAGGTCCCTTTTCGTGACAACCTAAAAGAACTAAATTCCCATTTAGTTCCGCTTAACCGTTTGGAACAGACTGTATAGCCAAAAATCAAACTTCACGTATATATATAACATATACGATAAACAAAAACTGACGTCACGTTAGCATAAGGATGACGCGTAGCCTCGCTATTCACCCCCACCACTACATGTTATGAGACAACCTTATTAAGAAGTGACATTACCGATGGCGGCGCTGTGCTCCACGGCAATATGGCTGTCGTGTTTAGTACTCAGCTGTCAATATGCTAATAGCGAACAGGTTAATTTAAGGACACTACATTTTTATTTTATGAAAATTCGAGTAAATATTTGCGAAATTTTTTAATTTTTAAGCGCTACACATGTTTCGAGGTGTATAACAGAAGGTGGACATTAATTTACATTATTTAAAGTTTAATTTCAATAGATGTAATGAAGTGTAATTTGTAGTTGAGCAGGTGTTAAAAGCCGGTCACGTAATTTTATATGGTACATCTGAGTGTCGGTCATCTGAATTTACAATATATGGATTCTGTTTGCAAACAAGTGCATTATATTAATTGCCTCATGAAATAAAATTAGTTTTAGTTCGACAGGAGCAGCTAAAAGTTAAAAATGCAACTTGCAGGTGCAAGCATATTAGTGCAGTTTTGTTTTTCTGCGACAAATGTAATGAACAAACTCGCATAGTATCAGTTACTTTTTAACTCAAAATATATTCCCATGCCTTCCTCCTGTCCATAACCAAATCTTTCCCAATATGGACTTAATATTAACTTTCCCTCCATTTTTTCTTAAGAAAAGAAAAAAACAAGATGCCTATCTTTGTCCTGTCTTGAATGACAGTCAAAAACACTGCAATTTGTTCTACTATTATAGTTTTTCACAACTTCTATCGACATTCTAACAAAAATGTAACACTAGAACATATGTAATAAGTTCAAACAGTACTAGAGCGCCTAGTACAATATTTGAACACCAGACTGCGTATTCGAGCGTGTCAGTTCTCAATACTTTAATAATCTTGCTGCTGGACGACTTGTTTTCATTATATTTTACTTTAAAACAAAATGGCAGCGAAATACATCCTCTATAAATTCTCTAAGGGATAAATAATAACAAATAATTAATTTAATAATCTTTATATTTGTGATACATTTGATTATATTTTAGACATTTTTCTATATAATATGAACTTTTCTTCACAAAACTAAATAATTATAATTTTCAATTTATCTAAGTCCATTTTACAGAAAAAATTAGAAATCTCATACGATCTCTAAGTTTTTATACATTTTTTTTTCTCTCTTCAAGTTAAATAAAAAAATTATTAATTAACAACATATATTCAACATAACAAATGGAATCATAATAAAAACCCAATTATTAAGATGCATTTCCAAGACTTGGTTCAATCTTAAAATAAAAAATATAATTATTAATTACTCAGAAATTTTAATCAAAGAAAATTAACAAAAATATCTCATTGTATAATTATTTTTTTTTACATAATTCAACCAAAATGGACTTATGCGAATAAGGCCAACAGTCAAGCCAACTGATATTGGCAAAAAAACAATATGGAATAAAATTATTTATTGAGATTTTCGGAAAAATTTGCAAATTTCGTAATTTAAAAAAAAAAACGTTTGGGATTTGCTTCCTAAGACCGTCTTCTATAGTAACATAATCTACAGTTTTGTCGACAGGGTATTTTTAAATTTTGATAAAAAAAAAAATCATAAATTCAAAATTAAAAAATAAAAGTTTGGGATTTGCTTCCTAAAACCGTCTTCTATAGTAAAGTCCGTTCTACATTATACTTTTTTTAATACTATCCAACTCTGACGTCATTTCAACTTTTGATACTACAGAATATAGTGGGGGGGGGGAAATAAGAGACAGCGATACCTTACATCTTTTATTACTTTGTGATACTCTTCACTGCCAACTTAAAAAATTTTAGATTCAGTTGACAGACAATAGTTTGGTTATAGAACCAATTCTAGTAACCAATTTATAAATATTGTTTAATTGTGTAAGTTTATATTTAATTATATGTTCTAAATAAACTTCTTATCAACTTAATAAACTTCTAAAAGTTAAGATGTAAACAAAAACTTAAAAGTTGGTAGTTGGTACGACTGAGAAGTATACAACTGTCATACAAAAATTTGACCGGAGGTAGTTTTGAAAATAGTGTAGTTTGTAGTGTAGCATCGAAAGTTGGAAGGAAGTATTGAGTTAAACATTATACTTTTTACGTCAGTACTACGCAAAAAAGTATAATGTAGAACGAACTTAACATCAATTACCGTTTTTTTCAATAGGGTTTTTTAAAATTTTGAAAAAAATTATAAATTCAAAATTAAAAAAAAAAAATGTGCTTCCTAAGACAGTCTTCTATCGTATCCGTTTTCCCGATAAGATTTTCAAAAAAAAAAAGAAATTCAAAATTTCGAAATACATTTTTCAAAAATACGACATTTTTTTTTGTTTCAAAATGTGACCCATAGTCCTTAACCTCAGGATTTAAAAAAATCTTTAACCGTTTTCTTGATGGGAATTCTTGAAATTAAAAAAATATATATTTCAATTGTTTAGTACGAAATATGTGTCAGCATATATATAAAATAAATAAAAATATTAAATTTGCCATTTTGTAAACGAAAGGCATGTAGC
The DNA here is from genome assembly GCA_963971575.1 of Liopterus haemorrhoidalis. Taxonomy (NCBI): domain Eukaryota; kingdom Metazoa; phylum Arthropoda; class Insecta; order Coleoptera; family Dytiscidae; genus Liopterus; species Liopterus haemorrhoidalis. The sequence goes on along the minus strand of OZ020620.1, from coordinate 35,154,119 downwards.
AAGCCATTTCTATCCGGTTGCGTTGCAATATTTTTGTCCAAATTTATTTAAAATCTCTAAGTAACTTATAACTAATGTGATGAAAATATTACATTTTTTTCTAAATTAATATATAGCAGGATTTGACTAAAATTTAAAAAAAAATCACAAACTCCAACGAACTGAAACGAACCTAAACAAGCATAAACAAACACGAACGAGAATAAAAAAGTACGAACGAGCATAAAAAAGCACGAACGAACACAAACAAATATTGACGTCGAATAATCTTAAACACATGAACTAAACAAATAGCCCGACAAGTATTGATAAGCATTCATTGCGGTAATTTATATTTAACCCTCTCATGCGCCACGTACTCGTACGTGGACACTTACAAATTTCTGTATTATTCTAATATCTATACTTGAAATGAGTATCTAAGTGAACACAGTCCACGTTTGTGTACTTAAGTTTACCATAAATCATCATAGATGGCAATAGCTATATCGTATATCCCAAAAAAAAAAATGCTGCTCTTTTGCCTAATTTATACCAAATTTCTTATAATATATTCTTTTCATACGATAAAACTAAAAGCTAAAAAGTTGCGCATGAGAGGGTTAATTTTATTTATATTCATCGAGTAATACCTAACTTAAGACAAAACATACAAAAACATGTAAACTTGAGTTAGAAATAACTGGAATCAAATAATTTAACTAGTTCATTAGGAACTGGCTGTAAGTGATTTTTTTTTCAATTAAGTCAAATTCCCTGCTAAAATAAAATATTAAATATTTCCCTATGGTAAAAAAGCATCTACATTGTCCGAAAATTCGTCAAACTGTCCGGTTAAAACATAATTTCCAACAGGACAGTTTGGCAAAGTGTCAAGAGCGTAATATTTACAAAATTTACCTTATTTAACGTTGAAATAATTTGAGGCATTAGGAAAACGCTCTGGGCTAAAGTCGGGGTTTTCGCGTAAACTTGCCGCAACTCGCGTTCGTAAAAGATCGCGGTACGCTGTTTGGAGACCGGTATCGTTGCTGGCGGCTTGCGTTACCGTCTCCAAAGGGACGGCTGTTGTTAGCCCAGTAGATGTTACTGCACGTCTAACACCTTCTGAAAAAAAAAAAATAATAATAATTAGATTGACTAAATTATTTTTAGCAAAACAATTTAAATTGATTTAACAACAAAAATTTATATAACAAATATTGTTAAAAATAAGAAGACAAATCTTTTATCTAAATGCATTTTTTTGATTGGATAAATATTTCTAGTTATGGCGGAAAACCCCAAAAAATTAAAAATTTAAATTACTCCCTTGTTATTGACTTAAAGCCGCATTCAGACCTCGGTAAATTAATACGTTGTGTCGCTATGGATAGTTTTAACAAGGGCAATTGGTATGATCGGACAAGCAATTATTTATCTAAATACATTTTTTGATTGGATAAATAATTCTAGTTATGGCGGAAAAAACCCAAAAATTAAAAATTTAAATTACTCCCTTATTATTGACTTATTATTTAAAATTTATATAACAAATATTGTTAAGAATAAGAAGACAAATCTTTTATCTAAATAAATTTTTTTGATTTGATAAATATTTCTAGTTATGGCGGAAAAACCCCAAAAATAAACCAGTGGCGAAGAGAGACCTCCGCTAGACTTGCCCTCCCATAAAAAAATATTTAGGTAAATCTTCAAAAATACATAAAATTATGTCCTATACAATTTTTTGTCCAAGGCTTGGTTTACTAGTTACGAATTTTTAAAAATTTTAAAGTTTAATAACTTCCGTTTCCGGTTTCGGATTTTAATAAAAAAACAATAGGGTTCTTCCCAATTATTAGGAGAATTTTTTAGTACCAGAACGAACTCTTTAAGTTAAACCGTTTTTGAGTTATCGTGTATACACACAGACACACAGACACACAGACACACAGACACACACACACACACACACAGACACACAGACACACACAGACACACAGACACACACACACACAGACACACACACATACGGACGGCACTTCGAAAATAGGTTTTTTGGATTCCCTGGACCATGAAACGTGGTCATCCGTCAAAATCTCGACATCGAAAATTTTCGCGATTACAATACTTGCCCCTTATATATTAAGGTCGGGCAAGTAAAAATTTAAATTACTCCCTTATTATTGACTTAACTGCAAAAACTTATATTACAAATATTGTTAACAATAAGAAGACAAATCTTTTATCTAAATACATTTTTTTGGTTGGATAAATATTTCTAGTTATGGCGGAAAACCCCCAAAAATTAAAAATTTAAATTACTCCCTTATTATTGACTTAACAGCAATAACTTATATTACAAATATTGTTAAGAATAAAAAGACAAATCTTTTATCTAAATGCATTTTTTTGATTGGATAAATATTTGGAGTTATAGCGGAAAAAACCCAACAATTAAAAATTAAAATTAATCCCTTATAATTGATTTAACACCAAAAACTTACATAACAAATATTGTTAAGAATAAAAAGATAAATCTTTTATCTAAATGCATTTTTCTGACTGGATAAATAATTGGAGAGCTATGGCGGAAAAAAACCCGAAAATTAAAAATTTAAATTACTCCTTTATTATTGATTTAACAGCAAAACTAATATTACAAATATTGTTAAGAATGAGAAGATAAATTTTTTATTTAAATGCATTTTTTTGATTGGATAAATATTTGGAGAGTTATGTCGGAAAAACCCCGAAAATTAAAAACTTAAAAAATTAATATCTCTTTTATTATAAAACTTTTACTAAGGTTTTTTAAGGTTTTTGCTTTTTTTTGTAGTATCAGCCATTAATTCTCTTATTACATAAAATTCATTCTTTCAAAAAAATATTCTGAACAAATCTTAGCATACTATTCTGGTTCACATTAATATGTATTACTTTGCTTATATTTCTACTTACCAGATATAACTTGTGATACATTTCCTGAGGGTTTTGAACTCTGAACAATCTTTCTTCTTTTACTCGGCATTCCGCTGAGGTAAGCGTCACTGAACGGTGGTTGTGTTCCTTGTCTCCGTTGTCTCTGAATATCTCTGGTGATGATCGGAATCCAATCTCCAGGAGCTACGCTGTGCCAATTCTCACTTCCAATAACTACATTTGGTAACGGTTCAAGTTCAATCTCTTGGGCTGTGGTGTCTATCGGAGGCAAGACTGGGGCTTGAACAGGTTCTGCTGCGGACTCTACAACTGGTGTTTCATCACATTCCATTGCCTATAAAAAAATACAGCAAAAAATCATAAACAATTCAAACTAGGGACTGAGAATGAAACAAAAACAAAATAACAGTTTTGTATGTATGCAAATCTGGGTACAAATAACAGACGGGTAGAAAATTCTGTTGTTGAATGATTAGAAATAGAAACCTACAGCTTGATTTTTGAAATCTAGTCTTTTATCTTCCTAAATAAAAATTGAAGCTCTCCTGAGATAACCTTTTTGATCCGTGTAGTTTTAAAAATTTGTAAATATTTCATTTTCGAAAGACTGTATCTCAAAAACTACATGAGTGACCTGCGGTTGGAATTTTTAAAATCCCGAGGTCCTAAAAGGTCTCAGGACATATTGTAAAAGAACCCCAAACAATTTTTTTTTTGTGAATTTTGTTTTTCAAATTTTTTTGAAATTTAATAAATCCTAACTTATGAACAATAAAATATAGGGATCTGCGATTTGAATTTATGAATTCTAGACTTTTTTCTACGTAGATAAAAAATAGGGCCCTCCTTAGTTAACGCCTTTTTGATCCGTGTAATTTTGAAAATTTGTAAATAGTTCATTTCCGAAAAACCGTATTTAAAAATCTACATTAGATAGAGTCCTGCGGTTGAAATTTTTGAAATCCTGAGGCCCTAAAGGGTCTTAGGTCTAATTTTGAAGCAATTAAAAAAAAAAAAATTGCAAAAACTGGGGCCTTAATAAGCCAATTTTTATAATAAATACGAATCGTCAAACAAAACTTTTGAAAATGGCTAAAAATTGAAAAAATCGTAAAGGGTAACCCTTACGATTTTTTAGATTTTTAAGGAAACATTTTTTTTCTCTCTGATTTACATGAAAATGTGTATACTCACGTATTTTGAGTCGTAGATCTCAAAAATTATCTCCATTACAAGTTAAAATAATAAATAAATTCATAAAACAAAACAAAAAAAAAACAACAGGGCGCTTTAAAAATATGGTTTAGAATCTACACAATAAAATTGGTCTATGTCCAAAAAAAAAAGTAAAATTTGCGCGAGAAAATAACATAGAACGATGATAGTCATTCATTACGTATTGAGAAGGCCTGAGCCTACCTAGTATCACTCACTGGGTCGGCTCGAATACGCTAACTGGCAGCTAAATTATTGTACTAAATACTGCAGTACTGTTTAAATAACTCTCAATAAATCCTATCTATAACTTACTTCTGGTTCAGGTGTATTTTCTGTAGGAACTGTCGCTGTTTCTGTTGCCGTTGCCGTAGGCTCTGCAGGCGCATCAGATTTGCGGACAATGTACGGTTGGATAGAAGAATCTGGTACATCCAACGACGTCAGGAAAGATCGTAACTGGCTTACACTACTTCCAATAGTCCATTCTAAGATGTCTGGAGATATGCCTACTGTATATCTAGACTATAAAAATAAAAAACCATTATTAATTTACTATCCCGAGGAATATTTAATTGAGACTTACTATTAATTGTCTAAATACTGCTTCGACATCAGCCTGTCCGTTTAATGAGCAGTGTAAGATCAAAGCACAGAGGTGTCGAACGGTTAACAGGCATTGATCAACCAAACAGCTCAAAGAACGACTCATTCTTGACATAACCAGCGAAATAATACATGGGAACCTCGTACGGAATAATTGTGTGACAGACTGGACTAAATCTATGTCATCTCTAACTGGTACGTTGTTCTGTAAAAAATAAAATAAGTATTTTTTCTCCTTAATTTGAATTAAATTCAAATATCAAGGTGGCTTTTATAATATGGCCAGAGTCTGTATATTACTTACCAATAATTCTAAGACTGGCTGAAGTTCTGCAATAAGTCGTCCGGCTCCTCTATCGATGGCAGGTTGTGTTGGACATTCAAATTGTAGAACACGATTTCGGAAGAATGTTCGGAGTGCTGGACGAATACGGACAAGAGGATATAACTGTCCACTGTTCAATGCAATTAGTTCACTGCAAAAAAATGTAATTTTATAATATACAAAAAAATAAAAATACTTATAAATTTATAGATATATACACCAGGGCGCACCCAGGGAGGGGGCTCACGGACTTTAGCCCCCCCCCAAGAGCTTCAAAAACACAGGGCTTTTACGTGTTTTTAAAATTTTCAGCTTACAATTAAAAAAAAATCGCTGACTCAACTCAGCATACTTTGATTATCTAAAAAACTCCAATCAAGGACATATTCGAATGTTCCGAACTAAGAATTTAGCCGCGCCCATCAAAATCGGGCCATTAAAATCAGAAAAATTTCATAATAGAATTGGTCAAAAAAGTATAACATTTATCGGACCCAAAAACTACAATGTACTACCCGTAAAAATTCGTCAAATACAAATGAAAAGAAATACGTAAAGGAAATAAAACTGTTCGTACAAATCAATATCAATAAAATGAAGATATTAGTTACAATCTAAATAAACAACTTCAATATTCAACCTGTGAATTTGCTCACAAGTAATATAAAAAAAGTAAGTAAAAAAACATAGCTTATTCATATTTACAAATTTATTAAATTCATTTTTACCGACCGTCAACATATATAAGGGAGGTATTGTGATCATACCGATTTATACATTTCGAGATTTCGATGGATCTCCACGAATTGATGTCCCTACATAACATTTTGACTATTTTTAACATGATGTCTGTCGGTCTGTCTGTCTGTTCGTCTCTCTGTCTGTGTACACGTGCAGAGCAAATTAGGCTAAAAGGATTTTTATGAAACTGCATATTTAAGCCATTGACATCAATGACACGAGTTGATCAACTTTTGGTAAAAATCGGTTGACTAGAAATGGGAGTTTACTCATGTCGATTTTAAGATTTTTGCGAATATTTAGCAACAGAAAAATATTTCGAAAAAATTTATTGAACAAAAGTTGCTATAAATGTAATAACTAATAACTTTTATTTGAGACGTTTTTTGATAAAACGCAAAATTTCGAAAAAATGTTGTTTTTTTTTTAAATTTTACAAAAAAAGTAAATTTTTTCTCACTTATATGTAACGTTTCCATGGTCATGATAAATAATATCTCTGTTAGAAAATATTAGGCCAAGTTATTTCTACTCTGCTGCTAGAATATATTTTATACAAGTACTTTATGATGGCGGTCGGTCCTGTGGTGGCCACAGTTGATTTTTTGGATTATTATTGTATTTCCTCTTTTTTTTTTGTATAAAACAATTGTTCTACTTTTATTTTTATTATGTTTTTTTTTTTCGAAATACTTAATACGTAATATGTATATTTAATTGCCATGCAGCATATTTATATTTATTACAAAAATCTATATATATAAAAGGCAGTGTCCTGACTGACTGACTGACTGACTGACTGACTCACTCATCACCGCCCAGCCCAAACCCCTGGGCCTATAAACTTGAAATTCGGAGTGTATATTCCCTTTATGACGTAAGCACCCACTAAGAAGGGATTTTTCAAAATTCCACTCCTAAGGGATGAAAAGGGGTGAAATGTGATTTCACGAATTACTTAATATCTCTTAGGGCCGATGGGATATCGACTTAGTTTTTGCTTACAAGTATTACCCATACAAATGCCGAAAAACCAATTTCGGGATTTTGCCCTAATCAACCCCTAAAGGGGTGAACCTACAATCGGGGTGGATTATACATCCCGTTGTATTTCCTGTGTTCGTTTGGTTGCAAGATTACTTTTTGGCACATAGGTGTCTTTTTAAAATATCTCGAAATGGTATTGACAGTTTTTTGAAATTTCACCCCTAAAGGGTGAAAAGGGGTGAATTGTGATTTTAAGGATTCTTTAATATCTCTTAGGACCAATAAGATATCGACTTGCTTTTTGCTTACAAAGATTACCCATACAAATACCGAATCACCAATTTCAAGATTTTGTCCTAATCAACCCCTAAAGGGGTGGATTTACAATCGGGGTGAATTATACATCCCGTCGTAATTCTTGTGTTCGTTTCGTTGCAACATTACTTTTTGGCAAATAGGTGTCTTTTTAAAATATCTCGAAATGGGTTTGACAGTTTTTTAAAATTCCACCCCTAAGAGTTGAAAAGGGGTGAATTGTTATTTCAAGGATTCCTTAATATCTCTTAGGATCAATAAGATATCGATTTACTGTTTGCTTGCAAAGATTATCCATACAATTACCGAAAAATTTATTTCAGGAATTTGTCCTAATCAACCCCTAAAGGGGTGGATCTACAATCGGGGTGAGTTATACATTCCATCGTATTTCCTGTGTTCGTTTAGTTGCAGTATTACTTTTTAGCACATAGGAGTCTTTTTAAAATATCTCGAAAAGGTTTTGGTAGTGTTTTCAAATTTCACCCCTATAGGGTGAAAAGGGGTGAATTATGATTTCAAGTATTCCTTAATATCTCTTAGAACCAATAAGATATCGACTTGCTTTTTGCTTACAAAGATTACCTATACAAATACCGAAAAACATATTTCAGGTTTTTCTCCTAATCAACCCCTAAAGGGGTCGATCTACAATCAGGGTGAATTATACATCCCGTCGTATTTCCTGTGTTCATTAGTTGCAGCATTACTTTTTGGCACATAGGTGTCTTTTTAAAATATCTCGAAACGGGTTTGACAGTTTTTTAAAATTTCACCCCTAAGGGTTGAAAAGGGGTGAATTGTGATTTCAAGGATTCCTTAATATCTCTTAGGACCAATAAGAATCGGACTTACTGTTTGCTTGCAAAGATTATCCATACAATTACCGAAAAATTTATTTCAGGAATTTGTCCTAATCAACCCCTAAAGGGGTGGATCTACAATCGGGGTGAGTTATACATTCCGTCGTATTTCCTGTGTTCGTTTAGTTGCAGTATTACTTTTTAGCACATAGGAGTCTTTTTAAAATATCTCGAAAAGGTTTTGGTAGTGTTTTAAAATTTCACCCCTATAGGGTGAAAAGGGGTGAATTATGATTTCAAGTATTCCTTAATATCTCTTAGAACCAATAAGATATCGACTTGCTTTTTGCTTACAAAGATTACCTATACAAATACCGAAAAACATATTTCAGGTTTTTCTCCTAATCAACCCCTAAAGGGGTCGATCTACAATCAGGGTGAATTATACATCCCGTCGTATTTCCTGTGTTCATTAGTTGCAGCATTACTTTTTGGCACATAGGTGTCTTTTTAAAATATCTCGAAACGGGTTTGACAGTTTTTTAAAATTTCACCCCTAAGGGTTGAAAAGGGGTGAATTGTGATTTCAAGGATTCCTTAATATCTCTTAGGACCAATAAGAATCGGACTTACTGTTTGCTTGCAAAGATTATCCATACAATTACCGAAAAATTTATTTCAGGAATTTGTCCTAATCAACCCCTAAAGGGGTGGATCTACAATCGGGGTGAGTTATACATTCCGTCGTATTTCCTGTGTTCGTTTAGTTGCAGTATTACTTTTTGGCACATAGATGCCTTTTTAAAACATCTCGAAATAGTATTGACAGTTTTTTTTAAATTTCACCCCTAAAGGGTGAATTGTGATTTCAAGGATTCCTTAATATCTCTTAGGTCCAATAAGATATCGACTTGCTTCTTGCTTACAAAGATTACCCATACAAATACGGGAAAATATATTTCAGGATTTTTGTCCTAATCAACCCCTAAACGGTGGATCTACAATTGGGGTGAATTATATATCCCGTCGTATTCCCTGTGTTTGTTGAGTTATAAGGATTCTTTTTGGCACACAGGCGTATTTTTAAAATATCTCGAAATGTTTTAACAATTTTTTTAAATTTAACCCCTAAAGGGTAGAAAGGGGTAAAATGTGATTTCAAGGATTTTTTAGGACCAATAAGATATCTACTTGGTTTTTGCTTACAAAAACTACCCATGCAAATACCGAAAAACCAATTTTTGGATTTTGTCCTAATCAACCCCTTAAGGGGTGGATCTACAATCGGGATGAATTATACATCCAGTCGCATTTCCTGTGTTCGTTTAGTTGCAACATTACTTTTTGGCACATAGGTGTTTTTTTTTTTAATATCTCGAAATGATTTGGACATTTTTTTTTTATTATCACCCCTTAAGGGTGAAAAGGGGTGAAATGTGATTTCAGTAATTCCTTAATTCTTTTAGGACCAATAAGATATCGACTTGGTGTTTGCTTACAAAAATTATCCATACAAATGCCGAAAAACTTATTTCAGGATTACGTCCTAATCAACCCCTAAAGGGGTGATTCTACAAACGGGGTAGATTATACATCGCGTCGTATTTCCCGTGTCTTTTTAAAATGTTTCGAAATGGTTTTAACAGTTTTTTACCTTTAACAAATATCACCCCTAAAGGGTGAAAATGAAAAGAGGGAATTGTGATTTCAAGGACGCCTTAATATCTTCTAGGATCAATAAGATATAGACCTGGTTTTTGCTTATAAAGATTACCCATACAAATGCCGAAAAATGTATTTCAGGATTTTATCTTAATCAACCCCTAAAGGGGTGAATCTACATTCGGGGTGAATTATAGAACCCTTTGTATTTCCAGCGGTTGTTGAGTTATAACATTCCATTTTGGCATATATGTTTTCACAGTTTGACAGTTTTCTTTCACTCCTAAAGGGTAAATTAGTATTTTTTTGTTAAAAATAAAAAATTCGGAGAGTACTTTTTTCAGTATGAAGTAAGAACCCACTAAGAAAGGATTTTTTCAAGTTCGACCCCTATCTGGTGAAAAGGAGTAAAATGTTTTTTCACGGGTTCCTCCATATCTCTTAGGACAGATGAGATATCGACTAGATTTTTTGTTACAAAGGTTACCCATACACAAGTTTAAAAACAAACTGCGGATTTTATGCCAATGAGACCATCAATATACCGTAGCGAAGCACGGGTTTTCAGCTAGTACTATATAAGATTCAAACCTATCTTGTTTAGATAAGTTTAGTTTATGTAGTTATTAAGAAATATTTGTATTTATCCAATGTAATTTTAAATGGGAATAAATTAAATTAAATCACAATAGGGATTTGCAGCTAAGCACCCTACCATCTGGTGAGCGTTTCATGAACTTGTGTACATCAGATAACATTTCGTTTTGTGTATTGGTTTTGTATGAAGTTTGTTTTTAAAGTTTTATTATAATCATTGAAAAATGTATAATACATATTGTTGTGTGCCTATGTGCAATTCATTGAAAAGAAGAAACCCGGAAATATCGTTTCATTTGTTTCCACTAATATCAGACACCGTACGGTTCGAAACAAAATTGGGAAAGCAAGAGGTTAGGAATCGACGCGATGTTTAGATAAACAATTTAAAAATTGGAAAAAAAGTGAGCCCTTATATCAAAGTTTGCTCATTACATTTTAATGATAGTGACTACAAAAATATTTTCAATTTTGTATTTATTATCGCATATCTTGAAAATTCCTGTTATTGTGTGTGGGTTTGTAACGCACAAGTTTGTAGGCATATGCATAAATCTTTATGAACTCTCTGTTTTTTTCAGTGACTCCACACAATATTATATGCCCAGCATTGTAGATTTCTACCCCTTGGTAAACAACACGGGAATTATTATTTCCCCCAATATAGTTAAAATAATCGACAATGGAAAACCGCCATAACTTAAAACCGTTCACAAAATGTAGTATTTTAGATGTTTACAAGTAATGTCACTTCACAAAATCATAAAATCCCAAACAATTATTTATTTTTTGTCGTTTTTTGATACAATTTTCGCTATTATTTACTAGTAAATGTCAAGTGGTATCTGTTTAGAATGGTTTCAAAAAAATCCGCGTGGCGCTACGATCTTAAAATTTTTCCCGTATACCTCCCTTATACATGTGGTGGTCGAAAATAAATCGGTTTCTGATAGTTTATTTGCATATAACATTTTTCCACTCGCAAAATGAGAGCCTACAGGTGGGTTTTTCACAAAAAAAAAAAAAAATAAATAAATTTTAACTTACCCAAAAGTCAAACCTCGAGCTAAAGTCATCATAAGATCGGAGAAAAGGCTTTCTCCCTCAACGTAAGAATGTTCAGGAAAATTTTGTAAAATCGCCGCGATAGTCGCTCCTTGAGTGTTTCGGGCATCCATTGCCAGACGACGCAACTGCGATAAACCCTACGACAAAAAAAAAATCTTACATTCCTATTAAAACTAAAAAAATTAAATTTGTATCAAAAAAATTAAATTTTTTATATTAACGTAATAAAAATGATATATTTTTTTTTTATTAAAAACTATATAATTAAATTAATTTTTAAACTCAAAACTAATTTGTATTAAAAAATTTAGTGCCGATGTCTTAAATTTAACTGTTTTTTTCCTTTTGTTGGCTTTAGTAGCTTTGGCAATTAGCTGGTTTAAAAACTTTAAATTTACGTATAAAAAAACGATTTAATATAAAAATTGTTTTTATTAAAAACGTTATAATAAAATTAATAAATAAACGGTGTACATAAAACACAAGAATAAAATAATATTTACCATATCTTGGGACAAAAAAGTCGAAAAAGGCGGCAAAGGATCCGCATTTGGTTGAGTAGCATTAGCACTTGGAGCAGTATTACTCTGTGGCGCATTATTTTGTTCAGCTCTCGGTTCACCTCTCTGCATTCTCCCAACATGTGTACCAACAGTTCTCAAAAAACCCTGTAGTATATTATACAAAGGATTTGGTGCTTGGTTATTATTTTGAGGTTCTTCCCTGGTTTCTTGTGTCCTTTCTTGAACTCGTCTCCTTCTTATATGATGGGAATTGCATGGGAGAAATGGATCAAAACCCTGCATTGTATGTTGAGCTAGATGTACATGGGGTCTGGCCGTTGAACGGGTTTGGGTTGCGGTTGTTGGATGAGTTTGGGTGTTGCTTCTTGCTTGGGTGTTTGTACCAGTAGATGGTGTACTGGTAGCTGTTGATTCTTGCGAGGTTGTTTCGGTTTCTGTCGAAGGTTGAGTTGTTGGTGGAGAACCCATCATTTGCCCGGCTACTGCTTGAAGAATACTTTGGATAAATTCTGGAGGTGCACCACCGAAAGTACCACGTAATACTGAAATAGAAAATTATAATTAATTCTATAACTAGACACCACTAACCGGCGTTATCAGGGATATTACTTTAATATAAAAGTGACATGTAATTTTTTGAGTGCATATAATATAATTAATTTGTAAAATTGTAGAAGTGTTTACATGGCGCCCAACGTGGGACCAATTATAACCGATCAACCAATATTTAATGTCAACATTTAAACAATTTTGACATATAAAATAAATAATAGACCATATTAGTGCCTACAGGGTATTCCAAACGTTTAGGCGGAACTAAATGGGAATTTCATTCTTTTAGGTTGTCACGAGAAGGGTATCTTGCTTGTATTATTTAATTTTTCACGTTGGAATGTCAGAATTTAAAATTCAACAGTGAAAGCATGGAAACGCATGACATATGTCAATAATAAATGCTTTTTACCGACAGCCAACATATATAAGGGAGGTATTGTGATTTCGATGGACCTCCATGAATTGAGGTCCCTACATAACGTTTTGACTATTTTTAGCATGATGTCTGTCGGTCTGTCTGTCCACACGTGCAGAGCAAATTCGGCTAAAAGGATTTTTATGAAACTTCATATTTAAGCTTCTGACATCAATGGCACGAGTTGATCAACTTTTGGTAAAAATCGGTTGACTAAAAATGGGAGTTTACTCGTGTCGATTTTAAGATTTTTGCGAATATTTCACAACAGAAAAATATTTCGAAAAAAATTATTTAGCAAAAATTGCTATAAAAGTAATAGCTAACAACTTTTATTTGAGAAATTTTTTGATAAAATGAAAAAAAAATTCGAAATTTTTTCTAAGTCTCAATCTCTGTTGGAAAATATTGGGCCAATTTATTTCTACTCTGCTGCTAGTGTATTTTATACAATTACTTTGTGATGGCGGTACTGTGGTGGCCACAGCTGATTTTTTTACATATTTTAATGATAAAAAATAAATAAATAAATGAGAAATTTGTATTAAGAATGGCACAAAAAATCAAAATATAAAGAAAATTACATTTTAAAATGATATTAAGTATTTTATTTTCATCTGTCAAAAAATGAAAAAAAAAAAAATGTAATTAGGAATGTGGCTGTAAGTGTTCCAATTTGGAGCAAAACAATACATCATTATGCATTAATGTTTACTTAGTTTTAATTAAATAAATACTAAAGATATTTCGATTTTCATATTATTTAAAAACGTAACCTATAAATATATCTTCGAATCCTTATTTATATGTTTATAAAAACATTATTCTATAATATAAAATATCTGAACCGTATATTAGTATATACTTATAAAAGATATATATTTTTTGCTCTAAAATTGAAAATATTCATTCCCAAATCCCCAAATCATCTCCCAAAAAATTCCAAAGGAAACCATTGTCAGGTGGCAGCACATGTATGTGACGGCACACTAATATGGTCTATTTGTTAAAAGTGCAGAAGTGTTTACATTAAATATTCGTTGACCGATTATAATTGGCGCTCAACGTGGGGCAAATTATAACCGATCAACGTTTTTTGATATGAAGAATTTTCTTACTTTGAAAACTTAATTTATACTTCAAAAATACAGTTTAAACTTGCTCAAAATAAATGGAAACAAAATTAAAAATTTGTAAACAAAAAAAAAATCCCATATGTAGTTCTACATTTTTAAATGTTACGAGAAACGAAAGAAATTCGACGAAAACTACAGTTGCATCCAACATATCACACGGACATTAATAATAATAATTCAAAAGTATTGAATGAGTCACCGCGCATTTTTTTAAATTTTTAATATACAGTATTGGCCATAAAGATTGCAACTTTTAACATTTTTCAATTTTTCCAATTTTAATAATAATATTGGAAAAGAAATATTCTTAGGTCTATAATTTAATCATATTTTGTCTGTTACATCAATCAATAGTCAAATAATCTGACTTACAGATTAATAATAAATTATTTCTTCATTTTTGCTTGGACAAAAATATTGCAAATACTTGATATTTCTTGTTATATGCAGGTTTTATCCATAAATAATATGTTGTGCACAAGTAATATTTCAGTTTATATTTGTCAATCATGGGTCGTAGTAAAACTGTTTCAAGTGAAATTAGAAACTTAATAATTTCTGGTTTTAAAGACAGGCTGCTGCAAATGTGATTTCACAAAATTTAAATGTTCATAAATCTACTGTGTCGCGAATTATAAAACGATTTCGAGAAGAAGGTACGTTTGAAGTTTCAAAAATTTCAAGACGGCCACGAAAAACTACAAAACGAACTGAAAAAAATTATTTATTTATCTACCAATAACCCTTTTCTGTCATCGGAGAAAATTTTGGGCCTTTTGTCACAAATGGATCAAGAAAACATCTCAACAAGAACTATTCGCAGAAGATTAGTTAGTGAGGATCTTTTTAGTCGCCGTCCTGCTAAAAAACCATTTCTATCCAAAAAGAATGTGAAGGCCCGATTAAAATTTGCTATAATCATATTGACTGGACTGTGGATCAATGGAAAAAAGTTATTTTTAGTGATGAATCTAAGTTTAATTTGTTTAGAAGTGATGGTATAAGTTACGTTAGGAGGCCTGCTAATAAAATATTAGTTCAAAAATACAACTTTGCAACAGAGTTAAACATGGCGGAGGTGGTGTGATGGTATGGGGTTGTTTCTCGGGATATGGTATGGGTCCTCTATACCACATTGAAGGAATAATGGATCGGTTTAAATATAAAGACATCCTTCATAATGTTATGGAACCTTATTCTGATGAGTTCATGCCTTTAAAACATATTTTTCAGCATGATAATGACCCAAAACATTCTTCGAAGTTGGTCAAAAAATGGTTCGAGGATTCAAAAATTAACGTGATGACTTGGCCGTCGCAGTCACCCGATTTAAATCCAATAGAAAACCTTTGGGAGATTGTCGACAAAAAGATTAGAAACAAAACGCATTCAAATATTGAAGATTTGTTTAAAGCTTTGCAGGGTGCCTGGCCTAATATTGATAATGAAATGATCACGAAATTATTTGAATCAATGCCGAAAAGATATCGGGAAGTTATAAGTACTGGTGGTTACTATACAAAATATTAAAAATGATCTGTTAATAATAATTCATTTTCTTAATTAATAAAAAAAAAAAGATTGTTTTAAGAGTAGTTGCTATCTTTATGTCTAGGTAAAAATAATAAATACTATAAAAAAAAAAATAGAATTTACTATTAAAATTTAATTTTTTACTATAATATATGTAGAGGATTGTTAAAGGTAAGAATTACATTTTTTAATTTTAAAAATATTGAATAGAATAAAAATAAAAGAGGATTATCAAAAGTTGCTATCTTTATGGCCAATACTGTATATATGTTACTACCATGTGTATTCAACTCCATTGATCCTCAGTATACTCTCTTCGAACATTAAGTTGCTTATAATAATTATGAAGTCGAAATTAACATGACAGCCTATATTGTTATGTCGATTTGTTTCTTTCGTTTTCCGATGTAATTTACGTACCATTATCAGCCTGAGCTGCCGAAGTGACAACAGTTGTCTCTAAAGAGTCAATCGTAATGCTCTCTGGTGTCACCTCCATAAAGAACTCCATATTGGGATTCATATTGTTGACAAAAACTGCAAATAAATAAAAATTAATTACAATTTTTTTTTTATCTAAACAAGTTTAGTCAATGTTATATTCGAATGTTCCGAACTAAGATTTTAGCAACGCCTAACAAAATTCTGGGCCATTGGCGCAGCATAAATTTTTATCTTGAGGGTTTTTAATTCAGAAACATTTAACATTTTTTATTTTAATTATTGGTTTCCATAATGTGATTAATTGAGGGGGTTAGAAGTAAAATACTTCAAGTGCAATTTGTTCTAAATTTAAACTAAGTACATATTTCGTCAGTTAAATATTATTATTATTAGATAGTTAAACAATTTCAACAGAATTCGCTTTACTAACACCCTCTGTCGAACTTGAAAAAAAAAAACTTGAAAAAATAAATTGTTATTTCAGTTATTGGTAAAACGATTTAAGTAGGCTTGAATCATTTTACTACAAGATCCTAAGAACAATACTGATGGATACCCATTAAGATGGAGAGAGATTAGCTGTTTTACTTATATTAAAACTAAAAAATTTTCCTAGAGCAATTTACTTTGAAGCAAATTTTCTCGAAACTTTAAATTATGTGCTTAAATTCTTTTACTTCTAGCCCCCTCAATTGTTCAACTTAATTCTACTAACCTGACACTTTCCTAACCTAAGATAACGTTTTGTTATTAAATTAGAAAGTAGATAGCTCGCTCCGCTCGCATTCTACTAACCTAACCGATCCTAGCGCTGCGATAGACGCCAAATGTACGCTGATTTATGGGGAAATCTAACCTAAAATTGCAAGTTATAATTATCTAAGAAAGATGTCTCTACAAAAATATCATTAAAAAAAATCAGCTGTGGCCACCACAGGACCGACCGCGATCATAAAGTACTTATATAAAATAATGTATTTATTTAGCAGCAGAGTAGAAATAACTTGGCCTAATATTTTCTAACAGAGATATT
Organism: Liopterus haemorrhoidalis; assembly: GCA_963971575.1. Taxonomy (NCBI): domain Eukaryota; kingdom Metazoa; phylum Arthropoda; class Insecta; order Coleoptera; family Dytiscidae; genus Liopterus; species Liopterus haemorrhoidalis. Next base: position 35,137,235 of record OZ020620.1, on the reverse strand, counting down.
ATGTATCATGACCATGGAAACGTTACATATAAGTATGAGAAAATTTCGAAAAATTTTACAAACATTATTCGAAATTTTTCGTTTTATCAAAAACCGTCTCAAATATAAGTTATTAATTATTGCTTTTATAGCAACTTTTGTTAAATAAATTTTTTCGAAATTTTTTCTGTTGTGAAATATTCAAAAAAAAATCTTAAAATCGACACGAATAAACTCCCATTTTTAGCTAACCGATTTTTACCAATAGTTGATCAACTCGTGCCATTGACGGCAGAAGCTTAAATATGTAGTTTGATAAAAATCCTTTCAGCCAAATTTGCTCTGCACGTGTACACAGACAGACGGACAGACAGACGGACAGACAGACGGAGAGACAGACAGACAGACAGACGGACATACAGACAGACCGACAGACATCATGCTAAAAATAGTCAAAACGTTATGTAGGTACCTCAATTCGTGGAGATCCATCGAAATCTCGAAATGTCAAAATCGGTATGATCACAATACCTCCCTTATATATGTTGGCGGTCGGTAAAAAATGCAAATTGAATCTGTATATTAATATATATACATATATGACTCGAAGCCTAATCTTGATTATAATAAATATTAATTCATATTAATTTACCTGCTGAACTGCATGTACAGTTAACAAATGTCAACTATTTTCTTCCTCTAGTAGGTAATATTAGTATAGGTTATAAACCAAGTTATGAGACTGCTTTCTTAAGGCCGCGGTCTGACTGATCGAGTGCTGTCGATCGTTTGCTGTCGAGCAAATTTCAAACACACGTTAACTAAGGGCATGAGTCGCACTGAACCATCGTTTGCTGTCAAGTAGCATCAAGTTGTTTGTATTTCAAACCGGTTTGAATTTCACACGACGCTCGAGGCAATAGCACATGCGCATTTAAGTATATACAGTTCATAACCATAGGAATATGCACTATTTGACAAGTGAGAAACAAATTTACTTGACACTGAATGATCGATAATACTCGACAGTACTTGATCAGTCAGACCAGCTTTTAAATTTTTAAATGACGCTACACGACTCGGCGCTACGTTACACGACGGCGCTCGATCAGTCAGACTGCTGCCTAACGTTTTGCCTTTTACACTCATATTGTTTTAAATAAAAGAAAACAGCTATTTAAAATACAAATATTGTCCTGAAAGGGACAGATTTAATGAAAAACACGATGAAATAAATAGCAAGAGTTTTATACGCCACTGGTTCAGTGCGAATGACACTAGAAAACATTAGTAATCTTAGACAAACCCCGAGGCGGGATAACCTAAGGTACACGTTTGTATGTATAAGCACGTATATCGTAGCTACACCTGGACAATAAACAAAATAGATTGACAAACGTTATTTGTATTTCTCTTACTATTTTGCCAATGTGAGTAAAAGAGATATACATCAGTAAGTTAATTATTATTTCAGTCATATGACCTTGACTGGACTTGTTTAGATAAACCAAATATAGCGTAATTTAAAAAAATGTTATTCAGATATATTAAAAATCAGATTTTTTTGATTTTTTTAAACCAATCAGATTTTATGCAACCCGGCCGTAAATTAAACTATAGGCAAACGATCATAAGAGAGATTCTATCTGCTGGAAGTATATTGAACCAACCAAATAGACAAGTTTGTTATTCTTCTGACACACGTGTTTTGATTTTTAGATTTTGTATCTGTTTGGCATAAGTGTAATATTTATTAAGAAAACACAAATCAAGACAAAAATATTAATAAATTCTTTCTAAATGTCACATTACAACGTATTGTCCATATGTTAAAAAGTTGTTATTGTCTATTTGGTTAGTTTCGATTTTGCCACATTGGCGCTGCAATCTTAAAAGGGGTTACCTATTGAAATTCTTACCTCCTCCGGCAGGTGGGTTTCCAGTTTCACTAGTCTGATTCTGTCCTTCTGGTGGATTTGTTGGTGGTTGTTGTGGTTGTTGAGCCGGTTGAGTATTATTATTCTGTTGTCTTCTCAATTCTTGAGCAAACTGAGCAAAAGCTGGACTTCTTGCCATATTACGAATATCAATCGGGAAAGAATCTATGCGTATTTCATGGACATTTGGTCGGATTTGTTGAGTTGTTATTGTTGGACGCGCGTTTTGTGCATTAGGTGCACTAGGTGCAGTTGTTACAGTTGGAGCATTTGGTGCTGTTGGTGCATTTGGTGCTGTTGGTGCATTTGGTGCTGTTGGTGCATTTGGTGCATTTGGTGCATTAGGCGCGTTAGGAGCATTAGGAGCATTAGGAGCATTGGACGCTGTCGTTTCAGTTGCAGATTGAGTTGTAGGTGTTTGATTTGCGGATTCAGGGCGACGATCTGGAGTCAAGTTTATCTGAGCCTAAAAAGAATTATCAACGTAAAATAGATCCAAAGACATACGCATATACAGTGGATATCGTTTATAACGACATGTCGGTTTTTGCGACAAAATTTGAAAATCCCAGCCTGAAATAAAACTTTTTATACGTGAGACTTATCGCTTATAACGACATCGTACATTACGACGAAAAATTGCTTGAAATTTTAATTTAATTTAATTTGTTTATTTATATCCAAGGTACAAGATAAAATAATTAGATTTTTTACAAATAATAATAACAAAAATAGTTTGTACAATGGATAAAGGCCCTTGATAAGTCCTTGTAAGAACACAAGGACTGTTCTTCCTCATGAGCCCTTAAAAAATATAAATATAGCGCATATTAACATAAGTAACCAGGGTTCTTTGCTATAGTCGGATTGCTGATAAGTGACTGTTCGTTGCTACAAGTATCGATATTCAATACTATATGCTTTCTCTGTCTATATCATTATAATTATTTGCATACACATAGTAACGTATAGTGACTCAAGTTGACAACTAACCTTCAAAATTATTTGAATAAAAAACAAAGCATTAGAAAGAAAGAGCATAATTCGTAGATATCTTTACTAATTAGAGCGCCAAAATAAATTTACAGCAGTACTCAAACAAACAAAATTATTAATTTTCGGGCCGGTCTTTCCACCTTCAGATAAAGTTCCAGGTAACTATCTGACAGATAAGGTTATTTGTCTTCATCTGCTGAGTAAATGTCATCCCTTCTTTCTATACAAATGTATCTATCTGATAGTTATCTGACGGATAATGAGACTGACGTATTGGATTCTCTGACTGGTATTGACATTTATTCAGCAGATGAAGTTACAAATAACCTTATCTGTCAGATAGTTACCTGGAACTTTATCTGAAGGTGGAAAGACCGGCCCTTAATGTAATAATTAAAAATAAGGAAAAATTTATACTCATACGTAAATTTTGGATTATAATTTGTTGTTTATTCCAGCAGATTTAAAATTAAAGTTTGTGAATTTAATAATTGGCCGCAAGCCATATTTTAATTAATATTTATTACCAGACATTGACAGTTAAGACAAAAAACATTTTTAAAATTGCTGAAAAATGGTAACTATGGTCTATTTCAAAGTAGAAAAATGTGTGTAAGAAGATAGGAACTGTTTGTCCTTGCTTCGAATTGGTTTAGATCGTCATCCCTATTACACTGTAAAAATATTGTTTTTAGTCCAAGTTGACAGATGTTCAGTGTCGTACATTGGAAATATATATTATTTATATTATTTAATTTTTCTCATATATTTTGTTATTATTTACATATTTAGACTTTTATTTATATTCTTGGCGTAGATTTTATGGAGAAATTCTCCATGTAATTTGTTTTTAGGCAGTTATATATTTTTTAGGTTATCTGACATATAAATATTTTTTGACAGTTGACAATTAACAGATCAAGAAAGAGGACTAATGTGAGGTCAAAAGACAGCCCAGATGATTGTGCCCAAAGAAGAAATTATTGATATAATTTTTAGACCTTCATATATACATATATTTTTTATTTTTATTTACAATAATTATTTAAATAAGAAACTTTATCTGTGAAGATATATTGTTTATTTTATTGCTTTGTTTAAACTCTTTTAGCCAAATCTCTCTTTTTATATATAGTACATAATTTTTGAAATTAATATTTTTTTAACTTTTTCAAATTTCCCATTAAAACTGAATTTATGTCGTATAAATAACGTAAGTGTATTATCTACCCTGTTTATTTAAATATCTTATTGACCTTTTTTACAATAAAAAAAAAAAAAAAAAAAATCACTTGCTAACCCAGTTGCTACGCCCATGCTCTAGTTGTAACTTATTTTAAATTTCCCGCTATACTGTATTTGATCAGTGTAAATCGTACTCGGTTCGCAGCGCTATCTACTTTTTTCTACTTTGAAATAGACCATAGATTATTATATGAAGCATTACTTGATACATACATGTAACAGTGACCTATCAGCAATCCGACTATATTGACAATTCCACAATTGTCATAACCATCATTGAAGCATGTAAATATGTAACATTCCCTAACTTGGGCAGAATTAAGTCTGAAAACAACATTAAAAAGGCAAGATGAACCTATTACAAGTTAAGACTTTTTTAAGACTTTTATAAACTTTAATACATTATTATAAACTTTTATCCCAGATGAGCTTCTTTATATGTTTTTTAAAAGAAATTAAGCTAAAAGATTTAAGGTTTTCAGGAATAATATTATATTTAGCGCAAATGTCAAATGAGAAGCTAGCTGGTCACCATGGCGTAGTGGTTAGCGTAGCGATTTTGTTGTACAAATAAGGGGGAGTTTTGAGAATTAACACTTTATGATAAAATACAAGAGATTGAGAAAGTCTTCTTTGTTTCACGTTAAGCCGTGTAGACAAGTGAAAGTTCCAACCTGTTGTACCATATCACTCTTGGTTCCACAACCTTCCCCTCCCTAAAAAACACATTTCTACTTTTTGTCGTCTCCGCTTCAATCACAACCACACTCCGTTCCATCTCCACCGTATCAACATAATCCCCTCTAACTTATGCTCCTGCGAGTTACCCGCTGATATCTCTCACATCCTATTCTCCTGCCCCAACCACACTGATAAAAGTAACACCCTATACCAACAGCTAAGCAAACACCTTCCTGCCCCTCTCTCTGTACTTAGTATACTGTCTAACCCGTCCATCGAAATATGATCCTTAATTTCTGAATTCCTAACTTCCATTAGACTAAACCTCTAACATCCTCACACCATCCTCGTATTGCTAAGCGCTGGCGGACTGGCTTTAAGCCGAGGCCAACAAATTGAAAAGAAGAAGAAGAAGACAAGTGAAAGTAAGAGGAGATATGCGAGCGCCTTGGTACATCATAGACAAAACGCAAACATGAATTTTGGACCTACTGATTTTTTTTTAAATTTGAAATTTGTGTCAATTATCTTTTATAAAGACAGATCACCACTGCCTAACGCGAAAATGCCGGACAAGTACCGAATTAACTAGGGGTAGTACCGAGTTATGAAAAGGCAAGGCGAAACGCGACAGATAGAATATTCATTCAGTGGTTGAAGGTACGAGTTGAAGGTACGTCATCGAAGTCGATATGGCGAAACGAAAAGCATTAATGTTAATTTTTCAAACATTGATCAAGAACTCGAAACAGAGGAGGATATGACGGAAGATGAAATTTTAGCTGGGTTAGATCCGAATATGGAGTTAATAAACAACAACGAAGTGGAAATGGAAGAAACAAACGAGTTCCAAACACCTTCTATAAAAGATTAATTTTTAGCAGTTAAAACAATTCAGCATTTTTCCAGGTTTAATCAAAATTTAAAAGAGGCTAAAACAGATTTTGCATTGCTACAATTGGAATAAATTATTGAAAAAAACTTTTTAGAAAACCAAACATTACAAAAACAAACCAAAATAACAGATTTTTTTGTTAGAATTTAAATATGCATACATACATATACGTATGTAAAATTATGTAAGTGTTAAGTTGTTTATAAAATAAGTTGATTTTTTTTTTTTATGTTTTGTAGCACTTGAATATTGTTTGTTTGCTTAAGCTTCTTGCACTCATGTACCTGTACTCTTTTCTAACATAAATAAAATGTACATATTTTTCAACATTGTATTTATAGCGTTTGGATATAGCGACCTAGTTATAATGACCGAATTTCATTGGTCCCTTCAACGTCGTTATAAACGATATCCACTGTATATTCAAAATTAATTTAAAATCTGTTTTATTCACTTTTCATATTCTAGCATTATTTAAACATATATTTTTGTTCTACTAGAAGTTAGTAATATATTCACTATAGTGCATTCAAAGGTGAGTTTGCAGTACAGGGCATATGGAGTAGTTCTTTTTCATACTCTCTAATGGGTTTACACAATGACGCTATCCTTTTCTTGCTTGTCGACGTTGCCAGCTCTAAAACGCGCTGATCTGCGAAGACGCAGTATTCTACAAATGGCCATTTGTTTTTGTTGAGTGTTATTTTGAGTTTTATAAGAGTTGATTTTTGTAAATCATACGAGTTTTTCATATTATTATAATTGACACATTTGACACTTTTACAACATTTGGCAACACCGCTCCCATTTGCCATAAGAGCTATATGCAAACTCACCTTTGAACGCTCTATATAAACATGAGTTTCTACGCCTCTGTATACAAATTTGGGTACAAATAACAGAGACAGATAAAAAATGTTGAGACAGAGAAGGTTGAGACACAAATTTATTTTTTTAGAGAGTAAATTAGTCCATCGTTTTAACCAATCAAAAAAAAAAAAGGTTCTATCCTACCCACACTTCGTTCTTGAAAAAGATAAAATATAGTTCAGTTTAAATGTTTGGAATAGACTATACTGTATATATTTTTTGTCGACTTACCTCAACTTGTATCGGAATCCCAGCTTGCAAAACAGCCGAATGTTGAATTAATATCGGTCTACATAATAACGGTCTCGGAGGTGGTTGACTGACTTGAACCAAGACATCGCTCAAACTATGATAAGCATGTCCGAGCAAATGCATTATTTCCGATACACGATTTATAACCATTTGTGTCTGTCGAACATTTTCACTTTGGGCATCACCTTCCACAGCCGGATCATCTGACATGAAACGATGATAAACTTGCATGAATGGACGAAGACGATCATGAATTTTGTTCAAGTCATCCAATAATCGGGACATTTCATTTGTACTTGAAGAATTTCTGTAAATAATTTTACAAACTATTGAAATCAATATTTCCTCTTACTTTGTTTTTACAACAGTGAATACAGTATACCAATATATATAAAAATAGCTGAACAAAATAAATAAATAAAAATTTAAGTGGTGTGAATTTTCACACATTTCAGGGTTTTGAAGGTATTTAATAGGTGTAAGAAGCCAACATAATACTGGATGTCTAGGTATATTTATCACATAAAAATTAACAGTTTTTTTGATAATGACTTTTATTTAATTAGCCGTATGAATAAAGTTGAAGTAAATGCTCATAAGTAGACGGTAGAAGTAAAAGCATCTGCTTTGAGTAAAAGGTCGGAGTAAAAGTATTTGCTTCTTTTTATATGAATAATGATTACTTTTTACTTACAAGTCAATGCTTCTACCGGTAAGTAAAAGGTCAAGAAAATGCGTTTATGTTGAAACCTGAAAATCAGTATTTATCTAAATTGTACTACTCCTTTCCGATTGCTGTCATGTTGAAATTAGTCCATAAATACTATTAACAATGAACTAGTGCTGTACTGAGTTCCATGTTTGACATATCGGTTTATTTTTATTGGTATAGGTAAAGTAAATTTTTTCTTTTTATTTGCAATAATTTCAAACTTTTTATTCAATCATATCGTCTTTAAGTAGCAATGAACAGGACCAACAAGATGCGAGTGCTGATCTAAAATTTATTGCTAAAGAACTATACTCTTATCCGAAGATTTTAGGAATATCTTAGGTTCCAAGAATTAAAAAAATTAAAGTAGCTTTTGCTAAAATACTTCTTAAATATCAAGAACTTTTTGGGAAGTAAATAAATGCAAATAAACTATTGAAAAAAATAAACAATATGAAAACAGGACTCATGCAGAAAACAGACATACAAAAAACGGAAATTAATCTTATCAAGTTGACGAAATCGGAGAACCGTATCTTTGCAACGATGCAAGGTGACTCTAACCCAACTATAAGTAACATTCCAGGTACTTATTCAACAAAACTTATTCACATTACAATACTTTCTCATAAGTGAGTATATGAATACATAGATGCATGTTTTTCGAAGCATTTGCTTATAATTTTAAGTAAAAAGTCTGTTTTATTCATAACCATTTACTTCTGTCGTGAACAAAAGATCAAAAATTTAAAAAAAGCATTTGCTTCTTACTCATAAGTAGAAGGTTCTGCTTGCATTTTTATTCATATTGTTTCGAGGATTTGATTCATAATTTGCAAGTAAAAGGTTATGCTTATTTTTATTCATACGGCCCATTATTTGAGAACTAACCACTTCCATTTAATTTTTTGAAACAAAATTTAAATAATTTGCCAAATCTTTTACGGAAGATTGAATATCAATCTACATTGAATTCTGTCTGATACTTACTCAGGTAGTCCCGCAGGTCTCTCCCTTTCACTTTGAGTTTGACTACTACTGGTACTAGCCTCTTCTTGTGCCTCCTGGTTATTTTCTACACTCATAGGCGACTCGTTATTTTCTGGCACAGCCGCGGCCTGATCTTGCATTATCCCGTTTTCTACGGCACTGACTGCCGCAGCCAAAGCATCATCAGAACCAGCATTTGGAACGAAGACCTGTGCGGCGAACACTGGAGTAACATCATCCTGGGGCTCTTCCACAGGGGATTCTCGAGAACGATTACCAGACGGATCTTCTAGTTGAGATAGAATATTGTCCGCACGACGTAGCATTCTAAAAAATATGTAGAGAATTGTTACAAATATATCAGCAAAATCACGTAGGACACATGACGTCATCTCATGTGTTGGAGGTGTAACAAACTGCTAGTATCATGCCATATCATGATAAATAGACGATATTCAAATTAGCATAATTTAAATTTGGCAGCTCTAATTACGTTTTTATGTCCACGTTGTTTCTAAGGTGTATATTTAGTATATAAGTGAGAATTAATAAGTTGTCATGGTATAAATTAAACGTAAAATTGGATTTTAAATCTGACACTTTACGGTTACGGGATAATATAATTTAGGTTATTCTAAATATAAAAAGGAATTGTCGAAATGCTATCCTGTTGAGAAGTGCATTAGCGATGGCGGAGCTGTGCTCCAAGGCAATATGGCTGTCGTCTCTAGTACTCAGCTGTCAATATGCTAATAGCGAACAGGTTAATTAGAGCACAGTACGTTTTTATTTTATGAAAATGCGAGTAAATATTTGCGAATTTTTTTAATTTTTAAGCGCTACGCATTTATCTAGGTGTATAACAGAAGGTGGGCATCAAATTACAGTATTTAAAGTTTAATTTATGTAGATTTATTGAAGTGTAATTTGTAGTTGAGCAGGTGTTAAAGGCCAGGCACATTATTTTATGTGGTACATCTGAGTGTTGGTCATCTGAATTTACAATATATGGATTCTGTTTGCAAATAAGTGCATTATGTTCATTGCCTCATGAAATAAAATTAGTTTTAGTTGGACAGGAGCAGCTAAAATTAAAAATGCAACATACAGGTGCAAGAATATTAGTGCAGTTTTGTTTTTCTGCGACAAATGTAATGAACAAACTCACATAGTATCAGTTACTTTTTAACTCAAAATATATTCCCATGCCTTCCTCCTGTCCATAACCAAATCTTTTTCAATCTGGACTTAATATTAACTTACCCTCCATTTTTCTTAAGAAAAGAAAAAAACTAAGGTGCCTATCTTTGTCCCGTCTTGTATGACAGCCAAAAACACTACAATTTGTTCTACTTTTATAGTTTTTCACAACTTCTATTGACATTCTAACAAAAATTCAACTATCATACTAGAGCATAAGTAATAAGTTCAGGAGGTAAATATTTACCTCCCTAATTGTTTATATTTTTCAAACTCTCAAAGTTATTTTTAATTGCATAGTTTCGTTTTGGTTAATTTATTTTAGATATTTAAATAAAATATCAGTATGTCTGTGAAAATTTTCTTTTTGAAATTTAAAAAAATCGTAATAGAAAAACTATACAATATATAGACCTGCGGTAAGAATTTTTGAAATCTACAGACTTTTTTCTACCGAGATAAAAAATAAGACTCTATATAGTTAACGCCTTTTTGATTCGTGTAGTTTTGAAAATTTGTATATATTTCATTTTTGAAAGACCGTATCTCAAAATCTACATGAGATAGAGACCTGCGGTTGAAATTTTTGAAATCTTGAGGTCATAATGGGCCTAGGGACCCACTTTAAAACAATACCAAAAAAAAAAATTTTACGAAATTTCAAATTTTTTTTTTTATTTAAAAAAATTCTAACTTAAGAACAATAAAATATAGAGAACTGTGGTTTGAATTTTTGAAATCTACATATATTGTCTAGAAAAAAATTGGGGCCTTAATAACCGAACTTTTACAATAAATATACTTATGTATACTTATGTATTTTGAGTCGTAGATCTTAAAAATAATCTCCATTTTGAGCTACGGTTTACCATTTTTGAATAAATTTTAAAAAACCGACAAAAAATGACCATATTTCAAAAAATATACAAGAGATGGCGTTTTAAATTTATCCTAGTAATAGGATAATTTATCCCAAATTAAATAAAAAACTTACCTTCGTGCAACGTTAAGTCTACTACCGCTCAAACTTTGTGTCGGAGGAGGTGGTACGATACCCTGCGCTTCCATAATTCCAGACGGTAAAGCCATACTTCCAAGATAAACGGGACCTTGGAAAAGACGTCTTGCTTGTGTTGTCGATGGTTGGGATGGACTGCGGGATCGTCTATTAGTTGCAGTAGGTGGTGCACGTTGCACCAAATGTATAACTTTTCCATTAACATCTAATAAAAAGATAAAAAACTTAGGTTACGTACATAGAAATATGAGTTGTTATGAGTAATAACATTGGAATGTTCAAGATAAAGTATGTTAAGATAAAATATACGTATGAATTAATGGTTTTTTTTAATGTACATACCGTATTCCTGTAGTTTTTTAGCATCTTGTAACACTCTTCCGCAGTAAATCAATCTTTGGGAGTCGGAAGGAATATTGACAACTCCAGCAATATGGTCTTTAAATTGCGCAACTGTAATCTTTAATAAAAAAACGAAATTTCAGAAGTCTGACGTTGATTAAGAAGGCGTAATTGTAAAATACTCACGTCATCTTCAACAGAAAACGAATGATTTTGCGAATCCAATGTTTTCACTGTCAATTCAATCATCTTGCATTGATCTAAAAACAAATAATTTACCAAAACCAAAATACTCGATCAAAATCAAAAAATATCTGAATGTTTTCCATAATAAACCAACACAAATGTCACTACACTGTTTAAAAATTAAATTTATTATATTTGAAAATTGCAAAAACAAAATGGAGTGCTTTAAACTTATCTTACCTAGTTTTTAATGGTAAAACACTATAGAATAATCTTGTTTTATATCACAATTTACAATTAATTTATATCAGAACACTAACACAACACTAAAACAATGAAAATTATTATGGTAATTATTTTTTCTTGATAAAATTCATGGAACTTGCGAAATGGTGTACAACACGCCTATCGACCAAAATGGCAAATTTAAACTCTATTACCAACAAAACAGGTTAAAAAAAATAGCAGGTGGTAACGCAAATTTCAAAAATTTAATAAACATTTTTTTTTTACACAAAGCTCCCATAAAAACACAAAATCTTAATTACAACTAATTGCAATAAAACTATAAATTATATTTGAATAAAAATGGAGTGTAAAAAGAATAAAAATAATTTGTTATGTCTGTCTGTTTATCTTTTTGTGTTTTCTGTTAATTTTTTTGTGGTTTTTGATTAAAAATAGATTTTATTTACGCGTGTTAAATAAATATTTATTTTGTGTTGTGTTCTACTTTTATTCTGACGTCAAAAACTGTTCGTCAATGGTTACAAAATCATGTTGTGATATCACAAAAGGTCGATTATTGATACAAAACAGTTCAAAAGTATAATTTATGAGTTAAAATTGTAATTCGCGCTTCGGTGATTGACTTGTCTAGCGTGTTGGCTGTACTGATGAAAATTGTCATTAGAAAAAAGACATGGCTGATATTTTTGCTTGTGTGAATAATGAAGTTAAACTTATTTTCGTAAATTATTGTCAAATGAAGTAATAAAATCATGACAATATTTTAGTTTGTGTCTATTGTGTTGTGTATTAAGACATGTGATTGTTTATTTACCCATTACATATTTTTTGTATGGTTTTTTGACAATTTTAAGATTTAATGGAAGATTTCAATATGTATATGTGTAGTGGTGTTTTTTTAAGCCGGAAAATCAGAAACAAATAATAATATGTTTAATATTTTATAGTTATTTTAAAGTTATTTTATAAAAATGAAGTTAATAATTGCTAGTGATCTTTTATTATGTATATTTTTTGTTTTTAGCTTTTGTCAGATTAGTAATGGTAAGTTTTATATACTTTATCTCAGCTAATTTTGTTTTGTTTATCAATTTCGAAACATTAGTTGCATCATTGCATATTAAACTATTACGAGAGTAAATTAATTTTTATTAAAATTGTCTGTGTTTTTATTCATAGTTCAAGGTTACTCAAAGTAACATTTAAATTATTTAAAAATGTTAACTTTGTTTTGTTTTTAGGTTTAAAATGTAAATGCGACATTTGCCGAGAGACAAACTATACTTGCGAAACAGATGGCTTATGTTTTACTTCTACCTCGTTAACAAAAGACACAGGACATGTCGAATATAACTACCGGTGAGTTAAGGTCTCATATCGTTTAATATTTCATATTATTATCATATAAGAATCCATTAGAAAAACGAATTTTATCATTACGGTAGCCAGTCTATATTTCCTTCCGTTCCTTTATCCATCCATTGGTAAATTATGTATATATTGCTGTATGTGTACATGTATCTATGTATTAAATTTAGAAATAAAGCATTTTTGAACAAATAAAATAATACATTGTGTCAAAATTTTTATCAGTTTTCATTTGAAAATATATGTTCAAAATTGTCTTTTTCGGGAGTTGAAGTATGAAGGCTGTTTGAAATTATACTTCTTAATACTCTTTCAAACTTCTAAAACTGTTTTCTGTAGTTTTAATGGCAGAGAGAGATATTCAACACTCGTCTTTTGTTACTTTTCGCTACCAACTTAACAATTTAATGTGACAGATAAAAGTTTGGTTATAATAACAAATTTATAAATATATAGGCTATTCTAAACGATTAGGCGGAACTAGATTTTGCAATCTAGTTACTTTCATTGTTTGAATCGTGTTTTTTGGTCGTTTTGTTTAAGCTTTGTAAATCATACTTACAATAAACATTTTTTGGTTAAGGTTAATATCATTTTAAAATGTCATTTTTTTTATATTTTGATTTTTTATGTCATTCGTAATACAAATTTTCCATTTATTTATTTTTTTGTTGTTAAAATATGTAAAAAGCATTTGTTTTTGACATGTCATTCGTTTCCATGGTTTTACTATTGGAATTTAAAATTTTGACATTCCAATGTAAAAAATGAAATAATAACAAAATAACAATAGTATTGTGTTTTACACAATAATTTTTATGTAAATACTAAGCACAAAAAATTTAGTACTTAAGAGAAAAGTATAATATCAAACAGTGTTTATAATTTACACTTCAATACCCGAGTTGTTAAAATTAACACTTCAACTACCGAGTAAAAATTGTGGGACTTAAAGTGTTAATTTTCATTTTAAGAAACAGAAATACAATTTTTTAAACCTCATTATTATTAGTTACATTCATACTACGATTAAACTGTTATGTTTTTAAAAGACAATTTTTCGTTTCTTGTATATAATAATTTTCAGAAAATGGTAAATCTCGGTCCTGGCATACTGTAGGCCAGTGTTTCTAAATCTTTTTTGGCATGGGACCCCCCAAAATTATGTACACATTGTCTGCGGCCCTACTATATATCGTCCCCTTATTACTATAACCAGGTAGAGTACGTTCAGGATAACTTCATGCCAGGGCATCATAAAATACGTCATCAATGCTGCGCGAGAAAACAGCTGATTACATAGACGTACATAAGGGTTTCTGCCTTGTCAATTGTTGTGAATACCAAACAAACAAAATCATGTATTTGAAATTAATTTTTGTTCTCGTTTTAGTACACGGCATACCTGAAAACGTACGAGAAATAAATAATAATATATTTTTGTGTATAAATGTATCAATTTCACCCTGTAAATGCAAATTATATATAAAGCCCGTATGTAACAGTTTTTAATTATTGTAATTGAAGTAAAAGTGAAAAAAAGGAAATGGATGTGGATATATAAGTCATATTATAAAAAGAGAATAAAATAAGATCACCACACAAACATTTGATTGAAACCCGCAACCCAGAAAATGAGCAGTCGTAGCATAACAATCTACTAGTTTTTAAAAATTAAATATAGTGTAACAAATTAAGCGAACAAAGAAGTGAAATCTTGGAATAAAGTTAAAATACTTCCCCAGAATAGGGTTGGTTGGAGCCCTCTGTACCCATGCAGTAGAACGAACATTAAATATGTAACAGTTTATACATTGATAAATTCCATTTTAATAATTTTCTGTATATAATCTGAGACATTTATAATCATTTTTCATAAATTTAGCGACATTGTTTATGATTTCTCTCGCTTGGCTCCGAATTGGCATACTTTGGAAGCCCAATCTTTTTTTTGGCGTCATTTTCACAAATAACAATAATAATAACACAAATATAAAAAAAAAAAAGAACAAAATTTAACAAAGAAAATAAACAACAAAATTTAAAAAAGAAAACAAAAACGGAATTTTTTAAATTAATTTTTGGTCTTAGCTACGATGGCCATTAACCAGGATATCTTTATTTTTATTATGGATACATTAATTTTTATAACAAATACAAACATCCATGCCATCACCGGGATTCGAACCTGAGCCCCCATGGTTAGCAGTCAAATGAGCTGACCACTCCGCCATAGCGACCGGCAAAAACCGGAATTAAGCAATCAAAATCGAAATATACGCGTAGTCAAGAACAGATCAAAGTAAGTGACGCCACTGAAATGTATAAAACCAGCTGTCGGTAATGACATGGACGAAATTTGGTTTCTGCGCAACCCAGTCGGTAATATAGACCTGGCATGAAGTTATCCTGAACGTACTCTAACTTGAAATCAGTAGTTTCTCAGAAAATTAATTTTAAGTTTTGAAGAGCAATAAACAGCAATGGACTTGTTTATTTGTTTTAGTGGATTTTTGTACTTAAGACATATAGCAGCACTTATTTAGATTTAGCATTACAAATATAATAAATAATTGGATAGGTAGATGCAATTAACTCAAAATATCCAAAATTCGAGTTAGCCAGGTGTAGGATTAAGGCCTTATCACACTAGAGTTATTATTCAAGTCTAAACTTGGAAAATTGAAGTCTTTGCATTCGAATCGAAGTCTTGTGTATGTGATAGCATGACAAAAAACCTAGGTTTTTAAGACTGAGCAAATACATCAAGATACATTTCTCCTATCTCTAGAAGACAGACGAAATCCAAGTCGTAAAATGCGCGTGCGCGTCCTCGCTCTCTCAGTCAGATCAAGTGAGATGGGTCTATTGTTAACGTTATGTACGCAGACGCAAGTTACTTATCCCTGTTTCCCGTGTGATATCAGAAGACGTGAAGACTTGAATCCTCGAAAAAGACTCAAGGCCTTATCACACTAGAGTTATTATTCAAGTCTAAACTTGGAAAATTAAAGCCTTTGCATTCGAATCGAAGTCTTGTGCGTGTGATAGTATGAAGAAAAAACCTAGGTTTTGAAGACCAGGCAAATGAAACAGGATACAATTTCTCGGTCTTTTTACCCAGGTCTTACAGCTGACGCGTCTTTGTCTTTTGTTTATGTCAAAATATAACTGTCAACTGTCATAATTTCACGATGTGCGCATGGGTAAACAAACAATTTCCAAGTCTTAACTAATACCGTGTGATATGTCAAGACCTGAAGACTTGGATCCTGAAAAACAACTTACAAAAATAAGACTTGGATAGCGTTCTAGTGTGATAAGGCCTAAACAGGATACAATTTCTCGGTCTCTTTACCCAGGTCTTACAGCTGACGCGTCTTTGTCTTTTGTTTATGTCAAAATATAACTGTCAATTGTCATAATATCACGATGTGCGCATGGGTAAACAAACAATTTCCAAGTCTTAACTAAAGGCCTTATCACACTAGAGTTATTATTCAAGTCTAAACTTGGAAAATTAAAGTCTTTGCATTCGAATCGAAGTCTTGTGCGTGTGATAGTATGAAGAAAAAACCTAGGTTTTGAAGACCAGGCAAATGAAACAGGATACAATTTCTCGGTCTCTTTACCCAGGTCTTACAGCTGACGCGTCTTTGTTTTAAAATAACCTTTCAAAATATAACTGTCAACTGTCATAATTTCACGATGTGCGCATGGGTAAACAAACAATTTCCAAGTCTTAACTAATATTCAATTACCGTGTGATATGTCAAGAGACCTGAAGACTTGGATCCTGAAAAAAATCCTACAAAAATAAGACATGGATAGCGTTCTAGTGTGATACGCCTTTAATATTCAAATACCGTGTGATATGTCAAGACCTGAAGACTTGGATCCTGTAAAAAAACCTACAATAATAAGACTTGGATAGCGTTCTAGTGTGATACGCCTTTAATATTCAAATACCGTGTGATATGTCAAGAACTGAAGACTTGGATCCTGAAAAAAAAAACTACAAAAATAAGACTTGGATAGCGTTCTAGTGTGATACGCCTTTTACAAAATAAAACTTGGATAGCGTTCTAGTGTGATACGCCCTTTAAGGGGACGATATATATTGTGTGTATCAAGATAGAGAGACACGATTTTGATAACCAAAGTTCATTCAATAATTAAATAATAGTACTGAAATTTTCCCGAATAAACAGGAAGTGAAAGATATCAAGGACAACTTATAGTTTTTAAATGGGAACGTATGTCATGTTGGTATCTTTGAATAGAGCTTTTAAAAAGAAACAACTTTTACTTAAACATTTATTTAATATCTTTCGGTTGACGAAAAAACCCAGTGTTCAAAGTGCCTTCCGTTTTGATTTAAACACTTTCGTATCCATATTCTTGAGTTATCTGTAGATCAGAGCATAATAAAAAAAAAAAACATGCTTCGATCTTGTATGACTTTGCGGCCCCCCGACGAAGCTTTCATGGCCTACCAGTGGGCCGCGGCCCCCGGTTGAGAAATGCTGCTGTAGGCTATACCAAACGTTTAAGCAAAACAATTTTTTTTTCTTTAAGTTGTCACAAGCTCTCTTTTAAATGATTTAAGTGGGTTTTGCTTAAACAAAATTACCAAAATCCTCATGCAAATGTTAAAATTTACCAGTAATTTTGTAAGTTTTAAAAATCTAGTTCGGCTATATGCAGAGCCGCAGTAAGGGGGCGATGGCCCCTAGCGCACTAAGGAAAAGGGCGCCGACGAGCTTGACTAAGGGGCGCCACATTGCGAAAGTGAGGACCTTTTTTTTTCTCATCACTTAGATTTTGAGGTGGACTTTTTTTTTTCTCATGACTTGGATTTTGAGGTGAGGACTTTTTCTTCTCATCACTTGGATTTTAGGAGGTGAGGACCTTTTTTTTTGCTCATCATTTAGATTTTGGGAGGTGAGAACCTTGTTTTTGCTTATCACTTACATTTATTTGCCAAAGGTGCCAAAACACAGTTTTGCCCCTAGCGCAAGTTTTCCTTACTGCGGCTCTGGCTATATGTATCAATACAGTTTTGTCGTTTGAACTAATTATTTTCAAAAATTGTATTTCTGTTTTTTTTTTGTGTCTTATCTCAAATATTGTATTTGTTTGTCAAAACATTGAAAATGTAAGCATTTGTTAATAATTGAACTTATTTTGCAAAACGAAAATGATTTCTCGTTCGATGTTACGAAATTTTTTATCATAATTGTTTTTTTTTTTGAATATTATCTATTTTGATTATAAAATTATCTTTGACCCATTTTATAGAAATGGGCGTTTTATGACGTATACAATAAATGAACAAATATATTCGATAGATATAAACGTATCAACGAATAAAATCGCGCGAAATTGAACATGAAAATATAAACTGTTTGTTTGAGATCGTTATTAATTGGTTTAAGGCCCGGTCTTTCCACCTACAGGTAAATCTCTAGGTAACTATCTGACAGATAAGGTTATTTGGTATTCTATCTGCTGAATAATTGTCAATACCAATCAGTGAATTCAGTACGTCAGTCTTATTATCCGTTAGATAACTATCCGATAGATAAATTTATATTGAAAGAGGGGATGACATTTATTCCGCACAGAAAGTATCACATAACCTTTTCTGACAGATAGTTAGAGGAGTACCTCAAGGTGGAAAGACTGGGTCTAAGTATGTTTTCACAGATTTAAAACCAATTTTATCTATAAACAGGTTTTAAATAGAATTTTGGCACCACATAAAATTAATAAGTTTCAGAATTATTGCTACCAAAATTTTAAAATAATGCTTGCCTCCAAATCATTCTTTTCGCTATATGTTGTAAGTTTTTTGAAATATTGTATCATTGTAATTTTCATAAGTGTTACAATTTGTAAATAATTTTTTTCGTCATCTATTTTTTTTGAATTTTTATTTAAATCATATTGTAATGTTTTCATATGCCGCCAAAATTTGAAAATAATTTTTGTCGTGGTGGGTTAAGTTGCCTAGATAAATCTAATTTTTTCCCACCGGAAAAATCAAATTGGTGCGAGGTTAATGGAGTAGTATCAACAACTGAACGAAACCAGCGGCTGTGTTGCAATTCAACAGATTACTGCAACACCGCAATCAGACCAGTAATGCCATCTATCAACTCATCAGAAGGTAATGGGGTGATACCTGAAGTCCAATGTGTTTTACTAAACAATCTTTTCAATATAACAATGTGTGCTGTGAAGTTTTAACTAACTAAAGGCAGTTTTTAATATTTAATTAATAAATAAATTTATATAAAAACAGTCTTGAAATTAAAAGTATACTATTTGCCATCTGAGATGGAACCTACGTCATAAAGTGTTTGTTTCAAATCAGAAAGAGAGGGTTTAACTGATGTTTTGCTTAGAAACGCACTCCATATATGACAGACAAAGAAAACAAAATAAATCGTTTGTGCTGATATACAGTGAATATCGTTTATAACGACGTTGAAGAGACCAATGAAATTCAGTCGTTATAACCGTAGGTCGCAATATCCAAACACTATAAATATACTGTTGAAAAATATGTACATTTGATTTATGTTAGAAAACAGTTCATTTACATGAGTGCAAGAAGCTTAAGCAACAAAAACAATATTCAAGTGTTACAAAACATTTTAAAAAAATCCAACTTATTTCACAAACAACTTAACACTTACATAATTTTAACAAAACAGTCTGTCGATTTGGTTTTTTAAAGTTCTTTTTTTAAATAATCTTTTCCAAATGTAGCAATACAAAATCTGTTTCAGCCTATTTTAAATTTTGATTAAACGTGAAAAAATGTTGAATTGCTTCAACTGCTGAAAATGCATCCTTGATACCTAGTAGATGTTTGGAACTCGGTTGTTTCTTCCATTTCCACTTCGTCGTTGTTTATTTTTGACTCCAAATTCGGATCTGACTCAAGATTATTAGGCACTATTCTACGGTACTATTCTACTTTAGCAAACCCACTAGACAATGTTGCCAACTATAGTAAAATTAAAACACGTAAATTTAAACTAAAATAAAAATAGAATTAAAATTATTTGTATAATAATGCTTAACTTTCAGTTAAATAAATCTAATTAAATTAATATTTCGGTATTTTATAATAAGAATAAATAATAATATTACATTCACAGCCGATTAAAGATTAAAAAAGGGGGAACATAATTTAGTGCACCTAAAAACTGGGTGATTAGGTTAGGTTTAGTTAGTAAAAGTCTAGGACAGAAGAAGCCGAAAAGCTAAAAGCAAGCTTAAAAAAGTTTGTGTAAAAAACGTTTGTGCGGTGTAGGATGTAATTCAGTAGTTATACCTTGTTGTTGTTATATTTTGTAAAGTGTATACATTCTTTATATATATATATTTTTTTTTCACACGAACTCCTTTATGTTACTTTGAGTCTTTCGGCTTATGTTGTCCTAGATTTTTACTAACTAAACCTAACCTAATTACCTTGTTTTTAGGTGCACAGTACTTAATTTTCCCCCCAGATTAGCCTAATTAAAATTGTGTATCATTGTGCATACGTTTATAACATGGTGGTGCAGAGGGCCAGTTCATTGTCCACCTGAATTATTTTTTTTTTAAATATCGATACAATACATAATAAATCACTACAACAGAAAAAAGTGAAAATAAATAATATTAAATTAAATTTAAACTACATTTATATATTAAAACTCTAATCACAGTAGAAATTAAAGGAATATTACTTATTTCTATATTTCTTATAAATAAACTCATTTAATAAATTGATATTAAATTTAAATTATTAAAATTGATATATTACATTTTACTATTGCCAACACTGCACGCATGCGCAGTAAGGTGGGTTTGCTAAAGTAGAATAGTACCGATTATTAAAGTAAAGGTTGTCTCGTAACTTGTGGTGGGGGTAAATAGTGAAGCTACGCGTCATCAGTGTTGCCAAATGTACGATTTAAATCGTATTTGTACGATTATTTTTGCATGTGTACGATGTACGACTTCTTGGTATCAGATGTACGATTTTTTTATGTTTTTATTGTTGAAACATATTTATTTATATACATTTTTAGTAAGTTAAATATTAATATTATATAATGCGATATATTGAATATTAAATAGAATTGTTTATCTCGCTAAGATCGGGTATGCTCGGGCATATTCGAATATTCAAAAATATAAAGCTCACTCCTCATTAGTTATACCCTTTTCACACTAGACCTTTAAGACGAGTGAACTTAAAGTTCACCGTTGTTTAACATCGGTTTGCTTTCACACTTGATGTTTAAATCTCTGGTGTTGTCATCAGCTACAGTAATTTTGTCCTTAATTACCGTCAGGAAATTACCAGTTTTGAACTGTCTGCGCAGACGCACGTTTTGAATTATTATAAACAAATATGGATATTTCATTTCATTCTACAATAAAGAATATATTATACCTGTATTAACATGTAAGTCGATACATTTTATCTCAATTATTGTAATTCTGTATTTTATTAAATAAATTATTAAAATAAATAATTTTAGTATAACAATAAGTATAAACTTCTTATAACGTCAATACAATACAGTATTCTTGTTTATGATAATACAAAATGTTGAGAGCACAAATTCGAAGAGTATTTTTTTATAATAGAAATTATGTTGGCAATGTGGACGATGTTTAAGACGAAGATCTCTGTCTTCAACTTCGCTTGTATTTAGACGAGGTCATACGTTTTCACATTAGTGTTTAAAGACACATTCACTTTAACATCCGATCTTAAAGTTCTAGTGTGAATAGGGTATAAGAGTACTGTACTCAGTGGCGCACCCAGGGGGAGGGGCTCCAAGAAGGATGTTTTAATTAGCAATATGGATCTTAGGTAAATATGTAGATATGGATTTAAAAGTAGAGATGAGGACCTTTTTTTTTCTCATCACTTGTATTTTACTAGTGAGGACCTTTTTTTTTGTTCATTACTTTTATTTTACAAGTGAGGACCTTTTTTTTGCTCATCACTTGTAATTGCCCCCCCCCCCTGAAAACTTCCTGGGTGTGTCACTGACTGTACTACAAACTGAAATCGGCCTTGTCTGTATTAATATATTATTGTATTAATGTATTAATATAGAGATATGTATTTCCCTGAGAGTACTCTAATTTTACTAAAATACCTAAATTAATTACACAGCAAATTTTTTGTACGATTATTTTTTTTTTAAATACGATTATATGTACAAGTTTTTTCTTGAAAATACGATCATTTTAAAGTGTCGGTACGATTTTTTCTTTTTCACCATCTGGCAACACTGCGCGTCATCTGTATGCTAACGGGACGTCAGTATTTGTTTATCGTCTATGTTATATGCACGTGAAGTTTGATTTTTAGCTATAAATATAAAAATATCGTTTAATTTTTTGATTTTCAACTTTTTTTAATTTCTTTTTTCTTCGAAAGGAATGTTTCTTCGTTCTAAATAAATTTTCTTACATTCATTTTTGATGTAAAGTTAAATATTTCAATATTTTAATTTTAGGGTGTCCCCCGTAACTATCTTCATCAAATTGAAAAAATGCATTGAACAAATAAGATTTGTTTTCTTATAAACAATTTTTATTGTATAGTTTTTTCTGTTCAGATGGTTCTGTTTATAAATGAAATATTTTAAGCAGGGCTTCGAACCGGAACTGAACCGAAAACCGAAAAAAAACATTATTTTATCGGAACGAAAACCGGAACTGAACCGAAAAAAAATTTCGGTTTATTTTAATGTTTATGTGAGTGAATATAAAATACATTTTATTTAAGATTATTTTTTAAACTGATGAGCAGAAAAATTCGTAATTCGTAATTTTTTTAACTGATAAGTAAGAAAAAGAAATGCGTTTCTATTATTTCGGGGGGGGGGACGCCCAGAACCCCCCCCCCCCCCTTCTGGCAGATATCTTCTGGTAGATTCTAAATTATAGTAGAAAATAAATTTCTAATACAAATAAAAGCATTTAAAAATTTATCATTCGGAACTAAACCGAAAACCGAAAAAAAAACGTTATTTTTGCCGGAACGTAAACCAAAACGAAAAAAATAACGGTTCGAAGCCCTGATTTTAAGTTTTTTAGTACCAGTTTTAAGCCAGAAACACCCCCTAAGAAAGAAAATTTTGAGATATCATGCCTATATTTGATCCTGGTTCTACTGTATTGAACCAAATTTCGTTAAAATACTTCCAACCGTTTTTAAAAACAGATATAACCTCCAATTTTATTAATTACTATATTATTATAAAAATTTGTTTCTCTATTTTTATTTAAATATACCTAAAATTATATTTGTATTCAATTTTATTGTTATTTATGAACTATAATACAAATACCCATCACCTTAAATTTTATATAAATCAGTTTAAAATTTCCTTAGGGATTTATTTATAATTTATTCAGTAGAACTGTCTTGAAATAAATAATTATTATGAATATAGTCAACAAAATTATTTAAAAACGTGCAACATCTATATTAATTTTGTATGCTAGTTTGAACTACGCATACATGTGACGTATTTCCTCTCACGCTCTGATTGGTCAGAAGTTACGAGACAACTTTTACTTTAATAATCTTGGATCTGAGCCAGCTAAAATTTCATCTTCCGGCATATCCTCCTCCGTTTCGTTTTCTTGATCAATATTTGAAAAATTTACATTAATGCTTTTCGTTTCGCCACATCGACGTCGATGACGTACCTTCAACTCGTAGTTTACCACTGAATGAATATGTTTATCTGTCGCGTTTCACCTTGCATTTTAATAACTCGGCAATTCCTCTAGACAATTCAGTACTTCACCGGCGTTTTCGTCTTAGGCAGTGATGATCCGCCGTTAATTATAGAAAAAGATAATAGTAACCACACAACTGGGGCCGTAAGACAATTCGGGCCCTTCACAATTGGGGCTTTTCACAACTGGGGCCATTAACAACTGGGGCGATGGATAATTGGGGCTTTTCACAACTGGGGCCATTAACAACTGGGGCGATGGACAATTCGGGCCCTATACAATTGGGGCTTTTGACAACTGGGGCCATAACTATAAGAGCTAGAGTCTTCTTTTGTTTAAAATAAAAAATAATTATTTTACGAATTGGATAAGTAAATTTGCGAGTTCTTTTGAAAAAAGAAAAAAAAATAATGGTTTGATTAAGTACATTTTGGTGCTAATTAGAATAAATAAAATAAATTGTATTTTAAGGGTTGCCTTAAGTAAATTTTCGTGTTCATTTGATTAAAAAGATATTGTATTTTAAGGGTTAGATTAAGTAAAATTTAGTGCTCTTTGAACTATATAAATGAAAAATGTATTTTAAGGGTTGGCTTAAGTAAATGTAAGTGTTCTTTTGAATTAATAAATAAAAAATGTATTTAATTTTAGAAGTAAATATTTTGTAACTAAATATAATTAATATGAGTCAACTACGAGAAAATCAGTTATATTTTGTTTGACTATTTGATTTTCCTAGTTTTTTATGTATGATAGTATTTTTAAACCTTAAAATACATTTTTTATTTATTTATTCAAAAGAACACTTAAATTTACTTAAGCCAACCCTTTAAAAACATCAAAAGAAAACGTCAAAAGAGCACCAAATTTTACTTAATATAACCCTTAAAATACAATTTTTTTATTTATTCTAATTTACACCAAAATGTACTTAATCAAACCATTAAAATATATTTTTTTTTTTTTCAAAAGAACTCGCAATTTAATTTATGCCAACTTGTAAAATAATTTATTTTAATTTTAAACAAAAGAAGACTCTAGCTCTTATAGTTATGGCCCCAGTTGTCAAAAGCCCCAATTGTGTAAGGCCCGAATTGTCCATTGCCCCAGTTTTTAATGGCCCCAGTTGTCAAACGCCCCAATTGTGTACGGCCCGAATTGTCCATCGCCCCAGTTGTGAAAAGCCCCTATTGTGAACGGCCCGAATTGTCTTACGGTAGGGTGACCATTCGTCCCGCATTTTGGATTTGGGAGGTGAGGACCTTTTTTTTTGCTCTTCACTTGGATTTGGGAGGTGCAGACCTTTTATTTTTTGCTCTTCACTTGGATTTTGGGAGATGAGGACCTTTTTTTTTGCTCCGTCCCGCATTGCCTTCTTAAGAAAATGGTCACCCTATCTTACGGCCCCAGTTGTCATGGAACCAAAGATAATTTGACCCAAATTTCAAGCCATTTTTCGTCGTTTTATTAATTTCGTCGTAATATCCGATGTCGTTATAAGTCTCATGTATAAAAAGTTATGTTTCTGGCCTGGACTTTAAAATTTCGTCGCAAAAACCTATATGTCATTATATCAGATGCCAAGGTGCTATTCGTGACTGCAAATAACAGTGAGACATCTGGTGGGGACTGGCTAAATTAAACAGAAGCGTATATTTGGATAATATTTGTAGCGTGTTGTGCTGCAGTTTATGTGAATTAAGAAGTATTTTAAAATATAGTGACTTAAATACAGTGCTTTTTTGCCGAAATATTGTTTGAACAGATAAATATTAAGAAAAAACTTCTGACATATACGCTTCTCGTCCGGCATTAGCTGTTGTACGCAGCGCCGCCAACGTTAGTTTCAGTCGCGAATAGCATTAGGTTTCTCCTATCATGTTGGTAACACCTCAGAAAATTACACTTTCGGGGATTTTCACGTAGGAAAAAAAACTGCTTATAACGAAGGACTGTATATTCGATGCTATACGCTCGACTGTACGTAGGATTTTTAAATCTTTTAATCTCTAAATTTAAGAAAAATTAGCATTAACAGTGATATTTTTTTTTGTTGTTTTTTTTTTTTGTTGTTGTATTAAAAACTGCCTTTTTGTGTTGTTTTATGTAACTATTTTAACAAAATGTCAGCTAGGCTTAGACGCTAAGCTCTGTCATTTCATATATTTCCTTAAAACAAAAATTCCTATTCCTGGTCTCCTAAGAGAGAAAATGATTGTTTGATTTTCATAACATGTTACATTTTAAAGATTTATAATTAAATTAAAAATTTGGCATTGTTATGAAATTCTGAAAAATTTACAGACTGGCTATCAAAAATATGTAATTTTAAGGAAAAAAATTAGGGGTTAAATTGGTAGATCTAGTACGAGATAATATATTAAGCATAAAGAGCACAGGGACGTGGGTTCAACTCCTGACGAAAATTTCACCTGTGCAAATCACGTAAGGGGTTGGCTCAACTCTGAAGAATACTTAAAAATTTGCTATTCAGAGATTAAGCACATGGGTTCGAATCCCCCCATGGAATTTTCCGATGTTGTGCAATTAGTTTTGGGGTCAACTTAGCTTAAAGTATTTAATAATTTAACCTGTTTATACAGGATTAATAGAATTGGGCTAAATGTTACGCTAATCAAGTGGCTTTCATATTTATAGACGGAATACTTATGCGCCACCTAGACGTTGGGAACTGGCCTAACGCATAAGGTTTTTCTTGATCTTAGTTCGCTTATAATAGGATTGAGACATATACCACGTGGTTTTTACACAAGGTGTTTATTTTAATTTGTTAATTATTGTTATCTCGAGAACTATAAGAGCTACGAAGTTGGACAAATTTTCACCTGCCAACGTGAAAAATTAAATAACCCAAGCAAGGTCCCTTAAAAATTTTCCATTTATTTGTTTTATTTGTCTTTAAAATACATGAAAATATGTCATATTTTTAATAAATGTCATTCGTTTCCATGGTTTCACTGTTGGAATTTTAAATTTTCACATACCAAACGTGAAAAATGAAATAACAGAAGCAAGGTCCGTTCTCGTGACAACCTAAAAGAACTAAATTCCCATTTAGTTCCGGCTAAACGTTTGGAATACCCTGTATATTTTCTATAACTTATAATTTTGTAATATAAAAACTATTATATAAACTTATACGGGCTATTCCAAACGTGTAGGCGGAACTAAATGGAAATTTCGTTCTTTTCGGTTGTCACGAGAAGGGACCGTGCTTGGGTTATTTCATTTTTCACGTTTGGTATGTGAAAATTTAAAATTCCAACAGTGAAACCATGGAAACGAATGACGTTACTAAAAATATGACACATTTTTATGTATTTTAAAGACAAATAAAACAAATAAATGGGAAATTTTTATTAAGTATGACATAATATTAAAATGCAATGTGAGTATGATTTACAAAGCTTAAACAAAATGACCAAAAGTCCGAATTAATAGATAAAAATTACTAGATTTCAAAATCTAGTTCCGCTTAAACGTTTGGAATAACCTATATAAGCTGTTCACTTTTGTAAGGACAAACTATATAGATCTGGTTATTTTGGTTACTTTTATAGTGTATTACTGACTTTAAATGTCAATTAAAAATATTCCCTGCGCTGTAAAACCAACTTTATATTTTTTATAGATTATGAACATTATAATTAAGATATCATTTTTCATTATGACATGTCAAATGGATCAACATTTTAAAAAAGCATTTTTTAATACCAACATGACATACAGTTTCAAAGGTGCAAACTATTGAAAACTAAATTTCTCCTAAGTTTGTTCTTACAAAAGTGAACAGCATATACTTTATACATTCGAGTAATTTAAAGTAATTATTATAACCATATTTTTCTATAACAACTACGAAATAAATCAGGGTTTCGAACCGGAACTGAACCGAAAACAAAAAAAAAACCGTTATTTTTGTCGGAACGAAAACCGGAGCTGAACCGAAAAAAATATCGGTTTGTTTCGGTTCAGATAATGTTTATGGGAGTAAACCAAAATATAAAATACATTTTATTTAAGATTATTTTTTAACCCGAGGAGCAGAAAAAAATTGTATTTTAAACTGGCAAGTAAAAAAAAATCCGCTTCTATTATTTCAAGGGGGGTGCCAAACCCCCGCCCCCCGGCTGCGGCCTTGGTATAATGATTACAAAATAAGGAATAAAATGCTCTTCTAAATTATAGTAGAAAATAAATTTCTAATACAAATAAAAGCATTTAAAAATTTACCACTCGGAATTGAACCGAAAACCGAAAAAAAAAACCGTTTTGCTAGAACGAAAACCGGAACCGAACTGATATATATATATATATAATTTTTAATTGAACCGGAATAAAAACTGAAACGAAAAAAATAACGGTTCGAAGCCCTGAAATAAATTATATTCTATCTCTGAAAGACTGATAGTAATAATTCATTTTGTCAGGCAGTTACCAGTGGCGTGCACATTTTAAACACGTTTAAATTGGTTTTGCGTATTTCTATATTACTATTTATCATTTTATTAAACGCACGCCTGTTACCATATTTATCATATCATTAAACACACCCCTGTGACCATATTTTTTCTCAAAATTTTAGGGTCAAAACTTTTAGGATCTATTGTGTTCTATTGTTGTCTAACCCTAGTTCGTATTCCCATACAATATGTGCGGCACACTCGGTTGTTTTTAACAATATTTCGTTGCGAACTATTCATATTTTGTCGCTTTTGTTTTACCGCTTCTGTGTGATAATACAATAACTTTTTACAAATAATAAATTTTATTACTATACTAGCGTCGGCGAATCAGTGCAGTTACGTCATAATACGAAACAAACGAATGTATTGTTTCGAACAATGCAATTGTTTGTTACGTCGTGTGACGTAACTGCACTGATTCGTCGACGCTAGTATATCAGTCTTTCGGAGATAGAGTATAATAAATAATTTTTTAGCTAAAGTTTTTCACAAAAAAATGTGTCTATCTGATCGCGCAAGGGATGTAGTGCATCCCTTTATTCCCAGTTTAAAAATAGACTATAGTAGATCTTATAGTTCTTGAGATAGAATACAAATTAAAATTGACACCCATTTAGTGTCAGAGATCAAGATATCTCTATGCGTCATTTGGGCTTTGGGAATATATTATCTTATAATATAAAAAATTTATTTTGATTATTTTTTTTTAATTGGCAATCTTTTTAAAATTGTATGAATGTTGAATTGGGTGCTTAGGTGTCTTGGAAAGAACCTAGTCCTACCTCAAAATAACCCAATATTCTGCCATCGACATAGTCCAATAAACGCAACATTCGTCATGGAGTGCTGCAAGGATAACGACATGTGTAACATACATCTCAAGCCCAAACTCGTACAACGACCACCAGGTAAAAACCAAGATGTCAACCAAAAGAACAAAAAAAAAAAAAAAATAGTTCGCATGGGCTCAATTACCTTCCTATTTCTTACCTTATCACTTCGTGACAGGTTATTTTTACACTGTATGATAACGATCGAGTTAATTTGTTCTTAGTTCTTAATCGAGAAAAATTGAGTATACACGTGGAATTTTCGAATGCTCACAAGTGAACCGCAATCTTCTAATTCAATAATTTACAAGAAAAGCCTGGCAAGTTTTTGGCTAAGGTCTTCTGCTCCATTTAGTTCAATTGCTCACGAGTGAAACACAATCTTCCAACTCGAGAATTTCCGAGAAAATCTTGGCAAGTTACAGGTCTTCTGGATACAAGCCCTTGTTTCTTCAATCGTCTTTAGACAGTAATGAAATTGCCAAATTTCGATCTTCGAAATGACGCGAAAAATTAAGGACCAATCACGATTGCGTAGAATAATAGACTATATTAGTGTGTCGTCACATATATGTGCTGCCATCTGAGATCTGAGTCCTTCGGAAGTTTTTGACTGGTTTAAAATACATGTCAGATTACTTTTGTTACCTTAATTTTATAATATCTTCAATTTTGGAGCAAAAATATGTATTTTTTTAATAAATATATACTAATATATACAGTCCAGATAATTTATATTATAGAATAATGATTTTATAAATATATAAATAAGGATTCGAAACTATATTTATAGGTTACGTTTTTAAATAATATGAAAATCGAAATATCTTTAGTATTTATTTAATTAACACTAAGTAATCATTAATATTTTGTTTTAGAATGTGTATTGTTTTCCTCCAAATTGTAACCATTACAGCTACTTTCTTAATTGCAAATTTAACAATAAATTAAACAATAATGGATAAAATAAAAACAACATGTTGTTCCTTCAAACCATTTAGATATGGCATACACACTTATTGCTATGTTACTTGCCATTATAACGATTATTAACGTAAAATTTTCAAAATTAACCTGCAAAATAATATTGTTCTGCAAAAATAATGACGTATTAAATTATAAAGTATAAAATAAAAATTTTAATAAATAAATATTGACTTGTAGTTTTTTGTGAAGCATTCTTTTACTTTGAAAACTTAATTTATTTTTCCAAAATACAATTTAACAAAAAAACAACATGCTAAATTCAAATAAAAGGAATCCAACCGCGAGGCGGCAGCACTGAATTCCATTTTGTGACGTAGTTACTAATATGGTCTATTAGGGTAAAAAATCGTTTTGAGCGTCTGTAGCTCTTGGATGCTGTTCGCTGAACGCTTTATAGCATAATTAATAGAATTTTTAGCTACATCCAGAACACCAGCGATAGTCTAATACTGCGGCCATCTTCATATAATGGCGCAGCTTGTACAACGTCTTTCAGCCACATATTAATTTTATTGCACAAAAAAGGGCTTGTAGGAGTTTAGAAATCTCTAAGATGGGTAACTAATAGCGAAATTTTATTTTAACAATGAGTTATTTGTATTAAATTTTAAACCCACTGGTCTTGTGCAGTGGTTGTCAAACTTTTTAGATCACGTATCCCTTCCATTTAGATGAGTCTATTCCTTTAGGAAGCTCAACGGTATAGAGATTCAAAAGCAATCTGTTAACTAGATCAGGGCTTCTTAAACTTTTTCATACAGCGACCCCCTTCAAGCCTAGGAAATTTTAAACGACCCACCATGTAATGAAATTAATATTGACCGTAGATGTAGGTGTAATATCGCGATATTGTAGAATCTACCTTGTAGATTCTAAAAATTTATTTATTGTTATCCAAAAGTAGCAGATCTTTGCGACCCCCCTACAGTAGCCACGCGACCCCCCGGGGGGTCGGGACCCACAGTTTAAGAAGCCCTGAACTAGATATTTCTTCACGTACCCTCAAGTATCGACGCACGTACCCCACTTTATAGACCGCTGTCCAAGTGTATACTCGATTTTAGGACAGTTATGTCGTACAGTGTAAATTAATCTTTGCACTTTCTCTTTAGCAATCTAGCAAATAGGTGATGGCAGTCGCCAAAGCAACACAAGGTAGTTAATTATTTAAGAATAAAATTTTCTAAAATAAAAATTTTGTAAAATGAATTTCAAAGCTGAATATTCCTTACCGTTTTCTAGATATTTATTTAATGTCCTTAAAAAATCCTTCTACCTTCGTTAAGTCATTATAACATACATTATTAGGATATATAGCAACTTAAAAGGTTGTTATTTGTTCTAATAATTTCCTACGTCATAATATTCATTAACTTAAATTTCATAATTAACTATCTTGTTTGCCAAGCACTTTTAGTAATATCTTCTTCACGTTCTGCATTATGCTTCTCAGAACGCCTCAATATGCCGTTCTATTCGCACTGTTGTATTACTACCATCAAGCATGAAATCTGTAGATATGTAACCTACCCCGACAAATGCCTATAACCTTTCTATAGATCTATACTTCTATGATTTTTTATGTATATATTGAAATTTTATTTGTAGAATTTTTTTCAGGTAGTTTTTAGGTTTTATTTTTACTTCGTGACTGTTTTAGGTGGGTTTTTGTAATTGTATCATAGCGTGGAGAATTTCCCCCACCCTATAATCAATTTTTTTGAAGAAAATTTATAAAAAATATCTATAGTCTCTATAAAATAGTAAATAACTCACTAAAGATAATACTTATTAGTTTTAACAATATATTTAATACTTTGAAGTATTAAATATTAGGGAGACTGGAAAATTTATTTTAGAGTACAAAATATTTTTTTTTCCAGAAATTTTTATTATGCATAATTACAAAATATATTTTCCATCATTATTTATTACGGTTTCCCAATGATGTACATATTTTTTCTACTCACCTATCAGAAAGCTATCGTTTTGTGTTGCCATAGCAAAGTGGAAAATTGGTGTTTGCTGAGGAGTGTTTTGTATCCAAGGCAACCCAATCGAAAAATACTTTCCGCTCTAGCGCAGAAAGTATTTTCCGATTGGTCAAATAAATAATACTACACTTTTAAGTTTATTTTTTGTAATTAATTGTTATTTGACAATTATTTAAAGTATTAAAATTAATTCCTCCTTCGAAAAAAGAGTTAGCTGTTACACAATATACTATTAGATATATTATTACCTTTCTCTTGACTTTTGCGGCAAGAGTTCTAAAGCGTGTTCTACATTATACTTTATTCATCAATTTTCTAAACTTTTTTCTTTGAACTAGAAGTTGTCAAAGTTTTAATACAATTTATTTTTCAATTTTTTGGTAGAGAATGAAATTCTTACACGTGTTTCAGTTCATTTAAAGTACCAACATAAAAATATAATTCATATCTTGTCAAGTGTTTATAACCTAGCTATTAGATTTGTAAAATTACTGATTTACGTACAAAACACAATTTATACATTCGCTTATTCAAACCAATGATCAACAAAACACTATTAAACACGTGGTAATACAAAATATTTACAAGCGTAATTTTAATGTTGGTACTATTGTTAAAAGTGTCTACTGCGCATGCACCGAGTTCCAAGTTGGATGTGTTTTCAAGAAAAGTTTGATCAAATCTAGTTTTGAATAAAGTTGACCTTGACTATATAAAGTGTTCTACACTGTACAATTTCACTGATTTATTTCTAGTACAAGTTCTAGTCAAAGAAATAAGTATGAAAATTTGATGAGAATTGTATAATGTAGAACACGCTTAACACTATTTTCTTTGACGCTTCTTCTATCTCCTCGTCATCCTCGCTGCTTACTTCATCTTCATACAGTATTATTTAACAAACGTACAAATACCAATGTATTTTAAAATAATTATTTTGACATTCGTTTAATTGTTTATGAACATCGTAGCAACGACAAGCCACCTATTATGTATATAAATCTAATGGTTGGTTTATATACGAAACAAGAATAAGGAATAGGAAATAAGAATAGTACACAAGATGTTAAAACATGGCTGCGCCGTATATCGGAATGAAATGCGTTATATAGGAATGAAATTTAACTTAAACATAAGAATAGTTGGTAACATTCAACATTTTATTCTTATTTCAAGAATAAAGCGTGTTCTACGTTATACAATTCTCGTCAAATTTTCATACTTATTTCTTTGACTAGAACTTGTACTAGAAATAAATCAGTGAAATTGTACAGTGTAGAACACTTTATGAAGTCAAGGTCAACTTTTTTCAAAACTAGATTCCGTCCAATTTTTCTTCATGTTAGAACTCCGCACATGCGCAGTAGGTACTTTTAACAAAGGTACCAACATTAAAATTACGCTTGTAAATATTTTGTATTACTACGTGTTTAGTTGATCATTGGTTTGAATAGGCGAATATATAAATTGTGTTTTGTACGTAAATCAGTAATTTTACAAATCTACTAGCTAGGTTATAAACACTTGACAAGATATGAATTATATGTTTATGTTGGTACTTTAAATGAACTGAAACACGTGTAAGAATTTAATTCTCTACCAAAAAATTGAAAAATAAATTGTATTAAAACTTTGACAACTTCTAGTTCAAAGAAAAAAGTTTAGAAAATTGACGAATAAAGTATAATGTAGAACACGCTTAAGACACGATAAGCCTGCGCATAGCAATCAAAATGTCTGCCGTAATAAAGTTTGTTCAACAGATGTTTTTCAGTTGTGATCAGAGGGTTGTAAACAACAATAAAATGTTTTTATTATTTTTATTTATTCTTCTTGTAAGTTTTAAGAACCTGTCAAGTGACAAACGTTAAACACAGGCCAACGCAAATACGCAGGCGCAGCGACGAAATGTTATGTCCTATATAAACGGTTTAATATTTTTTATTCTTGTGTACTATTCTTATTTCCTATTCCTTATTCTTGTTCCGTATATAAACCAACCATAACATACATAATGATTTCTATTTCTTATTTTTTGAATTTTTTAAAATAGGTGTTCGTAGAAAAAATAGTATGTGTGACATGCGCAGAAAGTACATTTGCCGATTTCGAAATATTGCCGCGCGAGCGCATCGAGTCAATATCTTTCTCAATCGGCAAATGTATACTTTCTGCGCATGTTACACAATATACTATTTCGGTACCCTCTCTATAGAAGCTTTCTAGTTTTGATTTAAATTAACTGATTAGGAGATTTTCTACATCGGTGATATTTCGAAAATGGGTGAAAATCGGAAGGCAAGACGCAAGATCGGGTGAATACGGTGGATGTGGAATAATTTCTTCAGTCTTTTTTCCCCGGGTTATTTTTGCTGAATGAGGACGTCAATAGTCATGATGAAAAATTATTCCTTTTCGGTTAAATAAATTTGGATGTTTTTTCTTTAGTC
Source organism: Liopterus haemorrhoidalis (assembly GCA_963971575.1). NCBI lineage: Eukaryota > Metazoa > Arthropoda > Insecta > Coleoptera > Dytiscidae > Liopterus > Liopterus haemorrhoidalis. Next base: position 35,102,791 of record OZ020620.1, on the reverse strand, counting down.
TGGTTTAGTTTCAACAATTAGAGAGACTAAATCAGAATCTAAAGGAAAAACATCCAAATTTATTTAACCAAAAAGGAATAATTTTTCATCATTACAATGGATGTCTTCACCAGCAAAAATAACCAACGAAAAAAATTCAGGTCTTAAACTGGGAAATTATTCCACATCCACCGTATTCACCCAATCTCGAGCCAATTTTCACCAATTTAGGTTCTATCGCGCATACACTCAGAGATAAAAATTTCGAAATTTCACCGATGTAGAAAATCACCTGATCATTTTAAGTCAAATCCAGAAAACTTCTATTGAGAATAAACATTACCTATAGAGGCGCTGTTGTCGCTTACAAAATGGCGATTGGAATAGGATATTTTTGACATTTGCCATTTGATACACAACAATTCACATTGCAGTTAATTTTCTGTTGCGATTTTATAGACATTTTATTAAAGTTTTCTTCACTTTAACACATACAAACAATGCAATTAAATGAGCCACATCCAACAAAATCCTATTCCCTTAAGGGGGGGGTATGGTCAGAGCAGCACATTTTATACCCATTTTCAAGATTTTTTTTTAGAAAACTGTTAATGGTAACTTGATTGGGATAATACCTACAGTAAAGAACAACCTTTGAAGAGTATCCGAAAAAATGTTTATTGAAAAATATCGAAAATTAAGCTCGTGACATGAATTTGAAATTTTCGTTCAGGACAAAGAGTTGATTTGCGGTGATACACATAACTAATGACTGGATCATCTAAAACAAAAAAACCAACAATATTTCGTTAGTTTATGAGTTTCTTGAGGTAACGCTGTCGAGTTTTTTCAAATATCTAGATTATTTAATTTTTGGTATAAGTTTGAAGTCAAAAAAACGAAAAAAACGGAAATTTTTTTTTCGAAATTTCTGTTTTCAGTTGTAAAAAATTCCATAAAAAAAAACAAGCAAGAAAAAAAAATATATCTCGACAGCGTTACCTCAAGAAACTCATAAACTAACGAAATATTGTTGGTTTTTTTGTTTTAGATGATCCAGTCATTAGTTATGTGTCTCACCGCAAATCAACTCTTTGTCCTGAACGAAAATTTCAAATTCATGTCACGAGCTTAATTTTCGATATTTTTCAATAAACATTTTTTTGGATACTGTTCAAAGGTTGTTCTTTACTGTAGGTATTATCCCAATCAAGTTACTATTAACAGTTTTCTAAAAAAAAATCTTGAAAATGGTTATGAAACGTGCTGCTCTGACCATACCCCCCCCCCCTTAAGTTCCAAAATATTCCGCTAGGCGTCACTTCAGTTATTGTCAGTTCTCAATAGAGATGTTATCGAAAAATTAGTACAATATTGCGAAGCCGTAGTAAATATTTATGGAAATTATATTTTGTAATTATACAAAATAAAAATTTCTGGAAAAAAGATGTATTCTAAAATATTGGATTTCGTTTCAGTTCCCCTAATATATGCATTTAATCCTTAGTGGAAAGAGGATTTTTTTCACTAGTATCCCCCACTTTATACTTTGAGATATGGTGGGGATATCTCCACCTTATACTGTGAGATGTGGTGGGGATATCTCTCCACCTTATTATATGAAATGTGATGGGGATACCCCACCTTCTACCGTGGAATTACCCCCACCTTTTTCCGTGGTAGTACCCCCTCCTTTATTAACACGGAGTGGGGGAAATTTTCCATTTTTTTTTTTTTTGTCAGGGTTTATAGTGTTTATAAAAATTTTGAACATTAATTAAGGTTAATTTTATCAGATGCTATGACAAAAACCGGCAAATTGAGTCACATTTTCCTATGGAACAACAAATAATGCCATATTTTTGTGGTACAAAAACAAGTACATATGGACATCCTTTAGTTGAAAAGCTGGCGACAGAATGTTGCAACACAACAGATTTTTGTAACGAGCATTTAATACCACAATTTCAAGGTTAGATGCAAATTAGTGAAAATATTCAATATCTGTCTGTCCATCAGAACATTTTGGGGGTATAATATACATTGCTTATCATCCACAAAACAACAATAGATATTTTTGATATTTTAGAACAACTCAATTGGCAAGCTTAATACAAATATTGAATGTGTCCATAATACTGACTGATTTTAATCATATATATAAGAGATTTAAGAAGTTCGTAAAATGCGTGAATTAAGAAATTACTAAGAAAATTTTATAATAAAAGAAAAAAATTATTAGAATCATTAAGTGAAGAATTAAAATAGCTAAAATATTAATTAAAATCTCAAATGACGATATTAAACTGGTATCTTCTAAAGGTGGACATATTTGAACTGAAATTCAAATATGTATTGCGAACTGACACGCTCGAATACGCAGTCTGGTGGTCAAATATTGTACTAGGCTCTCTAGTACTGTTTGAACTTATTACATATGTTCTAGTGTTGCATGTCGATAGAAGTTGCAAAAAACTATAAAAGTAGAACAAATTATAGTGTTTTTGGCTGTCATTCAAGACAGGACAAAGATAGGCATCTTAGTTTTTTCTTTTCTTAAGAAAAAATGGAAGGAAAGTTAATATTAAGTCCAGATTGGGAAAATATTTGGTTATGGACCAATGACAATTTGGCATAGGAATATATTTTGAGTTAAAAAGTAAATGATACTATGCGAGTTTGTTCATTACATTTCGCAGAAAAACAAAACTGCACTAATATGCTTGCACCTGCAAGTTGCATTTTTAACTTTTAGCTATTCCTGTCCAACTAAAACTAATTTTATAACAGAGAAAAAATAAAAAATGTTTTTTCTTTTTTTATTTTTTCTCTAAGTTCAATGACTTCTCACATTATGTGGACGTTAAATTTTATTTATCTGACTAATTTATTTTATTTTGTGATTTTTTAACCTAGCTCTGATGAAGATTTAATATTAAATCGAAACGTTAGTGAAGTTAAAAAATATTGTTTTAATTTTAATTTCTGACCAGTCCGAATCCCATTACTTCCTCATCTTATTATATTTTACGGACGTAACCATCTAATTCGTAACTAGTTAATAACATGAATAATTAGTTAGGTACTATTACCTTTTTAATTATACTTCTTTTAAGCTCGTATTTATTGTTAAAAAAAAAAATCGATAATAAAATCGTCACCCAACGCTGTCAATGAAACAAGGTTATGTTTGTGTTTTTACCGCGATAATAGTACAAGCTAGTAACGCATCTTCCATCTCTTTTAACATGTTGTACAGTGCATATGTCTATCTCTTTCTATCGACAACAGAAAACGTTGCCAAACGTACTTCTCTATTAGTTAAAAGATCGTAGTATAGAGATTATGAACACTACTAACAAACTAATTGCAATATTTGGTAAAAGAATGAACATAATAAATATTTAGTGTTAGAATTTAGAAATTAATAATACAGAAAAGCTGCCACTTGCGAATGTTTGAATGTTCTAAAATACCAAAACTAAAGTTATCATGGTTTTTATCATTTGTTTTTAAAACTAGGTATAACTACATAATTTAAAAACAACATTATAGTTTAGAATTAGTTTTAGTTTATAGATTTACATTAATTATATTATTGATTAAGTAAAAACACTCTTTGACAAGTGTTTAACCAACTTTTAAACATCGTTGGTCAAAATTTTATGTTTCTCTTTAGAATAGTAAATTATAGTGCTTCTAAGCTAAATCTATTTTTTCGACACAAAATTTGGGATATTTTTTGTTTTAATTTTTTTTAGAGACTAACTAAGATGTGGGGGTTCCAAAATTTCAAACCTCAGGTTTCTATCTTTTATCGTTTTTGAGATAGAATTTTTTAAAATGTTGCATGTCAAAATGCATGAAATTTTTAAAAAATTTCAACATTTTTACAACATGATATAAGGTTTATTTAAAAATTTGCGGATTGGTGACTATATTAATAAAGAAATATTATGGTCCCCTCCGAAAGAGTCTCCTGGAGCAGATATACCACGTCGCTCAATAAGTCTCTGGTCTAACTAAGAAAAACAATTATTATATAAACAGTAATTGTTGATTTGCCTGGTGTAGAGTCTCTATAACGCTTATCAAGCCACTGTTTGGCTTCAACAGTGTTTTTCCCATCAAAAAACAATGTTTAATCAACACACGAAATTATTTTTTATCCACTCTTTTGAAAATTACAAAACTTGAGTCACTAAAACCACTGTAACCTCTAAACTAATTGTCAGAATGTCATGAAATTTTCACACGTATCGTTTGAAGGTTGGTACTATCCAGAAATCATATGGGTCTGTCAACAGTGTTGCCATATATATGTCAGATCGGAGACTTATTCCCCTGTCACAATGGAGTTCACTTATTTCGAGTGTCCCATTTAATTTTTTTAGAACATTTTTCAACACCATTCAACTCTTATTGCTGTATCAGTCAGGTTCTGGGGTACTCATAGCGTGCAAACTTTCCTAACTTCCAGATGGTCGCGAAGAATTGGATAGCTGGTGCATTAATTTATCAGGTGGTCAAGGATGAAATTTGTAGTTAATAATATTGCCAACTTTAAGAGCTTATTATTTGACATTGGCTTAATATGTTACCGTTCTGTTTTTTTGTTGGAAAGTTACACATCTCGCCTGTTTAAAGAAATCATTGTATACACTAAAATATATCAATTTTTTAAAAAAAAAACTTAATTTTGTTGAAAATGGAACGGTCGGAAAATCGCACTATTATGAAGTATGAGTTCTTACGTGGAACTGCGGCATCGCAGACCGTGCGAAACATTAATAGTGTATTTGGCTCTAGTGTCACTACTCAGCAGACAATATCAAAATCGCCAAATTTCGTACAAATAACTTAAAAACAAAACAAAACAAAAAAAAACTGGCTCATCGATTACAGCAGATATATACTGCAACCAATTGGACGAAATGATGCAAAAACTTAAAGAAAAACACCCTAGATTGGTCAATAGATCGACTCCTATCTTATTGCATGATAACGCTAGACCACACACTGCATAAATGTCTGTGACAAAACTAGGAATTGGAGTTGCAACTTCTTCATCATCCTCCATACTCACCAGACCTAGCCCCCCACTGACTACCACTTCTTCCGCAATTTGGACTTTTTAATAGGAAAACAGTTTAATTCCGACAATGCTGTAAAACTGGCCTTCCAGGAATTCATTGACTCTCGTCCGCCAGGGTTTTATAACACCGGCCTTAACAACCTGCCGCTTAAATGGCAAAAGTGTAAAGACAATATGGGTGCATACTTTGATGAATAAAATAATTCCTTATTAAGTTATCAACCAACTTTGCCTTTTTTTCTACAAATTTCATCCTTGACGACCTAATATAAAGACTCCTCTATCTGCCTGTATGCAATACGCCTATTTTCATCGAGCAGTTTTTTAACCACAGCAATATTTATAGAACTGTTTCACGGGGCCTTCCTGAACGAGGATCATCATCTAGGTCAGCGGTCGGGGAACCGGGGTAAATTACCCCAAATGGGGTAAAAATAATTTTTGGGGGTAATAAGGAAATTTTTCCAATTTGCTATTTTATAAACGTGTTAGTAGCGCACTAAGGAAAAGGGCGCTGAGGGGCTTGACTAAGGGGCGCCATTGCGAAGGTGAGGACCTTTTTTTTGCTCATCATTTAGATTTTGGGAGGTGAGGACCTTTTTTTTGCTCATCACTTAGATTTTGGGAGGTGGGGGACCTTTTTTTTGCTCATCACTTAACGCTCAACACTCGAAAGCCACATTAAACTGTTATTCGTGTATTTGTTTACATGGTGAAAATGAACACGAGTTGTATTTTTCCTGTTTTCCGAGCTTTTTTTTAATTTAAAGGTAATCTACAATTTACAAGATATGTAATAATATACTATTCTAAAGAAAGTTCAAGGATATTTTTAGTTTTTCATTGTATTTTTAATTCTTTTTGACTGTCTGTCAATATAATAACAACTAAAATATGGTAAATATATAAGTAAAAATTAATATCTCTGCCTGAAAAAGTATAAGGGCCTTTTAATATATCAACTGATGATTTAGGCAAATTTTGGGTGCGATAAATGCTTTTTTTCAGTCTTTTTTTGGACGTAAAAAATCACTTTCCATAAAATGCAACGGGCAAACATGCATGCATGGGCTTGGATTTTTGCCCATTTTTAGTTTTTGAGTCCATAAAAACCTACGATCCACTTTCTCTCTGCCTCCAAACGTCGTTTCAATTGATATTTTTGTCGATTTAGGTTAGGTTAGGTAAATTATGGAATGTTTAAGAAGGATTCTTCATTATTCACGATTTACATTGCGGCACACAACAAAATTGATTGTTTTTTTTTTTCCATGATACACAAAAATAAAACACAAACAACAAAAAAACACGTATTTCTCCATTGAACAAAACAAAACAATGTGGCTTTCGTATCTTTCAGAAATTGCCACCAGATGTCAGGGCGCTTAGGAAGTTTCCCCTATGAGGTAACGTCGGTGTAAAGAAATATATCTTTGGGTAATGGGTAAAAATGTTCCCCGACCCCTGATCTAGGTTAAAAATTTCTCTTTTAAATTGTTTATACCAACGATTTTGTTCCGACTTGGACAATTCTCAGAAAAAATAGTAAACATTTCGGAGAAACACTCTTCCGTAAACAAACCACGTTTTAAATTGTACAAAATTATTGCACGAAGATATTACAAACTGTACAAAAATATTTAAAAAAATATTGCATGTCAAAATGCATGATAAATTAATAATGGATTAATTTATTTGGGGAATAAATTGTTGTTTTGTGGAACTGAATTTCATCGATGGAATTGTGATGTCTGGGAATATGTGTTGTTTAATTTGTTAAAAAAAATTTCACTTGTGATTCTAGAGGAAGAAATCAGCAGTTAACGAAGTAATTTTTTTTTATTCTTCTTTGCTTTTATGTGCTTAACCTTTTCCTTTTCACTAATTCTCGCTTTGCATTTTGTTAGCGTCTTAGGGTAAGTACAATTTCAATTTGTTAATAACTTCACATTTAATTAATAAACGCCCGTTTACTGAAACTCCAAATAAATTTAATCTGATAATAAATTAATTAATATATTATCTGAATTAATTTTTTGGGGGATAAAAAGGGCGTAACTCATGGCATGGGTTTAATTATTAATTGTTTTTATTAATTAGTAATTTTTAGTTTTATTTTGAAGCATGGGGGATTTAAAATATAATTTTTTTAATTATATTAATTAAGATTTAATGGCACAAAATCATAGTTTAACCTTTTAGGGGGCCTTGGAAATGGATTTTTTGATTTTGTTTTTTCAATTTTATGGGATCGTTTGGAACTTTTATTTTAAGTCTGTACCACGATACAGAGAGTTTCCTTTTAACTTCGTTGCATTAAATGAATTAAATATACAAACCCTTGATAATGTTTTTCTAACATTGCAAACTTGTCTAGAAGCAACCATGTTAGCAAAAGGAGGGAATTCCTATATGATTCCGTACATTAATAAGGCAAAACTTCATCGTAAGGGATGATTACAAACAACATTATCATGTTCCATACAAGCTGTGGAGACAGCCACGTCCTTGTTAAATTATTTTTTTTTGTATTATTCTTTGTTTTACTAGATATTTGTAATTATTTCATAAATAAAATTATTCTAATTAATTAAAATTGTAAATGTATATAATATTATCGGATAAGAAAAAAATCTAAATGTATACCATATTTTCGGACGGAGGGAATATTTGATTTTTGGACGTTTTTGTCTTGATAACAATGTATAAATCACTTTTTACTTACATTAAAATTAACAAGTTACGGCATACATGGATCCCTATTACGATGGCTTGATAGTTTCATTAGAAATAGGTCACAGTTTGTGGTATGTAATGGTTTCACATCTCGTAGAATTTCAGTTAAATCGGGAGTACCTCAGGGTTCTCACTTGCGGCCTATTTTGTTTATATTATATATAAACTCAATTTATAAATGTTTTGAATTTTCCTTCAGTTTGTTATTTGCTGACGATTTGAAGTTCTTTAGAGTTATTGAAACGACAACAGATTGTTATAAAATGCAAGAAGATCTATTAAGACTTCATAAATGGTGCCTAGAAAATTATATGAGCTTAAATATTGATAAATGTTGTGTGGTTAACTTCACACGTAATAGGAATATATTGAAATTTAACTATGGTTTAAATGGTACAAGTTTAATAACCAAGACAACAGTGAGAGATTTAGGCATACTTTTCGATTCTAAACTATTGTTTAATGATCATATTGACAACATAAGAAAAAAGGCTTATAAACTCTTTTTTGTAATTAGATCTACTAAGCCCTTTCACACGAAGTAAACTTTAACATTGTTATTTAATTCCATAGTTAGATCTCAATTAGAATATTGCTCAGTCATTTGGAATCCAATGTATGATAAAAATATTAATTTAATAGAATCTGTTCAGAAAAAATTTATGTCTACTGTTTGTTACAAATTAAATATTGGCTACTCTACTTAATTAAATACTTTGCAATTACTTAATTATGAATCTTTACAAAACAGAAGATACCAGACCGATATTATATTTCTTTTTAAAATAGTTAATAATTTAATCGATTCCCAAACATTTATTTCAAATATCAACATTTTAGCTCCCGTTAAATCTACCAGATCAAGCGCACTTTTTAAATTACCAAAATGTCACACTAACTGTTACAAAACCTCACCTATTAATAGACTTATGTCAACTTATAACAATAATTTTCTACATTTAGACTTATTTAGCTTATACCTGCAACAATTTAAAAATAATTTAAAAACAAAATAAAATCCAATATTTAATTTCTAAGAAACACGTATTGTAGTTTTTTTTTTCTTTTTTCAAAAAATATTACTGTTATTAATCTAAATGAATGTGGACAAATATGTAAAAAAATTGTTAGATATGTAACACAATTATAACAATTCGTGGAAGCCAGTTATAGGGTCTACTGTTGGCTTTCCTTAAAAATAGTAAAATAAAATAAAATAAAAAAAAAATATTAGTATTTATAATATTTCATATTTTTGCGATATTTTTTTCAAAGAAACAGAATATATACTTGTTTATATCGGCGCACCCTTATTAAACGCTCATGAGTAGTTTTTTATTATTATAATTATTATTATTTTTTTAGAGAGTAATTTAATTTTTCAAGAAAGAAAAAAAAAATCTTTCATGCAAGGTAATGTAAAACCTTGACAATCGAGGCAAATTCTTGGTTTAACACCAATAAATTATGCTTAAACACGGACAAATCCCAGACCCTGCTGTTTACTACTAGGAAACATAATTTTGAAAACCCTCGTTAGTAAAGTTTCTTGGAATCCATGTAGAATCCAAGCCTATTTTTCATTTTCCACTCCCACCTAAATTATGGGATACTTATATGGGGACATTCTCCGTCCACTGACAGAATTTTTAGCCTTCAGCGTAAAGCTGTCAGAATTATCGCCGGCGCTGCCTACAGAGCCGAATGTCGAGATTATTTTACAAGTCTCAAAATAATGACCTTACCAGCATTAGGCAGCAGTCTGACTGATCGACCACCGTCGTGTAACGTAGCGCCGAGTCGTGTAGTGTCATTTAAAAATTTAAAAGCTGGTCTGACTGATCAAGTACTGTCGAGTATTATCGATCATTCAGTGTCAAGTAAATTTGTTTCTCACTTGTCAAATAGTGCATATTCCAACATAAAATAATACTATCAAACAGTTAATACTAATTAGCGAGTCCATTTTACTCTGGGTGCATTCGAGTTGTACAGAGTAGAGCGAGCGCTGAGCGAACAGTTGATGGTGACGTCATGAATAGAGCACTAACGGAGCGAGCGTTCTTGTGACGTAATGTTTATAAAATCTAACCCTACAATTTTAGGCGGCGTTTTTACTGTCAGATTAGTTCACGTCAGTCATGAATTAAAATTATATACCTCGGTTTTTCCTTGATTTTTTTTCAATGATGAAGAAATAAAATTAATTAAAAATTAAATAATAATTAATGAATTCATTTAACGAATTTTTTCCATTTTTATTTTATGCACGGTGTATTTTAATAATTTTTTTGCTGTTTACAGAACGTCACATATACATAAAATGGCCGTACTCTGTACCTATAAACAAATAACAATATTATTTGTCTATTGTTATTTGTCTAAGGCTATTATTTTTATTTTATTTATAATTTAATTTTAAACTTTCATTTCTTTCCCGCCGTTCCCCCACTTTTTTAAGTCATACTCCATATGCTCGGTCTTAAAACCCCGAACACATAGAGCGCACTCTAAATGTTCGCTCGATCGCAAAACGAGTGTACTCCGAGCGTCAAATCGAACACGTTTGAGTGTACAGAGCGTGCTCGGAACGCTCGGAGCGTCAAATCGAATGTAACCTCTATATTGTAATTTTGTTTTTTTTTTGACGTTCCAACTGTCAAATAATATATGGTTATGAACTGTATATGCTTAAATGCGCATGTGCTATTGCCTCGAGCGTCGTGTGAAATTCAAACCGGTTTGAAATACAAACAACTTGATGCTACTTGACAGCAAACGATGGTGCAGTGCGAGTCATGCCCTTAGTTATCGTGTGTTTGAAATTTGCTCGACAGCAAACGATCGACAGCACCCGATCAGTCAGACCGCGGCCTTATTCATTTATTATTGCCTCTTGCTAATACATAAGAATTTGAGCAAATTCACTACTGTTGGAGACTCGCATGAGTACAACACTCGCTCAAAAAACGATATCCGTTCTCAGCACCTTCGCTTGAACAAATCCAGAAATTACTCAAATTATTATTGTATAAAAAATAATTATCACGCAGAGAATTTTCAAATAAAGTTAAGGACATTTTGTTGAAAATTCCCATTTATAAGCAGTTCACTTTTGTAAGAACAAACTAAGAGGGAATTTTGTTTTCTATAGTTTGCACCTTTGAAGCTGTATGTCATGTTGGTATTAAAAAATGTCACTTTTTTAAAATGTCGATCCATTTGACATATGTCATAATGAAAAATGATATCTTAATTATAATGATCATAACCTTATCAACCTAAAGTCGGTTTTACAGCGTAAGGAATATTTTTAATTGACATTTAAAGTCAGTAACACACCATAAAAGTAACCAAAATAACCAGATCTAGTGTGTTCTTACAAAAGTGAACTGCTTATATGATTTTAATAATTTTGAAAACATTGAATTTTGTATGTGAAATCTTATATACTTAATAATGACTGACTAAAAACAATAGATGTATATGTAATTTGGTCAATAAATTATTATTATTTCTTTTCTTTTATTATTATTATTATTAAAACGGAGTACAGGGATGAAATTTTAAGGCATCAGACGATCTCATTAAATTTTTATATCAAAATCCATTTCCATTTTTTTATTTATTATTTTTTTTTATTGTACATAAATTCGTTATCTAACTGTTAGTTATGGTATAGATACACCAGGTCCTTCATATGTGCTTGGGACATGGCAGCTTGTCCTAGTGATCGTGGTTCCAACCCTTATAGTGTGTCTCCTAGTAATGGCTGCCTACAGTATATGGCAACAGAAAAGAGCGACACACACTCATCTCAGTCATGTGGATGACAGTATGGAGGCACCAGATCATCCAATTTTGAGCGGTGTCAGTATTAAGATTATGCTCGAAATGACTACAAGTGGTAGTGGATCAGGTAAGACAGTTAAAATAGGGTAGATCTAGGGAAAATTAGGTGGACTGAACAAAATTGTTAAGAATAAACTATTGTGTTATGCAAAGAAATTTGGAATGAAGTAGATTTTTCATGTCCATAGTTATTTAGAATGAAGTATTGTACTAAGCAAAGAAAGTTGGATGAAGTATATTTTTACTGTGCATATAGGCTATTCCAAACGTTTAGGCGGAACTATGGTCTATTTCAAATTAGAAAAAAAGTAGATAGCGCTGCAAACCGAGTACGATTTACACTGCAAAAATACAGTATAGCGGGAAATTTAAAATAAGTTACAACTAGGGCATGGGCGTAGTAACTGGGTTAGAAAGTGATTTTTTTTTAATATATATATATATATAAGAAAGGTTAATAAGATATTGAAATAAACAAGGCAGATAATACACTTACGTTATTTATACGACATAAATTCAGTTTAATGGAAAATTTGAAAAAGTTAAAAAATATTAATTTTTAAAAATTATGTATTATATAGAAAAAGAGAGATTTGGCTAAAAGAGTTTAAATAAAGCAGTAAAACAAACAGTATATCTTCAGAGCTAAAGTTTCTTATTTAAATATTTATTGTAAATAAAAATTAAAAATATATGAAGGTCTAAAAATTATATCAATAACTTCTTCTTTGGGCACAATCAGCTGGGCTGTCTTTTGGTCTCACTTATTAGTCCTCTATCTTGATCTGTTAATTATCAGGTGTCAAAAAATATTTATATGTCAGATAACCTAAAAAATATGTAACTGCGTAAAAACAAATTACATGGAGAATTTTCTCCATAAAATCTACGCCAAGAATATAAATAAAAGTCTAAATATGTAAATAATAACAAAATTTACGAAAAAAATAAAATAATATAAATAATATTATCTGTCTTATTTTGTAATACAGAACTAACAGTGAAAGTTTATTTTTTATGTTGTATATTGACAATACATTTATAATATTGTCATAGTATTGGTTCACACGGATACGCCAAAGTCTGTTTACACAACAACAGTCACCAAAGTAACCAGATCTAGTTTCGTATTACAAATTGAGACGGATTATATATATTTCCAATGTACGACACTGAACATCTGCCAACTTGGACTAAAAACAATATTTTAACATTGTAATAGGGATGACGTTCTAAACCAATCCGAAGCAAGGACAAACAGCTCCTATCTTCTTACACACATTTTTTAAGGTGATATAGAGCATAGATTTTGAAATCTAGTAATTTTTATCTATTAATTCGAACTTTTGGTCATTTTGTTTAAGCTTTGTAAATCATACTCACATTGCAAATTCTAGATTAAATTGATTGTCATTATAAAATGATGTCTATGTAAATGTCATTATAAAATGTCATTATAAAATGATGTAAATGTCTTTTTCATTGCATTTTAATGTTTTGTCATTCTTAATAAAAATGTCTTATTTATTTATTTTTTTTGTCTTCAAAATATGGAAAAATGTATTAAAAATTTTGACATATGTCATTCGTTTCCATGGTTTCACTGTTGGAATTTTAAATTTTTACATACCAAACGTGAAACATGAAATAACCCAAGCAAGGTCCCTTTTCGTGACAATCTAAAAAATCCTAATAATCGTTTGGAATAGCCTGTACTAGTTTCGTAATAAAACGATTAAATAAATGTTTATCATCCTTTATGGAGACACACAATATTATTGTTTTTAACTCCATTTACGATAAGAATGAGATAACGTCACTCTTGGTTAATTTAATTGTCAACATCAAAATGAAATATATCCAAATTGCAAGCATTAGTCAGTTGTTACTTTTGGCAACTATAGATTGGTATCCCTTTCCGACGTTGCTACATCTTGTATTTTTTTGACATTAGAACGAGTGAGATTATGCTTACCTTTTATTTTGAATTGTATCTACAATTTTCTTATATAAAACTGACAGTCTGAAATAAAATTGCCAAAAAAACAATCTATACATCAATATTAGCAGATTATTTTTATCTCTATATTATGGTATTTTTAAATGTAGAAAAAAGTCATGTAATTGTTAATAAACAAATTGCATTACATACGCCATATTGTAAATAAATCGACGCATATTTGCGTACTACGTGGCAAATTGTAGTTTAATTTTATAAATTTGTAGCTATTTTGTTCTATTGTGAAAATTATTAATAGTTATTGCACTTTGTATTTTATTTTTGCCGTCTTGAATCTACCGCGGTTCTCAATATTGGTGTTGAGGGTAAAAATGATTTAATTTTCGTAAAGAACACGTGTACCAAATGGTATTCCATTATCATTAAGCATAGTATTTTTTTATGAAGGTTGCGAACTATTAACAGCCTTATCGAAAAAAATGGTTCTGTATTATTTAAACATTTCTACACAAAATTATATAAATATAAATTTTATTTGAATATCATAAATATCTTTAAAAAATTACAAAAAATTGTTGTTTTATACCTGTTATTAAGTTATTGAGCTATAACATTTTTACAACATTTTTTTTACAGTTAGAAGTATCCTATTATATATTCGGTTGTTACATAAGTCCGTTCGTTTTTTTTTTTTTACCTTTATTCAATAAAATATACATCCTAAAAAAAACTTTTATTATCAAATGTACTGTCCATTATTTTCTATTTCTTTGGACAAACGCTCAGGCAATTTCATAATGCCATGTCTCCAGCAGGTTCCGTCTTTGCTCTCGAAAAATCTGTCCAGGTGAATTTTGATATCGTCCACAGATGCGAAATTTTTTCCCTTAAGGGAAAATTGTAGAAAGCAGAACAAATAGTAGTCGGATGGTGCGATGTTTGGACCATATGCTCCGACTACCATTTGTTCCTCTCTCTACAAAATTCCCGTAACGGAAAAAATTTCGCATCTGTGGACGATATCAAAATTCACCTGGACAGATTTTTCGAGAGCAAAGACAGAACCTTCTGGAGAGATGGCATTATGAAATTGCCTGACCGTTTGTACAAAGTGAAAATAATGGGCAGTACATTTGATAATAAAAGTTTTTTTTAGAATATATATTTTATTGAATAAAAAGTGAAAAAAAAAAAACGAACGGACTTATGTGACAACCCAATAGATAAAAATTCTCTACAAATTTTGATGTATAGTTTGTTACTAATTTTATTTCAGATTGTTAGTTTTTTTACAAATCTTTTTTGTTATTTCAACAGTTAAAATATTGTTTCTTTTCTAGGATTACCACTTCTGGTGCAACGTAGTATTGCCCGTCAGATCCAGCTGGTGGAAACTATAGGTAAAGGAAGATTCGGAGAGGTATGGAGGGGTAGATGGCGAGGAGAAAATGTAGCTGTTAAAATATTCAGCAGTCGAGAAGAACGTTCATGGTTTCGAGAAGCTGAAATTTATCAAACAGTTATGTTACGACATGATAATATTCTTGGATTCATTGCAGCGGACAACAAAGGTAAAATTTACACTATTACAATCAGTTCGGCTGTAGTTATGATTAAATATTTTTCCGTAGACAATGGAACTTGGACGCAGCTTTGGTTAATAACCGACTACCATGAAAATGGATCGTTATTCGACTTCTTAAATCGAAATACTTTAGAAACACAAGCTATGATACGAATGGCTGTTTCAATAGCTACTGGATTAGCTCACCTACATATGGATATCATGGGAACACAAGGTAAAAAAAAATTTCTATTGAACTATGTAATTTTAATCTTCCGTTACACACAATAGTATAATAATAATAATAATAATAATAGTAAGTTTATTGACTACAATACATCATATAGTTGTTTACAGTCAGTCAAATTACATAATTAGATATACAAATTAGAAAAAAATTTAAAAAATGTTATATATATAGACCAGTTTTGTGGTTTTTGTAGATGAACACATGACTTAGTCCTAGTTATTAATACATATATTTAAAAAATCTAATTTAGAAAAATCTTCTAATGAGAAGACAGGATTTTCAATGATATATTGTTTTATTTTTCTTTTAAATATATGAAATGGGGCATTTCTGAGGTTAAGGGGAAGTAGATTAAAAAAGTGCTGAGAATAGTAATTTGCACTGTACCTACATTTATTTAGTAGGATTGAAATCCGGACATAGATTTGATTTGTTTCTAGTATTATAAGTATGAATATGTCCATGAGTAATAAAATCACCAAGATGACTGTGTGCATAAAGTAGGCAATGATATGCGTACAGCGCTGGAAAAGTCATTATGCGTAGTTCAACAAAGCAATGCTTACATTTAGCTCTGTACGATAAACCCAACATTAATCTTACTAATCGACGCTGAAGTGAAAAAATTCTCGAGTAAAAGGTGGAGTGTCCCCAGGCCAAAATCGCATAAGATATTTGTGATTCAAACAGCGCGAAATAAGCTATTTTTAATATATCAATTGATATTGATGCCCTAATGTTTCTGATTAAAAATATTGTTCTGCAAAGTTTGCCACAAAGTGTGGATATATGGGGTTCCCAGTTTAACTTTGGGTCTAAACAGATTCCAAGAAAACACCGATTCTGGATTTTCAAAAGAGTGACGTCTGTTGGTGATCAGTAACTTTTGAGTTTTATTTTCGTTCAATGTTAACCTGTTTCTAACCAGCCAGTCAGAAGCATTTTTAATGTATAGGCTGGTCTGGGGATCAATATCACCTAAGGGTGTTGACTGTGTTAAGATGGTAGTATCATCCGCATATAGTATGCCATTTGAGTTCAGCGCTAAGGGAAGGTCATTTATGTAAATTAAAAAAAGTAAAGGACCTAAAATCGATCCTTCTGGGATACCAATATCGATTTCGGAACATATCAATACATCTGTGTTTAATTTAACATATTGCTTTCTACATGTTAAGTATGATTTAATAAGCAAACAGGCATCTTTAGTGAAGTGGTAATTTGTGGTAATCCAGTTTACCGACCAGTAGATCATGAGGCACGCAATCAAAAGCCTTACTAAGATCGAGAAAAGTAGCCATGCAGTAGCCACTGACTCCGAGTGAGTCCGTAGCCAATCTCAAGAAACTCAGTATAGCGTCACTAGTCGATTTACCTTGTCTAAAACCAAACTGGCATTGATATTTTAGAGATATGTTGCTTCTTTTTTATTGTTTTCATAGCTTGCTACGTTCAACTTTGTAAAACTTATGTCGATTATTATTTTGTAAATAAATGGTCGCCATTTTGAAATGTTTAACATAAAAATATGACTTTTTGGTGTCATTGTAAAGCTAATTTAATGTACTTTTAGGAAAAAAATATAAAATTATCGATTCCCTATGCTAGATCAAAAGTTGACATCATTTCCGGTGAAATCGGAAGTGCCTCAGAATTCTTATAGTAACCTTTGGATGGGCCTTTTTGTCTAGTTTAACTTTTATTCTGAAGAATTTTTTGTATCTCATAAAATTAAGGAGTTATTCGAGGTGCGCCGTTTCAAACAAACACCCTGTATATTTAACCTTTTTGAAATTAATTTAGTTTTATAGACGAAATCTCATCAATGCTATAAATTGGATAATTACTCAATAATTTTTTAAGCTTACTTTTAAAAATACTTGGCCGAAGGTTTTTCCATTCCTCACTAAAGCTGTTATAAAATTTAATTATTAGGTAATTAGAATTATTTAAAGTAGTGGCTAAACGGTGCCGTGGTAGATGGTTTAATCAACACATGAAATTCTTTTTATTTAATTTGATTTTTAATTTAATTTGATTCTGATAAAGTGTTAATATGTAACTTTTTTTACAGGAAAACCAGCGATCGCTCATCGTGATTTAAAATCAAAAAATATTCTCGTTAAATCAAACGGAACATGTGCTATTGGTGACTTAGGATTAGCTGTACGACATGATGTTGCTTCAGACACCGTTGATATTCCGTTAAATAACAGAGTTGGAACTAAACGTTACATGGCCCCAGAGGTATTTAGACTTCTTTTTCAAGTTTTATTAAATTTTAATAACATTTTTTTTAGGTGTTGGATGAAAGCCTAAATATGAATCATTTTGACTCGTTCAAACGAGCCGATGTGTATGCACTCGGCCTAATATTATGGGAAATATCCCGAAGATGCAACGTAGGTGGAATCTACGATGAATATCAATTACCGTACTATGATGTTGTACCTCCCGATCCATCTATCGAGGAGATGCGTAAAGTTGTCTGCTTCGACAGGCAAAGACCGAGTATACCTAATAGATGGCAGTCTTGCGAAGTAAGCACATTAAATTTCACTTAGTGTACAAAAAAAAAATTGCCTGAAAGCAGTTAATATGAAATTGGACAAAAACCGTAAGGGAACCGGTTATTTTCCCTCAAATTAAGCTCAAAATTTGTATACTTGTGCAATTCGGGCCGTAGTTCTCAGTTATCCTTAATTTTAAGCCACAGAGTAGTTTTTTTTTTAAATTAAAATAAATATCTTTTGTAGACCATAACTCAAAAATTAGCTAAAGAGGATTTTTATAAATATTTTCCCCGTCTTAGTTTAGTCTATACACACTATTTTATGCAAATTAAAAATATATATTTTTTTATAATATTTGGTAGGGGAAAATTTGAGAATATCGGCGATCGACCCGTCGGTTGCCGTATAAATACGTTTTTACCCACTCGTTAGAAACCATGATTTGGTAGATCTTGGTGTTTATAATTATTTTTTTGTAATTTTTTCTTTTTTCAGGCATTACATGCTATGTCAAAAGTTATGAAAGAATGCTGGTACCATAATCCAGCAGCCAGGCTTACAGCCTTAAGAATCAAGAAGACATTGCATGGTTATTTGTGAAAACTTCTCGCAGAAGAAGTCATCGCAAAAGCTACGTAAGTATTTCTTTTTATGTATTTATTTTTTTCCTGAATTTCATAAGAAAATGCGCTACTTTTTTTTTGTAGTACCCCCCTTATAATAATAATAATATTTATATATTTTTGGTCAATATTACAAATTCGAACTTTAAATAAATATACATTGTCTTTTAAAATTTAAAGGCGTCAAACAAAAGACTAATTAGGGTACCGAATCTCATTCAAATCACTAAAGTCATTTGCAAGATAATCATCAGTAGAGTAAAATGCTTTGAGAGTTAAATAAGGCTTGGTTCCTTTTTTAAAATTAGAGAGTCTTAAATTCTTGATGTGGGTTTGAAGAACATTAAAAAATTTAATTGCAAAGTAATTAGCACTATATTTAGACCTATCCAGTCTAGTATAGGCAGGACGAATTTCGTTTTTATTTCTCGTGTCGTGCCTATGGACCGAGGAATGAGGTGAGAACTCACTAAGATTTTCACGGACGTATAGGATACAATAAAGAATGTATAGGGAAGGTAGGGTTAAGATTTTTAGTTCAACAAAACTACGTTTACAGTCCGATCTGTATCTTAAATTGGCTAAAATACGAATTACTCTACGATGAAGCGAGAATAGACCTGAGGAGAGTGACCCCAGATCAAAAGGGCATACGTTAACTGGGATTGGATGGACGCGAAGTAGTAGTTTTTCATCACTGCCAGAGATGCACAGCATTTAAGGTTAAATAGACAATAGATACCAGGTCTACAAGTATGAAAGGCGGATTTTTTTCAAACTTGCCGCGCAAACAGAGTGTATAGTTCAAAGTTTCAACACATATGGCGTTTTGTTAAGTTATCATTAAGTGTCAAATGCGTATAGGTTATAATTTGAAAAGTGATCATATAGTTTTGTTTTACTGTGTTAAAAATGTCAAATTTTGTGGCAAATAAAGAGCACTCGCGGACAGTACTACTGTTTTGTTTTCATTTGAAAAAAACTGCTGCTGAATCATACCGACTGCTTCGAGAAGCTTATGGTGAATATTCTCCATCGCAAGATACGTGTGAACGATGGTTTCGGCGTTTCAAAAGTGGTGACTTTGATCTTACAGACAAAGAACATGGAAAACCTCCAAAAAAATATGAAGATACAAAATTGGAAACATTGCTACAGTAAGACGATAGTTAATCACATAAACAACTAGCAGAGCAGTTAGGCGTTAGTCAACAAGCTGTTTCCAATCGCCTACGAGAGATGTGTAAGATCCAGAAAATTGGCAGATGCAAGAAAAACGCAAAAACACTTGTGAAATTTTGCTTGCACGATACAAAAGAAAGTCTTTTTTGCATCGTATCATTACTGGCGATGAAAAATGGATTTATTTTGAAAATCCCAAACGCAAAAAATCATGGGTGAACCCAGGATCACCATCCACATCAACTGCAAGACCGAATCGCTTTGTCAAAAAGACAATGCTCTGCACTTGGTGGGACCAAAAGGGTTTGGTCTATTATGAATTGTTAAAACCTGGTGAAACAGTTAATACCCAACGCTACCAACAACAACTGATCGAATTGAACCATTCGCTGCTCATAAAATGACCAGAATACGAAAGAAGACAGCACAAGGTAATCTTTCTTCACGAAAACTCTCCATCACATAAGGCAAAAGCAGTTTGCAACACATTGGAGGCACTCAAGTGGGAAGTGCTACCCCATGCCGCTTACTCACCAGACTTGGCCCCGTCAGATTACTACTTGTTCGCATCGATGGGTCA
The DNA here is from genome assembly GCA_963971575.1 of Liopterus haemorrhoidalis. NCBI lineage: Eukaryota > Metazoa > Arthropoda > Insecta > Coleoptera > Dytiscidae > Liopterus > Liopterus haemorrhoidalis. Next base: position 35,082,457 of record OZ020620.1, on the reverse strand, counting down.
CGCACTTGCCGAGCAGCATTTTTGTTCATATGAAAATGTGAAAGAATGGCTAGATGAATGGTTTGCGGGGAAAGGGGTAGAGTTCTACTGGCGAGGTATTCACCAATTGCCTGAAAGATGGGAAAAATGTATAACTTCTAATGGAGCATACTTTGAATAAAAAAACATTTACTGTTCTTATTAGTTTAATGTGTTTTATTTTTTTTAAAAATCCGCATTTCATACTTGTAGACCTGGTATTCTAGCAGAGTTTCTTGGCTAATTTGTTTATTTGGAGTTCCCAGTCAATAACAAGTCAGAGAAATGTTGCCGTCTATATTGTTCATCTCCTGTAAGTTTCTAGTCGAGAATACCATGTTCTGAGTCTTATTGTTCATGGTCAACTTATTAGCAAGGAACCAATTGTGAAAGGTAGACATTGCCAAATTTCGGTCATCAATAAGTGATTTAATAGAACAGCAGCGTTGGTTGGCGCGGGTAAAGCTACAGCTCAGAAAATTTTTATTATTGATTCCCATCAAGTCATTTTTGCTCTTCACATTATTTTGTTTACTTTACGTTATTTAAATTTTATTTTAAAACATGTTAAAAGGTATCTTTTTACGGTGTCAGGACAGAATTACACTGGACAAAATTACACGGGACGAAATTACACAGAAGAAATTACACATAGACAAAATAACATAGGGAAGAAATTACACAAGGACAAAATTACACATACGAAAATTACACATACGAAAATTATACTAAGACAAAATTACACATTTAATTTTTTTGTGTTTATGAATTTTCTGTTTGTGTTCTTTTATATAAAACATTTTTTTTAAAGGGTTGGATTAAGTAAGTTTTGATGTTTTTTTTTTGGAAAAATAAAAAATTGTATTTTAAGGGTTGGAAAAAGTAAATTTTAATCTTATAGGAATTAATAAAAAAAAATGTATTTTCAGGGCTAGATTAAGTAAATTTTAGTGTTATATGAATAAATACAAAAAAAATGTGTTTTCAAGGTTGGCTTTAGTAAATTATCGTGTTTTTCAATACATTTTTAAAATTGTAATTTAAAGGTTGGATTAAGTAAACTATCGTGTTTTTTGAATAAATTTAAAATAAATGTATCTTAGGGTTGGATTAAGTAATTTTTGGTCTCAAATATGAATAAACACAAAAAAATGTATTTTCAGGATTGGGTTAAGTACATTATTTTTTAACGTTAAAAAAATCTAATTTAAGGATTGAATTAAGTAAATTCTAATGTTTTTTTTTTTTTAAATAAAAATATTGGTTGGATTAAGTAAGTTTTAGTGTTTTTCAGGAAATTGAGATATTTAATTTAATAGGAAGCTGTAATTTACATTTTTTTGTTAATTTCATTATTGAAAAAAAAAAATTGAATGTGTGAAATGGAAATATGGTATCGATTGTCGATTGTCGACTTATTCTAAAAAAAACTTTTTTTTCAAAATATAACTAAAATTTACTTAATTCGACCCTTAAATAAATTTTTTTCTATTTATTCAAAAAAAAAAACACTAAAGTTTAACTAATCCAAGCCATAAAATACATTTTTTTGCTATTTAATATCACTAAGGGTTACGTAATCCAGCCCTTAAAATACATTTTTTTAAATTTATTTAAAAAAAAACACGATAATTTACTAAAGCCAATTCCGAAAATACATTTTTTTTGTATTTTTTCATATTTGAGACCAAAAATTACTTAATCCAACCCTTCAAAAAAAATTTTTTATATAAAAGAACACAAAGTGAAAATTAACAAACACAAACAAATTAAATGTGTAATTTTGTCTTAGTGTAATTTTCGTATGTGTAATTTCGTCCTTGTGTAATTTCTTCCCTGTGTAATTCTGTCTATGTGTAATTTCTTCTGTGTAATTTTGTCCCGTGTAATTTTGTCCAGTGAAATTTGGCCACAACTAACTTTTTACTATAGTCTGTAATATTATTTTAATCTAATTATTAACGGAGATGTTTTTTTTTTCAGCTGCTGATTACTCAGTGAAGTATTTATGGATAATGAATCGTTGAATGAATCTTTGATTGTTGTGAATGAATGTTAACAATGTTTGTATATTCATAGATTATTTTTATGAATCCGATACCATACAGCGATAAAAAAAAAATTATTACCTTCGTAGTTTTTAGAAATAAAAAAAAAAACAATGTAATTTTTAAAAATATATTTATAAAATACGATTTAGTTAAAACGCTACTGGTTTTAAGTTTTCCTTATTTCAATTTTACGGTGCCCTTAAAAAAATAATTTCGTTTTAAAAAACAGCTAAATATTAGTAAAAAAACAATATCAGGAAATAGACCTAAAAATTTATAGATTACTGACCCAACTGACACATTTATAAAATAGTGGTCCCAAAACCCTTTCAATCCACCGGGAATTTTTCAAAACTCCAGATCTGAACAATATCTTACACAGTTGATAGAGGTTTTTATTAAAATGTGAAAAAATGGTTTTTAAGTACATGATTAATTAAAACATTGTTATACAATGAAAATACGTTGAAAATTGTTAGTAAATATCGTTTATAACGGAAGGGACTAATGAAATTCGTTCGTTATAACTATAGGTCGTTATATCCAAACACTATAAATACAATGTTGAAAAATATATACATTTTATTTATGTTTGAAAAGAGTATAAGCTTTTCAGTTTTGTAGGAACAAACTAAGAGGAAATTTTGTTTTCAACAGTTTGCACCTTTGAAACTGTATGTCATGTTGGTATTACAGAAAAATAATTTGAAAAGTCAGATTATAAATATGTTATTTAAAAAAATATCATTTGTCATATTTCATTTTGAATAGTGACATCTTAAGTATTTTGTAAATATAATACTAACCTAAAATAATACAAACATAACCCAAAACTGTAAAGCCTTTTTTACAATATAACCAAGTTTATAAAAGTTAGTAATACACTATAAAAATCACCAAATAACCAGATCTAGTTTGTTCTTACAAAAGTGAACAGCTTATTCATTTACATGAGTTCAAGAAGCTTAAGCAATAAAAACAATATTCAAGTGTTACAAAACATAAAAAAAAAACAATCCAACTTATTTTACAAATCTATTGAGTCAGCATATACACGTCTGCGTTACTAAAAGATAAAAAGAGACCAAAAATCATTTGTAAATAGTTGTTATTTGCCTTATTATGTGTATTTTAAAGATTTTTTTTTGTCATTCCGTTCTAAAAACGGTAACCAGTAGTTTATTTGTCCATTGAATCGGTCAATACACGTCATATTACTAAAAATATTTTTCAGTTTTAATAAAATATTTTTAGCTGTTTTTTTGAACGAAAATATTTTTTTCGATTTTTTTTTTCCTGCTCAACTTTTTGAAAACAAGTTCAAAATGCAAGTCCGTACAAAACTTAACAGTCTGACATAGTATACAATAAATAAACTACCACTGCCTCCCATTCCGATAGTAAAAAAAAAAATAGATCCTAACTCCAAACAGATTGTTACAAATCAAAATTTGTAAATTTGGATGAGGTACAATTAATATCTGGCTTTTAAAAAGTCAGTATCATTCCCATTTTTAATTTATAATTCTAATGATATTCTTACTGCAAATTTAACAAATATTTTGTTTTTTATATAAAATTAACAAGCTGAAATAAAATTTATAACAATCTATGCATCAAAATTTCCAGTACATTTTTATCTATTTAATACTAATTTTTACTGTCAACAATAGGGTGACCATTTTCTTAAGCAGGCAATGCGGGACGGAGCAAAAAAAAAAGGTCATCATCTCCCAAATCCAAGTGAAGAGCAAAAAAAAGGTCATCATCTCCCAAATCCAAGTGAAGAGCAAAAAAAAGGTCCTCATCTCCCAAAATCCAAGTGAAGAGCAAAAAAAAAGGTCTTCACCTCCCAAATCCAAGTGAAGAGCAAAAAAAAAGGTCCTCATCTCCCAAATCCAAATGCGGGACAAAATGTAAAATGCGGGACTTTTGCGGGACGCATCTTAATGCGGGACAAAATGTTAAAATGCGGGACGAATGGTCACCCTAGTCAACAAAATTGTTATAATTTTATAGTTCGAAGTAAATTTTATTGTATCGAGATGAATAAATTCGCGAATAATTAAGCAATTTTTATTGTAAAAGATACATTATTTTTTGTTAATGTTTATAAATATATAAGTTTTTTGATTATGGCATATTAACAATAAAATAATTTACTTTCAAGATTGTGTTTTTGTTTTATATAAAATCATTCAAATAAAAGTTACTGAAAAAAATATAAAAAGTGTACTAACGTACACCATTCTCCCCTTTCTTTTTAAATAGGTTTATAGGATTCAAATAACACAATTTTTCAATGATTTTTTATAGTCGAATCTTTGTCGAAAAATACTAAACTTGATAATGGAATGCTACTTGGTACACGTTTTAATTTAAGTAATTTTTTAAATAAAACAAAATAGCTTTATATTTGTTGAATGAAGTTTTAGCTACAATTTTATGTGCCACAAATTTGAGTCTATTGATTTAAAACAGCGGTTTTTAAACTAGGGTCCGCGAAATAATTTTGACATTAACTTTACATCCCCCAACTTTTCGCTTTTATTCAAATAACTCATTTAATAAGAATCCTACATGGCCAAGACTTTTTGTTACCTAACTAGTTATTGACATAACTAAACAATAAGATCTAATTTGATCAATATTTGACCAAGAAATGTTTGTATGAGTTTAACGTATTATAATTTGTAACTTTTTTAATTCTTTTTACTACTATTTTTATTCATTTTATGTTTTTTATCCTATATGCTAATAAAAATGTTCATCTCTATAAATGCGCAAGACCATTTATTAAAATAACCAGCAATACATTTTTACAAATATTTATTACAATATTTAAGGTTGGGAAGGGGTCCGCCAAAAAAGAATTTTGTTCAATAGGGGTCCTCGGACTACATAAGTTTAAGAACCCCTGGTTTAAAAGATTATATACACAGTTAATTTTATATTTACAGTCCTATAACATTTTTAGGGTTTTGTAGGAATGACCAAAAAACTCTTATACCGTCATTTTGTCGTCTGTCTGTCTGTTCGGTAAAAATTGTAGCCAAACGGCTAAACCTAGAGAGAAATTTGGCATGCTTATACAACTCTTTGACCCGCACATAGGAAAAATACTAAAACATCTAAAAAACACCCTGTAGCCCAGATGGTTTAAACTAAAAATCTGAAAAAATTCTAAGTAATGTACATTGGTGTGAACCGGAATAGTTCAACAGGAATTTTTGATCAGATTACGTTTCTGGAAAAAAATGCATTTTTTGTGATTTTTTGCTAATAATGTACACAAGTTATAGCTTTGTAACACGCTACACTGGAACGTGTATGCTGGTGTAGTGGTTTTGTCGCTGGCGTTTCACCCAAGTAACTCGATCCGAAAGGGATCGAACCCTGCGAGAAGAGACAATATTATTTTTTGTTTTTTTTTTTAAATTTTTATATTGTTTAAATTATTTTTTCAAAATTCTAGTTATATTTTGGCAAATGTTGCATTTAATTTTTTAAAGCGTAAATTTAATAACCAGTGGAAATTGTTTAAATTATAATTTAATTCTGTTTCAATGTACACGAAATCAGAGGGGTGGAACTTATAACAACCAATGGAAGCCATAGGCGCAATTTTTAAAATTCTTAATGAACATTGCTATATAAAAAAAAAAATTACTGCACATATTTAGAAACCTAAATAATGGTATTAGGCGTTCGAATTAAAATTAACAAAAAAAATATTTTAAAATAAAATTTGATTTGGCATCCCAAATAATCATCATTCACTTACTAAATACCTGCAAAACCCTGAAATGTGTGAAAATTCACACTTCACATCAATTTTTTTTACTTCATGTCCGTTGCTACTAATGTAATTAGCCAAGACAATTCTAATTTTTCATGATGAAAATTCCATGCCTGAACAGGATTCGAACCCAAGACCTTAACAACGCAGGAAACGTATGTTGCCACTACGCTACGCCGGTTGGTTATAACAATTTTATTATAATTAAAAATATCGTATTAGATAGATAAAACTTCGTTGTAAAATTTGTTGTATAGATTGTTACCAATTTTATTTCGGTTGGTTAATTTTGTATAAGAAACATGTAATCTTACGTATACTTTAAGATTAATTATTCAAATTTTGCCTTAATATTGATCTTAAAGTCTTTTCTTAACCTTAAGAGCAATATTATAATACTTAAAAAAATGTATATAAAAGAAAAATTAAAACAGAAATAATATGTGGAAAAATAATAGATTTGAAATATAGGTGGGTGGAAACGTTTCGTCAGGTGGCTTTAATATAGTGCTTTAAGTCAAAAACTTCTAAATAAAGTTTGTAATAAGAATATCTAGGTATCTGTGATAAAATGTATTTAACAAACAGCTAGCAAACAATCCTATGTTATACTACAGTCTGAACTAAGGTACCTCGTCCCAATTTACAGATTTTATTACTTAGGGTTCGTCTATTTTTTAGCGGTGATAAAAGCTATTAGAGTGGTACGATGGAATATAATGCACTTTTGCAGTGTAAGTGTTTATAGTGAAGCAAAGCTCAGAGCTAGGCTTGATATTTGAGCAGCAATAAGAGCTCTGAGAAAGAAACATTTTTATTTCTCCAGTTCATTTCTTTGATTTAATCGAAGCTAAATAGGAGACTCCTTTTCTTAAATTGTCACAAAAACTGAACTTGCCTAGGTTCTTTCATGTTGACATTTATTATAAAAAAATAGAATATATATACAGGATGGTGAATAGACCTGTCGGCCATAGCGATTTAACATGTAAAATAATGAATATGCTATTTCCTGCTACCCTAATTGTTTTAGAAAAAAAGTGCAAGAAATAAAATTTATTTAGAATTTGAAACTATACATATTAGGTAAGTAAACTAAGTCAACCAACTACTTCCGAGGAAATTTAAAAATTATAAATTTTATAAAGCTTGTTAGGGTTTTGTAGGTATGACCAAAAAACCCTTATACCGTCATTTTGTCGTCTGTCTGTCTGTCTGTCTGTTCGGTTAAAATTGTAGCCAAACGGCTAAACCTAGAGAGTTGAAATTTGGCATGCTTATACAACTCTTTGACCCGCACATAGGAAAAATACTAAAACATCTAAAAAACATACCCCCCTAAAAATATAAACAAATATGTGCTCATCGAAAACAAAAATATTTTTTTTAATTCAGTTTTTTTTAATTGAGTAGGGTATCAAATGAAAGCCCTTAGTACGTGGATTAACGATCAAATTTTTATTTTTGCAAAATAAATTATTTTGATGCGATTTTTGCCAAAATTGTGCAAAAAAATTTTTGTCCCACACCCTGTAGCCCAGATGGTTTAAACTAAAAATCTAAAAAAATTCCAAGTAATGTATATTGGTGTGAACCGAAATAGTACAACAGGAATTTTTGATCAGATTATGTTTTCGGAAAATAACGCATTTTTTGTGGTTTTTGGTTCACAAAGTACAAAAGTTATACCAATGTAAGACACTCATATACAAAGCGTCCGATGGCGCAACGGGTTAGAGCGCTGGTGTCGGAAGCTAAAATTCTCTGGAAAACGAAGGGTTTCGAGTTCGAGTACGCACGGAGTGAGATTTATTTTTTCTGTTTTTTTTTTTGCATTTTTATTATGTTGAAATTATTTTGTCAAAATTCTAGTTATATTTTGACAAATGTTGTATTTAATTTTTAAGAGCGTAAATTTAATAACCAGTCTTATGATTAACAGACGATAAATTATTTTAAAAATATCGTTCATTTTGCCGTGATTACTATAAAGTAAAATTTGTCCTACACACTCAGCATACCGCCTTCACTTATTATATACCTGCGAAACCCTGAAATGTGTGAATATTCACACATCACATCAATTTTTTTTATTAAGTAGCCATGTTTTATTAATAAATCCATATGAAAGACTAGTAATCTAAATAATAAATTATTATTAGTAAACTCAAATAAATAAATAAAGCTTTATTGAAATTCTTTGTATGTCTATAATAAAAGAGAAAAACACATACACTACCGCTCAAAAGTTTGGAAGCAGTCGAGTTTTTGTTAAAAAAACATAGAGAAAAAATAATTTCAAACCTTTATTCACAATATAATTAAGAATTACATTAAATTAAACTTTTACCTACTATAATCTGTCAATATTGTCTTAATTACACAAAACCTTTATTTATATTTTTGATTCATCAAATTGTCCACCTTTATTTTTAATCAGAGCTGCGCAAATGTGGGGCATTCTATTTATTAATTTAGCAAAATATTCGCTATCTAATGAGTACCATTCTGTATGCAGATACTCGCACATCTGTGTAGCACTACTTGGAGATCTACTTTTAACTCTTCTATCCAACTCGTCCCAAACTAGCTCAATTGGTGACAAATCAGGTGATTGGGATGGCCATACCATAATTTCTATAAGTTTTTCTTGTTTTTTCTCATTCAAATAGGACATACACAATTTTGATGCATGTTTCAGATCATTATCCTGTTGAAATATGAAATTTGGTCCAATAATTTAATTTCCAGAAGGCAAAGCGTGATCCTGCAAAATTTGTAAATATCCTTCTTTGTTAAGTTTGCCATCTATTTTTACAAATTTTCCTGGACTATTATTCCCGAAACATACCCAAACCATTACGTTACCTCCACCATGTTTAATTTTTGGCACTGTACACTGGCAAAGCCCTTTCGTTCTTATATCGTCGGACAAATACTCTTCTGTTAGAACCGAAAATTTTAAATTTGGATTCGTCCGTCCAGAGTACATTTTTCCATTCTTCAAGTGTCCAATCTCTATGAGTTTTAGCCCAAACCAACCTGTTTTTCTTATGTTGTTTTGTTAATTTCGGTTTTTGAGCTGCTACACATCCTCGGAGACCGGCAGAGTACAGTCGTCTTTGAACTGTTGAAACTGACACTTTACTTGGACGAATTTCATTTAATTTCGCTGCAATTTGGGAGGTTGTTAAACGACGATTTCGCTTTGATGTTACTTTTATAAAGTGATCTTCGGCTTTTGTTGTAATTTTGGGTCTCCCACTACGTTTCCTGTCTTGGTTACTGTTGGTTTCTTGTTGCCTTTTTAATGTATAATGAACCCCTTTGGCAGAGCGTCCATTATCTTTAAACATAAATAAAAGTAGTTATATCGTACAAATTTGATTAAAAACATATAAAAGTATATTTACTTGTTAAAAATTAAGAAAATATATCATAAAAATCGATTTCATCAATATATATTGACATTATTTTCAATTTTTCGAAAAAAAATTAACTGCTTCCAAACTTTTGAGCGGTAGTGTAAGTACAATACAGAGTTCCGTGTAACCTCACAAAATTCGGGTTTGACTCTATTAACAAATAGAAATTTTAATTTACAGTTTGACAATTGTGACTTATGGCGGGTTGCTAACGTAAGAGTTTTCTCTAACTCAAGTTAAAATCATTTGTTTTCATATCTTACAACATAAAAAAACAAATGATTTTAACTCGAGTTAGGGATAATTCTTACTTTAGCAGCAGGCCATTAAAGGTAAATATTTAAAAAAAAAACTTAACATTAATATCAGGCAACAGTCTGACTGATCGAGCGCCGTCGTGTAAAGTAGCGCCGAGTCGTGTAGTGTCATTTAAAAATTTAAAAGCTGGTCTGACTGATCAAGTACTGTCGAGTATTATCGATCATTCAGTGTCAAGCAAATTTGTTTCTCACTTGTCAAATAGTGCATATTCCAACCTAAAATAATACTATCAAACAGTTAATACTAATTAGCGAGTCCATTTTACCCTATATTGTAATTTTGTTTTTTTTTTTTTGACGTTCCAACTGTCAAATAATATATGGTTATGAACTGTATATGCTTAAAGGCGCATGTGCTATTGCGTCGAGCGTCGTGTGAAATTCAAACCGGTTTGAAATACAAACAACTTGATGCTACTTGATAGCAAACGATGGTTCAGTGCGACTCATGCCCTTAGTTAACGTGTGTTTGAAATTTGCTCGACAGCAAACGATCGACAGCACTCGATCAGTCAGACCGCGGGCTTACATTATTTTAATCAGGGCTTCGAACCGTTATTTTTTTCGTTTCGGTTTTTGTTCCGGTTCAATTAAAAAAATATATATCAGTTCGGTTCCGGTTTTGTTCCGGCAAAAATAACGTTTTTTTTCGGTTTTCGGTTCAGTTCCGTGTGATAAATTTTTAAATGCTTTTATTTGTATTAGAAATTTATTTTCTACTATAATTTAGAAGAATATTTTATTCCTTATTTTGTAATAATCATAACAAGGCCGCTGCCAGGGGGGTCTGGGAGTATCCCCCCCCCCAACCCCGAAATAATTGAAGCGGATTTTTTTTACTTATTAATTAAAAAAATGACGATTTTTTCATCTGTTTAAAAAAGAATTTTAAATAAAATGTATTTTATATTTTGGTTCACTCCCATAAACATTATCTAAACCGACGTAAACCGATATTTTTTTTCGGTTCAACTCAGGTTTTCATTTCGACAAAAATAACGTTTTTTCGGTTTTCGGTTTAGTTCCGGTTCGAAGCCCTGATTTTAATTTCCGAAATATTTCGAATATTTTATGAAGTTGTATAAAAATGTTTTGATTTAAGTATCAAGTTTGATACGTTTGTTTTTTAGATTTCGGTTTTAAAAGAATTTACCGATTTTCGAAACAAGTTAGTTTGTATGTTGAATAGTTCACATAAAGTATTTGGTTCGTAGTGTGTATATGTTCAGAAATATTTTGTATTTTGATATATCCTACTGATTATTTCATGTCTAGGATATTTACCAATGATACGTAAGCACTTGTTTTGGATTACCTGTAACTTATTTAGATTAGATACATTACCTATACGCCAGACTGGGCAAGCGTAAGTTAGTACTGGTCTTACTATTGATTTATATATTAGTAATTTATTGCTATGTAAAAACGATCTTCTATTGTATATTTTAAATAACTGAAAAATGATTTTATTAGCAGTTCTAGTGGAATTTGTTCATATATGTCACCATTCATTGCTAAGCAGAAACCAAGTCTATCAAAAATTTCTCCGCACATTGACCAGTTATCGGTTATTTTTGCGCATTCTTCGATAGTTTTATGTTTCAGGGAATCAGTGTCTGGATGGCTTGCTCCGTATTCTTTGCTTTTCAAATATCCCCACAAGAAAAAGTCATTTGGTGATAGACCAGGAATAATTTTTAAATACCCTCGGAAGTAGTTGGAATATTATCTATCATGTAGAGTTTTTAATTCTAAATAAATTTTACCTCTTGCACTTTTTCTCTAAAACAATTAGTAAAGCAAGAAATAGCATATTTATTATTTTACATGTTAAATCGCTATGGCCGATAGGTCTATTCGACCAGAATTTTTTCTTAGGCCTGGCTGAAAAGCCAAAAAAATGTCTTGAGGGGCTCAAAAACCAAAATTTTTTCTTGGGGTGGGTCTACGTTCAATTAGAAGACAAATGTATCACTTTAAAACCTTTTTTGAATGCTTGGGGAGGGTCTAAAACCAGTTCTTATAGCTTTGGTCGCCGCTCCAAAATAAACGAATTCTAAGAAACAAACTCTGCCGAACTAAAAAACCATAAGCCACAAGCAGAGACGTTTTATTTCGTTCCATTAACTACCACTTCAGATTAAGCACGTTTTATTAAGATAGGTACACTTATTTTGCATATAGGAGTAAACTATATGAAAATATAATACAGAAGAAACAGAATAATTAAATATATAGACCAAATTTTGACCAATACAATCGAGTTATATCCCATTTCCTAGAATATTTTTAACATAAAGATTTTTTTTTTCACTGCCTTTTTTCATCCTTACTCATATTGCTGTTTTATCTGTATTATATTCTCATGAAACTATATATATTTAACAAGCGTAAGTTGCACGTCTGTAAAATTTATTAAAATGTGTCCTTGAGAAGTGCCGTGAATTAGATTCGACACAGGTGTCAAAATGTATTTTTATTTTCTATATATTTCACGATTTAAGACTTGCATTACCGCTACAGGCGTCAAGCAAAAATCTCGCGTAGTTCGATGTTAAAGATCATCCTGAAAACCAATTTTTAAGATTAGACCTTATTGATTATTACCATTAATCCTCAAGGTTTGATCTTAAGATTAATCTTAAATTCAAATTTTTAGATTGGTACTACAAATTTGGCTTTAATCTTATTCTTAATCCCATCCTGTTAACCAGAGCTGGGCAAATTACTTACAAAAAGTAATTAATTACAATTACTAATTACTCTGACAAAAAAAGTAATTAAAATACTTTTGAAGGCTGCTAGGAAAAAAGTAATTTAATTATCAATTACTGTTGTAATTGTAGTAATTTTAAATACTTTTTCAATTACTTTATTTAAAAAATAACATTAATATATAAATAAAAAAACAGATTATTATAATGTTAAATAAAAGATATAATTAAATAACATTTCTATTTCTCATTTTTAAGGAAAAACAAATACAATTAATACTTATAACATTTTTAATTTATATTTTTATTTCCTTTTAATACCACCAATTGTTCATTTTACCAGCGTAATTTTATTGTTGGTGTGACAGCTGCAGCTATTATAGCATCCTTAAGGCGCATCCCCACTATGCCGCAGTTTGCCAGTTGGCAAGGCCAGCTGGCAAAGCCAGTGGCTGTATAAACGTCCACATCTGTGTTGGCATTTAGTTTAGTCGCACAATGTTCACCGAGGAAGATTTACTAATTGCTTCAGCTGATGTTATCATACTTGACAGTAAAGAAAAAATACGCAAACGGCGCAAACAACTGTTTTGGGTACGTCCAAGTCTTCAAAGTAGATCACACACCGGACTTATTACCTTCTCTCTCCTTTTTTATTTCGCGCGAAAAATGACACACCAAGTTTTTGATTTTTCTTTCAAATTCTTCTTTTTGTACTCCAAAACTAACCGCAATTTCCAATAGAGCGTTACATCTCTTATTCCTGTCTTTATAGTCCTTTAAACGACAGTCCCACAAAACAGGACGATCCCGGTATAAATCGATCAAATTAAACACTTTTTCGTTTGTTCACTCCATCTATAAACAACGTTGCTCATATGCGCCTGAATTACAACCTGAATTTAAGCCTAAAGCCGCGTCATGCCAGTTGGCACGTCCCCACTCGCCGTTCTTATCGGCTTTCTTTGAAGGAGACCGACACTCGAGCGATTCTCGTTGGTATGCCGCTGGCACGATGGCATGTGCCAACGGTCACGTCTACATTACTGCTGGCATTGCCAACTGGGAAACTGCGGCATAGTGTGGACGCCGCTTTAGACTCTTCATTTATTGAAAGAAAGATATGAAAACCTTCCAACCAAACTATTCAAAACAAATTTTCCAATTATATTTATAGTTCTAGAGTGTGATTTTCTATATTTTTTTCAAGTTTTATATTTAAAGATATAATACTGGGTAATAAAAATCCATAGTATTTTTTTCACGTAAAAAGTGTTTTTGCAATCGGTTGTAAAACTTTTGCGTATTTTTCTAGGTACAAAAATTCTGTCTCCTTAAAAGAATCTTTTAAATTTGAAGTATTTAAATTACTTGAAGTAATTTTAAATACTTGAAGTAATTTTAAATACTTGAAGTAATTTTAAATACTTGGAGTAATTTTAAATACTTGAAGTAATTATATTACCAAAAACAATTTATCAATTATTTTTCAAAATTTTAAAAGTAATTGAATACAATTATTTTTTTTACAAAGTAATGCAATTACAAATTACTTTGTGGGACAAAGTAATTTAGTTAGTATTTAATTACAAAAGTATTTAATTATTGCCCAGCACTGCTGTTGACAAACCGCAATATTCAGATATTAATTATGTTAAATTATATCAAAGACTTTAAGGTCGTTTATTGTGATTAGTCTTAAAGGTCGCACCTTAATATTAATCTTAAACTCAAACTTTTAAGATTAGTTTTAAAAAGCTGTTTTCAAGTTTGTTTTTTATGCCGTTCCTTATGGTTAATCTGTAATATTTGTCCTTAAGCTCAACCTTAAGGTCGATTATTATGGTCAGTCTTCAAGGTCGACCCTTAAGATTGATCTTAAGAACGAGCTTTAATGTTAATCCTAAATATCTTAGTCTGTTTTTCATGCTATTCCTTATGATTAATCTGTAATATGTGACTTAAACTTGACCTTAAGGTCGATTATTACAACTGTTTTCAAGGTTGGTCTTTAAATTTAATTTTAAGAACGAATCTTATGATTAATTTTAAAGACCTAGCTTCAAATCTGTTCTTTATCCCGTTCCTTATAAATAATTCGTAATATGTAGCCTTAAAGTTGACCTTAAGGTCAATTATTACGATCAGTTTTCAAGGTCAGCCCTTAAGATTGATCTTAAGAACGAATTTTTAAATTAGTTTTAAAAATCAGGCTTTATGTCGGGTTTTAATCGCGTTCTTTGTGATTTATTTGTAATATCCGGCCTTAAGGTTTATCTTAAGGCTGATTATTATAATCTATCCTTAAGGTCTGACCTTAAGATTTACCCATAAGCGATCCTTCGCACTAGTTCTAAGGATATGACTCTAAGTCTGTTTTTAAGGTCGATAATTATCATTAAGTCATAATATTCAGGTTGTCCGAAGATTTATCCTTAAGATCTGACCTTAAAGTTGATCTTAACGTATGATTAATGTGTAAAAACCGGGTCTTAAAATTGCCATATCAATCTTTATGTCTTAGGTTGTTTTTAAGGACATTTTTAATGAGCAGTTCTCAAGATTTGACCTTAAGAAGAGGGAGCGATCTTTAAGATTAGTAATAATTCTTGCAGACTGACCTTAAGAGCAATTTAAGTCTAAAGGTTTCTGAGCAGTCTTCCAGATCTGACTTATGATTATTACTTGAAAGAGTAATCTTTAAGTGTCGAGATTTAACCTTGAGGTTTATTAAGTTATTCCTTAATATTTGATCTTAAGATTTATTTTAAGGTCTGTCCTTACGAGAAGTCGTGAAGACTTAGCCTTAACATGTTATTAAAATCAAATTTAACATTTGCGTTAAGATTTGGCCTTAAAATTGATCTTTAAGATGAGAAGTTAAAGTTTAATCTTATAGTTAATCTTTAAGATCGATTCTACGTATTTTTTTCATCATCAGGGTTTCAAACATTCCTATAAAGTCAGTACAAAATTTTATTTTTTATAACTATTTAGTTTTAATGCCCTGGATATCGCAAATGGACAGTTTTCTAATAAGGTCTAGGGGTGTCCAATATATTCATATACACCCAACAGACATACATACATCCAAATTTGGACACCATTAGATCCTCTTAAATCGTGAGATATTTAAAAATGTTGTAGTTTTTAAACTTTTTTATTTTATACAGTAAAGTATGAAAATTGTGAAATGTACAAGTAATTATTTAGTAAGCCATTTATTTAAAAATCGCTTAAATTGATTTTTATTTTAAAATAAAGTTTTAACGAAGGTATTAGGCTTGCTAATTTTTATTTGTGCGTAAGGGTTAGGCTAAGGTATTTGGAATAAAGTAAGTAAGAAAATAAGGTAAAAATTGCGACAATATAACCTATACTTTATATTTTATTACGTTAGGTTTGTAGTTTAATAGCTGAGTTATCTTCTAATAATATACTAGGTTGCAAAACACTTTGTTTTACATTCTGCTAGTTTATTAGGACATATGTATATTTTTTAATTGCAACACGTTGAGCGTAGAACGATAGAACACACCAGTCTAAATATTTTAATCTCGCTCGATTTTCCCGATAACTGCTAAACAATCCATAGAAAATTCAAAGTGTAAAGGACTTTTTTGTAATGAAATGTATGAAATTCTTCTGTAATTTATTTTGATTTACAGTCGTGGCCATAAGTATGGAAACTTTTGTTATATTCATATAAATTCAACTTCAGTTATACTTATTTAATATATCAAAATTAACTTCATGTTAACTATCATTACAAATTTGTTACTGTTAGTTTATATGGTCAACAGTATTTCAAATGCATTGATTTTGAAAGTGAGACAAGTCCACTCGAATAAATTCTCTCGAACCGAAACTCGATTAATACCCCAAGATTATTATAAAATGTCACAAGCATAATCCCTTTTTACTACATGAAATGAAAAGTGAAGACTTTTACTCTACCAAACCTTTCGAGGAGGTAATTTTAAGAAGAAGGAAAAATACTGATGGAGAAATAGTTAACACTTTGAATATTTCCTGGATAAGATTTTTGAGAAATGCGCCATATAAAATGTTTTATAAAACGTCAATAGAAAAAGATTCACAATTTAAAACTCTTGATTTATCACCAAACCGCGGTAGGCCATGTAATTTCGGAAAAATAATATTACCATCTTTATATGAAAAAACTAGGGCTATTACTAAAGAAAAATATAAAGATATGATGGATTTATTACTTTATATACCACCCATTCATCATGAATACTTTAAAAATCTTAAAAGTCTAATCTTTCAAAATATAATTTATATGTGTGCAATTGAATATTTTTTCATATTTTTTAAATTTTTTCCTATAAAATTAAATTTTTGTTTTGTTTTTATTGTTATTTTTCTTACAAAGAATAAAATTATATTGAAATAAAATAAATAATTAAATAAAATTTTCATTTGTTTGCTACTATAATTCCATTTCATTAGGAGAAATCAACATTTTCAGCAAATCATTGCCTTTGAAAGTGAGACCAGTCCATTGAGGTACACCAAAACCACGACTTTTTTGAAATAACGCCGATAACACTTATCATATAATAAAATTATATGCATTGAGAATATCAAAAATGTAAAATAAGTCTATTACTCCTTACGAATATTTTTAATTCCATTCAAATGTAAAACATTAAAAATCTAGAAATAACGAAAAGTGGACTTGTCTCGCTTTCAAATACAACGGCTCATATATTCATTGTACTGATAATATGTTTGTAATGAAAGATACAATTCAACATAAATAATATTTATTTGGTCAAAAAATATGGAAACTTATACAAAAATTAGTTTTAATTAAAAATTAAAATAGTTCTTTAATATTTAATGGCGTAGCCTTTTGCTTCAATCACAGAAAAACATTTTGTCATCGAATCTACTAAATTAGCACATATTTGATGAAGGATTCTTTTCAAGATTCTTTCCACTCTTGCTTTTTAATTTTAAAAAGTTGTTCATTGTAGCTGTATTTTTGAGAATTTACCTATATAATGCTTTCAAAGGTGCTCGATTGAATTAAGATCAGAACTCTTAGATGGCTATTTCATTATCGGTACGTTTTTATGTAAAAACCAATGTTTTACCAATTTTGACGAATGCTTCGGGTTATTGTCTTGTTGAAATAGCTACCTCAGATGCGTTTCTTCTGCATATGGAAGCATCACATTTTCTAGAATATGTTTATACTTAAATTGATCCATTATCCCATCAATTCTTATTATTGGACTAGTTCCAGATGAAGAAAAACTACCTCAAACCAAGATGTTGCCGCCGCCATGTTTAACAGTGGGCTTATTGGCGTATCTTGCACCTTTTGGAAGTCTCACATACTTCTTTCTATTATTTCCGAACAATTTAAATTAACTTTATCACTCCAACGGGCCGTTTTCCTAATTTATTCTAATTGTTGCAGAATATTTCCCTTTTCTTTTGAATTACATACAAATTACAAGAAAAAAAATCTAATAATGAAATTTGTATTAGGAAAAATAAAAAGTTTCCATACTTATGGTCACCACTGTATGTTTAATTGTACCTCCAAGGTTTTTGTAATTTACATCCGTAGAATTAATGTTATGAAAATAATTTTATTTCTTATCATAAAAATGGTTATTGTTAGTTTGTTATTGAAAATAACCAAATACTGTTTCAAGCTTTTTTGTAGATCTAATCAAGGGTTATAAATAATTCCGATTAATTAATTTTACTATATTTAAAATTAACGAAATTATACAAATAAACAAATAACAATATAAAGTATAGGTTCATATTGTCAAATTTGGAAAGTGATATGTATTTGTTATTATTTTTTGAGTGTTAAAGGATACTTAATATAGAATTCAGTTACTAATAGGTTTATTATTTTAATTATCCTTACTTTAAGGTCACTTTTAAAATTTTAATGCCAAGTTGCACCAGTATTCCTTAAATTTTAAGCATTCCTTAAATCGCAAAAATACGTAGTCAATTTTTACAGAAATACATTTTTATAACAATTCATTTTATTGTAACTTGCATAGTCTTTTAAATGGGCTGCGTTAGGCGCAAATAGCCTTTGCGAAAAATGTTAACTAACTAACTAACATTGTAACTTGCGTCGTTCGTTATGAAGATCTTCAACAATCAGCCGTATGAATAAAGTTGAAGTAAATGCTCATAAGTAGAAGGTAGAAGTAAAAGCATTTGCTTCGAGTAAAAGGTCGGAGTAAAAGCATTTGCTTCTTTTTATATGAATAATGATTACCTTTTACTTACAAGTCAATGCTTCTACCGGTGAGTAAAAGGTCAAGAGGATGTGTTTATGTTGAAACCTGAAAATCAGTATTTATCAAAATCGTACTACTTCTCTCTGATTGCTGTCAACTTGAAATTAGTCTATAAACACTATCAAAACTGTACTGAGTTCCATGTTTGACATATCAGTTTATTTTTATTGGTGTAAAGTCATGTACAGATTCAGGGCACTTTACACCTACACTTGTGAACATTTCACTGGCATCACAAATTGCCTATACATTTAGCATAGGTTTTCCTTTACGATTGACATATTCATCTTCATGGACCTTCGGTTTTTCTATCCCTATATGTGTACAGTCAATGACACCAACTGCGGTTGGAAAACGGTATTTTCTTTGCCACATTTTTTCGCCTCCACTAATAAATTTTGGGAAGTAAGAAATTTAATCCAGTTGCCAGCTTGTGCAACTATTTGATCAACAACACTGCTGACAGTCAGTAATACTGTGGATTGCTCCACCCCAAGTTCCTCACCGATACTTCTTTGAAATCCAAGATCAGCTAGATATCTCAACAAAAAAAAAGTTATCTAAAAATTATTAGCTAAACACTCCATGTTCTCCTGTTCAAAACGAAACTAACTTTTATGTCAGTACGACGTGATGAAGAACGATGCCTATAATGTTTCATATTTCTTAAAAGCACAATATCCGCCATGGCAATTAGTTCACTACAACACTTTTTCTCAAGTGAGTATATGAAAATATAGATGCATGTTTTTCGAAGCATTTGCTTATAATTTAAAGTAAAAGGTCTGTTTTATTCATAACCATTTACTTCTGTCTTGAGCAAAAGATCAACAAAAAAGGGCATTTGCTTCTTACTCATAAGTAGAAGGTTTTGCTTGCATTTTTATTCATATTGTTGAGAGGATTTGCTTCATAATTTGCAAGTAAAAGGTTATGCTTATTTTTATTCATACTGCCCAATATCAAAGGATATACGTCGTCTATAAAAGTTACCAAAACGTTGACGTCACTTTCAAGTACGTTTACATGTGCAATTGAATTTTTTAAATACAGCACTTAACATTATTACAAAATCTAGTATTTATTTATGTTTTACACTGCGTATGTAATTGTTATTAACACAAAATCCAAATATTTATGTGAACAGAAATTTATAATACAAGATATAACATACGGTGACATATGGACTTAATAAACATCCCTGTCAGTACTGCCAATAGCATCAAAATTAAAATCTTAATTTTTACTTAATAATTACAACTAATCACAACTCTTGATAAATAATATTAACAAAAACATCCAAATTCGTGTATTAATTCAATGAAATTATTTAAAGTTTTGGATTATTTCATTTTGAAGGTTTTTTGTTACCTTTATGATGTAAATACTGTGCTATTCTGGACCATCTGTATTTTTGTGCTTTAAGGAATGATTAAATTTTAAGGAAAACTGGTGCAAGTGGGCTTAAGAAAAATATTTTACATGAAAAACTTGGTTTAATATGTGCGCCAAATGACCACCGATGGGCATTGCCGAGGAGACTTAGAGCCAAACGATGGTCATTTATGTGTTACGGAAATAAATGTTTTTATTTTTGAAATTTTGTTGGTTTATTTCTAAATATTTAAAAATATATATCACTTTTTCGAAAAGGAAATTTTTTGAGACTGATTTGGAACTGACTTTTTGAAAGGAAATGTATTATAAGAATTAGAATATTTCAAAAACTTTACATATAAAATGTAAAAGATGGATTTTTTTAAAATTTGACATTTGTGTTAGTCACCATTACGGAAAGCAATTTTTGCGAGAAATAAATTCGCAAATGGCCACAGTAGTTTTAGAGTTTTAATAATATTTTGGGCAATTTTTAAAACTCCCAAATTTACAGTTGAACAAGTAAACTTTGTAATTTTCGAGTGTTGAACTGAACAACTGTGAATGTATAGTTGAACAACTAAATCTACGATTTAAGATTACTAGTTCAAAATATTCAAGAGACTTTAAAATAATTAAAGACTAATTAAAGTTGAACAAATAATTTTTTTGATTTGGTAAGTTTCGATTTTTTAACTGAGTACCTGTGTAGTTATACAGCTAAATTTCATATATTTACAGATTTTGAGATAAGTTAAGAGTAATTACCTGGTCAATTGGTATACATTTTACAGTTTTTCTAATTTTGTAATGTTTTGAGTATTTAACTGGTCAGCTGTAATTTTACAGGTGACCAAATAAATTATGTACAATTTCATATTTTGAGACATTCGCAAATTGAACCGTCCAACTGTGAATTTACATTTGACCAGTGAAATTTAACACATTTTTATAATTTCAAGTTTTCGAGTACTGAACTGGTGGACTGTGGTTGTACAGTTGACCAAATAAATTCTGTACATTTTCAAATTTCGAGAAAAATTCGCAAATTGAACTGTCCAACTGTAAATCTACAGTTGTTTAGTCAAATTTAACATATTTTTGTAATTTAAAGTTTTCGAGTACTGAACTGGTGGACTGTGGTTGTACAGTTGACCAAATAAATTCTGTACATTTTCAAATTTTGAGACAATTTTGCAAATTGAACTGCCCAACTGTAAATCTACAGTTGATCAGTTAAACTTAATACATTTTTTGATTTCAAATTTTTGAGTACTGAACTGGTGGACTGTGGTTGTACAGTTGACCAAATAAATTCTGTAAATTTTCAAATTTCGAGACAAATTCGCAAATTGAACTGTCCAACTGTAAATCTACAGTTGATCAGTTAAACTTAATACATTTTTTGATTTCAAGTTTTTGAGTACTGAACTGGTAGACTGTGGTTGTACAAGTGACCAAACAAATATTGTACATTTTCAGATATGAAAACATTCAAGTAGTGAACTGTTCAACTGTAAATTTACAGTTGAACAGTGATATTTTATACATTTGTTATTTTTTTCTCGCAAAAAATTGCTTTTGGTGACCTATTTGTAAATTAGCAACTAGCAGTAGCGTGGCGCAACGTTCAGATACAAATTACGTTGTTTTGTTTTGCTACAGTCAAAATAGCGTTATTATAACGCAATAGAAATTTTGTAATTGAGCAAGACAAGACAATTGCAACACAATTAATATTGTATCTGAACACAATTTAAAAAAATTCTTATAAAAATCTCAGGAGAGGAAGCTATAGAACACGGTTTAGAAATTAGTAAGCTCCTAGTGTAGAGATACGCTCAAAAAAATTGTTAAATTTTTACTTAGTGATATTGTCAAAAATTCAAAATAACAAAGTATATAAAAAGATCGTCTATGGAAACTGAAATAACGGGCTGTGGCCTTTGACTCATTTCACCTAAACCGTAACCAGATGTTGCACATCTGCATCTCATCCCCATTAAACCCTCAACCATCTCTCTACGATGAGCCGAACAAATTTTTATAATTACCTGTTAAATATTTTATATGTTTTGTTATTTTGAATATTTAGCTACGCTACTGGTGAATTTTTTTAATAATAGAACGTACCTTTAAATTGCAATGTAATGCTAGTATTGAAAATAGTGGATAAAATTTCAGCTTTACACACAGAAAATTTAAAAAATACAAACTACAGAAAAATGTTCAAAACGCTGCAGCCTTTCTTTAGTTATGAGGGAACATACATACATTTATACATAAATATACACTAACTAATTTATATATTAGTATACAAATAGTTTTAAACATTTTGTTTGATTTTAATTATTTTAAAAAATATCAGGAAAAATATGTATTTTTTAAAAATTTGACTGAATATCAAATGAAACCTCTTAATGCGTAGACAAATAAGCAAATTTTTATTTTGAAAAATATTTTTGATGGGATTTTTGCCAAAATATGTCAAAAAGTTGGTGTCCCCCCAGATTAAGGAACGGAAACTAGTATTATATAATTTTTACCGACCGCCAACATATATAAGGGAGGTATTGTGATCATACCGATTTTGACATTTCAAGATTTCGATGGTTCTCCACGAATTGAGGTCCATACATAACGTTTTGACTATTTTTAGCATGATGTCTGTCTGTCAGTCTGTCTGTCCGTTTGTCTGTCTGTCTGTGTACACATGCAGAGCAAATTCGGCTTAAAGGATTTTTATGAAACTTCATATTTAGCTTCTGACATCGATGGCACGAGTTGATCAACTTTTGGTAAAAATCGGTTGACTGAAAATGAGAATTTACTCGTGTCGATTTTAAGATTTTTGCGAACATTAAACAGAAAAATATTTAATGCATATAAGTTGCTATAAAAGCAATAACTAACGACTTTTATTTGAGACATTTTTTGATAAAACGAAAAAATTTTGAAACATTTTTCGCAAATTTTTCCAAGTATCTATTTTTTCATTTTTATATGTAACGTTTCCATGGTCATAATAAATAATATCTCTGTTAGAAAATATTAGGCCAAGTTATTTCTACTGTGCTGCTAGAATGTATTTTATACAAGTACTTTGGCGGTCGGTCCTGTGGTGGCCACAGCTGATTTTTTAATTTTAACACGATTTTTTCCAACAAAAAAAAAAAAAAATGCTGTCCCGAAACTTTTAACGTAAAGGGGACGTAAATTTAAGTAATGTAAAATTAATTAATTAATTTAAATTCAGCATACCAGTCAGTAATAGTTGATTTGCCTGGTGCAGAGTCTTTATAACGCTTATCAAGCCACTGTTTGGTTTCAACAGTATTTTTCCCATCAAAAAACAATGTTTAATCAATACACGAAATTTTTTTTACCCATTTTTTTGAAAATTACAAAACTGGAGTCACTAAAACCACTGTAACCTCTAAACTAATTGTCAGAATGTCATGAAATTTTCACACGTATCGTTTGACGGTTGGTACTATCCATAAATCATATGGGTCTGTCAACAGTGTTGCCATATTTATGTCAGACCGGAGACTTATTGAGTGAAGTGTTAAAGTGTATCGCAAAAGTTTTATTTTTTTTATTGCACTGTTTACAAACACAAAAGAATAACTTAAAAAAACTAGTTAAGCAACTAACAGATTAAGGACCGAAATTTTCTTCTCAAAATTAAGTGGGTTATAACTTATTAGGCGAATAGTTGCATAGTAAAAAAAAATCTCGCGGACCGGCAAAAAAACTCACGGACCGGCGGTTGGGAAACATTGTTCTACTGTACTTAATATAAATTCAAACAAATATTATCAGTAATCAGAAAAAAATTACAATAGTGGCAACTATTTTGGGATAGAGTAAATTCCAATATCGGTCGTTTTGTCCTCTTCCCATTCTGTGCATTAAGTTAATTGATTCAACTGTCAACAGGTGGCTATCCTTCGTTATTAAGTTGGTATAAATGTATTTTTTATGTTTTATGTGTGTGGGGTTGTACATGTATATATAAAACTACATTTTACACGATATATACAAGATATGAATACATAAAATAGCAGTTTGTTAAGATATTTTTTGAAGAATACAATAGCGCTGTATTAATGGTACAAATTCAAGTCAAGTTTACAAAGTAAAAGTGAATCTATGCAAGAAATATAATTTTTTGTCGTAATTTTATTGCCAAACAGTTCAGAATGCGTTAATTAGATCGCTAGAAGGGAAATTATTACTAGTGAGTGGTTACAGGAATGTGTATGTAATATATACTTGTTTGTAGAATTATATAAAAATATACTACTTTCTAATTTATATTACACTTTTGTCTATTTATTATCCCCCCAATCCTGAAATAGACCTGATGCCCACAAATGGCACTGCTGGGAGTCTGTTTCAAATGTGCTAAAGGTAAGAAGGTAAGTGTTCCCCAGTGATGGGCGCGTAAGTTACATGATGTAAGTTACCTCATTGTTGACGCGTAAACAATTGATGTAAAGTAAACACAAAAACTCTTGTAAACAACGTAAGCAATGTAAACAATGATTTAGACATGCGCACTTGTTTTGAATTACAGAACCTTATTTTCAATACATTTTTATAAATAATAAAATTTTAATGAAACGATTTTAAATGAAAAAGTAAGTATATAAAATTAGGACAAGCCAATATACATATTAATAAAAATCGAATTTGCATCATTATACAGATGTTACATACAAATTAGTAAATATGAATATGAAAAATAAAAAACTTTTTTCTTTAAAAAATTCAGTCTAATTTTTTTAATAACAAAATACATTAAATTTCACCTTTAATAAAATCAGCCTATATTTTTTAATAACGAAAAGATTCATTGCAAATTTTGCATAACGCCCTATATTTTCTTTAATTAAAACAAAATCTAGTTCTTCAGAACTATTCCGTCGGTTTCTTCCCACCATTTTTTTAATAAATTTATTGTTTTGAACTGAATATACTTTTTCATTGACTCTCTATTATTCGTATTAAATAACTAAAACTAACCTCATTTGACAGATTACAAAGTTTACATTGTTGACAAGTTTACCAATTGTTTACATAAGTTTACACGTAAACGTAAACAATTAAAGTTTACTTGTAAACGCCCATCACTGGTGTTCCCAACTTCGAAATAATAAAAAAATATGTGAAAAATAGAAGCCGTGTTTATTGGATAACATTTATAAAATCCGTAAATTAATTTAACTTATTCATGTAATATTTAATTCATTTTTAAGTATTTTGTAAACAATTTAATAAAGAACGTTAATTAGAAAGTAAATTACATCAATACATATGGTTTATATATAGGGTGACCATTCGTCCCGTATTTTACGGGACGTCCCGCATTTTGATTTGGTGTCCCCAGGGCCGAATTTTGCTCTGTACTTATATTTGGGAGGTGAAGACCTTTTTTTTGCTCTTTACTTATATTTGGGAGGTGAGGACCTTTTTTTGTTTGCTCTTCACTTATATTTCGGAAGTGACGACCTTTTTTTTGCTTCGTCCCGCATTGCCGTCTCCAAGAAAATGGTCACCCTATTTATATATAAGCTGTAATAAGAAGTTACTAGAAGTTATCCCTATTACACGATAACAATGATGAAATTATTGATTTTATTATAATTTTTGTTCCATAAAATTCCAATATTGTCAACTGACAATAACTGAAGGGCCTCTAGTGAGATTTTGAGAAACTGACGGTTGTAGGATAGTCGAGTTTGTAACAAGCATGGGAATATGTTCTTAGAAGTGGAAAGACAGTTAAAGACCATTTTAGAGTGTGTTCCCGTGTGTTTCAATAAATATCACATGAAGATACCATTGAACCTGTCAAAAATATCCTACCAAAGTCAGCCATGATGTGAATGCAGTAGCGCCTCTATCGGTAGTGTCAGATGCCAATAGTACTCTTGTATAGGGTGACCATTCGTCCCGCATTAAGATGCGTCCCGCAAAAGTCCCACATTTTAACATTTTGTCCCGCATTTTGGATTTGGGAGGTGAGGACCTTTTTTTTGCTCTTCACTTGGATTTGGGAGGTTAAAATTTTTTTTTTTTTTGCTCTTTACTTGTATTTTGGGAGATTAGGTCCTATTTTTTTTGCTCTTCACTTGAATTTGGGAGGTGAAGACTTTTTTTTTGCTCTTCACTTGGATTTTGGGAGATGAGGACCTTTTTTTTGCTCTTTACTTAGATTTGGGAGGTGAGGACCTTTTTTTTGCTCTTCACTTGGATTTGGGAGATGAGGACATTGTTGTTTTTTGCTCCGTCCCGCATTGCCTTCTTAAGAAAATGGTCACCCTACTCTTGTAACACATTTAATATCATTCTATTTCCTACAGGAGTATGTACTACTATATTTTTAACGATTGCATAAAATAATAAATTTTAGATCTACAGATTTTACCTCTACAATGTTACCACTAGATAAAAGTGAAATGTTTTATTTATAAACAGAGTGTCAATATAGTCGGAGTGCTGATAAGTGACTGTTCGTTGCTACAAGTATCGATATTCAATACTATATGCTTTCTCTGTCTATATCATTATAATTATTTGCATACCCATAGTAACGTATAGTGACTCAAGTTGACAACTAACCTTCAAAATTATTTGAATAAAAAACAAAGCGTTAGAAAGAAACAGCATGATTCGTAGATATCTTTACTAATTAGAGCGCGAAAATAAATTTACAGCAGTACTCAAACAAACAAAATTATTAATTTTAAGGTAATAATTATAAATAAGGAAAAATTTATACTCATACGTAAATTTTGGATTATAATTTGTTGTTTATTCCAGCAGATTTAAAATTAAAGTTTATGAATTTAATAATTGGCCGCAAGCCATATTTTAATTAATATTTATTACCAGACACTGACAGTTAAGACAAATAACAAAACACATTTTTAAAATCGCTGAAAAATGGTAACTAGATTATTATATGAATGCATTACTTGATACATACATGTAACAGTCACCTATCAGCAATCCGACTATATCTGATATTCTGTGATTACCAACAACTAGCTTAACACATTTCAGTGGCGTCACTTACTTTGATTTGTGTTGAACTAGGCGTATTGTGCGATGTTGTTTGTTTATTTCCGTTATTATTATTTATTTATCGTACGTTTCAAGGTATACCGTGTAAACGTTAAATCGTCTATACCAGTGCTTCTTAAAGTGGTGGGGCGCGGCCCCCTAGGGGGCCGTGGTTTTACCTCAAGGGGGCCGCGAAGAGTCGTAAATATAACACTTAATTATTTTATTACTTAAAAAGGATGAGTAGCTTTAACTTTAATGCTACATAAATATTATTCTTCATTATACATATATTATTGAATGATCTGAGCGTAAAAAACTATATGTATGTATATATTTTAACTAATTTTGGTTCCAAAAACAAAAATTAGGGGGGCCGTGGGTTATTGATTTGAGTTGCAGGGGAGCCGCGACATCAAAAAGTTTAAGGAGGACTGGTCTATACCCACTACTTGACCGCTGAGCAAGGGCATGGACGTGAGTTCAATTCCTGCTTATGTCAAATAATTTGTGTAAAAATATTTATACAAATTACAGGCTCTGCTTAGCCGTTCGCAACCGGCTTTAAACTGTAGGTGCCTTTCTGTGTAGGCTAAAAATGCACGTAATACTGACCATATTAGAGTACGTTCATCTTAACTTCATCACAGGGTATCATAAATTACGTCATCAATTCTGCGCGAGAAAACAGCTGATCACATTGACGTACATTAGGGTTTTAAACAATTGTTGTGGAAACCAAACACACAAAATCATGTATTTCAAATACATTTTTACTCATTTTAGTACACGGTATACCTTGAAACGTACGATAAATAAATAATAATAACGAAAATAAACAAACAACATCGCACAATACGCCTATAGTGCGTTCGAAGGTGAGTTTGCAGTATAGCTCTTATGGAAAATGGGAGCGGTGTTGCCAAATGTTGTAAAAGTGTCAAATGTGTCAATTATAATAATATGAAAAACTCGTATGATTTATAAAAATCAACTCTTGTAAAACCCAAAATAACAGTCAACAATAAACAAATGGCCATTTGTAGAATACTGCGTCTTCACAGATCAGCGCGTTTTAGAGCTGGCAACGTCGACAAGCAAGAAAAGGATAGTGTCATTGTGTAAACCCATTAGAGCAGGGATGAGCAACCTTTTTTTACTACGGGCCAACTAGAAATTTAAAAATTTCCTGCGGGCCGCATACGAAATTTATTAAAATATGATAAACACAAATTATTTATTAACAAAATAACAAAATTATTTTAAAAAAAATACACAAATAAAACATATAATAGAAATGCTAGGTATAAAAAAACAGTCAAAGATAATTATTATGGGGAAAAAATCATAAACAAATTTTAATGAGAAGTTTGGCATTGCTTCTTTGCAACCAATTGCTCTATATTGCTCTTATTTATGCTTTAAAATATATATGTATCTTCTGTAATTTAATGGCCATTTTTGAAATTTGCTTTGACGGGCCGCACGAAAAAGTACTCCGGGCCGCGGGTTGCTCATCCCTGCATTAGAGAGTATGAAAAAGAACTACTCCATATGCCGTGTACTGCAAACTCACCTTTGAACGCACTATAGTTAAACACAAATCAAAGTAAGTGACGCCACTGAAATGTGTTAAGCTAGTTGTTGGTAATCACAGAATATCAGATATTGACACTCTGTAAATAAAACATTTCACTTTTATCTAGTGGTAACATTGTAGAGGCAAAATCTGTAGATCTAAAATTTATTATTTGATGCAATCGTTAAAAATATAGTAGTAGTCCTGTAGGAAATAGAATGATATTAAATGTGTTGTTGCTAATCCGACTGCTGGAGCAAATAATACTCATACTTCACAACAATGCGAATTTCCGACTGTTCCATTTTCCATTTTTAAGAAAATTATTTTTTTAAAAAGTTTTTGATATTTTTTAGACCATACAATGATTTCTTTAAACAGGCGAGACGTGTAACTTTCCAACAAAAAAAAAAAAAAAAAAACAAGGTAAAATATTAAGCCAATGTCAAATAATAAGCTGTTAAAGTTGGAAATATTATTAACTACAAATTTCATCCTTGACGACTTGATAAGAATTAATCAGACGTAGAGAGAAAGAGAGAAAAAAATAAACCAATATTTGGATTTTCAAATTTTTTATTTATAATTTTCGACATGCAGTGTAAATTATAAAAATTATACAGACTACAGAAGTGCATATTTAACATAATACTTAACACTAATAAGTAATTTACACGTCATCAGAGTACAGGACCGACTTAAAAAAATAAAATCCATAGAACAAAATTTTTTTTGGTTCTATAGATTCATTTAAAGAATTTAGCTGCAAAATTTTTACTACAAAAAAAAAATTTTGGCTTTTCAAGTCGATCCTGCTAGTCAAATTTGACTAATATACAAGAATATATACATCTATTTTTCAACTTTTTGAGGCCAAAAACCAATCAACACATCCATACCTACAAGATTTTCGACCGCAAAAGGTTAATAAAAAATTTGTTCGACAGAAACAATAGTTCGTTGTTACTACTGAAAATTTTACTTTATAAAATAAAGTGTAAAAAATAGCTTTTAAATAATTTTTCAAAATAATTTACACTTAGGATCTGGGTTATTTCCACGACTGCATATTACCAGGGTTTGGGATATAGGTATGTATTCAGCTCCACTAAATCTGTCTAAAATGTGGGATTGGTGGATTATCATAAAGACAAATCCAATGAGAATTATGGGTTTAGGAGCCTACTGCTCCAAAAGAGCCTGTTTTTTTTTTATTTTTTGTTCATCCCTTTAATTCGACTTCATATTTTTTTGTTATCACTTCGATTTGAGTTCCTTATTTCTGTCATCGATTTAGTTCCCTTTTTTTGGTATCACTACGGTTTTAGATCCTTTTTTTTTCAAATTAGATGTATCCATTTTTTTTTCCTAGGGGCCCATTTTATTCATTCAGCCTAGGGCCTATAAAGATCTTAATTCAGCACTGGAGCTTTGTCTAATTTTCACTTTATACCAGGGTTTGGGATGCAGCCTTATCTATTTAGTTCCGTTAATCCCTAGCATGAGCATAAGTCTGAAAAGTGAGTTGATCAACACTTTGACACATTCAAATAAGTTTCACTGCATATCAGGGTTTGGGATGCAGCCTTATCTATTAACTTCCATTGATCCCTAGCATGAGCTTAAGTATGAAAATTGGGTTGATCAACACTTCGAAACATTCAAAATTATAAGGGTTTGTGTTTGACCTCATTTCCAGACCAGAGTTTGGGATGCATCCCTGTGCATTCAACTTCATCCCTAATATGACTTAATGTGGGATAAGTGGATGTTTGTCAATGCTTTGAACTCGATAAGAAAATTATACACACAAAATTTGTCTAAGAATATTTCAAAAATTGCAAAAAAATTAAGTAAAATCCCTAGACAAATCTTATGTAACACTCAATAAGTCTCCGGTCTGACATATATAAGGCAACACTGTTGACAGACCCATATGATTTCTGGATAGTACCAACCTTCAAACGATACGTGTGAAAATTTCATGAATTTAGAGGTTACAGTGGTTTTAGTGAGTCCAGTTTTGTAATTTTCAAAAGAATTGATAAAAAAGAATTTCGTGTGTTGATTAAACATTGTTTTTTGATGGGAAAAAATACTGTTGAAGCCAAACAGTGGCTTGATAAGCGTTATAGAGACTCTGCACCAGGCAAATCAACTATTACTGATTGGACTGATTTTAAAGTAATTAAGTAATTAATTTTAATTTTTTTAATTTTAGGAGCGTTGGAATGAATGTATCACTCTTGAAGGAGAGTATGTTGATGAATAAAGTCGAATTTGGAAAAACTAAAAAAAATGTTTTTCTTAGACCGGAGACTTATTGAGCGACGTGGTATAAGGGTTTAGGATCTGACTTAATTTCCAAGCCAGGGTTTGGGATGCAGTCGTGTATATTCAGCTCCATTGATCCCTAGTATGACCTAAAGTGTAGAGTGTCAATTTTAACAAAAATTTAAAAATATTTTGAACTTTATATTTTTTTGTTACACAAAAAAAGGTTGTAATATGTTTTTTTATCAACAATTAACCAAAAATTAGGTGCCTTAATGCTACGTTTTGAGATTGTAGTACTGAGAAAAAGATATAGAGATTGAAATGAAGCATTTTGGTACCATTTTTTTTATGTTAAACAATAAAAATACATATTACACGATTTCAGATTTAATCGAATCAGAAATATATATTTTTTGGACTAATTTTAAAATTTTAATATGGGAAATAAATGAAAATTAAAAAATGCAGTATCTAAAACCTAAGTATCAACGCTTTAGTGGTGCATAGGCCATATAATTTTGCTCTCTAGACCAGCAGTTCTCAACCGGGACCATATGGTTCGCTAGGATGCCACGGCGTATTTTTTGGAGACCACAAATAAAATTTCACGAAGTTGAAGGCCGTCAAAATTTTGTGGCTCTAAAAAATATAATATTTTTAATATTATCAATAATTTCACGAACCGGAACACCGTTCCGATTGGTTTCGGTATATTTACCCTGAAACTAAGACCTTTGTGTAAGACCCCAACGAAATTCGTTTGGATCTCTTGGATTATTTATTGAAAAAAAAGACTTTGTTGTGTAGGTCAAAACTGCAAAAAGTGTAAGCAGTACCAGTACAAAAAGTGGTAAGTCAGCTTATGTACAACTTATTTTACTTTGTTTTATAAAAATTAATGTACTGTGTAAAATATTGTTTTGAATAAAAAATTTATTTGATAATACTCTTTTTATTCCATACTCAATTTCGTAAAAATATCCTTCGAAAGCCTAGTGTAACCATATGGTTACAATCCATAAATTGAAAATAAAAAAAATCAGCTGTGGCCACCACAGAACCGACCGCCATCACAAAGTACTTTTATAAAATACATTCAAGTAGCAAAGTAAAAATAACTTTGCCTAATATTTTCTAACAGAGATATTATTTATCATGACCATGGAAACGTTACATATAAGTATGAAAAAATAGATACTTGAAAAAAAAAATCAAATAAAAGTTGCTAGTTATTGCTTTTATAACAACTTTTGTTAAATAATTTTTTTCGAAATATTTTTCTGTTGTTAAATATTCGCAAAAATCTTAAAATCGACACGAGTAAACTCCCATTTCTAGTTAACCGATTTTTACCAAAAGTTGATCAACTCGTGCCATTGATATCGAAAGCTTAAATATGAAGTTTCATAAAAATCCTTTTATCCGAATTTGCTCTGCACGTGTACACAGACAGACAGACATCATGCTAAAAATAGTCAAAACGTTATGTAGGGACCTCAATTCGTGGAGATCCATCGAAATCTCCCTTATATATGTTGGCGGTCGGTAATAAAAACGTAAAAAGATAGTTTTTGTTGCTTAAAAACAGGCGGCTATTAGCGTCTGTTGTCGGCGCTTGTGGATGTCGTTAATGGACACGTAGAAAGATTGTAACCGGCGCTTGTTTTACGAAATTTCTTCATAAAAAATTGCCTGATTTATAATTAATGTTCCTGTAGTAGCCTGGAGGTGTAAGTCTACCG
This sequence comes from Liopterus haemorrhoidalis, assembly GCA_963971575.1. Classification (NCBI taxonomy): domain Eukaryota; kingdom Metazoa; phylum Arthropoda; class Insecta; order Coleoptera; family Dytiscidae; genus Liopterus; species Liopterus haemorrhoidalis. The sequence continues at coordinate 35,049,776 of OZ020620.1, read as the reverse complement.
AAACTTGCCACTTCTGTAGATTAGAATGTTGTAAAACAAATTCATAACAAAATAATAAAAATTATTCTGCTGATAAGTAACTGTAAATTTACTTATCAGCAGAAATTTTAACTAAACTTTTTAACTAAAATTTTTTTATTAATAACTATGAAATGAAAGTAGTTCGGCTAAATTAAAAAAATCTACTAAATATAAAAAAATGCTCTATTGAAAGATGGTAAATGTTTCAACGATTCCTACTTACCTATTGGCGCATGTTGTAAACGCCAAGTATCGACTTTCTACGTGTCCGTTTGGATAGAAAGGTGATATTTATTTTAGCTGTTCGCCGCATGTAAACATGAGATTATAAGCGCAGGCAACAATCTTTCCACATGTTTGTACTATAGGCTTACCAGACGTCCCGTATTTTACATCAAATTTTAATGTCCCGTATTGTATTTGTAGGGACAGGCTAATACGGGACATTAGCCTGTCCCATTTTAATAAAAAATATAATATTATAAATATGATAACCAATTTTAATTTTCAATATTCTTTTCGAAAAATATAAATTAAAAAAATCCCTTCTACTTTCTAAATCGATTTGAAAATCATAAAAACTGACAAAAACGGAAATTGAAACACTAGAATTATTTGAAATATTAGGAAATTTTTGAAATAATAAGGAAGTAATTGAAATAATAGGGAAATATTTGAAATAATGTATTTCAAATAATTTAAATGTATTCGAAACACAAGAATTATTTGAAATATTAGGAAATATTTGAAATACTAGGGAAATATTTGAAATAATGTATTTCAAATAATAAGAAAATAATTGAAATACTGGGGAAATGAAATAAATGTAATACTAAGAAATATTTCAAGTATTTGAAATACTGACATTTTCAGACAGCATATATCAAATACAAATATCAAGGAAAAAGTATTTGCAAAACGAAATGCCAAGAGTATTTTTTATAACTATTTGAAATACAATATTTCAAATACCGGAAAGAAATTGAAATACTTTTTCAAATATTCCCAGTATCGACTGAAATTAAAAACGTAAATGGAAGTGGATGCCAACAAAATAACTACAGAAGCTCTAGATTGGAATCCCCAGGAAAGGCAACCAAGACGAAGATCCGCATTAAGTGGAAAACAATCGTTCTGAAACAAGTGAGCGGGGAACTCCCAGAATAAAGTAAAAGCACTAGCAAGGAACCGTGTTCGTTGAAGGAGTTTCGTGGATGCCCTACGCTCCTTGTAGTAGAAAAAGGAATAATATATTTTATTTAATACCAACGGAGGTATCCTTCATCATAGTTATTAATACACGAGTTCTATCGATTAGTATATATTTTTTTAAATTAAATGGAAAAAAGACGGGAGGTTTTTTCACCCATGTCCCGTATTTGGTTTTCTAAAAATGTGGCACCCTATCGTACCATAATAGGTTGAAACTGCATTTTATAATTTTCCTCAATTTCCCTTACTAATTGTCAAAGTGTGTACAAAATAACGACTATTTAAAGCTAGAATATATTATTTTTATTGCTAAATTCACACGAAATAAATAAGCAATAGAAAAGTCAAATGTATTTAAAATTTGTACAATTTAAAATGAAAACAATTGTTGTTATATTTTAAATTGGGCAAAATTCAAATATAAAACTTAAATTAATTAACAATATGACCCTAGTCAAAGTAGTTTTATTTTTAGTAAATATTACAGATAAACCTAAATTATCGGTTGCTCAATCGTACAAATTCAGCGAAAGCCGCTTGAATTTCGTCGTTCATTTCCGGTTCAGGATTCCACAAGCTATCTGGATCAGATTCATCGCTAGAAGAAACATCGAAAACACCATCAGTATCAGCGAGGATACATAAAGAAATATGGATATTTCTCATTCATTATGTACATGCATTGATGCGCACAAGCGCACGCGGGCACAAGCGCACACGGTCACACGCGCACACTCATATACGGACACGCATACATGCATACATACATACATACATACGCTCACGATCATAATGCATTTACTAGCGGAAAGTAGCCGTATTTCGGATAGTTGTCTAATTTCGCAGAGTGCTGTATCTAATTAAGTCAAAAACGACCAGGCAGTCTAGAGCCGTCCTGGTTCTACTGCCATGTCGACTCTTTTTGGGTGCATTCGAGTTGTACAGAGTAGAGCGAGCGCTGAGCGAACAGTTGATGGTGACGTCATGAATAGAGCACTAATACCCTTTTCACACTAGAACTTTAAGACGAGTGAACTTAATGTTCACCGATGTTTAAGATCGGTATGCTTTCACACTTGATGTTTAAATCTCCGGTGCTGTTATCAGCTACAGTAATTTTGTCCTTAAGTTACCGTCATGAAATTGCCAGTTTTGAACTGTCTGCGCAGACGCACATTTTGAATTATTATAAACAAATATGGATATTTCATTTAATTCTACAATAAAGACACTACAATAAAGAATATATTACACCTGTATTAACATGTAAGTCGATACATTTTATCTTAATTATTGTAGCTCTGTATTTTATTAAAAACATTATTAAAATAAATAATTTTATTATAACAATAAGTATAAACTTTTTATAACGTCGATATAATACAGTATTCTTGTTTATGATAATATAAAATGTTGACAGCACAAATTCAAAGAGTATTTTTTTATATTAGAAATTAAGTTAGCAATGTGGACGATGTTTAAGACGCATATCGCTGTCTTAAACATCGCTTGTATTTAGACGAGGCCATACGGTTTCACATTAGCGTTTAAAGACACATTCACTTTAACATCCAATCTTAAAGTTCTAGTGTGAAAAGGGTATAACGGAGAGAGCGTTCTTGTGACGTAATGTTTATAAAATCTGACCCTACAATTTTAGGCGGCGTTTTTACTGTCAGATTAGTTCACGTCAGTCATGAATCAAAATTATATACCTCGGTTTTTCTTGATTTTTTTTTTTCAACGATGAAGAAATAAAATTAATTAAAAATTAAATAATAATTAATGACTTAATTTAATGAATTTTTTCCATTTTAATTTTATGCACGGTGTATTTTAATAATTTTTTTGCTGTTTACAGAACGTCACAAATACATAAAATGGACGTACTCTGTAGCTATAAACAAATAACAATATTATTTGTCTATTGTTATTTGTCTAAGGCTATTATTTATATTTTATTTATAATTTAATTTTAAACTTTCATTTCTTTCCCGCCGTTCCCCCACTTTTTAACGTCATGCTCCATATGCTCGGTCTTAAAACCCCGAACACATAGAGCGCACTCTAAATGCTCGCTCGATCGCAAAACGAATGCAATTGAGTGTACTCCGAGCGTCAAATCGAATGTACCCTATGTATTCTAGACTGAGGATGACTGGACTTACCAGTCGAAACGTTTCTTGGTATGTATCAATAAATTTATGATGTGTATACAACAATCTTTTATTTCTTCCTACATATTTTCCATCTAATTATACTTTTTTTTAAAGAATGTAGTGTGGGCAAGATAGAAGCTATTTCGATCTAGTTTTGATTGGGTAAGAACGTGGAAAAGTTTACACTGTTGAAAAATAGATTTATGTTTCAACTATCAAATTTCAGTTTCAACATTTATTTGTCTCTGTTATTTTAACCCAAATTTGTAAACATAGGCGTACAAAGTAAGTTTACAGTGAATATATTACTACCTATTATTTCTAATAAGTAAAACGGAAGTATATGTTTAAATAATGTTAGAATATAAAAGCCAGTGAATAGATTTGAAATTAATTTAGAACATATATATTAAGAGAAATATTTTAAAATGAAGTAGTCTGAAAATGAATTAATGTACGTACGCCTCTGGTACCAGACACAACAGTTGTTTTGCTATCAACTGTCATATTCTTGGAAAAAAAAGACAAGCTATAGAAAAGGTAAAGCTATTTTGTGTTCCAAAAATAAATAGCTTAGATCTTTTATTTAAATTTATTTATTTAGATTCCTTATTTATACTATTACAGGTTTTTAAATATATGTATTTTTTTGTTTATTGTAAAACTTTTGTTAATATAAATAACAAAATGTTGCAATACACAAAAAAATATATATTTAATACAATAATTATAAACCTAAAACTGATAGTGTAATTCAAATTTAGCGGTTTAGTTGTTTAGTTCACTGGACCGTTGGTAGGAGCGCTGTTAGACGTACTAAATTACAGTGACTGTAATGCCATGCTTAAATTGCTGCTCATGTCATGGCGTTCCTTCGTATCTGATGTAACCCGAACTAACACGAAAACACCCGATGTACCACCGTTTCTAGACCGCCATAGATATGAAAGCCACGTAGTCAGTGTGACGTTTCGAACGGTCCCATTATCCCTGAATAAACAGGTTCTCATTTTAATTATTAAATAGGCTGAGACGGCCCCAGAGCTGAGTAGCTATAGTGCGTTCAAAGGTGAGTTTGCAGTATAGCTCTTATGGCAAATGGGAGCGGTGTTGCCAAATGTTGTAAAAGTGTCAAATGTGTCAATTATAATAATACGAAAAACTCGTATGATTCACAAAAATCAACTCTTATAAAACTCAAAATAACACTCAACAAAAACAAATGGCCATTTGTAGAATACTGCGTCTTCACAGATCAGCGCGTTTTAGAGCTGGCAACGTCGACAAGCAAGAAAAGGATAGCGTCACTGTGTAAACCCATTAGAGAGTATGAAAAAGAACTACTCCATATGCCCCGTACTGCAAACTCACCTTTGAACGCACTATAATACGATTCGTAATAATTTGTCTGGCCTTAAAGCTCGTTTTTGTAAGCTGTTAAGTAAATTATTTCATTAAAATTTCACAAATCGTATTTTATCCCAAAAAAAAGACATTACAAAATCTATCTGAAATACGGCTAGTTTTCTCCATTCAAAACAGACTTATTAGCGAAACACCGAAAAGCGGGTTCTTACTATATCAGTCATAAATAAATTACTATTTTAAAAAATGCAATAAAAGACTTTTAAAATATACTCAAAATCTATTTAAACGAAAGGTTTATACATACAGAATAAAATCGTTAAGATTTTCCGAAAGGAATTCACTTTCTTCGACGGTTAATTCCTGGCCGTCCGGTCCATAGTAAACAGGTCCATCAGACCATTCGACAGGCTCTGCTGGTGGAGGAACGGTGCTCGGAGTTTCTACCATTCCCCACTGCTTGTTACGCAACGTGATTACGGACTGCACTAAATTACAGATCGATGACGGTAGAGATGAACGCAAAGATGTTAACTTCTCGAATATATTATCAATCTGTTTCTGGTCAAGCTCATCTAATTTTTTGCCACTTAACTAGAAAAAATGCAAAAAAATTATGTAAAGTATGAATTTTCACACATTTCAAGTATTTAATAAGTTTAAGAAGGAATATTTGTAATTTATAATCAAATCAAAATCAACAGTTTTTTGATAATCATTTTTATTCATTATTTGAGTACTAAGAGCTTCCATTTAATTTTTTTAAACAAAATTTAAATTTGCCACAATTTCTCCATAACAAAATTTAAATTAAAACATCCCAGCATTTTTCCTGCATTTGCTTCATATTCAAGTCTTCATTAAATTAATAAGAAATATATTGACAAATTGCTTAATTTTTTTTTTTTCTCTTTTCAAAAACCTATTTCTTAATTTTAACAATGTGTTATTTGATTTATAAATATTTTATAACTATACCTATACATGATTTATTCTTCTTTGATACCTTTAAAACAAAAAACTAAAGTAATTAAAAAAAATCAGTTGTGGCCACCACAGGTCCGACCGCCATCATAAAGTACTTGTATAAAATACATTCTAGCAGCAGAGTAGAAATAACTTGGCCTAATATTTTCTAACAGAGATATTATTTATCATGACCATGGAAACGTTACATTGAGAAATTTTTCAAAATTTTTTCGTTTTATCAAAAAATGTCTGAAATAAAAGTTGTTAGTTATTGCTTTTATAGCAACTTTTGTTCAATAAATTTTTTCGAAATATTTTTCTGTTGTGAAATATTCACAAAAATCTTAAAATCGACACGAGTAAACTCCCATTTTTAGTCAACCGATTTTTACCAAAAGTTGATCAACTCGTGCCATTGATGACAGAAGCTTAAATATGAAGTTTCATAAAAATCCTTTCCGCCGAATTTGCTCTGCACGTGTACACAGACAGACGGACGGGCGGACGGACAGACAGACGGACGGGCGGACGGACAGACAGACGGACGGACGGACAGAGAGACCGACAGACATCATGCTAAAAATAGTCAAAACGTTATGTAGGGACCTAAATTCGTCGAGATCCATCGAAATCTAGAAATGTCAAAATCGGTATGATCACAATACCTCCCTTATATATGTTGGCGGTCGGTAAAAATAGGTTAAATCACGGCGTATAATAGTAGGCAAGGCCTACTGAATACTACACACTACACTCTACACACAGTAACTTGTTTCTCAGCTGTTAAAAAAAAATAAATAAAATAAAAAAAGACACTACCTTCATAGAAATAAATACAAAAAATCCATAATATTATTAACAATAATTTAGCCATGAATTATACGTTTCCGGTTTAGATCAATGTACATTACTTAAAACTTTGTTTAGATTTTTAGTTTAACCCCTTTGCATTAAAGGGTGTGGGACAGTTAATTTTTTCAATACATTTTTGGAAAAAGTCGTTTTAAAATTAATAAATTCTAAAAAACTGCTTTTTTTTCAACACAAAAAGTTCTTTATTTTTCGGAAAAATAACCTGATCACAAATTCCTGTTAACTAGTTCCCATCAATGTACATTATTGAGATTTTTTTCAGATTTTTACACCAACCCCTCTGGGAATCAGAGTGGAGGACAAAAGTTTTTTGATATTTTTTTGTTAAAAATTGTTGGTTTATCCACGTATATATATTTTTCATGTAATACGTTTTTTTTTTTTTTTTGTTAACTGCCAGGTAAATATCCCATAAATAAAAGATTATCAAAAATAAAAATTGGCTTGTATATCCAAGCATTAAGAGATTTCATTCGATACCCCACTTGAAACATATATTTTTTTTCATTAAATACATATTTGTTTATCTCGTTGAGTGTTTTTTGAACTTAGTATTTTTGCTATATGTGGGTCAAAGAGTTGTATATGCATGCCAAATTTCAACTTTCTATGTTCAGCAGTTTGGCTTCAATTTCTACAGCACAGACAGACACATGAGTGACGTTATAAGGGTTTTTTAGTGATCATACCTACAAAACCCTAAAAACTAAACACACTCATATAAAATACAATGTATCATGATTATGAGAAATGAAGTTTTTATCATTTATACTTAAAAGTAATTAAATACCCAGTGTGTAATTCAACTCTCATGTTTTTATTTTATATAAAAACAGGTGATTCAATTCTTAAAATTCTACAAACCATCTAATTTCAAAATACGGTGACTTGGTAACGTAATGCATAAAAAATTAATATTTAAAATAAAAAATTACCTTTAAAGTCTGGCAGATATATTTAACGTTGTCCGCAGAAGGTGTATCTAACATTTGTTTAAGTGCTTTAAGCAGACATTTTCCAAATAGTTCAAGATTCATCTGCGTGTAGATTTCAGCGAAAAACAACGTAAGCGCTGATAAATTGGAAGGATTTTCCAACTCTTTTTCACAGAGTTGGTGTAGGCAGGCTCGTAAAAGAGGACACTGTTTATCTAAGGCTGCGCAAAGACGCGCACCAGAATATGTAAAATTTGGTTCGTGAATAGCCTAAAACATAATAAATTACATTAAAAACAAATACAGTACGAAATAACAACTTGATGGTCAACAGTAAATGCATATATTGTAAATTTAGATGATTTACACTCAGCTACTAATATACTACATAAAATTACAAGACATTTAGCACCTATTTACCTATAAATTACACTTCAACAAATCTACTGAAATAAAATTTTAAATATTGTAATTTGATACACCTCGATACATGTACAGGGCTTAAAAATACAAAAATTATGCAAATATTTACTACATTTTAATAAAATAAGAACGTATTGTGCTTAAATTAACCTGTTCGCTATATGCAAATTGACAGCCAAGTATTTGTCGCTGTCGATATGGTCGATCAAGTACTGCGCCCCAAAAAACTAGATAATTGAGTTACTGAAGTGATAAAACAGAAGCTGAATGCTCAGAGAGCTAATATAAAGCACTACGCAAAAAATATTAACATGTAATGTAAGGCATGTGAAACCGTAGAAACATAAAAATAACATATGTTAGCGTATGTTATTTTTAATGTTTCTATGTTACGTACAATGCTCGCAAATTCTCTACTACTACAGCTTCCGCTACACTGAATTTTTATCAAATCGTAATAATGAAAAGTTACCTGTTCGAATATAATTTGGGTGATTTTTGATATAAAATCAAGATCGTTGAAACGAGGTTGGAATGTCTGAAGCAGCGGTGGTACAGTGCTATCAAATTTCCCAGGTTTATTTGTTAGAAGGTGTATAGATTCGTACAAATATTCACGTTCATTCTTCTGTGTTTCGATTTGTTTATATTTATTCAAACGATCTTGTACAGATTTTGGAGCTCCATGACTTGTATTTTGTGTTGTGTTGAAACCAGCTGGATAAAACTCCTTAGCATCAACAGACAGGGTGCTTCTCTTAACTAAATCTGCACGGGAAGTAGTAATGTTATTAATATTATTCTCATTTGTATTATTTGTGAGAAAGCTTGGCAATCTTAAAGGTGTATATTCTTGGTCTGGATTCCATAGCGGTTGCACTCTTTGATTACTCATTTTAACAAGTTTATTTAATAATGTGATGTATGAATTTAGGTTTAGTGAACACTATTTAACACTCTACATTAAGGAATTGTGTTTTTATTTACGAAAAAAGACAAACGAACAATCTTAAACGTACACAATTACACTTTGACGTTTAGGAACTGTTTTATCGGTGGGCACCGGTAGCCATTTTATTTCAATACTTCTTACGAAAACCAATAGATAGAACTTATTTTTCATGTTATTTCATTTAAAATCTCGTAATATTTTAATAAATTACATACCTAATACTGCGATAACCATCTTGGATGTAATATTTTGATTTTGAGTATATATTTTCTTGTCAAATTCAACGTTTATTTTGGTTGTTCACTTTTTCCGTTTCTAAGTTTCCAAAAATCTTTATTTTCATGGCTATTTCGTTATTTTTACACAATTAATTTATAGAGTTTGTTTTTTAATCTAATCAATTTTTATTTCCCTGATATAACAAGCATACAAATTTCAATTCAATTCATATCTTAAAAATGTCTCTAAAGTTTTACTAAAGAAACTACGATTGAAAAAGTTAAAAATACTAATTAACAATGATCTAGCAGTCAAAAATTAAAAAATTAGATCTTGTTTATATGAAAAATGTAAGAAAAAGATAATTAGTCCTTTTTAAATTAGGCTTGACGTGCTAAATCGATTATCACCCCTCGTTCATCAGTTCTTCGAGGGCGATTCACAGATCACCAAGAGGCGATTTTCTTCCCTCTATTAATCCTCCCTCCTGTTAATCGTGTAAAAAATATCGAACATCTGTATCCATTACTGTTTAAAACTAATTGTAAATTAGTTGCAAGTACATTGCTGTAAGTTTGGTTGCGGAAAATTAGGCGTATAATTAAATACACTTTTTTATAGATATAATTATTTATTTATATACAAACATACAATAACTAACAGACATATTTCGACTATATAATTAAAATATCAATACACATTTTATATCGTTTATAAAAATTCGTGAATTCTTATTCTAAAGTGATATCTAAACTTATGGTTAAAATTATTACACCACTCATTTTTATTATAATCTTTTAGAAGTGGTGCATTAATTTTGACCTGTTAAAAATTTGATTACGGTTTTACACACTCGGCAGCGATTTTTCATGTCATGTTTAAAATTTTTTAAATATTATTAAATAACCAAATAAGTCCGGGTTTCCTTGATTGTACTGAATACTGCAGTACAGTTTAAACTTATTACGTATATTTTAGAGTTGAATTTTTGTTATAATGTCGACAAATGTTGTGAAAAACCATAAAAGCAGAACAAATTGTAGTGTTTTTGGCTGCCATGCAAGAAAGGCAAAGATAGGCATCTTAGTTTTTGAATTTTCCTAAGAAAAATGGCGGAAAATCACCAACAGATGTCAGCTTAGGAAGTTTCACCTATAAAATAAAAATTGATGACTATGGTTCGTTAAAAAAAACTATTTTGTCAGTTTTACCAATTTTTAAAATTATTTCAATGGTGAAAAGCGTAAATAAAAGAAGCCTTAATTTAATTTCAGATTAAAATAGGTGCAAGGATTTCAAAAATGTTTCTGCAAGTCTCTATTATTTTTTTAAATTATATTTTTTTTTGAAAAATTCAATTGATGATGACTTATTTGGTTAGCTAATAGTTTGAAATTATTACAAATTATGTACATTTTTTAAATGTTTGACTGATATAAAAAGGAGTATTTGAAAAAAAATTAAAAAATTGATATTTTGTGTTCGTTTTTTTAGAAATTATTTACAATTAAACAAGGGAGGATTAGCTTTAAGATCAAAAAAGTCCCAAAATGTTTCCCTTTTTACCATTTTTTTACAATCTTTCATAAGTTTAATAATTTCTGTCCATTCTGAAATTTTGTCAATCCCCCCCTGAGGTAATTTTGTTCAAATTTGGTCATAACTAGTACATGTTGGTAAAGGATGGGACCAATTTCCATCTGGTTGACACTGTGGTCGATCTGTCAGCATCGTCTCAAAACCTGGCTTACAAGTGACCTGAAGAAGGTCACCAGGTTCATAAGTAAATTTCGCTGGAGAGATGAAACCGTTTTCTGGTTCACCAGGATACGCACAACGTGGTTTGCCTGAAAAATAAAAAAATATGTTTTTAAATATTTGCCATTTAAAATATAAAAAAAAAAATGCCGTTGATCCACGTACTAAGTGGGTGGATATTCCAATCAAAATTTTTTAAAAATATTCATATTTTTATTAAATACATATTTGTTTATATTTATCTCAGAATGGGTTTTTTTGAACTCTCAGTATTTTTCCTATACAGGGCCGGAAAACAGCCGATTGGACCGATTGCGCCCAATCGGGCCCCGCGCTTTAGGGGGCCCCGCAGAAACGACCCAATCTCGAAACCATCGATTTTTTCAAAATTATCAAAAATACTTTACAATTTCCGGTTAAAATCTGAAATAAGTGTAAAAAAGGTCTTAACTTACAATTGACAGCTTGGGACTAAATAGGGTACTTTAATTTATTGCTTTCTTCTGTGTTACCCTGTTACTGGATTTGATGAACGGGTTCACATCGGACGTGACCATATGAATAGAATCCTCAAGTACCAACTTATACTAATTATATTACCCGTCAAATTTTCTTAAAATCACTTTCTTTTTTATGATAGGACAATTAGATGTATAGATGGTAAAAATGCAATATTTTTTAAAATGCTGCAAGGGTTTAAGAAAAGGTTACTTACAATTTTGTAGTGAAACTGTAAACGTTGATATCAAAAACAAAATAGCAATATATTTTATTCATTAATAATAAATTAGTACTGCGAGCCTAGCAGGCCCATGGCTTGATTGATTGTTCTTCTCCACTCGTTCTTATTTAAAGTTCTTTCTTTCCATTTAGTGATCTTCAGCTGTTCTAGATCTTTCTCCACCTCCTTCCACCAACTCGTCCTCGGTCTTCCTCTCCTTTTCTTGCCACCAATTGTTCTCTGCATCATGGACTTTGGTACTCTAGTTTCTGGCATTCTCTCCACATGTCCCAGCCAGCGGAGACGTTGAGATTTTATGACTGCTACGATATTAGCTTCTCCATACATTTCTTCTACTTCCTGGTTTGTCCTTCGTAGCCATATCCCGTCCACCATTTTTCCTCCAAAAATCTTTTCTTTCCCATATTTTAACCCTGTTTTGTTCTGATATGTTTAGAGTCCACGCCTCGCTTCCATATGTCACTATTGGTCGTATCACTGTCTTATAGATTCTCACCTTTGTTTTTCTTGAGATATTCTTACTTCTTAGTAGTTTACCTAGTGCGTGGATACATTTATTTCCTGCCATTAATCTTGTCTGTATCTCAGTCCTTATCTCTGGACTAAGTGTAAATACTGTTCCTAGGTTTTTGCTTCTTCTTCTAGTCTCGTTACTACTTCTTTTATTTCCCGTTTACTTCGGGTTATAACTACTAGAATTGGTGTCTCTTTTGGTATAGTAGTCCCGTTCTATTAATTTTCGCATTTCTTATTATTTTTTCCAGAATGAAGTTGAATAGTACTGATGACATTGGTCGCCCTGTCTGACTCCCTCTTTAACCTAGAATTTTTCAGATGTATTATTTTTTATTTGTACTCTGTTCATCGTTTTTTGCAATGTTAATTGTACCATATTTATTAGTTGCTGGCTAATTCCCAATTCACTTAGGGCGTTATACAGCTCCTTCCTTTTGACTCTGTCATAAGCCTGCTTGAAGTCGATGAAGAGGACATATGTTTATATCTTTCTCAAATTCGTAATTTTTTTCGGCTTGAATTTCTCGTAACAGGTATATCTGCTCTGTTGTGCTTCTGCCTTGTCTAAAGCCGCTTTGATATTCACCGATGATGTTGTCCATGTTTTTAATAAATCTATTCTTAATATTTTATATGCTACATTTAAAAGCGCTATTCCCCTATAATTCTGAAACTCGCTTTTGTCGCCTTTCTTGAAAATGGGACATATCGTGGCTTCGGCCCATTCTGGTGGTAACTGTTCTTGGGTTCACATTTCTTCTATCAACCTTTGCATCTGCTTCACTAGTTCTGCTCCGCATTCTGCTATATTCTTCTCTTCATCTTTCTCATTTAAGACATGGTCAATTTGGTTATCTGTTAGTCCATCTGGAGCTCTCCACGTCCCTTTGTGAATTTCTTTTCTTTGGAAATACGTACTTCTGATTATTATGTCCTTTTTTTTCGCGTCTATATGTTTGCTGTATTTTCCTATTGTGGGTCTAAAGACCGCTTCTTTTCCTAGTTTAGCATTAGCGTCTCCTAATATTACTTTTAGATCGTACTTCGCTACTCCTTCATAGACTCTGTCTAGCTCATTATAAAAGTGTTCCTTTGTTTCCATCTCTTTTTCTTCCGATGTAGCGTGTATATTGATGAATTTTTTTTTCGGTACTTTCCTTGCATTCTTATGAGACACATTCTTTCTGAAATTGGTCGGAAATCAACTTATACTTTTCAATAAATAATTAAAATCTTGAAAATTATATATAAATTCTAATTAAATTATTTATTCTAACTAATGTTTTTAGTTGTTATAGCTTAGTTGGTATAACTATTAATTATAACAATTAATAATAAATAATTAACAAAATTAATTAATTAATTAATAATTAAAAATTATATTTATTATTAATTGTTATAATTAATAGTTATACCAACTAAGTTTGAAGGGCCCCGCGAAAAAAAAATCCAATCGGGCCCCGCACTCCTCAGATCCGGCCCTGTTCCTATATGTGTATTTATTTTATTTATTAGGCGAATCCAACAGGACAAGATGTCCCAATTACAGATTTGGCACTACATACAAAATTACAAAAACAAAAAATCATCTGTAGTATAAAATAATATAAGCTTAAGTCTAGAATCTTATTAAAATTACATAAAGAAATGGACAAGATGTATAATTAAATTAAATTTGAAATTTTCTTTATAAAACTTACAAGAGACGTGCTGAATATGCCTGGAAAACCAGGAAGATCAGAGTAAAAGTTATGCAAAATAGATACTCTATTCATACTAGAGTTTAAATAATAGTTAGTCCGGGTTGGTGCCACACAAAAAAGATCAAAATTTCTAATTGAGTAGATAGGTACCCTTAACGAGATTTTCTGAACTAGTACCCAACAATCTACCAAACCATTCATAATCTTGTACAAGATTACTAGATCCGTTGTTTACGTCGTTTTTAGGGTTTTGTAGGTATGACCAAAAAACCCTTATACCGTCATTTTGTCGTCTGTCTGTCTGTCTGTCTGTCTGTCTGTTCGGTAAAAATTGTAGCCAAACGGCTAAACCTAGAGAGTTGAAATTTGGCATGCTTATACAACTCTTTGACACGCACATAGGAAAATACTAAAACATCTAAAAAACATATCCCCCTCAAAATATAAACAAATATGTGCTCATCGAAAGCAAAAATATATTTTTTTAATTATGAGTAGGGTATCAAATGAAAGCCCTTAGTACGTGGATTAACGATCAAATTTTTATTTTTGAAAAATAAATTATTTTGATGCGATTTTTGCCAAAATTGTGCAAAAAAAATTTTGTCCCACACCCTGTAGCCCAGATGGTTTAAACTAAAAATCTAAAAACATTCTAAGTAATGTATATTGGTTTGAACCGAAATAGTACAACAGGAATTTTTGATCAGATTATGTTTTCGGAAAATAACGCATTTTTTGTGGTTTTTGGTTCACAAAGTACAAAAGTTATACCAATGTAAGACACCCACATGCAAGGCGTGCGATAGCGTAATGGTTAGAGCACTGGTGTCGTAAATTAATGCGCTGGAAACGAAGGGTTTCAAGTTCGAGTACGGAGTGAATTCTATTTTTTCTGTTTATTTTGCATTTTTATTATGTTGAAATTATTTTGTCAAAATTCTAGTTATATTTTGACAAATGTTGCATTTAATTTTTAAGAGCGTAAATTTAATAACCAGTCTTATTATAGGATTAATAGACGATATTATTTTAAAAATATCGTTCATTTTGCCGTGATTACTACAAACTAAAATTTGTCCTACACACTCAGCATGCCGCCTTCACTTATTATATACCTGCGAAACCCTGAAATGTGTGAATATTTACACTTCACATCAATTTTTTAAGTTGCTGTAAATTAACATTGAAAGTAGGAAATTTTCTATTCATGAAATAAGTAAATTTATTTTGTACAGCTTTAATTCTGTTAAGATAGACAAAATACTGGGGGGACCAACAAATGGTTGCAAATTCAAGCTGACTTCTAACCAACGTTTTATAGAGTGTCATAACAGACAGAGGATTCTGAAACAGCGGCATGAACGTATAAGAAAATCCAGCATTTTGTATGCTTTTTTGACTACAGTATCAATCTGTACATCATTAATTTTCTGTCCAGAATGACACCAAGATCTCTAATATTGTCAACAGTAGAGATGGGAATTTCGGCTCAGTTTGCGGAACCGGATCAGTGGAGGTCGTTCAGTTTGTTGATCCCGTTCATTGATCCGGCTCAGTGATCCGGTTAAGTAAATATGTTTCCGAGACACAGGTCGGTCGTTAGTTCGTAGGTAGAATGTCGCTTAGAGCCGGCTCTTGCTTAGAGCCGGTTCTTGCAATATATGAACTGTAAACATGATCCCGAGACACAGGTCGGTCGGTCGTTCGGTCGTACGTAGAACGTCGCTTAGAGCCGGTTCTTGCAATATATGAACTGTAAACATGATCCCGAGACACAGGTTGGTCGGTCGTTCGGTCGTAGGTAGAACGTAGCTTAGAGCCGGCTCTTGCTTAGAGCCGGTTGTTGGAATATATGAACTGTAAACATGATCCCGAGACACAGGTCAGTCAGTTGTCGGTCGTTCGCTCGTAGGTAGAACGTTGCTTAGCCCCGGCTCTTATCTAACATTTTTGAAACAAACAATTCACTTTATGTAGCTACTGTATTTTAAACCAGATGTGTTAAGTTTATGGCGATGTTTATTGCCCTTATAAATCGGACAACTGGGATTTGGGCAATATTTTAAATATTTTTATATAGTATGGTTGTAAGAAAATACAGACTAAGCCTATTAGTTTCAAATAA
This sequence comes from Liopterus haemorrhoidalis, assembly GCA_963971575.1. Classification (NCBI taxonomy): domain Eukaryota; kingdom Metazoa; phylum Arthropoda; class Insecta; order Coleoptera; family Dytiscidae; genus Liopterus; species Liopterus haemorrhoidalis. The sequence goes on along the minus strand of OZ020620.1, from coordinate 35,033,801 downwards.
ACTGCCCTACAAATTGATGACAAAATACACTTTATGATAATACATTACAAGCCGAGTTCTCGTGAGTTCAACTTGACATCGATCCAGATCCGGATCACTCCGGTCACAGCTCACAATCGCCCGACCAATCGTATCCTTGAAACTATACAGTGAGCCGTGAGCCGGCTCATTTCAATTTGGTGAACCGTGTCACTTCTGTCAGTGTACTGAGCCGGCTCAGTGAGCCGATTCATTCATGAACGACCCATCTCTAGTCAACAGTGCTAATAGCTGTACCCCCTATACGGTAATTGACATAAAAAAAGCTTCGATTCCTTCCAAATGTAATCTTATGAAATTTTTTTAGGTTTAAAGTTAAATTATTATCTAGACAATATTGATAGAGTCTATCGAGATCAGATTGAAGTTTATGACAATTATCGGTATGTCTAATCGGATAAAAAAATATTCATGTCGTCCGCATAAAATAAATATTTGTAGAACTTAAAACATTTTATTATATCATTAATAAACAAATTGAATAACAATGGGGCCAAGTGTGAACCTTGTGGAACACCGGAAGTGCAATATATCCACTCAGAACTGAAGCCATTAACGACAACAGATGTTGTAAGGATTGTATAGAATTGTAAAAGCCAAGATCCAATACATAAAATCTGGACTATTTCGCGGTTGTGATTTAAGTCGATTTGGAACTTCTTACTTACAATTCAACACAATTTTGATCAAAATTAGCCATTTTATTAGAACAGTAGGTGTAATTTTAATTTGTCTAAAACAATGTTTCAATGTTATTGTAATTTTTTTTAAAAATAGGTCCCCTTCAGCTAATTGGTGCAAGTCGTATTAGAGTTACAGTTTTCCATTATTAGATTATAAAATATGGTTTAGTGAAACCACAGAAACGACCGCCAGTGAATTGAATTTTAGATTTTAATTAAATAATAATCCTACTCGTATGCAAATTGTTTATGTAGTGTTACCAACAAAATAAAACAAAAATTAACGGATTATTTTACTAAAAACACGTTTAGAATTCATAAAATTCCAAACTACAGAGTGGACCATAAGTTGCATAGAGACAAAAACATACTGCTGAAACTTATATTCAGTAAATTTTCAAAACGTTTCACATTTGCTAATCAATTTAAGCTGCGTTCAGAGCTCTTTAAATTAGTAGCCTGTTCACTGTGCATTGTGGATGAGTTTAGTAGATAGTTTTAACGTTCAAAGCAGCGATTGCAGCTAAGGAAATTAGTGCGTTACAAAAAGTGCGACATCCGTCTGCCTTTAAACAAACTACGGTTGCTTCGTAAATGGTTTATTATCTATTATCATTTTCCTAATTCTGCTGTTCTAGATTTTTATTAACTAAACCTAACCTAATTACCAAAATTGCAGCAGCGTAGCAACAAAAATCCCCCCACCCCCACCCCCCGCGAAACTTTCATCCGCCCGCAACAAAAAAAAAATAATAATAATAATGGTATATAAAGAAAACGACAAAACTTTTTTTGAAAATATTATCATAAAATAATTATTAAAAATTTCTCACAAACTAAATAAATAAGATAAATAGAAAAAATAAAATTAAAATCTATTTTTTTAAATAAAATAAATAAAAGTACAAACGATTCCGCTTAATTGGGCCGCCGCTTAATTGGGGCAGCCGCTTATTAGGGCCAAATCTCAAAGATCAGAAACCAAACCAAGGAACCAACAGTAAATTTACATGTTTAATTGGGACAACATTCCGCTTAATTGGGACAGTAAATTTAAGATCACAGTACATATTATGTCACACATATTCTCAAGAAAAAATATGTACAAAGAATTTAATATTACAGCGTTATTTTATGCAGGAAGGAAATGAAGGGAGCCCTACATCCGCACTGAAAGAAGTGAAGTGAAATGTTACAAAAACAAAAGACAAACTACACTTGACGCATTTTTGCATTGAATTAAATTGTATGTATCTATTTATTATTTTATTTTGGAATTTATTATTATTTTTTCTTAAAAGTTTATATTTTTTGGTTATATGTAATTTATAGTTTTGTCCAAGAGTTTATAAAATAAAATTATTGAAAGAAAAATATGCATTGTTTAATTTGATGTGAAATTCGCTTAATTGGGGCAGCCGCTTAATTGGGCCAAAATGCCTAAGTCCCGATGTGTCCCAATTAAGCGGAATCGACTGTAATTATTTTCACATATATTGCGTTTTGATTTTTTTTTACATTTTCATTGCCCGGGGGGGGGCCCTTTGTCTTTGTAATTTTGGGCAGGGCTTCGAACCGATATTTTTTTCGTTTCGGTTTCGTTCCGGTTCAATTAAAAAATATATATATCGGTTCGGTTCCGGTTTTCGTTCCGGCAAAAACAACGGTTTTTTTCGGTTTTCGGTTCAGTTCCGAGTGATAAATTTGTAAATGCTTGTATTTGTATTAGAAATGTATTTTCTACTATAATTTAGTAGAACATTTTATTCCTTATTTTGTAATAATCATACCAAGGCCGATGCCAGGAGAGGATTCTTGGCGTTCACCCCCCCCACCCCCGAAATAATAGAAGCGCATTTTTTTTTACTTATCAGTTAAAAAAATAATCTTGAATAAAATGTATTTTATATTCACTCACATAAACATTATCTGAACCGAAATAAGCCGATATTTTTCTTCGGTTCAGTTCCGGTTTTCGTTCCGACAAAATAAACGTTTTTTTTTTCGGTTTTCAGTTCAGTTCCGGTTCGAAGCCCTGATTTTGGGGGAGATTGGTTGCAATCGGCGCGATGACATTTTGTTAGGTTATGTAAAAGCATACAATGTAAACGTTCTCTATGATGTAGACTGAGATAGCCAATGTGTTTATATGTCTGTCTCATTAAAACAACTCACTAACTACAAAGTTTGGAAAACTATCCACAATTGACAACGTATAACGCATTAAATTTAGAGTTCTGAACGATTGCTCGCTTTACCATATGACAATCTTGTCGACTATAGCCTATAGTCGACTAACTTAACCCTTTACTGCATGAATTTTTATTTTTGGCTGAAATAATTCATGGGCATTAAGAATTGGTTCTTATTGATAGAAAAATTAATTAAAAAAATATATTTAAAATATTAATTATTATTTTTATGAAAATAGGGTTTGTGCCATACATGAAACATTATGATTCTACATTATGTTACAAAAGAAAATGACTCCGTATCAGTGGCGCACCCAGGAATTTTCGTTGGGGGGATGACAAAATTATTTAAATTATAAACAGGGTTCACACTTCTAAATTTCAAGTGATGATCTAAAAAAGGTCCTCGCTTCGGAAATACAAAGCGATGACCTAAAACAAAAAAGGTCCTCACTTCTAAAAATACAAGTGATGAGCTAAAAAAAGGTCCTCGCTTCTAAATTACAAGTGACGACCTAACAAAAAGATCCTCATCTCTATTTTTAAAATTTTCTAGTGTGTTTTTATTTTTAATTCCTTCCTTCTTAGGGGGGGGGGGCGGTCACCCTTCCCTGGGTGCATCACTGCTCCGTATTATTTGCTCGTCAATTGATAGGTGTTCTTCATTAGGGATGAAAAGCAGTCGCTCTCGAATTTTTGAAAGAAAAGATTATATCTTCTAGTTGTCCTTTCTCAATAAATTCTCGTTAAATTCGAGTTATCGTTGAAGTGCAAATTCCGCTTGATATGCTCGAATCTATTGCAGCCCATTACTTGAGATACTGCAGGATCCATTGCTGTGTACGTGGCATATATGAACATTCATGAAGTAACGTTTCGATTCAGTTTTAAAAGTAAAATAAAAAATTGATGTGAAGTGTGAATATTCACGCATTTCAGGGTTTCGCAGGTATATAATAAGTGAAGGCGGTATGCTGAGTGTGTAGGACAAATTTTACTTTGTAGTAATCACGGCAAAATGAACGATATTTTTAAAATAATTTATCGTCTGTTAATCATATAATAAGACTGGTTATTAAATTTACGCTCTTAAAAATTAAATACAACATTTGTCAAAATATAACTAAAATTTTAACAAAATAATTTCAACATAATAAAAATGCAAAAAAAAAAAACAGAAAAAATAAAATTCACTACGTACTCGAACTCGAAACCCTTCGTTTTCCGGCGCATTTTAGCTTACGACACCAGTGCTCTAACCCATTACGCTATCGCACGCCTTGCATGTGAGAGTCTTACAATGGTATAACTTTTGTACTTTGTAAACCAAAAACCACAAAAAATGCGTTATTTTCCGAAAACATAATCTGATCAAAAATTCCTGTTGTACTATTTCGATTCACACCAATATACATTACTTAGAAACGTTGATTACGTTAGATTACGTTGAAACCATCTGGACTACAGAGTGCGGGACAAAAATTTTTTTGCACAATTTTGGCAAAAATAGCTTCAAAATAATTTATTTTGCAAAAATAAATATTTGATCGTTAATCCACGTACTAAGGGCTTTCATTTGATACCCTACTCTTTTCGGTGAGCACATATTTGTTTATATTTTTAGGGGGGTATGTTTTTTAGATGGTTTAGTATTTTTCCTATGTGTGGGTCAAAGAGTTGTGGTTTGGCTACAATTTTTCACCGAACAGACAGACAGACAGACAGACAGACAGACAGACAGACAGACAGACAGACAGACAGACAGACAGACAGACAGACAGACAGACAGACAGACAGACAGACAGACAGACAGACAGACAGACAGACAGACAGACAGACAGACAGACAGACAGACAGACAGACAGACAGACAGACAGACAGACAGGCAGACAGACAGACAGACAGACAGACAGACAGACAGACAGACAGACAGACAGACAGACAGACAGGCAGGCAGACAGACAGACAGACGACAAAATGACGGTATAAGGGTTTTTTAGTCATACCTACAAAACCCTAAAAATAAAAATCGGACTGTGCCATATATGGCACACTATGCGGTAAAGGGTTAAGAGCTTTGTACGCAGCTTTAAGGTAAGAACAAGTTAAATTTAATGAGTAGAATTGTTGCTTACAGAATGGAGGTGGATGACTCCAGAAGCCAGTTTCTGTGCAAACTATTGAAGCTTCTCCTTCAAGCTGGTGGGTTCCTTGGCAGGTGAACTGCACCAGGGAACCAACGGCGTATTTTCCACCTTCCGCCGTAGGTACAGCTCCGGCATCTATCAATATCCCATACAAGGGAGCAACTGGAGCAGGACACTGGATGGCTATAAAAAAAATAAAGGTTTACCAAAAAGAATTACAAGAAAAGGTCGTACGACTACATTAAAGAACATGGACCGTCGGAGTTAATCATTCAAACAAACATGTTGAAAACTTTTAGCATTGCTTTGAAACTAGCGAATGTCTAAACCAGTGTTTCCCAAAGGGTCTGCCGCGGCACATTAGTGTGCCGCAGAATTTTCCAAATGTGCCGCGAAATCTATTAAAAATATACTAGCGTCGTTTTTATTGTAATATCATTGTCAGTAAATACCATTTATAAGAATAAAGTACACGAAAGATCTTTTTATGACGAATTGAAATTGAAATATCCTGAATACAGAGGCGTCTGCATTCAAAATTTCTTCTTCTATTACTAAGTAGGTGTGCCTCGAAATTTGTCTTCTTTGGAAAATGTGCCACGAGAGTAAAAAGATTGAAAAACACTAGTCTAAGCTATTCAACATAAATTAATAACACATCTATTAGGTTGTGTAATAAATTCCCTCGTTTTTTGTATTTTATCTTTTTCCCGCAATTTGTGTTTTGTTAAGTTAAGTTTATGTATGCATTCTTAAGTGTTTTTCGTGCTCTACAAACTTATCTGCTTTAATTTTCGGAATTAATTAATTTTAATTGAATTTGAGGCTTTTGAAATGGAAGTTCCAGGAGGTAAAAAAAGTCATTTTCGACATCTGCACTATTTTGCCTTTCGTCGTTGTCAAAAAGCTACGGAAGCAGCTCGCGAAATTTATGCTATAGCTCCGAGGACCGCGCAAGATTGGTCTGCCAAGTTTAAAAATGGCAATTTTGACCTTGCTGATGCACCTCGCTCTGGCCGACCTCCCGACTTCGACGATGATCGTCTCAAGATGTTTTTGAAGGAAGATGGTCGTTAAACAACACGAGAGTTGGCCGAAAAGATGGAATGTTCCTATACGACCATCGCTAACCATCTTTACTCCATGGGCTTTACTCAAAAACTTGGGAATTGGGTGCCACATAACTTGAGTGATGGCCACAAGATCTCAATGATCTCAAATGGGAGGTTCTATCGCATCCGCCATACACTCCGGACCTTGCGCCAACGGATTATTACCTTTTCCGCTCCATGTCGAATCAAATGAGGGACGTACCCTTCGCTAACGATGAAGATCTCAAAACCTGGCTTAAAAAACTTCTTCAACACAAAATCAAAAGATTTTTGGCGAGACGGCATCAACAAGTTGGTCGATAGGTGGGAACAGGTTGTAAATAATGATGGAGAATATATTATTGATTAATTTGTTACTATAATTATTGTTTTCTTCAATAAATCTTATAAACAAAAAAACGCGGGAATTTATTACACAACCCAATATATAATAAAAAACTATCAAATTTATGTGTCACATGAACTTCTATGACTTCTCACCTAAATTGACTTTTTCGGAATCAAAATGTGTAATTTAAAAAAGATATCTGGTTGTTAGTTAGGAATCGTAAACTATTTCATTATTTTAGTAAACTTTACCTAAACATTCTGGTAGTTGTCCACTCCAGTTTCCATTTAGTTCACATTCTAGACCTGGTTGTCCAACCAGCTTATAACCCCATGAACATGAGAATACAGCTCTTCCTCCATAGCTGGCGTTGTGCTCCTCCAGGTGAAGCTGTGGTTGCAAAATCTCTGGAGGATCATCCAAAGGAGGGCAGCGAACTGGTTCGCAATGAGGAACAGGACTGGACCACTTACCTAGAAAAAAAAAGTTCGTTAAAACCTTATTGTTTCTAAAAAGAACTTCTAAAGAAATTGCTGAAGAAAGAACATTTCAATTGGACAGTGTACGGCATAATTCAATGATATGAAGCAAGAAATAAATTTCGAAGGACATTAAAGCTTTGGATCACGGCGAACTACGTTACCAGCTGTGGCGCTTAAAACTACACCCTGGCAAATCTGAGTACGTTCGATCAAAGTAATCGACTTGCTAACTACAAACCAACAGTGATCTCTGCGGGGAGTGTACTAAAGCACAATTCCCACCCTACCTACTTAGGTATCACTTTGGACCGATCACTCACATACAAGGTACATCTCATAAAGACGTCGCAACAAGTGAAAACCAGAAATAACTTATTGAACCATTGTCTGGTATCATCTGGGGGGCAGATGCAGAAATTTAGAACAGCCGCAATTGCCTTGGCTTACTCTGTAGCCGAATACTGCGCCCCAGTGTGGTATAAAAGCGCACACACCAGTAAAGTGGATACGCAACTCAACCAAACCATGTGGATTATAACAGGAACTGTCAAATCTACCCCAACTTCTTGGCTCCCAGTTCTTGCAAACATTGCTCCCCCGGCAATCAGAAGAATAGTAGCTATTAAAAATGAAATAGACAAAGCAGTGTCAGTACTTGCGCATAATATGCCCATTGGTCAGATATAGACAATACTCCTAATCTACGTCTTCGATCCTTGTCACCAATCTGGTCCGATCATCGCCTAAAATTCCCTATAAATACAGCTAGAGAGTGGAACACGTCATGGGACGAATTTGAAAATATTCAAAATATCCTTATTAAAAAATGCCAGTGCGCGCCTGCCTGGTCTCGCGCTGTCTAGGGATTTGTGGAAGAAAATAAATCGGATAAGAACTGGTCATGGTAATGCATCGCTGTTTAAATGGGGGATGACGGACTCGCCTGCTTGTGACTGCAGAACCCTCTCACAAACAATCAGCCACATTATTGACGAATGCCCAAACAGAAAATTTCCCGGTGGTCTAGTTGCATTGAATGACATAACTCCAGAAGCCTTGGCGTGGCTCCTGCAGCTAGATATCAGTCTTTAACTTATTTTTTAAATTTTATCTTATTTTTGTAAATTTTGCAATTATTGTATTTTAATTTCCTAATCCTACTGAAAAATAATGTATAGCTTCTCATACGAAATACAGGGTGTTTCTTTGAAACGGGGCACCCCGAAAATCTCCTTTATTTGTAAAGATACAAAAAATCTTCAGAACAAAAGTTAAACTAGACAAAAAGGGCCATCTAAAGGTTACTATAAGAATTCTGAGGCACTTCCGGTTTCACCGGAAATGATGTCAACTTTTGATCTAGCATAAGGAATCGATAATTTTATATTTTTTCCCTAAAAGTACATTAAATTAGCTTTACAATGACACCAAAAAGTCATATTTTTATGTTAACCATTTCAAAATGGCGACCATTTATTTACAAAATAATAATCAACGTAAGTTTTACAAAGTTGAACGTAGCAAGCTTTGAAAACAATAAAAAAAGAAACAAAATATCTATAAAATAAACTGTTATAACTAGTTATTATATGAAATAACATGAAATAACTTAAATTTTAATTTTTCAATTAAATGTTTTATAAATAACAAGAGTTTAATAGTTTATTTTGCTCATTTTTGTCTGAAAATAAAATTGTATTAATTGGTAGTAAGTCGTTATTTGTACCTAATTATGGTTTATGTAAGAGTTTTTATTAAGAATGAGAAAATGTGTGGACAATAATGGTGGTTTGATCGAACATTTTTATTATTATTTTTTTTTTTTTGTAAAATAATTGTAAAATGTAATAGTTTTCTTTTTCTAAATAGTCAAATAGTTTATTTTAGAGGTATTTTGTTTCTTTTTTTATTGTTTTCAAAGCTTGCTACGTTCAACTTTGTAAAACTTATGTTGATTATTATTTTGTAAATAAATGATTAACCATTTTGAAATGGTTAACATAAAAATATGATTTTTTGGTGTCATTGTAAAGTTAATTTAATGTACTTTTAGGAAAAAAAAATATAAAATTATCGATTCCCTATGCTAGATCAAAAGTTGACATCATTTCCGGTGAAACCGGAAGTGCGTCAGAATTCTTATAGTAACCTTTAGATGGGCCTTTTTGTCTAGTTTAACTTTTGTTCTGAAGATTTTTTGTATCTTTACAAATAAAGGTGATTTTCGGGGTGCCCCGTTTCAAACAAACCTGTATATATACGGCGAATTACGTCAAACGCCGATGATCAACGAATAATATTAGTAAACGTAATCGAAAATTAACTACACCAGAAATTATGTAATTTAATTTGTGCTGAGAACAAGGAATCTGTAAGAAGCAAATCTTAACGGTCCAGTTGCTGAAAGCATACCTATACTTCATAGGTGGTTCTTTTTGCGTATGACACATGAATGATAGCCAAGGACAATGAGTGACTCTTAAGCACCTTTGACCGGAAGATACTAATTTTACGTACGCAGCTCTCCATTCGACGAATCCGTTTGTCCGCCACCGGACAATTCATTCGTTCTACCGTTTTCAGTTCTACACTTGGACGGAAGGTTTTCTTTGCAGCGCAACTAACTTCATTTAAATGTTTGGCAATCATTGCTATCTTCGTTATTAAGATTCAAAATATTTCAAACACCCTGAATTCAAATTATTAATATTTAAAATGGACGCAAGACATAAATTTGATTATGAATATAACTTATATTTATATGATCGAAATAATGCTATTAGCATATTGTTTATATAACAAATATAAAATAAACTAGCAGACCCGTTGCCAACAACGCTGGCAAACTGATATCGAATAAAAATCAATATAAGCAGGAATCAATTATTAAAATTTGCATGATTCTGCGCATATTAACAAAACAAAAACGTTTCTTGATTATACCTAGGAAATTATAAAAAGCTGCTTAATGCCTGTCGTTTAGAAATTAATATCGGGTCGGGTACGGCCCGCGGGCCATATGCTGGACATCAATGGTATAGCTGTTTCTGATTATACCTAGGAAATCCTAAAAAGCCGCTCAATGCGTGTCCTTTAAAAATTAGTATCGGACCGGATACGGCCCGCGGGCCGTATTCTGGACCTCAATGGTATAGCTGTTTCTGATTATACCTAGGAAATCCTAAAAAGCCGCTCAATGCGTGTCGTTTAAAAATAAGTATCGGGCCAGACACGGTCCGCGGGCATAACGTTAATTGACACAACATTCTTTAATTAAGCCAAGGTATATACTGACTGGAGAGTTAAGAGCTATATTCTCGATAAGGCTAAACACATAGTGAAGCAGAGAGCAAAGCAGCGATGAAAGCGGAGAGCAAAGCGGCGAAATTAAATAAATGAATTCCTGTTAACACGGGCATAGTGGAGCGTACTGCAGCGAGGTTATATCGCTGTTATAGTCGAGCAAAGCGACGCGTTCAAACAATTTTGATTTCTCTGCTATCATCGTTGCTAAAATAGTTGTTTAAAATGAATATTGAGGCATTTACAAGTAGTTTTTAAGAGGTATTTATAGTAGGTTCCGATTGAAATTTGTCCATTTTTTTACCAATGTATGTTGAAATTTTTCCAAAATATAATCAAACGTTGAAATACTCATGCGAAAATAAAGGTGTGTTCGTTTGTGTTGCCCAACCTACACTGAACTACACCACAGCTATGCTATCTTACACTGTGACGTCAGCTGCTCTTGTCCTGGACAAGCCTGGTGCAGAACAAACCTTAAGAATGAAACTTTTCTGGATGTTCGCGGAGTTGCATATAGAAATGATGAAATTCACCATGCATATGTCTACTTTTATTTATTCTGTGAACATTGCACCTTCTAGTGTGTTTATTTTAATTTTTTAGTAAATACCAAATTTTCAGGGAATAGTTTTCTGTTAGTAAAAAATCCATTATAATTTTGTGAACTTTCTGCTCGATTTTTAACGCGTCACTATGTGTAGACACTCTTTTATAAGCGTGACATTCTTTCGCTATTTTACTCTCCGCTTTCATCGCTGCTTTGCTCTCTGCTTCACTATGTGCTTAGCCTGTAATAACCTGCTGTCGGAGAACGTCGCTCGTACTGGTGGGGAGCGACCGACCACACACTTCAAGCCCCGCTAGCACCAAGGAACTTAGCGTTACGAGGATACACAGATATTAGGGCTTTTATATATATAATATTAAAATAATGCATAATAGAACATTTTTAATTAGATCAATTTATAAAAAAATATTGAAGCAAAGAGCATATCATAATTTGGTAGCAGAAATACGTTTACAGGAGGCGGAATTGTTTTATAATTATTTACGCATGAATAAGGCCCAGTTTGATTATTTATGGAGGATAGTGGAGCCAAAAATAAGGTTAACTTCTCAATGTATGTGATGTTTCGCTTCGACAAGGGTCGCGATATACTAGAAACAGAATATCGTCCGTTTTATCGGACGAAGTTGAACCCGATTCGACTTTTCAGGGGTGCTGAACGAATTAAAATATTTGCAGGCTTCTAATTGGTTAGTCGGTTGAACCGTCAAGCGAAGAGGTGAGTACGTACCATTAGGCGGATTTTCGGATTTCTCGAAGAGGAACCACCTAGGTCAGTGATTCTCAAAGTGGGCGATACCGCCCCCTGGGGGCGCTGGAATGATCCAGAGGGGCGATAGTAGCCTTGGGTGCATTTGGGGGGCATTGAAAATGATGAAAACCTATTGTCAGCACATGGATGCTCTCCATTCTGACTTCAACCAACAATTTGAAGATATTTTTAAAATGAACATACCCGATTGGGTTTTGGATCCTTTTTCAAGTGCAAACACTCCAAAAGTACAAGAAGAACTGATGGAAGTAACAACAAATTGCGAATTGAAATTTAAATTCAAAGACGGCTACAGTTCTGGCTGCAAAAGCAGATTCCTACAGTTTATCCTGGGTTATGGGCTATAATACAAAAGTTGTAAATTGCATTTCCTTCGTCATATTTAGTGGAACGTGGGTTCAGTGCGGTCACAAATCTATTAACAAAAAAAAAAAAAAAGAAACCGACTGCAAAAAGCTAATCCCGGTGATTTAAGAATACTGCTGACAAAAATAGAGCCGAGGATTGATACATTGATAAGCAACGCAGCTGGTTCATCTTTCTCATTAGATGAAAATATGATTTTAATAAATAATTTTTAATTTCAATATTCCAGGTGTCTTATTTACAACATCTTTCTTTACTATATTTTGGAACGTAGGTAGAAATATAGATACATATATCGTCTTGTTTGTTTGCTTAAAGAATATATATTTCCAGGGGGCGCTGAGTAATTTTTTTCTGAAAAGGGGGCGATAGGCCAAATAAGTTTGAGAATCACTGACCTAGGTGATTGAACTATGAGCTGTAGAATTTATTCCAAGAACCAGACATAGTAGCAACGATAAAGCTCATCGTTTAAAGTGGATAGGCAATATTGGCAAAATACTAGATTGCTTACTCTCGAAAAAGATAATTCAAAATAAGTTTAGAAGTAAAGGTCCTCGGGGAAGACCTTAGGAATAGATGGATCGACAACATAAAAGCAGTCTGAGAGCACTCAAGCTGGCAAATTGAAAAGAGAATGCTAGGAATAGGGAGGAGTTAAAGCTGATCAAAACGCTGACGCAGTGACGAATAGATTATAAACTAATAATAACAAGAAATATATTTGCTGCAAACTCTCTAAAAAGTTTTACAATTTAAAGCAAACTGGTTTCTTTTCATGTGTGTATAAAAAATATCGATTTTCATAAAGGTTAAAGCCTAGGTCATTAACAAATAAAAAAAATTCAACTCTTGCCAATTTTCTATCTCAATAACTTTTGCCAATTTTTTGTTGTAGTTTTGACACTACATTTAGTAAATTAGCTAATAATTTAAACTAACAAAACTAGACATAAATACAAATTTACGTTCTAATGTTTTTTAATTATAACATAAACATAAATTACGATAATTAAAAATTGTAACCATAAATTTTGAAGTGTGACAAGAGGAATTTATGGAAAATAATGCAATACATTACCGAGATAAATTGCTGAAATTACATATATCTACAATCAAATGTTAAAAATACATTGTTGTGGTGTACGAATTTTATATATTTCAGGATTTCGTATGTATATAGCAGAGCTGTGAATATTTGAATAAAGTATTTGAAAAAGTAAAAAGTATTTGAACTTCAAAAATGCTCTTGGTATTTGGATTTGCAAATACTTACTCCGTGGTCTCAAAATACCAGTATTTGAAATACTAATTATTTCAGATATTTCCTAGTATTTCAAATATTTCCCCAGTATTTCAAATATTATACTAGTATTTGAAATGTCCTTAGTAGGGATGGGAATTTATTTTTGAATATCGATATATGCGCGATTCGATATATCGTAAGTGTGATATCGATATTCGATATATATCGAAGTCAAAATATCGATATTTTCGATATATCGAAATACACGCAACATGTAAGATATATAAATTACAGGTTTTTTTTTTTTTGGTTGTTTCCCAGCAAACATTTTTATACAGGCCAGTACTGGTAAAGCACATACTCCCCGGCATTGAACGTAATGGGCCAGTACCCCGGTGTCCCCGGGGCCGTTACTGGCCCATTGATGTATCAGTTGCTGGCCCAGCAACGGTAAAGTGCAAAATAATCGCATTAGTTGCAAGATTTATTTCTGATGGTTTTAAGTAAAAAGTATGAGTGAAGAAGAGTGCTTATAAAATGCTGGTAAAGTACTTCGTATAGGCGGAATGCGAAATACAAATGTGAAGTACATTATTAATACTGGCGTTGCACTTACTTTTGGTGCCAGTAATTTACCAGCATAAAAGCAGTTTGCCAGCATTCGGCCGTTAGTTGAATGTTTGCTGGGTTGGTTTTTTGGACTTTAAATTAAAAATATTCCTGACGCTGTAAAACCGACTTTAGATTTATTGATTATGATCATTATTAAAAAAGTCACATTTTTTATATTTTTTTAATACCAAGCTGACATACAATTTCAAAGGTACAAATTAAAGAAATTAAAATTTCGTCTTACAGGCTATTCCAAACGATTAGGCTGAACTAAATGGAAATTACGTTATTTTAGGTTGTCACGAAAAAGAACATTGCTTGGGTTATTTCATGTTTCAGGTTTGGTATGTGAACAATTAAAATTCCAACAGTAAGACCATGGAAACGAATGACATAGTATGTCAAATATTTTATTTATTTTTTTATAATTTGAAGACAAAAAAAAATAAATAAATGGGAAATATTTATTAAGAATGACAAAAAAATTAAATGCAATGAAAAGGACATTTTATAATGACAATTAATTTAATCTAGAATTTGCAAAGTGAGTATGATTTACAAAATTTAAAATGACCAAAAGTTCGAATTAATAGATAAAAATTACTAGATTTCAAAATCTAGTTCCGCCTAAACGTTTGGAATAGCCTATAGTTTGTTATTACAAAAGTGAACACCATATATTTAAATGTAAACAAGATAGAAGAATACCGATATTTTGTGCGAATATCGATATTTTGTGCGAATAATCGCATTTCAAATATCGATATATTTTTCTTAAGTATTGATATTTTCGAAATATCGATATATCGTTCCCATCCCTAGTCCTTAGTAAATATTTCAAATGTTTCCTAATATTTTAAATACATTTAAATTATTTGAAATACATTATTTCAAATATTTAAAAAATTATTTGATATTTCAAATACTTTGATCGGTATTTGTTATTTGAAATTCTTTTTCTAAGTATCTGGCAAAGCTCTGAATCGATATATGTCTTCTATTTGTCTTTTGCAAGAGTGGAAACATTCTCATACTAGATAAGTATGGGAATGTTTCCACTATCCCGTTGGTTCCTAAATCACACAACCCATATTTTCAAAAAAATTAAAAGAGAAATCTTATTAGTATAGACAACCTTCGCTTGATAACCTGGTTAACAAAATATTGGAAAAAGTGTTTATGTATATTTTTGATAAAAGACGTTCCCCTTAACGTTTGAAATGGGTGAATTAGTAAATTTGTGGTGAATCGGTGATTGTTTTAGTGAATTTGAATGATGAGAAGTGGTGGATGTTTGGTAGGGCGTATTGCAGAACAGACAAAAGCATCTGACACGGTGCGATTTCAAGTTTATTAGATCGTGAATTTCCGAAACCATGTAACTTCCGCACGATGATTCCGCACTTAATCACTCCATACAATCACAGGGACGGCTTCATTCATTTTCAACAAACTTTAACAACCCCTCCCCCACCTTTCTCTCTATGTATCTACCAATAAAATTTTAGGCTGTTTATTATGTACGAGTACAAGGGTGATCTGAAAAATTCGCGACCAGGTATACGAGGTGTGTAAATTAAGTAACCTTACTGACAACATAGCATTTGATCTGCCAACATTTGGGACACAGGACTTTGAGGAGCAGCAGGTGAACATGTGATATGTCTTCAGTACGAGTTTGAACTCGCTAGAGTAATTTTGTTGTCCGTAGCGATTTTTTTCGTGAAACAGTTTTTTCTAGTGCTAAAAATGACTGACATTCATTTCGAGCAACGGTGTGCTAGGTTTTGCTTCAGACTTGGGCACAACGGAAACTTTTGCAAAACTTCAGCAGGCCTACGGAGACAGTGTTTTGTCAAGGAGCCAGGTTTTTTGGTGGTTTAAGGCATTTTCAGAAGAAAGAGAGTTGATTGAAGATGAATCACGCAGCGGAAGGCCTTCATCTTCAAGAACCGATGAAAATGTCGACAGAATGCGGGATCTTATGCATTCAGATCGTCGGATGATAGTCAGAATGATCGGGGAAGAGTTGAATTTGACTCACAATACCGTTCATCAGGTTTTGACCAAAGTATTGGGGATGAGAAAAATCTGCGCAAAAATGGTTCCAAAAAAACATTCACAGGACCAGTAAAAACATTCCTGTGGCTCCTCAGCCTCCTTATTCGCCTGACTTGAGTCCTTGTGACTTTTTCCTCTTCCCAAGATTGAAAAATCACCTCAAGGGACGTCATTTTGGGACACTCGAAAACATTCAAACGTCCGTAAACGACCAGCTGAATGCTATTCCAGTATCCGAGTTCCAGCACTGATATAATGATTGGAAGAACTATCTCCAGCACTGTGTGGCTTCCCAAGGAAGTTATTTTGAGGGAGACAATATTGAAATGTAATTCTATTCAAATAAAAAAAATTTAATAATCAGTCCGGTTACTTAATTTACACACCTATAAGGTGTGTAATGTTCTAATGGTGTTATCATGGTCCTATTTTGTTATCATGGTCTAATTTTAAGTTTGCCCTAATCCTTCTTACGACATGTTCCAATGCTATATTAAATAATAGAGTTGCCAATGGATCGCCTTATCTAACTCCATTATGAGAATATCTATCTCTCTCGTATAAGCACACATACACAAATGTGTCTGTTGGTTTTTTTGTTGTTATTCTGTGACATTGTTTTTCGTAGTTAACGAAATGAAATCTTTCCAGTGTAATCAATTTTTAAAAACATGTTAGCGAAGAGTTCGCGTAAATACGTGACGCTATCAGCTGAATTATTCATTCTAAGCGTATTTCAGTTCGGTCCCGAGTACGTGTTCCACTAGATTATAGGGCAGTCTGGGAACACTGCAGTCTCTATAGAGTTATAGCTCTACGGGGAACACGGAAAAAATATAAAACTAAACCTACCTCAACAAATGTACACTGCCCATAGCAATTTGGAATAAATTACATGGTGAAAGGTATTAAGTCATATATTAAATACTAGCTGTCTCGTACGGCTTTGCTCGGGGACCATTCGTTATTATTGACCCTGTCGTTATTATTTGAAGTGTAGCAACTGACAAAATATACAGGGTGAGGCAACATTTATGTTCATCTCGATTATTTCCTTAATAAAAACAGATATAAAAATATTGTTCAAATGAAATGGGGATCAAACGATAACCGTATCAATTTTATTTTTTTGCATTTGTATAAATATTTACAACAATGTGAGCATAATAACGATCAGTCGATTAAAATCATTTTAGTCATTAATTTTATGTAAAACAGGGGTATAAATTCGAAAAGGCAGAATATTTAAAATAATTAATCAAGCTAACAGTATTGACAGTAAATTCAAAATTATTTAATCTAATCTTGACTACAATTAATTTATATTAAAATTAACCAAATTAAAAACATGTAGACGAAGGAGAAAAACAAACAATCCAATGGTAGAAAGCTGGTTAGAGCCATGTTTTTTTTTTTTTTTGTAAATTCTGTTTGACAGATGAATTCTATAGCAATGTGTTGAAAACTTTATTCTACACGAAAGTATTGCTATCGATTTCACCCAAAGAAAGTGAGGAACATGTGAAGGCGAAATTAGAAGGACCATACCACAGCCGAAACTAAAATACTGTGACTGTTAATTCGAGAGAAACCGAAAGTAAAGTTGAAAATAATTATAAAATGACATCACAGTTGAAAATGTGCTGTGTCGCCAATTGTTATTTGTTTACAAATGTCAAACAAGTTAGATTGTATCCAACCACTTCTAAAAAGAGAATTAAAACCTACATTTCTTAGGAAGTAAAGAAGATAGTGTGAATCATGATATAGAGCAGTGCTTTTCAATTGGTGTGTCGCTACTCAGTAGTAAGGGTGTCGCGAAATTTATGGTTTAAATTAGAGATGGGTCGTTCATGAACGAACCGGCTCACTGAGCCGGCTCAGTACACTGACCGAAGTGACACGGTTCACCAAATTGAAATGAGCCGGCTCACGGCTCACTGTATAGTTTCAAGTTACAAGGATACGATTGGTCGGGCGATTGTGAGCAGTGACTGGAGTGATCCGGATCTAGATCGATGTCTTGTTGAACTTCGCGAGAACTCGGCTTGTAATGTATTATCATAAAGTGTATTTTGTCATCAATTTGTAGGGCAGTTTATTTGAAACTAATAGGCTTAGTCTGTATTTTCTTACAACCATACTATATAAAAATATTAAAAATATTGCCCAAATCCCAGTTGTCCGATTTATAAGGGCAATAAACATCGCCATAAACTTAACACATCTGGTTTAAAATACAGTAGCTACATAAAGTGAATTGTTTGTTTAAAAAATGTTAGATAAGAGCCGGGGCTAAGCGACGTTCTACCTACGAACGAACGACCGACCGACCTGTGTCTCGGGATCACGTTTACAGGTCATATATTGCAAGAACCAGCTCTAAGCAAGAGCCGGCTCTAAGCGACGTTCTACCTACGAACGAACGACCGACCGACCTGTGTATCGGGATCATGTTTACAGTTCATGTATTGTAAGAACTGGCTCTAAGCAGGAGCCGGCTCTAAGCGACGTTCTACCTACGAACGAACGACCGACCGACCTGTGTTTCGGGAACATGTATCCAGTTCATATAATGCAAGAGCCGGCTCTAAGCGACGTTCTACCTACGAACGAACGACCGACCTGTGACTCGGAAACATGTTTACTTAACCGGATCACTGAGCCGGATCAATGAACCGGCTCAATAAACTGAACGACCTCCACTGATCCGGTTCCGCAAACTGAGCCGAAATACCCATATCTAGTTTAAATTATATTTTGTAGGTAGGCTGATCAGATTTTTTTACAGAAATAGAGTATGCTAAAAAAAGGTCCTCACTCCAAAAATTACAAGTGATGAGCAAAAAAAAGGTCCTCACTCCAAAAATTACAAGTGATGAGCAATAAAAGGTTCTCACTCTACAAAGATACAAGGACGAGCAAAAAAAGAGTATATTTAGGGTTTTTTTTTAATAAAAAGTAAGAGTATAGAGAATATTACTTAAAAAAGAGTATAAAGCGTGTTCTACATTATACTTTATTCATCAATTTTCTAAACTTTTTTCTTTGAACTAGAAGTTGTCAAAGTTTTAATACAATTTATTTTTCAATTTTTTGGTAGAGAATGAAATTCTTCACGTGTTTCAGTTCATTTAAAGTACCAACATAAAAATATAATTCATATCTTGTCAAATGTTTATAACCTAGCTATTAGATTTGTAAAATTACTGATTTACGTACAAAACACAATTTATATATTCGCTTATTCAAACCAATGATCAACAAAACACTATTAAACACGTGGTAATACAAAATATTTACAAGCGTAATTTTAATGTTGGTACTATTGTTAAAACTGTCTACTGCGCATGCACCGAGTTCCAAGTTGGATGTGTTTTGAAGAATAGTTGGATCAAATCTAGTTTTGAATAAAGTTGACCTTGACTAGATACCGTGTTCTACACTGTACAATTTCACTGATTTATTTCTAGTACAAGTTCTAGTCAAAGAAATAAGTATGAAAATTTGATGAGAATTGTATAATGTAGAACACGCTTAATACTTTAAAAAAGAGTACGTCTGGTCAGCCTGTATATAGGTGTATATAACGCTCAATATTGTTAAAATTGAAAATTTCAGTTCAAAGAATCATTAAAAATAATTGTTTTGTTTTCTTTTCATCTATTTTATACAATTTAATTTAATTTCTCGCCCAGTGTGTCACTAGGAGTATCGCGTAGGTAGAAAGGTTGGAAAGCACAAAAGTTATAAAATAGTCAAATATTTTATTATTCGAATAAATTTTTTTGAATATAAATCTTCAAGGTTTGAAAAAAATTTAATACGAAGGCTAATGCTGTTTAACAAGATGTGACAACGTAGGAAGATGCTACCAACCTGTGGGAGCCAAATGTAATGACTGAGTAATGCTTGCTTGATAGTTACATTAAATTCTAACAATTGAAATTAAATTAAACAAGTGTGTGTGTGTGTATTTGTGTGTGACCAGTGTGGTGACCATACGTCCCGAATTTCCGCATTGCGTCCCGAATTTTTTCAGATGCATTATTTGTCCCGAATTCGGGTTTATTGTCCCGAATTGTCTTGAACTTTAGAAAAGTACTTGTTGTTAATATTTTTTTTAATATATTTCAGATAAAATTATTTTTACAAAACTTGAAGTAAAAAAATCTACCTAAAGGATATTTTCGTTGATTAACAGTTTTTGGACAAGTGACAAGACTCAACTTGATGTGGGCACCTTAAAAGCAATATTACTGATTAAAGTAAATTATGAAGAAAACTGTGCAGATTTTTATAAAATGCTTCAAAACAAAAAAGACCAACTCAAAAAGACCCATAGTTCTGAAAAATATAAAATAATGTCTATTGAGTAATTTTAATGGATAAATTTAGAATTCGATTAATAAAATACTATGATTTTAATAATAAAAGTTAATTATCTGTGACTGAAATTTTTTATTTATTAGTAATTATAATTATTTATTGTATATAATTTTTATTTACAAAAAGGAATTTAACAATAGGGGATAGTCATAAAATTTATATTTCCTTAAAACTATATTTTTTTGATATGTTAATGTTAGTTATGTCACCTAACAAAACAAAAATCACATTTTAATTAATATTATAGCCAAATTTTTTAATTAAAATATTGTAAATTTGAAATAAGCCGACCACGGCGCGAATGTTGCCGAGTAAATACGACTGTGTATGACGTCAAACGACTGGGGTTTGACGTCACAGATACAGCTACAACATAATCTTTACGTGTGTATATTGTATTGTTCGAGAGTTTTGTATTTGTTTTTAAACAATTTTTCACGCATTTATTATTAAAATGGCAGATAAAGATTTTGTTAGGGCTCAGAGTGATAATTAACCCAACATTGATGCATTTATGCACACAACATAAAGTTTACTTTTTTCTGAAATATCGGTTTTATTTCGCCTCATAGCTTTCAGCCACAAATTTCGCCTTTTCTGTTGTTTTTCGCCATCAGGTAATGATATAAATTGTTTTTTTGGATTTCTATTTGAACTATTTGTGCACATCGGTACTAAACAATATTTTCGACTATGTTTCGAAGTACTTTAATATAAAATTTAATTCGGTAAACATGGATAAATTGTTATTATTTTTTATAGAATTAAACTTTATTTTAATTAAAATAACTCTAACTTTACATAACCTATAAAAGTTATACAAGCAAATAATTTCACAACAGACTATGTAGGCTGCAAGCTGTACACTGGATAGGCTAGTAGTGTACTGCGTCACTTAGAAGGGGTATGACGTCATACGTCGTTTTCGCGCGCTACATACATTTATGATTTTTTTAAGCCTGCAAAACACAAAAGAAAAATACAAAACTGTTTTTTATGTTTATATGCAACAAGAGGAATATAATAAAAAATTAAAATAAAATCATGCCTATCCCCTATTATATTTGAATAATCACCCCCACCCCCCGTCCCGAATATTGAACTAAAAAATATGGTCACCTTAATTTTATGTATGATTTAATAATTTTATATTGTTTTGCAATGGTATAGATTGTTAGAATGAGGTACTTACCTGAAGCCTGACAGGTAAGGTTGGCAGTCCCGTTGATTTTGTATCCAACAGGACACTGGAAAATGGAAGAGTGTCCCAATCTTTCACCTTCTGACCTGACGGTTAATCTGGGATCTGTTATTTCTAGTTTACTACATATCACCGCTGAAAAAATATAAATAAATAAATAAAAATACCTTAGTATAATTCGAAGACATACCAGTGACATGTAATGTTATACTATTTGTTATTCCTCTAGGGGTAGCGCAAGTGAATGTTCCTGAATCTTGAGGTTTGGTGTAATATACTGAGAGTCGATATTTCCAATCGCGTTCTTCACTAGCTATCGCCCAACCTGCAACAAAGGCGATATTAGCGCAGAATTTATTAATATCCTACAACTTTTGTATAAATCGAACGAAATTAGGATAGATTTCCAATGCTTACTGCTACGCGTACAATAGTATGCGGCACATGACAATAGTATCATTGTGATAGAGCATTGATATATGTATGTGTAATACTCTCTGCAATTTATCGCGACTTTGAGTTTGGGACGGCAATAGCACTTGTAAGCACGAGAGGCAAAACTGTCGCTATTCCGGGCTACTTTCGTTTCAAATCAGCGTCTAATGCCTCATTTTCATGCGGGTGTTGGAAGTGTGGAACAAAAAATACAACCAATAGGATCGCTTTCTTTTGAAAAAACCCGTACCATGGTATCGTAGGCGCGGTGTTACAAGCACGGTGTCGCAAGTTCAGAAATTTCAACTCTAGCTCCGGCCGCACCGTCGAAACCATAGAAACAGATATATTTTTTCGGAATGGTGAGATCTTTAGCGAGACACTTATATTAATTTCAAAAAAAAAAAAATTAAAAAAACGTAAATTGATGTAGCGAAATAGCGACTTTTACAATGTTGTCGGCAGTCATAAAGTTTATTATTATGGATTCGATTTCAAATATCTGGTCTGCAGAAATGTCATGCAGTGGGTATACTAATAATAAACCCCCAAGCAGGGGCCTACAAAATCTTCATTCTAAACTGTGATGTCAAATTTATTTCAGTAAAAAAGATTGTGTATTAAATTCTTTTCTTGTAATTGAAGTAACTGTCTGTGCACTTTGTGTCTAATTTCTTGCAACAAGTTAAAATAATCTCCCTGTTGCCTTCTGTTTTTATGTATATATGGGACGTACCCACCATCGCTTTTCTTCATATCGCAATAAGTCTAAATATGCATAAAAAAGAGCTAGACGTCTTCTTCGATTTGACGACATATTTAATGAAATTTAATAACCGTTTACTCCAAACACTTGTATAAACTTTTAGGTTAAATTTGGGTTATATACAAATGTCAAAACCGAAAACGCGCCCTTATCACGCCTCCAACCCCACCATGAAATTCGAACTTGTAAATATAACACCACGCCTCTCACCCCTGTCACGCCTTTGACACTACCATGAAAATGAAGCATAATCGGTCCAACAACCAGGTCTACAAGTATGAAATGCGGATTTTTTTCAAACTTGCCGCGCAAACAGAGTGTATAGTTCAAAGTTTCAACACATATGGCGTTTTGTTAAGTTATCATTAAGTGCCAAATGCGTATAGGTTATAATTTGAAAAGTGATCATATAGTTTTGTTTTACTGTGTTAAAAATGTCAAATTTTGTGCCAAATAAAGAGCATTCGCGGACAGTACTACTGTTTTGTTTTCATTTGAAAAAAACTGCTGCTAAATCATACGGACTGCTTTGAGAAGCTTATGGTGAATATGCTCCATCGCAAGATACGTGTGAACGATGGTTTCGACGTTTCAAAAGTGGTGACTTTGATCTTACAGACAAAGAACATGGAAAGCCTCCAAAAAAATATGAAGATACAAAATTGGAAACATTGCTACAGGAAGACGATACTCAATCACAAAAACAACTAGCAGAGCAGTTAGGCGTTAGTCAACAAGCTGTTTCCAATCGCCAACGAGAGATGGGTAAGATCCAGAAAGTCGGCAGATGTGTTCCACATGCATTGAATGAGAGGCAGATAGAAAAACGCAAAAACACTTGTGAAATTTTGCTTGCACGATACAAAAGAAAGTCTTTTTTGCATCGTATCATTACTGGCGATGAAAAATGGATTTATTTTGAAAATTCCAAACGCAAAAAATCATGGGGGAACCCAGGCTCACCATCCACATCAACTGCAAGACCGAATCGCTTTGGCAAAAAGACTCTGTACTTGGTGGGACCAAAAGGGTGTGGTCTATTATGAATTGTTAAAACCTGGTGAAACAGTTAATACCCAACGTTACCAACAACAACTGATCGAATTGAACCATTCGCTGCTCATAAAATGACCAGAATACGAAAGAAGACAGCACAAGGTAATATTTCTTCACGATAACGCTTCATCACATAAGGCAAAAGCAGTTTGCAACACATTGGAGGCACTCAAGTCGGAAGTGCTACCCCATGCCGCTTACTCACCAGACTTGGCCCCTTCATATTACCACTTGTTCGCATCGATGGGTCACGCACTTGCCGAGCAGGCCTTTTATTCATATGAAAATGTGAAAGAATGGCTAGATGAATGGTTTGCGGGGAAAGGGGAAGAGTTCTACTGGCGAGGTATTGCACAAATCGGCACAAATTGCATTTCAGGCACAAATTGCCTGAAAGATGGGGAAAATGTATAACTTCTAATGGAGCATACTTTGAATAAATAAACTTTTACTGTTCTTTTGAGTTTAATGTGTTTTATTTAAAAAAAAAAATCCGCATTTCATACTTGTAGACCTGGTAATATACACCCATTAGCGTTTTGTCCTTTTCCAGGTAGTCGATATGAATGATACCGTGCGCATCCCAAAAAACTGAGGCCAAGACTTTGTTGGCCGACAGACCCACCTTGGTCTTCTTTGGCTTCGATTCACCAGGAGCAGTCCACTGTTTCAACTGTTCCTTGGTCTCTGGTGTATTGTGATGGATCCATGTTTACGAAACGGCGTCTTTCTTATCGCGGTTGAACATCGCCAAACATTCCTTCGAAATGATCAGACGATCGCGTTTGTTGTCGACTGAGAGCAAATGCGGCACCCATTTGGTAGAGAGGTTCCTCATTTCCAAATATTAATGCAAAAAGTTGAGCACCTGTTCAGGTGATTTGCCCGCAGCCTCAGCTATCTCGGGCTTAGTCACTCGTTGATCATTTCTGATTCTTTATATCGAAAAATAACTAAAACTTTCGTTTATTTTTGAAAAACTTTGCTTTTGTACCTTTTAGTACGATCAATATATATTTATTTATTTTTATGACCATATAAGGAGAAGCGCGTTATATTAAGTAAGGGTGGGGACGAGCGGGTGGAAAGTAAGTGGCATTTCACTTACGTGGTTCATAGTCGGTATGCGCATGCGCATTGCAGCGATACAACGCATTTTGTGTGGCGGCAGATCCAAAAATGGCGTCAAAAAGTTGTAAACACGAGGTAGAATTATTCTGCTATATTTGCGGCGAATTTATAAAAACAAGAGAATGGTTGGATTTCTGATGGGAATGCATCCCATCAGAAATCCAACCATCTTAAAATCCTCTGTCAGTGGCCAAGTATACTCATCATACTTTAAACTCTCAAGCACCATTTTCACACTTTCGTAATTTTCTAAGCATTACGGAATGAGTCAAAGGAAGAGATGGAAATTTATTTCCATTGTGAAGAAGGACAGCTTTTAAACTTTTTGTAGAACTCTCTATGAAAAGACGCCAGTCCGAAGAAATGCATGAGATTCCGACCGCCTTGCATAGGTGGTTATACTAAATATCCTTGCTACCTTTATTTTTGTCGGACCACAAATAAAGAAAATAATGGCCAGTGACGAATTTTCTCAGATACTCAATACTCATAAAAGGAAAACCTGAAAGCAGTGGTTCATGGTTTTCTCGGAAACAACAGAGCAGACAATTACAAAGAGCTTATTGCAACTATGCTTGATAACTTTAAACTCATGGGTTGCAGAATGTCCCTTAAAGTGCATGTTACATGCGTACTTGGACCAATTTAAAGATAACATGGGAGCCTATTCGGAAGAACAAGGTGAACGTTTTCATCAAGACGTGATGGATTTTGAACGTCGTTATTGTTAAAAAATATTACTTGCAATGCTATATTTATAAGTATTGGACAATGATATATCTTGTTACTAGGTAACAGGTTGCTGTAGTTGATTTTTATATATTTGATGACAGTTAATGTTCATAAAAGTTTATGTAATTAAAATGTATGCTTTGTATAAAATATATGATTTAATAGTAATATCTCGATAGGTTATGGGCCCAGGCATTACGCTGTAAAGAATTAGTTTAAAAAAAAAAAATTAAAAACCCGAGATGAATAATAATTTTAATATTGAAAAACTTGATGGGTCAAATTATGATAGTTGGAAAATTTTAATGGAAAGTTTCTTAATTCAAAATGATTACTGGGATCATGTAATTGGAACCAGTATACAGCCTGCAGAAGCTCCTGAACAAGCTAGATGGGACTTGTCTGACAGAAAGGCGAAGGCATGCATTATATTGTCCTTAAAGCCTTCCCAGCTTCTTCATATCAAGTATTGTAAGTCTTCAGCAGATGTCTGGAATAAATTAAAAGAAATCCATCAACCAAAAACGCCTAGCAGAAAAGTGGCACTGATTAAAAAATTGGTTAAGATGAAATGTGACGATTTGAGCCGTTTACGAAAACATGTTGAAGAATTTTTTGAAACCTTCGACAAAATCAAAGAATTAGACATGGTTATTCCAGAAGAGCTAACAAGTATTTTATTGCTATGTAGTCTTCCGGAAAGTTTTGAAAATTTTAGAATAGCTGTAGAGACACGTGATTCTCTCCCAAGTTTGGATAATTTAAAAATAAAAATTTTAGAGGAATCTGAACACAGAGAAACAGTAGAAGAAGGTACAGGTAGAACAAATGCTTTAGTTACAAAAGGCAAGAAATTTACACAAAGAAAGCAAATAACCTGTTTTAATTGTGGCTTGAGAGGTCATTTGGCACACCAGTGTAGAAAGAAAAAGTCCAACTTAACAAATTATAAAAATGATAGAAATTATGGAAATGACAAATCCATGACAGTAACGTACGAGTCAACTTTCTGTACAATCAAAAATAGTTTGAACAGTGGAACTTGGTGTATGGACAGCGGAGCGACGTCACACATATGCAATGACAAGACATTTTTTACACAGTTTACGGAAGTAAAAGACAACTATGTGAAATTGGCAACTGAAGATAAAGCATGTATAGAAGGAATAGGAAGGATAAAAATGTCGTTCAAGGTTAGAAATGAAATACAACGTATTACATTGGAAGATGTACTATATGTCCCGAAAATTCGTGGAAATTTACTTTCGATCCCAAAAATAGCAGAGAAAGGTTATATAGTCAAATTTTATGGAAAGTATGCCCAAGTTACTTCAAAGAATGGAGAAATTATATTAAGAGCAACTAAGAAAAATGACCTGTACACATTAAATGGAAGAATAGAAAATATCAATTTGATAACAAATAATGACAGCAGTTTGATCAGATGGCACGAACGATTTGGGCATTTAAACTTCAAGTCATTAAAGTATTTAAAAATGTCCAACATCGTTAATGGGTTAAAATTTATTAACAAAGATATAGACGTAAATTGCGAC
Source organism: Liopterus haemorrhoidalis (assembly GCA_963971575.1). NCBI lineage: Eukaryota > Metazoa > Arthropoda > Insecta > Coleoptera > Dytiscidae > Liopterus > Liopterus haemorrhoidalis. The sequence continues at coordinate 35,006,621 of OZ020620.1, read as the reverse complement.
ACGTGTTTGAAAGGAAAACAAGCTGCAACAAAATTTCCAAAAGAATCAGAGTCAAGAAGTAGCAATTTATTGGAAATAATACATAGTGACATTTGTGGTCCAATGGAGACAACTTCGCATGGTGGTTCAAGATATTTTATCACATTTATTGATGACAAATCTAGAAAAATAGATGTATATTTTCTAAAACAGAAAAATGACATATTAGATGCATTTAAACAACTCAAAAGGTTTGCTGAAAATGAAACAGGTCAGAAAATAAAAGTTCTGAGAACTGACAATGGAGGAGAATACTGCAGTCGTATTTTTAAACAATTTTTGGTAGAAAATGGTATAAAACACCAGCTGACTGCACCTTACACGCCTCAGCAAAATGGCGTGGCAGAACGAGCAAACAGAACTTTAGTAGAAAGTGCAAGATGTATGCTATTACACGCGAATATGTCATCTAAATTTTGGGCTGAAGCAGTTTTAACTGCAGCATTTATAAGAAATAGGTGTCCAACCAAAATAATAAAAGACAAAACACCTTTTGAAGTTTGGAATAAAAGAAAACCGAATGTAAGTTTCTTTAAAACGTTTGGTTGTAAAGCGTTCGTCTTAAATAAAAATCCAAATAAAAGAAAATTCGAGCCAAGATCTTACGAGTGTAAGTTTCTGGGATATGCACAACAGTCTAAAGCCTACCGTTTGTGGGATACAAAGAAAAATAGAGTAATAATTTCTAGAGATGTCAAATTCTGTGAGAATTTTGAAAAAGACGTATCAGAAAATTGTGATGACAATAATCGAGAAGATCGAGAAGAAATAAATAACAATTCTGTTATTTGGTTTAATTTTAAGAGTATAGAAAAAGAGCAGAACAATGAGCGAAGTTCAAATTTAAATCTAGAAAATGAAATGCAAGAAAATAAAAATCAAGTAAATGAAGAATATGGAAATGAATTACGAAACTACGAAGAAGATAATATAGAACAAATCGGTGCCTATCAAGCACCGAAGCAGAGTATATGGCCATTACACAAGCAGCAAAAGAGGCAATCTACTTGAAATTTTTTTTAAAAGAGATTCATTTATGTTCCGACAAGAAAATTGAAATATTTACAGACAATCAAAGTGCAATTAAATTGATAAAAAATAATGTTTATCACTCTCGTTCAAAACATATAGATATTCAATATCATTTTTCAAGGGAAGTGTATGAACGTGGAGTAATAAACATTAATTACATACCAACGCAGCAAATGGTAGCGGATGTTTTAACCAAATCTCTTTTCAAGTTAAAACATAGCCGATGCATTGAACTTTTTGGTATTGGGAAATATAGCATTGAGAGGGAGTGTTAAAAAATATTACTTGCAATGCTATATTTATAAGTATTGGACAATGATATATCTTGTTACTAGGTAACAGGTTGCTGTAGTTGATTTTTATATATTTGATGACAGTTAATGTTCATAAAAGTTTATGTAATTAAAATGTATGCTTTGTATAAAATATATGATTTAATAGTAATATCTCGATAGTTATCAGGGGCAATACAATGAGAGTATGATGGGGGACTATATTTGGGGGCTAATACGAGAAAGTCCATACAATCACAGACGAAATACGAAAAATAATCATTTCTAAACTTTTTTATATATTCTGTTTCAGTAAGTTGTTTGTTTCGAATGGTTTTCTTGTAACTAATACCGATTCAAATTCATAACAAAAGTTTGTATTATTTTTACATACAATAAAGGTCTGAAAAAAGGGAAATTTTCTTAAAATCCGTAATTTCATTCTGATAGCTACAAAAGCAAACTTTTTCGGGTAAAACTATTTTTTCTTTAATTAATAATGTGGAACAAATAAAAATCAGATATGCAGAACCCAGACTCAAAATTCCTGTTGACCGGTGTTATCATTCCATGGATTTTATCGACCATTTCTGGCGTAGTGACCTCTTTTGAACATCCTGGACGCTCATCATCAACAATGTTCTTACGACCGCGTTTAAATTCAGCTGTCCAATATTTAATTGTTGATATTGAAGGTGCAGAGTCAAGCATCATTCAATTCGGTGTTGATCTCATCGTTCGTTTTCTTTTTCAGAATCAAGTATCTAATCACTGCACGATATTCGATTTTTTTTTCATTTTTGTAAAAATGCAAAATTTGTTTTCTTTCAATGACTGTAAAACACAAACTAAATGATGCAGCTGGTTGAAAATATTACAGTAGTAATTTGAAGTTTCGGACTCAAGATTAGTCTGTCGAAAACAGGAGTCATAGCCAGACCAACTAATGGTAACGCAATACCAGATTTCTTTGTCGGCGATGAAGTATTGAGGATCACGAAAACCTTCAAATATTTAGGGAGTATACTGTACAACGATGGTAATTTGAACTTGAAGATAAATAATAGAATATCTGCTGCAGCTAGAGCTTATGGAATGCTACGGAAACGAGTTAGGCTAAATCACGACTTGAGGTTACAAATTATACTGAGCGCTTATAAGTCTGTCATAATACCTACACTGCTATATGCATCTGAAACATGGACTCCTTATCGATGGTATATTCGTCAGCTGGAAACATTTCACCAAAGATGCCTACACACTATTTTGCGAATCAAGTGGCAAGATCATATAGACCAGGGGGCGGCAACCTTTTTTACTAAGTGGGCATATTTCAGAAATGCGGGAGTTCGGCGGGCGCCGTGGGACAAAGGGGGCGCAAATTTAAACATAAAAATTATAAGGCAATGCAATTTTCTTAAAAAAAATACATAATATCAAAGTGATAATTAATGCGATATTTGACAATGAAAATTCGCGGCCAATTCGTTGTAATTTGGGACATAAGTAGAATTTACAGTTCTCAGGCATCCAAATGAGCGTCAGTGAGGCCTGTTCGGTATTTTGATTTTAAGTATTTCATATTAGAAAACATACATTCACAAGCATATGTCGACGCGCAGAAAGACTTCAATTTTAGAGCACATTTTCTCAACAATGGGTAGCTATTCCCATTCACCAAGTTCCAGAATTTTTCTTCGTTACGATGTGATTTTAATTCAATGTCATTTGTTATATTTATAACTTCCCATTCTAAGACCTCCTTATTGGAAATACCGAAATATGTTGCGATTTTATTAGTCACATCATCCTCTCTTTCAGAAAAAGAATTAATAAAAAATGTTAAAAATGCCTCCAATTCGTAGAAGTCTTCAAATCTGGTATTAAATTCTTCCAATAATGTATCAAAATGTTTGGCAAATTGATGGGTGGTAGCATTCCATCGCAATAATTTTCTATTACCATTTTTATTATTGCTTTATTTCATATTGGGAATTGTTTTAAAATTTAGTTTTACAATAAAATTTAATGAATATTAAATTATATTTATTTATAAAACACTTCTAGTCTTCTTGACAGTACTTTTATTACTAAAAACGGCTTGGAAATAGAATTTCGCATGGTTAGGCGGGCATTTAGAAATTGCTTCGCGGGCACCGCCTTGCCGACCCCTGATATAGACAATGTACGAGTATTAAATGAAGCTCAGGCGTGTAGTACCTATAGAATCACTCCTAGTCAGAAATCAACTGCTATGGACTGGCCACGTTGTACGTACGAGGTCTGATCAAAAAGTATCGCGAATTTTGAATTTTCGCGGGTTACGTATATTTGATTTTCGATTTTTTTTGTGGCGTTATGTTGGTACTCATGTCTCTCACTTATGCCGACAAGTTCGGTAATTTTGAATGTTCAGTTAATTTTTGACAGTTACTTTGCTTGCACGTGTTTTGGCTCTTCTTCGATTTTTGCCTATACCAAAAAATGGATCAAAGAATCTGTATCAAATTTTGTGTGAAAAACAAAATTAAGTGCGCGGACGCATTCCGAATGTTGACTGTGGCATATGGTGAAGCTACCTTGGACCGAAGCAACGTTTATCGGTGGTACAAAATGTTCTCAGAGGGCCGAGAAGATGTGAACGACGAAGAGCGTGCCGGACGCCTGAGCACGTCAACAATAGACGAAAACATTGATGAAGTGAAGAAAATAGTATTGGCCAATCGTCGAATCACCGTTAGAGAAGTTGCTGACGACCTAAACATATCGATTGGCTCGTGCCATTCGATTGTTAACAATGATTTGGGCATGAGACGGGTCGCCTGCCCACACATCGTTGCTTGTGCGCGAATTTTTGGCCAAAAACAACATACTAATAATGCCGCAGCCACCGTATTCCTCAGATCTGGCCCCCTGTGACTTTCTTGTTCCCGAAACTGAAGAGGCCCATGAAAGGACGACGCTACGCTACGAGTGAGGAGATAAAGACGGCATCGAAGGTGGAGCTGAACAAGATCACAAAAAATGAATTTTTCAAGTGCTTCGAGGTTTGGAAAAAACATTGGCATAAGTGTATAATATCTGGTGGGGATTACTTTGAAGGGAACAAAATAGATATTCATGAATAAATAAATAATTTTTGAAAAAACACAAAATTCGCGATACTTTTTGAACAGAGCTCGTATGTCCGATGACAGACTACGTAAACAGCTGTTGTACTGCGAGCTGCAAGAAGGTCAACGAAATATTGGTGCTTCCCGAAAGCGGTACAAGGATGTTCTCAAAAACAGTCTAAAAACTACACTTGCTTAATCACAACTGGGAAACTCGAGCAACTAACCGCAATTGCTGGAGGAAAACAATTCAAGATGCAGTTGCTGTATACGAACAAAGTCGCCAGCAAGCTGTGAGGGCTAAAGCAGCTGCCAAGAAGAATAGGATATCGACGGGAGAAGGAGCCTTTCAGTGCGATATATGTAGAAAAAGTTTTAATTGGCCTTATATACCATCGACGTTCCCATGAACGTAGGAGAAGCACTACGCTCTAGAACATCTTATGTATGTTAGGGTGACCATTCGTCCCGCATTTTGATTTGGTGTCGCCAGGGTCGAATTTTGCTCTGTACTTATATTTGGGAGGTGAAGACCTTTTTTTTTGCTCTTCACTTATACTTGGGAGGTGAGGACCTTTTTAGGGTTTTGTAGGTATGACCAAAAAACCCTTATACCGTCATTTTGTCGTCTGTCTGTCTGTCTGTCTGTCTGTTCGGTAAAAATTGTAGCCAAACGGCTAAACCTAGAGAGTTGAAATTTGGCATGCTTATACAACTCTTTGACCCGCACATAGGAAAAATACTAAAACATCTAAAAAAACATATCCCCCTAAAAAAATAAACAAATATGTGCTCATCGAAAATAAAAATATTTTTTTATAATTCTGAGTAGGGTATCAAATGAAAGCCCTTGGTACGTGAATTAATGATCAAATTTTTATTTTTGCAAAATAAATTATTTTGAAGCAATTTTTGCCAAAATTGTGCAAAAAAATTTTTGTCCCACACCCTGTAGCCCAGATGGTTTAAACTAAAAATCTGAAAAAATTCTAAGTAATGTACATTGGTGTGAACCGGAATAGTACAACATGAATTTTTGATCAGATTATGTTCTTGGAAAAAAACGCATTTTTTGTGTTTTTTTGGCTAATAATGTACACAAGTTATACCTTTGTAACACGCTCGAATGGAAGGCTTATCTTGGTGTAGTGTTACTTGCGCTGTCTTTTTCACCCAAGTAAGTCAGTTCGATCCCAACGAGAAGTGACAATATTTTTTTTTGCTTTTTTTTACATTTTTATGTTTAAATTATTTTTTCAAAATTCTAGTTATATTTTGGCAAATATTGCATTTAATTTTTAAAAGCGTAAATTAAATCAATGTACACGAAATCAGAGGGGCGGAGCTTATAACAACCAATGAAAGCCATAGGCGCAATTTTCAAAATCTTAAAGAACCTTGCTATATATATATATATAAAAAAAATACTGCACATATTTAGAAAACTAAATAATGGTATTAGGGGTTCGAATTAAAATTAACAAAAAAAAAACAAAATTTAATGTAAAATTTGTTTTGGCATCCCAAATAATCATCATTCACTTACTAAATACCTGCAAAACCCTGAAATGTGTGAAAATTCACACTTCCAATCAATTTTTTTGTTTGCTCTTCACTTATATTTCGGAAGTGATGACCTTTTTTTAGCTCCGTCCCGCATTGCCTTCTCCAAGAAAATGGTCACCCTAACTTATATATGTGTATGTGTGCATATGTATATATTTGTTTTTATCATATTGTTATTATAATTTTTTGCGACTCCCGTACTCGGGCACGACGTTCGGGGATTATTGTTAGCGATCCGTTTAAGATACACCTTGGAGAAACGGATACAGACCCGGATACGGATTTTTAATTTTTACGGATCATCCGCGGATACGGATATGGAGATCCGGTACACCACTAATACGTCAACTCGAGATATCTTGAAACAAACCATACAATTTATCTAGAAATAAAAATGTTTATAGTGAAATATTCTTTATGTCAATAAATTTGTATTAAGCTGGTTTAGCAGTCCATTTTATTTGTTTACCAAGATAATATGTTATACAATATTAGAACGCTCGCGCTGTTAACGTACGATATTTTAGGATTCGTTATCCGACGTGTAGAAGCCAATTTAATACTAACCCGTACGAAACTTTTATATTATCTTTTTTACGAGGTGTTAACACTTTTTTTATATCCATATTTTTTAACATTATATCTTTAGTTGGAGATATTAAACATTTTAAAAGTTTTTTTGTTTGTGTTGTTCTCTGTGACAGAATACATGAGCAGTCGCCTCAGGTAGAAACCTCAGATCTTAAAGACTTTAACTTGTTAAACATCTAGATTACAAATGTTTATAAACTGTCTCTTTAAGAGACGTTTACATGACGTGGTGTACTGATGAAGGTTTTAAGAAAACTCCTGAATCTTAACGTAAATACTGAAATTATCTCATATCTTTGAAGTACGAAGGGGCGGTTGAAAAGTAATCGACCTAGGCAAAAAATGGCACCACCAGTATCAAATCAATGTTGTTTTTCGTAAATACTTGACGTAGCCAAGCGGGTTATTGCATCTTGCAGATCCTCAGGACTATTTGAAACTAAAGTACAGTCATCGGCATCAGTGGCACAGCCAGGATTTTGTCTTGGGGAGGGCCGAATCAAATTTCGAGGGCACGCGGGCCGCATACGGCCCTGAACCTTATTTTTTATGGCCCCTGAAGCGGTAATCAAAATCACTTGAGCTTATTTAGGGGAAAAATATATTTAAAAATGTAAAATATACTCTCTTCCCCTTTTCTGTTTATAAAAAAATGTCAAGAAACCTTTCGGGATATTTAAAGTTCCGTCACTGCTTATCATTTTGTATGTAAAATAGACTGCGACCCAAATCAGTTCGACACCCCTGCTGTTGGATATTGATGTTTATATCAAATAATAATTCCATTATTTGTTGATAAAAAAATGTAATTGTTAATCCCTATATCAAAAACTTTCACTTGATTTTTTCTTCCAAAAATACATATTTATGTATATTTTTGGCGGGATATATTTTTAAAGTCTCAATATTTCTCTTACTTATGTTCAGTTCTCTAAATCAGCCGCTTAGCCACAATTTGTACAGAACGAACAGACTCATGTGACGGAATAAGCATTTTGTGATTATTCATACGAAAACCTAAAAATAACATGTAAAAGTGCATTTTCTGTTAATTTCAACACTAATCATAATAAAATATAGCTTATTATTATTGTAAAATACATACGTTATTTTGCTGTACTGTACGATTATGATAAAATTGTTAAATTTTCATTTCATGGGACCTTCAGAGGGAGCTTGTGTCCCCCCCCCCCTCCCTCCATCTGAATACGCCACTGTTGTTCAGTACAACTTATATCAGTCCTTTTTGTGTGTAAAACATTATAATTTCAAAAATACCTAAGAAGATATTGATATTCACATTTATCTACAAAATAAAACCAAATACCGATTTTAAGAGCGCTATTGTCTCCAAAACTACTCTCTTTATTATATTTCTGCTATTTTTACTCTATTTCACGTTTGATGTGTCATTTTAAAATTACATTCTGAAGGTTATACCGAAGTCAGATTTCCACTTTATCTTATCTAAATCGAGTAATTAGTTGTTTAAAACAGTTTTATCATTTGACTGGGCGAATATTTTAGTCGATGTGTCAGGAGGAAAAATGATCAACGCTCCCCATCATGTAATTCATTGGAGCATATTTGGAAAGTGATGTATTTTCACTTGAACAATAATTATGTAACTTTATCAAGAGTAGGCAATCTTAAAAAAATGCCAATATTGTTTACAATGAAGTAATTGAAAAATTAACTACTGTTGTGGTTAAATTTTATCTTCAACTCCCCGAGCAGCGCAATGTAATCTGCTGGTCCTGTGAGGGGACCAGCCCCCCCCTTGGCTGCGCCACTGGTTGTGTTTAACAAATTCTATCCGGAGAGCGCGGAGAAATCTGTTGGTCCTGGGATGGGCCCAGGCCCGTCCCCCCCCCCCTCCTCGGCTGCGCCATCGGCATAGAGAGCTTGTTGAATGACGCCGTACTTTAGCTTAGATGCAGCTTTGAAACGGGATAATCTGTGCAGGCCGCCGTCTATGCGGTACCGGATATGGACCCCCCCGATATAATCAAAAAAAGCTATCTCTACAACCGCTGCTAAGATATTAAACAGACTAGGCGCAAGAACACATCCTTGTCTTGTGCCAATTGTAACAGAGAATTCCGAGGAAAACTCTCCGTTAGAAGACACACAAGCTTTCGTGTTACAGTGGAGTTCTCTCAAAAGATGTAGTACTTCCGGAGGGCAAGCAAATTTCCGCAATGTTTCCCATAATATGATCCGTAAAAATTAAAAATCCGTATCTGGGTCTGTATCCGTTTCTTCGAATTGGATCTTAAACGGATCTCTAGATACATTTGAATGAGTTATAATATAAGCTTGTATCTAAAAATGCTCAAGGAGGAGTAAATTTTATTCTGACGTTTAAATTGATATTTAGTCGAGCATCACATTGCTTATCGGTGGTTTTAGAACTGTCTAGTACAGCGTTTATCAAACGGGGGGCCGTGAAGGCTTCGTCGGGGGGCCGCGAAGTCATACAAGATCAAACATGAAAATATAATAAAAATGCACTCAATCTTGCAAGATATAAATTTTATCCATATTTATAAATATCTTACATTTATATTCATAAAAATATACCTTTCATAACATAAATAAAATAAATATTCTATTGATTTTTATACATAATTTACTTATTTTTTCAACTAATTTAAACTACAGGCTATTTCAAAAGTTTAATTTGTCACTAACTAACTTTATAATGAGTAAATGGGTTCTTAATAAACAAAATGATCAAAAGTTTCATTCAATTGATAAAAATTACTAGATTTGAAAATATAATTCCGCTATAACCAAATAAACAGACTATAAGTAGACTATATTAAGGTAAAATAAATTGTATGTGTCGGTTAATGGGATTCTCTGACAATGGTTCGCGTTGGAGGTACTTCAAGTATTTTCAAGTTGTACTTTGAAGTAGGTACGACTTGAAAGTGCAATATCTTTTATTATATATTTTTTTAATTGCTCTCCAAGCTACAGATAACTCAAGAGTAAGGATGCGAATGTGTTTAAATTAAAATGGAAGGCACTTTGAACACTTGTAAATAAAAATACTTTAATTTCAAGTCGTTATAGGGAATATAATCGTCATTTAAAAATATCACAGTTTTTTGTCAACCGTAAAAGATATTAAAAAAATGTTTAATTAAAAGTTGTTGAAAAGCTCTATCCAAAGATATCCAATATGATATATGTTTCCATTTAAAAATTTGAAATTGTTCTTGATATCCTGTACTTCCGATTTTTTCCGGAAAATTTCAGTACTACCATTCAATTTTGTGAATAAATTTTAGTTACCAATTTTTCCAAACTTGCTCACACGTCGCTTTTTCGAAAAAAATGTGTGTTCTCATTATCGTGATACACCATAGTATAGGGGGGCCGCAGACAATATTTACATCATTTCGGGGGGTCCCAGGCCAGAAAAGGTTGAGAAACACTGGTCTAGTATACATTAAATATTCGAATAAAATTAATCAAAGACAATGAGTGATTTTGAACTCAACTAAATTGTGTATGAACACGTTGAAAGATTGTTGCCAGTGCTTATAAACAGGCATTTAGTTAGATATGGTGTTGTCGACGCTTTTGGATGCCGTTTATTGGACTCATTGTTACCAGTGCCTGTTTACCAAATTTTTTTCATCAAAAAGTGGCCTGGTTTATAATAAATGTTTCTGTAGTTCCGTTGTTACAATAATGAACGCACCCAATAAAAATAGTACAAATGAGCGCACCCAAATTTAGACAGTTGGTAATCGTGAGTTAACCTATAAATTACTTTACTGTGGAAAGAATTTGATTTTGTGTTGTATGTTACCATGGAATGGCCAGGCAAAGAAAACCGACTTGCAGTTATTGCGCTTTATAAATGTAAGCTGGAAAAATCAAACATTTTTAAGACGCTACGTCCGCTCGGCATTGGTGAATGTTTATGTATCAGTGCATCAAATTGTTTGAGGAAACTGGGGACATAAAATACCGAAAAAGACCAGGGCGCCCGAGTACAGTACGCACACCACAAACTATCAAAGCTGTTAAGGCCAGAATAGCAAGAAATCCGTTGCAAAAAGAAAAAATTATGTATTTAATTTCCGCGAAATGAAAATTTGGCGAAAATCAATGGCGCGCATTTTGAAAAAAGACTTGAGTCTTCGGGCCTTCAAACACCGCACTGGACAATTACTAATTGTGCCTCTTAAAAAAAAAATAGGGTCGAAAAATCGAAACGCTTGTTAATCAAGTACGCAGACGACAAGCATAAGACAATCCTTTTTACCGACGAGAAAATTTTTACTATACAGGAAAAATTCAACAAACAAAATGACAGGGTTTATGCCAGGTCATCTACTGAAGCCTTGGAAGTAGTTCCAAGGATAGAAAAAGGTCACCACCCAGCTTCAGTGATGGTTTGGTGAGGCGTTTCCTATGATAGAGTAACTGACCTTCATTTTTGTGAAAAAGGGGTGAAAACATCAGCTAGAGTATACCAACAAACGTTTCTGGCAGATGTTGTGAAACCCCTCAATCATACTCTCTTTCAAGATCAGTCATGGACATTCCAACAGGATTCTGCTCCAGGCCATAAGGCTAAAACAACCCAAACGTGGTTTTAAAATAATGTTCTTGATTTTATCGGCGTAGAAGATTGGCCCGCTGCAAGTCCAGATTTTAATCCTTTAGATTACAAGCTATGGACCGTTTTAGAGAACATGGTTTACCACAAACGATAGCCAAATATTGAATATGTAAAACAGGCTTTAGCTCGAGCTGTAGCCAATTTTTCCATGGAAGTCGTACGTGCGGATATCGAAGATTGGCCTGTACGACTTAAGGCTTGCATTAAAGCCAAAGGTGGTCATTTTGAATAATTATACCAATTATGAATAACTTATCTATAAGTACAAATGTCTATAAAATTTGGCGAAAAACTTAATTGTAGTTTTCATTTTATTTCATAAAATATTTGTAACAGTATTTACGTCCCTATTAGGTATCTACTAAACCAGCGGTTCTCAAACTTTTTGAGCTGCGGATCCCTCCAAAGGCATACAAATTTCCACGGAACCCCACTGGTTCACTAATTATATGTATGTGCCACTCGACGATACCTAACATCGAAGAGTAGTTATATTTTTATATATATGGTATATATTTATAAATAAAAAGAAAGAATTAAATTATTTGTACTTCAATAAAATCATTTATTTATCAGAAAATAATTGCAAAATATTATAAAAAACAAACATTTTTAGTGGGATGCATGGGCTTGTTTCCTATTTTTACATAATTCTTTTATGTCTGGCTTTATAGAGGACAGTTGAATCCTCATATCAGCTTCTGCATCGAGTCTGTTGCGGTATTTTGTTTTTGTTGCAGCATACAAAGAAAATCCAGATTTGCGCAGATAAGTCGTAGCGAAAGGAAGAAGTATTTTAACAGCTTTCATTGATAAATCTGCATATTCTTCTCTCAAAGTGCACCAAAATTCTGGCAAAGATAGTTTTTCAAATATGGCCTGTAGTTAGGAATCTGAAATATTGTCAATGAATATTTCGTACTCCTTAGCTGTGAATGTTTCTGGCCTTTTCTGAACTATGAATGGGTTTCTAATCCATGTATAATTTTTAAGCTTTTCATTCTCTTCATCTGGAAAATATAGTTTGATCAAGTTTAGAATATCTTCCAAATGTTGACAAATTTCATCACACAACATAATAAGGTCACTTGCATCAATGTCTCCATTAATTTCATCGCAGAAATCTTTAAGTATTGTGAAGCTATCTAGCTCACGAGAGCAATCATCAGTCCGATCTCAACAGTCAAACTCAACTAGTCTTTCTGGACCGGAGCATTTTGCGTTGCAACAAAAACTCAAATCGTAAAAACTAATTGAACAATTGAAGAACTTACTTACTGTTTTTATTGAATAGGCGAGTGCACTATATTGAGTTAACCGTTACAGATTTTTTTAGGTCATTAATTAAATAAATCTAAACTTTTCAGAGCAACAAATTAACTTTATGTAAATTAATAATAATTATAATTTTTTGTTAATATATATTAATTTTTAGCGGATTTATATTTATAATTCACGGAGCCCTTTGAGGTAGCTCGCGGAACCCCAGGGCTCCGCGGAGCACACTTTGAGAACCGCTGTACTAAACCATACCTATACCATGACTATACGTTGGAAAGCAAATTCATAACAAGTTTAACAATTAACACGATTAACAATTCCAATCACTTCTTTTTACACCTTGTTTTTACCAGGAGATTCAAATACGTTTGGTTATTTCCTATTCTAAAATATTCTGGATTTGTTGTGAACAAAGTGTTGTGTACCTAATAAGAAAACAAATAGAACATTCGTCCTTATAACTAACCAACGAACAACCAAATCGCATTTCGACAACGTTTACTCAAATTGCCACGAACATACAAAGGAACTGAACGGGAATTGAACTCTGGCTCAGACAACGACAAGGATGGATATTGAATAGCGTCAGTGATACTCAATAGAAGGGTTCTAACTCCTTAAACAGTGGTTCCACAATTTAAACACAGATAGTTTATTAAGAGACTAGCAGGGTGATGGATATTGAATAGTGCAATTTTTCTTATATATAGAATAGTTCGCAAGAGCAAGTTGTCTAAAAAACTTCTTTAAGGGCTCTGGAAAAACTTAATTAAAAACATTTACAAATCACTATTATTTATTACTTGCCCGCGAGAACAAGTACTCTAAAAACATCTAATCATGAGACCAAGTTCATTAAAAAGCTTGGGGATACCCAACGCAGCATTAAAACAGTCTTATACACGTTTAAGTGAACCAACAAACGTCCACCGGAGTGGATGAAGAGGAACGTCGTTGGATCTGCGATCGTTGGTTCAGTCCTTAAGTTGGATGGGGGACCGCTTGAGAATCTGTACATTCTGCTGTACAATTGGATGTGGGAAATTGAATATGCGCTCTCTAGTCTAGCTGTCCTTATAAAAGGTCATAGCCAAGATTTACCTGCAAAGCAAAAGTCTTTGCAATTAATATAAACTCTCTCTGACGAACTTAAGCGCAGGACTAAAGTCCCTTGCACTTAAAACACTTAAAAATTAAAATAAAACCATGGTACAGTTGCAACCGGATATCCGATTTTTGCATTTTTAAGTTTAATTATTTATTTGTTTACTTATTTGTATAAACTAACAAATTATAACTACATTTTATTCGTTTCTTATTGATATTTTTATGCCATATCATCATTATCATTAATAATTTCCTTCACGTAGCATCTCCTTCTTCTCAAGTATTATTTGATACTGTTTCTATAATGATATTCATACGTAGCGTAACGTATACGTTGCAGCCTCATAGCAGTAATCTTCAAAGTGAGTCCTAAAGCCCTTTAGGACCTCAGGATTTCAAAAATTTCAACCGCCGATCTCTATCTCATGTAGATTTTGAGATATGGTCTGTGGGAAGTTCTGATATGATAATATAAATATGAAATGTCACGGTTGGCTGATTTATTTCAATTTGTACTTACTCTGTACATCCCTCACATTATGGGTTCCAAGACTTGCGAGCGGATCAAGTCTGGACCCCCCCTATTAGTCCGCTAGCTGGTTGCTATGATTCTTGGAAGGATTAAGGGTTGTTCTATTAAACTCAACATTTTAACTAACCTACTTTAATTACGATTACGGTTTAAATATTTACTTGATTACACTAGACTTACAATTACGACGATACAGCTAAATCCAAATGAGACTTTCACACACACTAGACACACTTTCCACCAAACACTAATTTAACCACTACATGTTTTTAAATATTGTCTCTCCACTTTTTAGCTGGTCACTACACTAACGTTCATACGGAATTACTTTTTATTTTATTTCGACTCGCCCAAACACTCTAAATGTCTCTAACCCATGTCTCTTAAACACCAACTCCAAAACATGGTCTTAACCATACGACGGCTTAAAATCAACTACTTTTGTTTACATCTTAACGTTATGATGGTTTGCAATCTACTTAAAACGAGATCACCGTGGAAATGCTTACATCGCCCAACTGTTAAATGTCATTTAATACCTCTTGATTGTCGGTCTTGTACTATCTTAAAATTCATAATTTTTTGGTGATAACTCAGATAAATATCCCATTAGAAAATAGCCCAATTATCATATTTATATCTCAGACAGAATTTAATTATTATTTATGTGCTTATGGTTGACGTATATTTTTTTAACACAATAATTTACGATTCACTTTTCATGTTACATTGACAAAAGTGTCAAGTTGCAATAATAAACAATCTACCGTTATCTTAAATGCCCTTTCTAAGCAATAGATTATTTTTGTATCGTTTAACAGATTAAATATTTTACTCTAATTGAATCGTTATAATGAATTTATTTATGAAATTTTATTTATGAAATAATACCAAAATTACCTCCCTTACAGGTCTTTCGAAAATGAAATATTTAAAAATTTTCAAAACTACACGGATCAAATAGGCGTTAACTAAGGAGGGCCCTATTTTTTATCTAGGTAGAAAAAAGTCTGTAGATTTCAAAAATTCAAACTGCAGGTCCCTATATTTCATTGTTCTTAAGTTAGAATTTTTTAAAATTTAAATAAAATTGTTAAATTAAAAATTTCACAAACAAAAAATTTATTTGGGTATTGTTTAATAATATGTTCTGAGACCTTCTTGATCATCTCGCGAAAATTTGGACTTTACCTTAATTTTTCTTAGGAAAAGTAAAAAACCTAAGATGCCTATGTTTGTCTATTTTTAATTGACAGCCAAAAACACTACAATTTGTTCTCCTTTTATAGTTTTTCACAACTTCTATCGACATTGTAAGGAGGGGGACAAAATATGAAGTTTTGCCGCTGCATTTGATATACGAGGGACATAATAATTAAAGAGACAAATTGATGTAGAAAAATAAAAAAACGGTTTGTAGGAGGAGTTTGGTACTTCCATGACTTTAGGTTGGCATCACTGGGATGAGCTAAGAACACCTGACGGATAAAAATTGTTTTGTTTATAACCTCAAAATTGCATTTAACGATGGCGTATCCGCTTAAAGTTTCCACATTAGTTGAACAACGTTCAGTGATCCGGTTTTTGCTTTCTGAAGGTAAAAAACCGACTAAAATCTTTTATCGAATGACTTTACAGTATGGTGAAAGTTGTATGAATAGCGGAAATTTTTATAAGTGGATAGAACAGTTCAAAAATGGTCGAACCTCAGTGACTGACGAGCAACATCCTGGTCGGCCAGTTGAAGTGTCAACTCATTCGCTTGACACCCACATTGACGACATTATTCGTGAAGACATACTACTCAGACATGCTGATGAACAAAGTAAAGCCAGCAATGAGAGAAAAACGTCGCGGATCTCAAAGAAAAGGCGTGATATTGCTCCACGACAATACTCGCCCTCATACAGTCAAGCTGACCCAAGAATTCATTGAAAAAATGAGTTGGGAGATACTACCTCATCCGCCCTACAGTCCAGATTTGGCTCCCTCTGATTTTCATTTGTTTGGTCCACTCAAGGAGGCATTACGTGGAAAAAAGTTCAGCGACAACGAGGAAGTCAAAAAATTTGTGGGAAACTGGCTCAAACAACAAGACAAAGATTTCCTTGCATCAGGTATAAAAAAACTAATTAATCGTTGGGACAAGTGTATTAATATTCGTGGGGATTGTGCTCAGAAGTAGTAAAGTCTCATTTTGTAAAAATTATGTTTTTTTTTTCTTCATCAATTTGTCTCTTTAATAGGGGCTACGCATAAAATTTATATTTCTTTAAAACTACATTATTTTGATATGTTAATATTAGTTATGTCACCTAACAAAACAAAAATCACATTTTAATTAATATTATAGCCAAATTTTTTAATTAAAATATTGTAAATTTGAAATAAGCCGACCACGGCGCGAAGGTTGCCGAGTAAAAACGACTGAGTATGGCGTCAAACGATAGGGATTTCACGTCACAGATACAGCTACAACATAATCTTTACACGTGTGTATATTGTATTGTTCGAGAGTTTTGAATTTGTTTTTTAACAATTTTTCACGCATTTATTATTAAAATGGCAGATAAAGATTTTGTTAGGGCTCAGAGTGATAATTTACCCAACATTGATGCATTTATGCTCACAAACATAAACTTTACTTTTTTCTGAAATATCGGTTTTATTTCGCCCCGTAGCTTCCAGCCACAAATTTCGCCTTTTCTGTTGTTTTTCGCCATCAGGTAATGATATAAATTGTTTTTTTGGATTTCTAGTTGAACTAATTGTGCACATCGGTACTAAACAATATTTTCGATTATGTTTCGAAGTACTGGGGCCTGGATCTTCCATATTTTATATATTTTAATATAAAATTTAATTCGGTAAACATGTATAAATTGTTTTTATAGATTTTATTTATATATTTATATTTATATAACTTTATTTTAATTAAAATCACTCTAACTTTAAATAACCTATAAAAGTTATACAAACAAATAAGTTCAGAACAGACTATGTACGCTGGGTAGGCTAGTAGTGTCATGCGTCAGTTAGAAGGGGTATGACGTCACACGTCGTTTTCGCGCGCTACATACATTTAGATTTTTTTAAGCCTTCAAATTTAAAAAAAAAAAAAATTAAAAACTGTTTTTTATGTTTATATGCAACAAGAGGAATATAACAAAAAAATTTAAAAAAATCATGCCTATCCCCTATTATTCAATGTCTCTCGTATAATCATAGGTTCAACTCGGGTTTTAATATTACATACAGATAGACAGACGTTCCAGATAAATCCTTATAATAACTTATGTTTACTATCTTCTCGTTTATAATTTATTAAAAGGTGATAGTCGTAAAATGTATTAAAAATGTTGTCGTGTAGCAGTGGGAAGAAATAAACAAAAGAATGTTAAAGAAAGGTAGAACAGGGGTTTAAACAATGTCTTGGAGAACAAACGGTGCATGGAAAACGGAAATGAACAAGGCAGGTGGTCGTGATGTATATGTACCTCACACAAAACACGAGATTCATAGCTTCAAATCGTTGGATTCCAGAACACAGATCGCACTGCACGGAAATACAGCCTCTGCTTACAAACAGGGTCGGTCTTAAGAAAAGTTGGGCCCTATTAAAAGTAACATTTTACAATTATTAATGTTTCTTACAAGATGTATTAATAGTACAGGAAATGAAGCATTTTGGCTCGCAATTTTTTCGTCCAGCATGGAATTACGTGAAATTTTCACAGAAGGTAGGGAATAGCCCAAGGATCATTTTCTACATCATACCGGTGTACGCTAAAACCTTGGGGGTGGTTGCCACCCCATCTCGGGGGTGGAAATTTTTCATTACATTTTAACTATATGAATCGATGGGAAAAGTAATTCTAAGAAAAAAATGTTCTTTACGTTTTCTTCGTAAAATTAATATTTTTTGAGTTATTCGCGGTTGAAAGTAACAGTTTTTCGACGAAAAAATCGATGTTTTTAAAAAGTTTTTTGCGAATAACTCGAAAAATATGCGTTTTATCAAAAAAACTGTAGAAAGCAAAATTGTAGCTTTTGAAAAAACAAACAAAACTATATTTTTATTATTTTTCTACGAGCAATACGAACCGGCATGTTAATGGTTAACTTTTTTTCACCAAATGCATAATTTGAAAGATTCAAAGTCAAATAGCATGAAAAATTTGCATTTTTCGAGGAAAACTCATCTTTTTTAAAGTATTTGATTAGACCTTTCAAAAAAAAAAAAAAAAAGTCTCTAGTATAAAAATTAAGCGACTTATGATCAAAATAAGGTCGGTACCTACTTTTTTCTACGAAAAATCAGTGAAAACAACCCCCTATTTACCCCTCTAATTAAAATTGATCCTCACTCTTCTGTGGTTCTCTTCATATATGTATTTTCAGTACACCCAAGAAGTTTGACCAATTTAAAATGCCTAATTTTAGAAAAATTGGAATTTAAAGAAAAAACGAGTTTTTGCGATTTCGTATTTTTCACCCTTTTTTTCAAAATATCTCCGAAATTACTGGAGATACGAAAAAAATGATAGAGCACAAAATTGTAGCCTTTTTATTGACTTAAATTTCCCTGTGTATATATTTTCTGTACAGTGAATATTTGGCGAGATATAGCCGTTTAAAACCTCTATTTACAAGCGAACACCACCTTATTCGAGCCTTTCAAACTCACCCCATTTAAAAACTAAGAAATCTTAAAGAATTTAATTTACATAGTCTTATAGCTCTTGAAAAGCCCTACAAAATCGTTTTTGAAAAAACTTTCTATCACTAAAAATGAAGGAGCTATGTTTAAAAAACAAATACAATTTTTTTCGAAACATTCGAATAGCACGTTTCGGAGCGATTTTTTGTATATCAAGCT
This sequence comes from Liopterus haemorrhoidalis, assembly GCA_963971575.1. Classification (NCBI taxonomy): domain Eukaryota; kingdom Metazoa; phylum Arthropoda; class Insecta; order Coleoptera; family Dytiscidae; genus Liopterus; species Liopterus haemorrhoidalis. The sequence continues at coordinate 34,987,564 of OZ020620.1, read as the reverse complement.
CTAACAAGGGTGGGTTTTTAAGGGTTGAAACATTAGAAATTGTATTCAAAAGCATGAAACAATTATTATTCAACTAATCCAAACCAAATTTTACCCATCTTAAGGTTTACAACGTTATTTTATAATTTTTGACAATTAGGGGTAGTTTTCACCCTTAAAAAATAAACAGTGCCCATGAGCATGATATAAAATTTGAAGTAGAGGGTGAGACGAATCTAATTTCAAATTTTGGTGCAAATCGATGCAAGATGAAATCAATTTTTAATCCAACAAGGGTTGATTTTTAAGGGTTGAAACATTATGAAATTGTATTCTAAAGCATAAAACGATCCATATTTAGCTAATACAAACCAAATTTTACCCATATTAAGGTTTAAAATGTTATTTTATAATTTTTCACAATTAGGGGTAGTTTTCACCCTTAAAAAACAAAAAGCGTACAACGGAACAATGTAGAAAATGAACTAGAGGGTGAAATGAGCCTAATTCCAAATTTTTATCCAAATCGATGCTGGACGAAAAAATTGCGAGGTTTTGTCATTTTTTGAGCTTCATTTCCTGTACTATAATCAGTGACGGCTCCTGAGTACGCGCTGCGGAGCTGCAGCTCTTACTTGAAAATAATATAAAAACAAATCTTTTTTGAACTCAAAATGTGTTTAACATAGTAATTGTGGTGTGAAAATGCTTTTTTTAAATATATTTTGAACATTGAATGCTATTGTTTCATAAATATTTACAAGTTTCCTTTGAATAAGTTTACGTCGCGCTGCTTATATCCTAGCGTCAAGGAAAGTGCAAATGTAGGCTTGTAAAGGGGTAGCGGTGCGTAGGCAGTAGTGATAAACTGGTGGGGATCGGAGCTAGAATGCTGTTAGCGTCACATTAACCCAAGCTTGACCAAATGGGGTGTATGACACCCCAGTATATTAATAGTGGAAATGATGTTTCTGTTGACAATATTTATGAATTAGTTAATATTTAACAATAATTTAATTTTTAATCGACAAAAAAATCAAAAACACCATTTACAAAAAAATATGTCTACATTATATTTGGCAACAGCGCATTTCGAACGAATTATGCTTGAGAAATGAGAAAGAAATTGTCTCCCCCACCAAAATACATAGACCAATCAGAGAGCTAGCTAAATTAGTATGTGTGAGAGCCTGTGTGAACGAGAGATGCAATGTTGTCAGTCAACACGAGACTCAACTAGAAGTATGATGCAATTTAGGAAAGAAATTGGCGTGATTTTGACTTTTATTGAAAAAATTATTAAAAAAGCATTAAATAATTACTTTGAAAAACTTTTTTTTTTTGTAATATTGTTCTATAGGTTTGACAGCATCTAACTGTATAAATTTTACCTTATTTTAATTGATATTAAATGAGAAAAGCCTGGGGTATACTACACCCCACTTGGTTGGATGAGTATATTTTGGTCAATTACGGGTTAACAGTGATCACAGTACTATGAAATTATTGAATGTATTTATTTAAGTCGTAACTGAAATCGCTATACCTATATTATCTCTAAAAATTTATTGTTTAGGTAGGTATTAATAATTAATATTTTCTAACTTTTTCTTTTAAATTTATATAAGTATCTTAGCTTAACAAATACGTTTCGTATTTTAGATTATAAAACAATAGGTTTAAAAAATTAATACTGTCAAATCATTATTGGAAATTTCATTTAACAGACGAACGTTAGAAGAAAAATTGATATGAAAAAATTGGGGCCACCCACACCAAATTTAAATATTTCGAAAAGTGCAAAAAGCAAAAATTATAATTATAAGAGGCAATTCAACAGAGTCTTATGTGATAAAACGTTGTGGTTAAACACCTAAACCTATCCTTGTATTATAATTTGCAGCTCTGGGTCCCAAAAAGTCACGAACCGCCACTGGTTTTAATGGTATATTTCAGAAATCATCTTCAGCAGGGTCGTTGATACACGACAGAAGCTGGGCAAATTAACAAGGTCCTGGCAGACTTTTTGAATTATTTTTCTAAAAAAGCACTATCCAATTTTATTATTTGTAATTTTGTTAACTAATTTCTTTAATTTCTTAGTCAGTAATTGTAATCCGTAATGAGAATTGAAATAATAGTGTTTATAGATTTGGGCCAGACGCGATTTGACTGCACACTCTGTTTATGTATTTAGCTGTCATCAGTTATCAGAATTTTTCGGCCCCTTTATGGCTTTCCTGTCCACGGAGACCAGTTTAAGAATTACACAACATTAGTCGTAAACGACAAAGATGACGACATACTGTCAATTAAGGCTGCTGCCGCAAACTTGGAAGCGATCGAATGGTTTGAGGTAAATAATCTGCATTTGAACAAAGAGAAAACTAAGAGCATGATCTTCACATCCAACAGAAGAAATCCCAGGTCCGACACCGGAGACTTTCTGGGCCTACGTTTGGATTCTGGATTAACATGGAAATGTCACATCGATAGATTAAGTGGAAAATTAAACAAAGCCATTTATGCCATACGACGAGTAAGGAAGATATCGAATCAAAAATTAGCCCAAACAACATACTATTCGCTATTTCATTCAGTCATGGCCTATGGATTGTCAATCTGGGGAAGTTCACCAAAGGCCGAAATGATATTTCTACTTCAGAAGAAAGCTGTCAGGGCCATTGTAAATGCACCAAAAACAGCATCCTGCAGACCAATTTTCAAGGAGCTGAATATACTTACGCTTTATGCGCAGTTCATATTTCTGCAAGCCACGGAAATAAAGAAAATATGTGGAAATCTTTGTATGCGCAAAGAATCGCATATTCACAACATAAGATCCAAAGAAAATTTAACTGTGCCACAATCACGACTTGAAGTTACGAGAAGGATGAATATTGGGTTCAATATTTTCAATAAAATCCCAGCCCATGATAGAAATATAAATGCGAAGAAATTCAAATATATTTTTAAAAAAGTCCTTGCCAAACAAGCCTACTATTCTGTTCAAGAATTTCTAAATGAATAACTTGTATTTATTGTATTTTTAAATAACTGTTTTCTTTTAAACATTGTTTTCATATAATTTTTTTTTGACATAACTTGTAAATTACTTTTAAGTTGAATAAAGGATTATTATTATTATTATTATAGTAAAGGAGAATTTACTTGACAGATAGATCGATTGAGATCCGATAAAGAAATATATATCTATTTCACACAGTTTTATGTAAGATGTCAAGAACGTATTTCGGCTTCTTACTGTAACGTACGTTCATAGTTTTTGTCTTTTTTTATTATATTTTAATATGGTAACTTCAACATATGTCCCTTTGTATACACGCGCGGGCATTCAGCATTCCCACCACTAGATGGGATTTTATTTCTAGCTTTGTCTGTGAACAAATAATATGGCTCTATTCAAATATGGAAATTTTATTGCTATAGTTCTCTCCCATTGAACCATTGCTTTAATTAACCGTCATCTGTCAACTAAAGTCTCCTTTACTATATCCAAATATACTAATATGCTTGTAAAAATAAAGTAGTACATCTTACCTGTTAAATATTGACCAAGTGGACTAGTCCAGGTCCAGTCCGGACTTCCCAGTCTCCTAGAGAAGAGACACTCCAGGTGAAGAGTACTTCCAGGATATACTGCAAGGATTCCCGAAGGCTCAACTGACGCTGAACCAGCTGGGATTCGAATAAGAATCGTTGGTGGGGCATCCTCTGCAATAAAATGTGATTATAATGTGATTCTTGATATATAAGATCCTGGTTAAACATTTTCTTTAAAATTCAAAATGAATTAAAATGTTTATTATATAAAGTTGTTTATATTATTTTATTGCAAATAGGCGACGGATTTGAAAATATGAGATCATTTTCTTCAATTTTTGAATTTTTAGATGGTAACTAAGCCTTATAAAAAACATTAAAATAAATCAAATCAACAAGCGCCAATCTATGGTGGGCTTTAATATTGTGTCTAATAAAGTACTTGTATAAAATACATTCTAGCAGCAGAGTAGAAATAACTTGGCCTAATATTTTCTAATGCCCGGTTTTACAATCGACTGTTAAGTCTCTGGCCAGAGCCGCAGTAAGGGGGGGGGGGGGGCTGGCGCACTAAGGAAAAGGGCGCCACATTGCGAACGTGAGGACCTTTTTTTTTCTCTTCGCTTGGATTTTGGGAGGTGAGGACCTTTTTTTTGCTCACCACTTGGAATTTAGGAGGTGAGGACCTTTTTTTTGCTCATCATCTAGATTTTGGGAGGTGAGAATCTTGTTTTTGCTTATCACTTACATTTATTTGCCAAGGGCGCCAAAACGCAGTTTTACCCCTAGCGCAAGTTTTCCTTACTGCGGCTCTGTCTCTGGCTAGTGGTTACCGTGGAAACATATGGTAATTATTATATTGCAAATATGTCGTTAGCCATTGATTTGAGTTAACCAACAGGTAACCATGAATTGTAAAACCGACCCTAACAGAGATATTATTTATCATGACCATGGAAACATTACATATAAGAATGAAAAAAATTTATATATTTTTTGAATTTTCCTTCAATTTATTATTTGCTGACGATTTGAAGTTCTATAGAGTTATTGAAACGACAACAGATTGTTATAAAATGCAAGAAGATCTATTAAGACTTCATAAATGGTGCCTAGAAAATTATATGAGCTTAAATATTGATAAATGTTGTGTGGTCAACTTCACACGTAATAGAAATATATTGAAATTTAACTATGGTTTAAATGGTATAAATTTAATAACCAAGACAACAATCAGAGATTTAGGCATACTTTTCGATTCTAAGCTATTGTTTAATGATCATATTGACAACATAAGAAAAAATTGATGTGAAGTGTGAATATTCACACATTTCAGGGTTTCGCAGGTATATAATAAGTGAAGGCGGTATGCTGAGTGTGTAGGACAAATTTTACTTTGTAGTAATCACGGCAAAATGAACGATATTTTTAAAATAATTTATCGTCTGTTAATCATATAATAAGACTGGTTATTAAATTTACGCTCATAAAAATTAAATACAACATTTGTCAAAATATAACTAGAATTTTGACAAAATAATTTCAACATAATAAAAATGCAAAAAAAAAAACAGAAAAAATAAAATTCACTCCGAACTCGAACTCGAAACCCTTTGTTTTCCAGCCAGTTTAAGAGCGCTCTAAGGCATGTAGCCATCGCACGCTATGCATGTGAGTGTCTTACATTGGTATAACTTTTGTACTTTGTGAACCAAAAACTACAAAAAATGCGTTATTTTCCAAAAACATAATCTGATCAAAAATTCCTGTTGTACTATTTCGGTTCACACCAATATACATTACTTTGAATTTTTTTAGATTTTTAGTTTAAACCATCTGGGCTACAGGGTGTGGGACAAAATTTTTTTTGTACATTTTTGGCAAAAATCGCATCAAAATAATTTATTTTGCAAAAATAAAAATTTGATCGTTAATCCACGTACTAAGGGCTTTCATTTGAAACCCTACTCAGAATTTAAAAAAATTTTTTTTGTTTTCGATGAGCACATATTTGTTTATATTTTTAGGGGGCATGTTTTTTAGATGTTTTAGTATTTTTCCTATGTGCGGGTCAAAGAGTTGTATAAGCATGCCAAATTTCAACTCTCTAGGTTTAGCCATTTGGCTACAATTTTTACCGAACAGACAGACAGACAGACAGACAGACAGACAGACAGACAGACAGACAGACAGACAGACAGACAGACAGACAGACAGACAGACAGACAGACAGACAGACAGACAGACAGACAGACAGACAGACAGACAGACAGACAGACAGACAGACAGACAGACAGACAGACAGACAGACAGACAGACAGACAGACAGACAGACAGACAGACAGACAGACAGACAGACAGACAGACAGACAGACAGACAGACAGACAGACAGACAGACGACAAAATGACGGTATAAGGGTTTTTTGGTCATACCTACAAAACCCTAAAAAGGCTTATAAACTCTTAGGTTTTGTACTTAGCCCTTTCACACGAAAGAAACTTTAACATTGTTATTTAATTCCATAGTATGATCTCAATTAGAATATTGCTCAGTCATTTGGAATCCAATGTATGATAAAAATATTAATTTAATAGAATCTGTTCAGAAAAAATTCATGTCTACAGTTTGTTACAAATTAAATATTGGCTACTCTACTTACTTAAATACCTTGCAATTACTTAATTACGAATCTTTACAAAACAGAAGATACCAGACCGATATGATATTTCTTTTTAAAATAGTTAATAATTTAATCGATTCCCAAACATTTATTTCAAATATCAACTTTTTAGCTCCCGTTAAATCTACCAGATCAAGCGCACTTTTTAAATTACCAAAATGTCACACTAACTGTTACAAAGCCTCACCTATTAATAGACTTATGTCAACTTATAATAATAATTTTCTACATTTGGACTTATTTAGCTTATCCCTGCAACAATTTAAAAACAAAATAAAATCCAATACTTAATTTCTAAGAAACATACGTATTGTAGTTTATTTTTTCTTTTTTTTTTAAATATTATTGTTATTAATCTAAATTAATGTGTACAAATATGTAAAAAAAAATGTAAGATATGTAACACAATTACAATAATTCGTGGAAGCCAGTTATAGGGTCTACTGTTGGCTTTCCTTAAAAACTGTAAAATAAAAAAAAATAAAAAATAGATACTTACAAAAAATTACGAAAAATACTACTTTACCGTCTTAAGAAGACAAATTTAAGAAAATGACTGCATAAAAAAAGCATAGAAACTGAATCGAATGTATACTAAAAAGGATAATGTCCATGGTTGATGGCCCTACGTCCTTCACAGGAGTAGTATAGTAATAAAATGTAACCTATATTTAAGATATGGACCTTACGTTATTCTACAGAGAGAATTTCTCTCGTTATGATCTTATCTTTAAAATTAAATGTTAGATGTTACATTTGTAGGAATGATAGACAGTTTTTGTGCGATCAATCATCGTTGATGTCCTTAGAAAGGAGATCATAGCCATTTTGATCTGATCGAATCGAACAAACATTCTTAATGTTCAGTCTTTTATCTTGTTATATCAGTCATAACACAAGAGATATCATCTCAATGGACCAAAAAATACCATCTCTACAATAGATAACTGTTAAAGACATATCGAGCTCTTTGCGCATGCCCTTGGTTTAATAATAATACTTCTTCCGTCCGAAAATATGGTATACATCAGTGTTTCTCAACCTTTTCTGGCCTGGGATCCCCCCGAAATTATGTAAATATTGTCTGCGGCCCCCCTATACTATGGTGTATCACGATAAAGAGAACACACATTTTTTCGAAAAAGCGACGTGTGAGCAGGTTGGGAAAAATTTAGAACTAAAATTTATCCACAAAATTGAATGGTAGTATTGAAATTTTCCGGAAAAAATCGGAAGTACAGGATATCAAGGACAATTTCGATTTTTTAAATGGGAACGTATGTCATATTGGATATCTTTGGATAGAGCTTTCGTTACAAAAAGGCTGCAAGTCACAAATTATGGAAGCAGTGGAACATAGCCAACTCCGCTGCACGTATTAGTCCACAGGGTGACGAGCAAGACACTGACGCCAAATTCTTGCAACGAGAGTGAAGCCAAGCAAGCAGTCACCATGTGAGTGGAAGAAGATTTCTCCAGGCTTCTCGACTCCCGGATGGGTAGTCCCCGCCTCGGAGATAGGTCCAAGCCGATCCTGGCCAACACGGGATGGACCGAAGACTTCCCCAACTCCATGGACCAATTCAAACTATATTTTGAAAATGTGATATACATATTTAATAAATTTGTTATGTTGAAACCAGGAGTTGTGTCTCAATCTAACCACCCACGTGACAATATTGCGCGAAAAAATCTCAATATATTGATGGGAATCGAAGTAGTTTAAAAGTACTTTTTCGGTAAGCTTACCTGTGAAATTTGTCAGCATTGTTGTAGGTACACAGGATGGCAGTTTGTTAGACCAGACACCATTAGTGCACCTTGGAGAAGAGTCGCCCAATAATTTGTAGAGCCCTAGTTCACGACATCGCACCTTAAGACGTGCGCCGTGAGGAAAGGACCAACCTTCGGCCTGAAACAAATGTTAAAAATATTAGTTATGTTAAAAAATTGACGTAGAATACGTCTTTGTCCGCAATTTTATTGGGGGGAGGGTTGTCTGATAGAAAATTGCTCAACTGTATCATTAAATCGGCTCTTTCGAATAGTAGTAATAATCTTTATTCATGCCTTTCGGCTTCGAATTAAGTACATTTCATACATACATTTTTTCCAAACCCATTAATTGTATAATAACCAAAACTCACAAAAATTCATTTAAAAGAAAAAAAAAACAAAATAAAAAGATATATATATATATATATATATATATATATATATATATATATATATATATAAACAAAAAATCCAAAAAAAATCAGAAAATGTCACATTGCTTATATTGCATAACAAAAGTTTTTTTTTTTTATGAAAAAACATCAGTCTTTTGGCTGCTGGGCGTGAGTTTCTCTTCTATTCTTCACCTTCCTCATCCATTTTATACCACTTCCGGATTCCCCAAGTACCTTTTCCAGTCGCCCTGGATCTTCCCCTATTCCCGGGCAGCATCGCAAGTAGTAGAGAGTTTCTGGCTGTTCCCCGCATGTCCTACATTTCCTTTCTTCCTCTTTCTTCCAGAATTGGTTGTCTGCTGCCTCATTCCCGCATCTGAACCTCGCTATGAGATTCTGATGTTTGTTAGTTTTGATCAGGTACTCTGGTAAGGTTGTTCCTTGTATCCTATAGTAGTATTTGTTGTACCTTGTTGTGTCGATCCTGTTTTGTCGCTCTTGGTCTTGAATTTCTCTGTCTCTTTCCGTCAGCATCTGCAGGAAATCCTCTCCTTCTTCTTGCATCCTCTTTATTTCTTCTAATCCATATCCGTTCCTCTCGTAGTATTTCCTTCTCTCAGTGCCCCAATTTGTTTGGCTATTTCTTTCCCTTTCTTTTCAGCAATTTTCTAGGATTTTATTACTACTTAATCTTATTCTCTGTTCATATTTTGCGGCTCTGGCTCCGGTGTTTATTCCAATTTTGTCCCTCTTTGTTTCGGTCATCACTATGTAGCTAGGGGTCTGTCTGTCTAGTTGTAGCGTCCACTTAATGTATATTTCCTGTGTTCTTTCTATCTCTTCATGTTCTCTCCACCCCCATATCTCTGATCCGTAAAGGAGAATTCCCTTTACCAACTTGTCATATAGGAACATCCTCTTCTGGAAATCCGTTCTAAATTTCTTTTCTCCTACACTCCAAACTTGACCCATAGCGTTCCTTGCTTTTTTCTGTCTTTAATATGTTTTGAATCTCCATTGTTTTTTTGAAAAATATAACCCAGATATTTGATTTCCTTTACTTGCTCCAATTCGTTTTCTCCCCATTTCCATTCTTCTTTCTTTTCCCTACCTCCTCCTTTTCTGAACTCTATTACCTTTGATTTTTCCGAACTCAGTCTCATGTTCTTACTCTACAAGTACCTTTTAATCCTTTTGAGCACGTCTTTCAGTTCAGCTGCACTTCTGGCTATTAGCACCATGTCGTCAGCGTACGCTAAAGACCACACCTTCGTGCTTCCTACTTTTATACCTCCCGCCTGCCACTTTTTTAACACATCTTCCAGGTCTGAATATATCCAGTGTCAATTATGTTGGCAAGCACATCATTACCTTAATGTGGAACTTTCTGACTAGTTCCTCTAGCCATACGCATTGGTCAAAGGATATAGGAGTGTCTAGAGTTTCTTGTCTATGCATACGCAACCCTAGACATTTCTATATCTTATTCTATTTGTAAATTCTTAGAGAATAAAACTGCAAAATATTATTCATATCGGTCAAAGAATATAAGAGTGTCTAGAGTTTCTTGTTTATGCCTACGAAACTCTCGATGAAAATATGAAGAATCAATTGCGTTGCGCGTAAATTATCAGTTGATATTAGAAAATTAGCAAATAATAGAAACAAACAAATTTCACATTAAAATTTAATTTAATGATATTAAAGAAAATTATTAAAGGATATAAAATATAGTAGTGTGATTAATTTATCCTGTTTATATGCGCGGCCAATAATCGACCAATAAGATTTTTTTGAGCCCAGTAAACGATTTCGGTTGGTCATCACTGCCCTAGACATTTCTATATGTTATTTTATCCGTAGATTTTTAGAGAATAAATCTGCAAAATATTATTCATATCGGTTGAAAGCTATAGGAGTGTCTAGAGTTTCTTGTTTATGCCTACGAAATTGGACGAATCATCACGAATGGACGGGATAAGCTCATTATTATATAGGGATTCTAATTAAATCCGGCTTCACGTATAAATGAATGTAATTTATCGAAATAAATTATTACTATACACCAGTGGCGGAGCAAGCGGTGGGGGGGGGGGGCAAAACTGATCTGGCCCCCAGTTGCCCCCCCAGCATTGTTTGGATAAAAATGTATTTTAGAAGTGAGGATCTTTTTAGGGTTTTGTAGGTATGACCAAAAAACCCTTATACCGTCATTATGTCGTCTGTCTGTCTGTTCGGTAAAAATTGTAATCAAACGGCTAAACCTAGAGAGTTGAAATTTAGCATGCTTATACAACTCTTTAACCCGCACATAGGAAAAATAGTAAAACATCTAAAAAACATATCCCCCTAAAAATATAAACAAATATGTGCTCATAAAAAAAAATATTTTTTTAAAATTCTGAGTAGGGTATTAAATGAAAGCCCTTAGTACGTGGATTAACGATCAAAATTTTATTTTTGCAAAATAAATTATTTTGTTGCGATTTTTGCCAAAATTGTGCAAAAAAAATTTTGTCACACACCTGTAGCCCAGATAGTTTAAACTAAAAATCTGAAAAAAATCTAAATAATATACATTGGTGTGAACCGGAATAGTACAACAGGAATTTTTGATCAGATTAGGTTTTCGGAAAATAACGCATTTTTTGTGGTTTTAACTAAAATATGTTAAATATTTAATTCGCTATGTAACACAATAGTTCAGTAGCTCTAGTAGCATAGTTGGTTTTGTCATGTGCCTTGTAATTTGCAAACTAGAGTTCAAATCCTGTTAATTTTATTTTTTCTGTTTTTTTTTACTTTTTAATTTTGTTTAAATTATTTTGTCAAAATTCTAGTTATATTTTGGTAAATGTTGCATTTAATTTTTAAAAGCGTAAATTTAATAACCAGTGGGAAGTGTTGAAATTATAATTTAATTCTGTTTGACGAAATCAGAGGGCGGGGCTTATGATTTAAGCAATGGAAGCCATAGGCGCAATTTTCAAAATCTTAATGAACCTTACTATATAAAAAAAATACTGCACATCTTTCGAAACTTAAATAATGGTAATAGGCATTCGATTTAAAATTCATAAAAAAATGTTTTGACATAAAATTTGTTTTGGCATCCCAAATAATCATCATTCAGTTACTAAATTCCTGCAAAACCCAGAAATATGTGAAAATTCGCACTTCACATCATTTTTTTAGGTCATCACTTGGATTTGACCCCCCAAATTTTACTAAAAAAATTTCTGCCCCCCCCCATATTTTAAGAGCTATCGCCGCCGCTGCTACACAAAAACCACACTGTCACAATACGATGCTGACGTATTCTAAATTGCGGATGCGTCCTTTTATTTGTCCTTAAAAATGTACGACACTGTCTCTGGTTGTAATAATTTTTTAGTTAGAAATACAACTTCATACAAGAGTAGTAGTGTGTTCATTTTGCATTAAAGTAATGGATCTGTTGGAAACAAATCTCTGGAGAGCCAGAACTTTTGTAAAACAAAAAACATGCACAAAACAATTTCTTGAATAAGAAATTGTGGCAGAGATGATGAAAATTTGCTACAATATACATATTTTATCAACAAGGAAGAAAAGAAAAAATTCCTCCGGATACACAAATACGAGGTTTGCCTCTTATATTTCGGGATTGCGCTAAATTAGTGCTGCCATCTTGCAACTGATGGTTCTATCGTAAAGTTTGATATTTTTGACGCTATATGTACTCAGAACATTTTGACGTTCAAGCCCTATTTGTGTTGTTTACAGTAACATGAAAAAAAATTCATCTCGGATAAAAATGGAATTAAATCGTGAACATTTGCTAGCGATTATTCTTTACAACTTTCGACGTTGATTAACCCAACAACAGTGCATCGATGAACTTAATTCAATTTTTAGCGATGAAGCACCATCAAGGACTACTGTTTATCGATGGTTTGCCGACTTCAATTGTGGCTGTAGTTCGTTTAAGGACGAATTTCGTGCAGGTCGTCCAAAATCGGTAGTTTTTCCGGAAAATATTGATGCTGTGCGTGAACTGATACTGCAAGATCGTCCTGTGACTTATCGTGAGATTCAGGTATCCTTGGGCATTAGTGGGACCAGCATACATTCACTATTGCATGAACACTTAGCCGTCAAAAAGATTTGTTCGCGTTGGATGTCACATAATTTGACAATCGCAGTGGAAAAAGCCTCAATCGGAGTGGAAAAAGTGCTTGGAAAATTGGTTCAAACGCATGCAAAAGTGTATTGATTTTCATGGAGAATATTTTGAAAAACAATAAAGCCACTTTTGTTGATAAATAATTGTTTTTGATCTCAAATCCCGAAATATAAAATGCAACCTTCGTACCTACGGACATAATTCATCAAACATATAAGAATGAATTCAAAAGGTGGAAATAATATGATTTTAGGCTCGTCTACAACTTTAACTACGAATGTAACTTGCCATTTCCAATAACTTGAAACATTTTTAAAACAAAAATAATCTACCATATATTATTTCTAATATTTTTCCATTTCCATTACGTTCCTGTCATTTTCAATTTATCTTTCCATAGATAACATTTCTGAATTATGACGGGTCACTAATCTTACAAAAAAAAAATCTGCTGGACGTGAATACTTATTTGTTTAATACAGACTTTCCAACAATGTTACGTTTTTCGTCGCTCGAACTATACCAATGATTCTCAATCGAGGATACGCGTATTCCCAGGGGTAAGCGCTTTTTCATTTAGGGGTACACGAAAAAAAAAAAAAAAAATAGTAGTGGCGGAAAAAGATACATATATTAACAATGAAAGATTATCAATAAGTTGAACCTGATTTCAAAAAACTCTGTGCCTCAAAACCAAAATAAGGTTCGCACTAAATATTCGTTAATGTTAAAATTCAAATCTTTACATTATTTATTTGTGTAATTTGTAATGTTTAACTTTATATTTAATTATAATGATGACTTATAAATTAAAATTATTATCAGAAAAATAATTATTTTAAAAAATATTTGGTTTTGATGATAGTAAGTAAGAAAAATGTGACTTTCTTTTTTAGTTTATTTATTTTTTTTATTTATTTTTTTAATTTTTGTCAATTTTGATGAACGCCAAGAGGTAACCAATTATAGGCTTCCACGGTTTACATTATGAATATAAAAGTGGCACAAAAGAAATACATGTGTACAGTATGTTACATAGAAAGAAATACAATACGAGAAAATACAGTAATATACAGTCCTTAATTAATAATTTTATTTATTATTATTTTTTCAATGCTTTATTAGTTTTTTACGTTTTAAATTTTCAAATATGTAAATATATTGCAGTGAGTAAAACACGCTTTGGTAAAAATTAATATTTTTTACCAAAAATTACCGGCCGAGTTTGGTCATGCATATCAACGCCACTAGGTGACAACTTATTTGTGTAAATTTAAAATTGGTTCGAAATATTTAAAATATTTTGGTAAAAATTACAAATTGATACAGTCTGTTCCAACCGGTTATGCGGAACTAAATGGGAATTTAGTTCTTTTAGGTTGTCACGAGAAGGGACCTTGCTTGGGTTATTTCATTTTTCACGTTGGGATGTCAAAATTTAAAATTCCAACAATGAAACGAATGACATATGTCAAAATTAAATATTTTTTTTACGTATTTTAATGACAAAAAAATAAATAAATGGGAAATTTGTATTAAGAATGACACAAAAAATCAAAATATAAAGAAAATGACATTTTAAAATGATATTAACCTTAACCAAAAAATGTTTATTGTAAGTATGATTTACAAAGCTTAAACAAAACGGCCGAAAGGCACGATTTAAACGATGAAAGTAACTAGATTGCAAAATCTAGTTCCGCTTAACCGTTTGGAACAGACTGTACATTCAATATTTTGCACCTTTGAAATTGTCTGTCATGTTGGTATTAAAACATGGTAAAAAATTCTTCATAAAGATAAATGATATCTTAGTTATAAGCTGTTGTAACTTTTGTAAGACCACACTAGATCTGGTTATTTTGGTTACTTTTATGGTGCGTTACTGACTTTAAATGTCAATTAAAAATATTCCTTACGCTGTAAAACCGACTTTAGGTTGATAAGGTTATGATCATTTTAATTAAGATATCATTTTTCATTATGACATATGTCAAATGGATCGACATTTTAAAAAAGTGACGTTTTTTAATACCAACATGACATACAGCTTCAAAGGTGCAAACTATTGAAAACAAAATTCCCTCTTAGTTTGTTCTTACAAAAGTGAACAATTTATATAATGATCATAACCAACACCGGCCGACCGACGTAGCGTAGTGGTAACACATGTGCTCTGCGTTGCGAAGGTCTCGGGTTCAAATCCCGTTAAGGCATGGAAATTTTCTCACATAAAAAAAAAAACAAATCTGAAGTAGGTTTTACACCGTAAGGAATATTTTGAAATGACAAATTTACATTTAAAAGTCAGTACTACACTATAAAAGTAACCAAAATAACCAGATCTGGTTTGAGATATAGTGTAAGAACGCTTTTTTCCGTGTGTGTATTTTTCCGTATGCGCTTTTTTCCGTGTGTGTATTTTTTCATGTGCGCTTTTTTCCGTGTGCGTATTAATGCGTGTTCGTTTTTTCCGTGTACGTATTTTTATATTATATAAGAAATTGGAAAATTTATTTTAATAAATATATTTTATATTTAGTGTCCCACATCATTTTTAGTTTTAATACTATAAATGTAATGCACTGAGTGAAAATGAATCGTTTTCCCATCTTTAAAAGTTAAGGAATAAATAATTCGGAGTAATACTCATTATTTGTCCATTTTTTAATAATGGGCGAAGAGTTGATTCAATTTAAATTGGATGAAGTAAGGCGTATGGCTAGAGAAAGAAGTCTGAGGTATCGAGCAAGTTCCAAATTAAGGTATAAGCTGTTCACTTTTGTAAGAACAAACTAAGAGGGAATTTTGCTTTCAATAGTTTGCATCTTTGAAACTGTATGTCATGTTGGTATTAAAAAATTTCACTCTTTTAAAATGTCGATCCATTTGACATATGTCATAATGAAAAATTATATCTTAATTATAATGATCATAACCTTATCAACCTAAAGTCGGTTTTACAGCGTAAGGAATATTTTTAATTGACATATAAAGTCAGTAACACACCATAAAAGTAACCAAAATAACCAGATCTAGTGTGTTCTTACAAAAGTGAACAGTTTATATAGCCGGTTCACTTTTGTAAGAACAAACTAAGAGGGAATTTTGTTTTCAATAGTTTGCACCTTTGAAGCTGTATGTCATGTTGGTATTAAAAAATGTCACTTTTTTAAAATGTTGATCCATTTGACATATGTCATATTGAAAAATGATATCTTAATTATAATGATCATAACCTTATCAACCTAAAGTTGGTTTTACAGCGTAAGGAATATTTTTAATTGACATTTAAATTATAAACATAATTTAAACATAAAAGTAACCAAAATAACCAGATCTATGGTCTATTTCAAAGTAGAAAAAAGTAGATAGCGCTGCGAACCGAGTACGATTTACACTGATCAAATACAGTATAGCGGGAAATTTAAAATAAGTTACAACTAGAGCATGGGCGTAGCAACTGGGTTAGCAAGTGATTTTTTTTAAATATAAAAAAGGTTAATAAGATTATGGGTACATTCGAGTTGTACAGAGTAGAGCGAGCGCTGAGCGAACAGTTGATGGTGACGTCATGAATAGAGCACTAACAGAGCGAGCGTTCTTGTGACGTAATGTTTATAAAATCTAACCCTACAATTTTAGGCGACGTTTTTACTGTCAGATTAGTTCACGTCAGTCATGAATCAAAATTATATACCTCGGTTTTTGCTTGATTTTTTTTTTCAATGATGAAGAAATAAAATTAATTAAAAATTAAATAATAATTAATGAATTAATTTAATGAATTTTTTCCATTTTAATTTTATGCACGGTGTATTTTTTTGCTGTTTACAGAACGTCACAAATACATAAAATGGCCGTACTCTGTAGCCATAGACAAATAACAATATTATTTGTCTATTGTTATTTGTCTAAGGCTATTATTTTTATTTTATTTATAATTTAATTTTAAACTTTCATTTCTTTCCCGCCGTTCTCCCACTTTTTTACGTCATACTCCATATGCTCGGTCTTAAAACCCCGAACACATAGAGCGCACTCTAAATGCTCGCTCGATCGCAAAACGAATGCAGTTGAGTGTACTCCGAGCGTCAAATCGAACACGTTTGAGTGTACAGAACGTGCTCGGAACGCTCGGAGCGTCAAATCGAATGTACCCATTGAAATAAACAAGGCAGATAATACACTTACGTTATTTATACGATATAAATTCAGTTTAATGGGAAATTTGAAACGGTTAAAAAAATATTAATTTTAAAAATTATGTACTATATATAAAAAGAGAGATTTGGCTAAAAGAGTTTAAACAAAGCAATAAAACAAACAATATATCTTCAGAGCTAAAGTTTCTTATTTAAATAATTATTGTAAAAATTAAATATATGTATATATGAAGGTCTAAAAATTATATCAATAACTTCTTCTTTGGGCACAATCAGCTGGGCTGTCTTTTGGCCTCACATTAGTCCTCTTTCTTGATCTGTTAATTGTCAACTGTCAGAAAATATTTATATTTCAGATAACCTAAAAAATATATAACTGCGTAAAAACAAATTACATGGAGAATTTTCTCCATAAAATCTACGCCAAGGACATCAATAAAAGTCTAAATATGTAAATAATAACAAAATATATGAGAAAAATTAAATAATATAAATAATATATATTTCCAATGTACGACACTGAACATCTGTCAACTTGGACTAAAAACAATATTTTTACAGTGTAATAGGGATGACGATCTAAACCAATCCGAAGCAAGGACAAACAGCTCCTATCTTCTTACACACATTTTTCTACTTTGAAATAGACCATAGTGTGTTTTTACAAAAGTGAACAGCTTATAATGATGTGTTTGCCAAATGTTAAATACAGTTGGCAACGGGTGCACTAGTGATTCTATATTTTGGTTTCCATGATAATGATATTGTCAAATATGTGTAGAACATAAGTCAAAAAATTTCAAAATTGTAGTCTCTAAATTCAAAAAATTATCAGTGATTTTTTGAAATTTTTTGTACTTGACATGTAAGTATTCTATAAAATAGTGACAAACAACTTTATTAAACAATCCTATAGATCCCAAGTGCACTAGTGTGACAGATAATGCACGCGTGTTCATAGAACGGTTTCACAATGTAGTATAGATATGAAACTGTATTTTTTTCAGGTTAAATCAAAATTATCCAATGAATTCCATTTTTCAATATCACAAGTCATGTGATTCTAATGTACCTGAAACCAAAGTTGATAAAAATAATTTAAAATCTCAAAGATTCAGTCTTAAGGTTTTAAATTCAATGTATGAATTATATAATGCAAATCCGATCTACCGAAATGGCATCAGATCTAAAGATATCACAAGACTTATGGTTCAGAAATTTGATTTGGATGGAGATGTCAGAACACAAGTCCATATTAGTTTACAACAAAGTCTATCATATGGGTTCATTACTAAAGAATGTGGGTTGTATAAATTAGTAGGGCCCATGGCAAGAGTCGTACAAGAGCCTCACTACTCTAATGAAAGGTAATATTAGAAATGTCAAGCCTCGTTAGCACCAGCATACCATAAAAATCACAGTACTCTCTTTCTTCTATTTATTTGAAACATATCCCAGCAAACATTTTTATACGGGCCAGTGCACATACTCCCCGGCATTGAAAGTAATGGGCCAGTGCTGGCATTTCGTACTGGGCCAGTACCCCAGTGTCCCCGTGGCCGTTATTGGCCCATTAATGTATCAGTTGCCGGCCCAGCAACGGTAAAGTGCATTGAAAGTAATGGGCCAGTGATGGCATTTCGCACTGGGCCAGTGCTGGCATTTCGCACTCGGCTAGTGCTGGCATTTCGCACTGGGCCAGTGCTGGCATTTTGCACTGGGCCAGTACCCCGGTGTCCCCGTGGCCGTTAGCTGGCCCATTGATGTATCAGTTGCTGCCCCAGCAACGGTAAAGTGCAAAATAATCGCATTAGTTGCAAGATTTATTTCTGACGAACCAGTGCTTATATTATACCCACTCTCTAGTGTTTCAAATGTAACATATGTGTACTTACCCAGTATTAAAATAAATTAATGGTTAGGTGCAAAATAAATACTCATTTGGCCATTTTCACCATCGTTGAATAAATTTATTTAACAAATAAAGTTGACAATATCGCATCGGTTTTAAACTATTAATGAAGAAATTAACATTGCTGTCAATAGAATGATGCGATATTGTTAACTTAAGTTGTTAAATAAATTTATTCAACGATGGTAAATCGGCCCGATTGTAAATTGTATTAACAGTTATAATATATTGATTTATTTATAAATATTAAATAAATATAATTTCAGGAATAACAGGAATTAGTTTATTTAATTTATTAATTTAATGAAGAATTTTAAGAAAATGGTTTTCTGCCATTTCGGCCAAAAAATTGCATCCTAAAGATAAGTGGTGACTAATAATTTTCGCCAATATTCGGCTTGTATTATCTACCACATCTTTTCCCCCTGACTTGAAGAGTGCCAACCTAAAGAAATCATACTTATTAAAATAAATTCAATTATCAAATTTTATAAGCATTCATGTTATAAGCTGTTCACTTTTGTAAGAACAAACTAGATCTGGTTATTTTGGTGATTTTTATAGTGTATTACTGACTTTTAGAAACTTGGTTATATTGTAAAAAAAGCTTTACAGTTTTGGATTAAGTTTGTATTATTTTAGGTTAGTATTATATTTACAAAATATTTAAGATGTCACTATTCAAAATAAAATATGACAAATTATATTTTTTAAATGACATATTTATAATCTTGTAACAGATTTATTAATAATTGAAAATTTTATTACATGAAAAAAACTATGATTTAACTAAACTAAAAATTAAACAATTTAATATGAAACAGTTTGTGTAAACTACGTCCTTAAATCTAACAAAACACACACAAATCACAATAAAAAACTGTATAATGTTCACAAAACAATAACTATTTAAATACACATCTTGACAAACTGTCCACCAACCCGTATCAACTTGTACTAGCCCTCGAAGGCCACGCGGTTAGGGTGTTTTATGACTAAGAACAATCAGACTTTTCAAATTATTACATTCAAAAAAAGTTTAGTTTTAAGTAAAAAGTATGAGTGAAGAAGAGACGATAGCCCGTATAAAAATGTTTGCTTGGATTAATACAAATAAGGAGTGTTTATAAAATGCTGGTAAAGTACTTCGTATAGGCGGAATGCGAAATACAAATGTGAAGTACATTATTAATACTGGCGTTGCACTTACTTTTGGTTCCAACAATTTACCAGCAGTAAAAGCAGTTTGCCGGCATTCGGCCGTTAGTTGAATGTTTGCTGGGATGTTTAGAATAATGATAACCTTTTGCCCCATTCTTATGGATATGCTATGCCTTAAGTTATTTAACTATTATAAACGAGACTACAATATGGTGAACAATTTTTAAGGTTTTGTAGGTATGACCACCAAAAAACTCTATAATAACTTCTCATGTATATGTCTGTCTGTTAGGGAAACATTGTTGCAAAACGGCTAAACACAGAAAGTTGAAATCTGGCGTGCTCATACAACTCTTCGACCCACATATAGGAAAAATATAGACTTAAAAAAACACGAGATATATATAAACAAATATATCATGAGTTCAAAAAGAAATTATATAAGGGTTGGCTCTGGAAAAATAAAATAATGTCTGTTGCAAGCTTTATATAACAATTGACTAACGTTTAGGCACAGCGTTTTCAATAGAAACTTATGACAACAACAGTGATGACAGTTAATTAATTGACAGGCTAATTTAATCGGTTCTGAGCCTTTTTTTTACTTTTTTTGCCGAAAATGTCAAAATTTTAGACCGTAACTCAAAACTGACCATATATTTGTGATCTAAGGCTAAAAATATATAAATATACCAATTTTCGAATAAAAATTAAAAAAAAAATTTTTTGTCCAAATTTTTTTGTCTCCGATTTTAGCCAAAATATAGTTTTAGGCTAATTTTGGGGTGAGGATTATGAAAAAAATATTTAAAAAATGCATGCTTTCCTAGTTTTTGAATAAGAGCCGATTTAGGTCAGTTTTTTGCCTATAATTCCAAAACTTTTGCCCAAACTTCAAAATGAACCAAATTTTCTTAATCTCTGACCAAAAATGCATATTTATACCAATTTTCAATAAAATTGGAGACAAAAGTTTTTTACTTCAATATCACGATTTTTGGCCATTTTCAAGGATTTTGGATTACTGCCCCTACAAAACTTAATAATACAGTCTGTTTCAAACGCTTAGGCGGAACTAAATGGGAATTTCGTTCTTTTAGGTTGTCACGACAAGGGACCTTGCTTGGGTTATTTCATTTTTCAGGTTGGAATGTCAAAATTTAAAATTACAACAATGAAACCATGGAAACGAATGACCTATGTCAAAATTAAATTATTTTTTTATATATTTTAATGACAAAAAAATTAATAAATGGGAAATTTGTATTAAGAATGACACAAAAAATCAAAATATAAAGAAAATGACAAATTAAAATGATATTAACATTAACCAAAAAATGTGTATTGTAAGTATGATTTACAAAGCTTAAACAAAACGGTCGAAAAGCACGATTTAAACGATGAAAGTAACTAGATTGCAAAATTTAGTTTCGCTTAACCGTTTGGAACAGACTGTATGTGTATTCAAGCCGCATATACGCTGTTCACTTTTGTAAGAACACACTAGATCTGGTTATTTTGGTTACTTTTATGGTGTGTTCCTGACTTTAAATGTCAATTAAACATATTCCTTACGCTGTAAAACCGACTTTAGGTTGATAAGGTTATGATCATTATAATTAAGATATCATTTTTCATTATGACATCTGTCAAATGGATAGACATTTTCAAAAAAGTGACATTTTTTAATACCAACATGACATACAGCTTCAAAGCTACAAACTATTGAAAACAAAATTCCCTCTTAGTTTGTTCTTACAAAAGTGAACTGCTTATATTTATATCCCTAACCATTTTTTTGTTAGCAATTTTCAAAATTTTCAAAAAAAAAAATTTTTTTAAATAAAAAAACTTCAAATTTTTTTTTCTGGTTACAATTAGGACTTCAAGATTTCAGAAATTTCAACCACAGGTCTTTATTGCATTTCGTTTTTGAAATATATCCATGCGAAGATGAATATTTCTATATATCACGCCATATTAAAATTTGTCATAATTTTAAAATACGCAAAACGAGTAAGGCCTCAAATTTTTTCTAGACTAAATAAACTACAAGGAATCCAAAAATTTCAACCGCTGGTCGCTATCTCTAACCATTTTTGAGTTGTGATTTTTTTTATTTTACAATTTTCACAAATAATGTAAATTATGCCTTTCAAAAAATTCTCATTATCTCAAAACGTTTTAAACGATTAAAGCCCCAATTATTCTCTAGACCAGTGGTTCCCAACCTTTTTTTACTTGCGGAGCCCTTTTTTAATCAATTTCTTTCCCCTGAGTCAATTTCTATGACGGAGCCCCTAGGCCTACCCTATGTCTGACAAATTAATGGTGTTTAGAAGTAATGTTACGGGAGAGGGGGTAGATTTTTTAGTTAATATAAATTCACCTTTCTCTTTCACAGCTCACATATTGATAGATAGACAGATTTTTATAAAATGAAGCAAATAATCAAAATACACGCAGATTATTCAAACAAAAATGCATCTCGCCGATCACATTCCAGCTAGTCATAGAGTCATAAACCGGCTCGAGCAGTGGCGAATTAAGTTGCTTGGGGGCACTGGGCAGTAAAATTAAAATGGGCCTTCTATTATTTTAAATATAATGGAAATATTTGTATATAGACTTCGGTAGGCCCCCCGGCTTCGTGGGCCCCGGGCGGCCGCCCAGTCCACCCACCGCTTAATTCGCCTCTGATTTAACATATATATTTTTTAGGTCAAGTGAAATTGAAAGAGTTTCAAAAATATTTTGGGTAGATTCTTTATATCCAATGGCAACTCATAAACTATCATCGTCATCAGTATCAGAAGGAATATTGTCTTCAGAGTCTTCATCTGTCATAGAAATAAAACCCAAAAAAAGAAAAAAACGAAATCGTGTTTGTATGTGTTAATCATCCAAATATATGATTTTAGGAAAATTTTGTTTTTTATTACGAATAGAAAATACAGACGTGGTATCAGATGTGCAATTTTAATTGCCGAGCAATTGCTAAAAGCAATTATTTTTATTTTTGAATTTAATAGTCGTAACAACAGAAAAACACAAGAGTATTTTATTTTTATTGCTGGTATAAACGGTTAAATTTAAAAACAACTTAAATCGGACGATAAAACCAGTTTTTTTTGTACAACAAAACATAAAAATGGTTAAAAACGGTTTAATGTTTTGTGAAATTAATCAATTTTTACAGTAGAATCTCTTTTTAGGCGCTTACGGTAAATTTTTCTTTTGTATACGCGGCTAGTTTAAGGAGTAACTTGATTTAGGTCCTCATATAGGGCAGAAGCAGCAAAATCCCCAAATTTATTATTCAAATAGTTAGCTATTGATACTTTTTACTTTTAAATTTGATCTTTCTTTAAGTTTTATAAATCAAGTGGGCCCAAGAAATATTTACATATGGGCCTATGAGTTCTAGTTAGGCCATTGTTCATCTTTTGTGATTTTAAAATTAAAAATCTCCACATTTGCAACTATTGGCATTCTTTTGATGTAGAAGTCGTTTTTGTCCGTAGTAGGTATGTGCAGATCATAAAAAGTTCATATCCGCGGATACAGATACGGATTAGTTTATAGATTATCCGCGGCAAATGCGCCCTTATTGCGGAGTTTTCTCGCGACGCCACTGTTAAATATGTTACAATATATAAATGTGAAAAAAAAGATATTTCTAATATGAAGCGTAAAATTTAGGAAAATGGGTAGCTAAGGGGTACGCAAGTCAAAAAAGGATAAGAATTACTGTATTAACCCATTTAAACCTACCGTCCTTTTAAAAGGATTTTCAAAAATCGCGCTAAATTAGTAAAAACAAATAATTTGAGATGGCGTAATATGTTATGATCACTGTGTTTATAAACATCATTTATAGCAAGTTTCAAACAATTGTTGTCATTTTTGTAAATTTTATTGGCGTTTCAATCGCTTACGTTTTATGAGCATTGACAATGGCTAGTTCTAGGAAAGTTATTTTATTATTATTCTTAAATTTTAAAATTACAAAATACATTTTATGTTAGACTGTATATTTTTATATACTCATAACCTCAAAAACTTAAATTTTGTTGAAACCGGCAAACGGTATTCAATGAATAAAGCCACCGTCCTTTTAAAAGGACGGTAGGATTATGTCCTTCCATATTTTATTTATGAAGTTTTTGATACATTAATGAGATTTATGTTATTTAACATTATTTACTCAAAATAACTGAAAAATAAAACAACTTATTATCGTAACACGGCCGTCCTGCTCCTGCCACGTCCTCGCGGTATCTTCAGAATTTAATAACTGCAAAATAAAACAGAGTAAACGAAAACATAATGTTAGTTTTGCCCGTCTCCTTGAGGTTCCTGACCATCCAGAGTTTCACTGAACTCCTTGAGGTCCTTGAACATTCAGCGTCGAACAAAACAAACACGACCATTTTAGGTTCAACAACTCCTTGAGGTCCCTGACCATCCAGAGTTCCTCTGAACTCCTTGAGGTCCCTGACCATCCAGAGTGAAACAAAACAAACACAACTCTCTGGGGTCCCTGGCCATCAATTTATTTGGCTCAAAGACATTGCGCTGTTTGCAGCAAAAAAGCTAATTTTGTTTGTAAAAAATGTACCTATGGTCTATTTCAAAGTAGAAAAATGTGTGTAAGAAGATAGGAGCTGTTTGTCCTTGCTTCGGATTGGTTTAGATCGTCATCCCTATTACACTGTAAAAATATTGTTTTTAGTCCAAGTTGACAGATGTTCAGTGTCGTATATTGGAAATATATATTATTTATATTATTTAATTTTTCTCATATATTTTGTTATTATTTACATATTTAGACTTTTATTTATATTCTTGGCGTAGATTTTATGAAGAAAATTCTCCATGTAATTTGTTTTTACGCAATTAAATATTTTTTAGGTTATCGGACATATAAATATTTTTTGACAGTTGACAATTAACAGATCAAGAAAGAGGACTAATGTGAGGCCAAAAGACAGCCCAGCTGATTATGCCCAAAGAAAAAGTTATTGATATAATTTTTAGACCTTCATATATAAATATATTTTAAAATTTTATTTACAATAATTATTTAAATAAGAAACTTTAGCTCTGAAGATATATTGTCTGTTTTATTGCTTTGTTTAAACTCTTTTAGCCAAATCTCTCTTTTTATATATAGTACATAATTTTTAAAATTAATATTTTTTTAACTTTTTAAAATTTCCCATTAAACTGAATTTATGTCGTATAAATAACGTAAGTGTATTATCTGCCTTGTTTATTTCAATATCTTATTAACCTTTTTTATATTAAAAAAATCACTTGCTAACCCAGTTGCTACGCCCATGCCCTAGTTGTAACTTATTTTAAATTTCCCGCTATACTGTATTTGATCAGTGTAAATCGTACTCGGTTCGCAGCGCTATCTACTTTTTTCTACTTTGAAATAGACCATAAGGTTTACATCCTAAAAATTGTTTTTTGGACTATCATACAAGCAAATGATTTTATAGTTTAGTTTATATTAGAGTTTATAAAATATTTTGGAATTAATAAAGCATTTAAATAAATAAACTCTGTTCCAAACGGTTAAGCCTGTAATACATGATGCGATTTCTCGTTTTGAATCTCGTACGAGTTATCGTACGATAAATATTCCTAACGGTATCGGTCACGTGACTATGCGCAATAATCTACTGCGCCGATATCTGTTCATTTCTATACAATATTTTAGCTCTGGAGCATAAATATTGGATGGTTTTCAATATCGTACAAGATCTCGTACGAAAATCCTGTAGTACACGATACAATAATTCTTGTACGATAACTCGTACGAGATTCAAAACGAGAAATCGCATCATGTATTACAGGCTTTAGACGGAACTAAATTTTACAATCTAGTTACTTTCATCGTTTAAATCGTGCTTTTCGGCCGTTTTGTTTAAGCTTTGTAAATCATACTTACAATAAACATTTTTTGTTTAAGGTTAATATCATTTTAAAATTTTTTCTTTATATTTATATTTTTTGTGTCATTCTTAATACAAATTTCCCGTTTATTTGTTTTTTTGTCATTAAAATATGTAAAAAAAAATAATTTAATTTTGACATATGTGATTCGTTTCCATGGTTTCATTGTTGGAATTTTAAATTTTGACATTCCAACATGAAAAATGAAATAACCCAAGCAAGGTCCCTTCTCGTGACAACCTAAAAGAACGAAATTACCATTTAGTTCCGCATAACCGTTTGGAAAGACTGTAGGTTGTTATTATTCTTATAGTAGTATATAATCCTACCGTCCTTTAAAAAGTACAGCATGTTATGGCTATTCTGATCAGTAAAAAAAAAAATTATGATCATTTTCATGCATATTTATACACAATTAACTAAATTTATACAAAATAAGAATTTTTTTTTCAAAAAAAGTTTCAGGTTTAAATGGGTTAAGAGATCTAATACTTCATTCTAAGTTTGCTGAACTACGCTTTACACATCTTATATTGCCAATAATTTATTTAATTTAGCAGTACGTGCTATGTAACACTTGCTATATTGCGAAAGGCAAAGATTAACAATTTTCTACGCGGTCGAGTTTTTATGTAGTGCCGCCTGTTCTTAATGTTTGCTTTGTCAAGGCGTCCAAAATGTTACAAAAATATAACTTTCCACTAAAATCCGAAATAACAAGATGTTTATAAAATGCAACAAATGTGTTACAATATTTGCTGGACGAAGAAACAATTTTATCGTCATTAAAGACTTCATCAGTGGGAAACATAAAAGTAGAATGCTACAGAAAACTTAATGTACTTAAGATGCTGGGACATTCCAAATGGAGCAGATAGATATACGCTAACCACCCTGTATAAATCCCTAATCAGATCAAAAATAGTCACAAAACAATTTCAATAAACGAGTTTTTAGCCAGTTAAAACATTCCTGTGGCTCCTCAGCCTTCTTATTCGCCTGATTTGAGTCCTTGTGACTTTTTCCTCTTCCCAAGATTGAAAAATCACCCCAAGGGACGTCATCCAGCTATTCTAGTATCCGAGTTCCAGCACTGCTATGAGGATTGGAAGAACCGTCTACAGCCCTGTGTGGCTTCCCAAGGAAGTTATTTTTAGGGAGACAATACTGAATTGTAATTCTATTCGAATAAAAAAAAATAAATGAAATCAGTCCGGTTACTTAATTTACGCAGCTCGTAGTTTTATTGACAGCAGCAGGGACGTAGCAAGGATTTCAGCTTGGGGGGGGGGCAAAAATAATAAAATATTCTAAATTGGTCGGTACGACCTTAATTACATGGCTTGGGTAGAAAATAACAGCGTTCTAGGTCAAGGGTCGGCAACCTTTCAGTGACAAAGAGCCAAATCTATATTGAAAAAAAAACACAATAACATCAAAGAGCCGCTAAAAAATATATGCTATATTTAAGAAAAAAACGTAAAAATTGTTTATTTGTTTTAAAATAATCAAGTATTACAATAAATTAATATTTACTTATACATTTAGTTTGTGATACCTATTGTAGTTGCCAGTATATTACAATATAATAATTTTTTTAATGGGACGATTGCTCCTTTATAGTGTTCTATAAGACTTCAATATTTGGTGAATATTCAGTAATCTTTAACTTACGGCAGCACTCTAGTTTTTATATATTTCATATGTGAAAAGATTTGCTTACAGTAATATGTGAATCCGAAAATTATCAGTAGCCCAAAAGCATAATTTTTTGAAGATTGAACGATTCTGGAAGACGGTTCCAAGCTTCGAAAAGAACTTTATCTACATTTTGAAGATTACGAATTTCGGTCCACTTATGCTGGGAAGATAAAATTCACTTTTTTCTTTCTAAATTTTCCTGTTCAGAATTAAGTTTTAAGAATATATAATTCCATAAACCTTTGGATTTCAAATCCACTAATTGAAGGTGATAAATGTTATTGCTACATATCTACTACTCAAACTCTATTGTCAAAAAATCTAGTGTAGCTTTATATTTTCTAAACTCTTTAAATCTATCTCGAAAAGCTTCTTTCATGTTAACAATAATTTGTGCAAAAAAAAAAATTGCAGTAATAGCATGTTTTTGTAAATTAATAAAATGTAAAAATGTTTTTAAATTGCACATAAATCATTCGCAAATACAGATAACTTTTTTTCGAAACAAATAACTTCTTCTAAAAGGGAATATGCAGTAACTCGGGGAATTACCGGGCGCGAATTGCACCGTAAAACATTCTGAAAAATACAAAACCTGTATAGTACAGGCAGAAAGTTGAAAATTAGAAAATAGATTATATTAAAATAAAAACCAGCCAATTTTCAAAGAGCCACAAAATTTTCCAAAAGAGCCGCAGGTTGCCGACCCCTGTTCTAGGTCTTTTATAGTATATTAAATAATAAAAGTCCGGTAAATTTATAAATTTACCAGAGGTGAAGAAAACTTCTAACAACCTAAATTATATTTTATATAAGGTAAACTAACCAGGATTTAAACTATCCTGGTGGGGGGGTAAATGCCCCCTATGCCCCCCCTGGCTACGTCCCTGGACAGCAGTACAAAATAGCTCTATTGAGGCTCATAGAATATTATTCATTACTGATAAATTCGACAAGGATAAATTTTATCAATCCAAATTGTTGTAAAATACATTGTTTTAGTAGTCAATTATGTTAGGTTTGTGAGCCTTATTCAAATCTGGTAACAACAATTGTATTTAACTGAGAAATTAATTTTAGAAGTTGTTAGAAATAATTAGAACTGTTACTCTGTGGTCATTTGTGGTTCTAAACTTTAACACAATTCAAATAAGCAACTCTAACATAATGGTTTGTGGTTTCAAAACATACATACATATTATTATTAAACTTTTACACTTAAGTCTACAGTTCAAGGACCTACTGGCTTTATAATATCTCTAATATCAAATACTTGTGCAATTGAAAATTATAGAGAAGCTGGAAAAATTAAGGTATTTAAGCACTGTGTTCAGGAGTAGAGATGGCAACGATTAATCGAATGATATAAATCAGGGGTCCCCAAACTTTTTTACCGTCGACCCCCAGAAGAGTTTTTTGACTGCTTATCGTCCCCCCTCTATTTTACAATTACGTTATTATAATAGGACAAACAAAAATTACGCTTATGTGTTTTCTTATATTGTTTATTGTACAGTGTTTTTTATTTATATTACATTTATCTAATATAATTATATCTAATTGCATCACAATAATATTATTATTGAATAAAATTGCCTGTCATTGTCAAAGTGACGGGTGTGGTTGGTGACTCTTTGCAAGATTAGCAATGTCGGGTTCAAAATTAGTTAATTTCAGCTTTAAATCGCCACGGAATTCTATATCTAACTTGTTTCTCTGTTTTGTCAGGATGGAATTAACATGGCTAAAACCAGCCTCAACCATATACGAACTTGGAAATGCTAGCAAAAAGGGAACTACCATTTCCGAAAGGTTTGGATATTTCTGTATAACATTTACATTAGTCCAAAAGTAACTTAAAGTAACATTTTTAAAAAGCGTTTTAGCTTCAAGATCAACTGACAATTCAATAAGTTCATCTTGTATATTACTTTCGATGTTTTCAACATCTGCAAAAAAGGGTGCGATAATCCAATCTGGGATGTACATGTTCTCTAAATTCTCAAAACGCAATTTAAAATCTTCGCTCAATTTTTGAAGATGCTTTGTGTATATTTCCAAGTCTTCATCTTTTACTTCCAACTGTCGCAAATTCGAAAAATATTGAAAATCTCTTCGTAACATTGAAGATCTAAATAAGTCTAATTTAACTTGGAAGCCTAAAAGAAGTGTCCGAACTTTAATAATCGTAACATCCTTACCTTGTAACTGAGTCTGGATGTCATTAACTATGTAGCTACACCAGTGGTTCCCAAACTTATTTTGTCGCGGAACCCTAATGCGCTGTTCAAAAAATTACGGAACCCTTTTAATGGAATTTTTTTAATATAACTATAATACAAAAAAATGTATATAAATTACATTACAGTAAACTATTTCCTTTTATAAATACGATAGAAAAGTAAGAATTTATAAATTAGTAGTCATTTTAATTGTCTTCCTAAAAATTAGAACATTAAAATTAAAAAAAAAAAAATCATGAATTCATATTTTTCATATAAAGTGTTCGACACTTTCCTTATACATCTAGGTTTAATGAGAGACATGCTTTTGCTTTTTCAATTCTAATATCCTTTCAAAATTTGGTATAATATTGGATAATCAAATTCTAAATAAATATATATTCATATCAAATAACTGGTGCAACATTTAAATAGTTTACTGCGATATTTCGATTTTGTATCAGCGTATTTTAAAAATCCAGATTCACACATGTACGTAGTTGCAAACAGTAACAAAAACCAAATAGCCCTTTTTGATAAATGAGGATATTGGTCATATATATCAGACCAAAAAGTTGTTTTTTCTGTGTATCTGTATTACATTTATTTTTGTAATTTTCTTGAATACATTTTTAACTATATCTTTGCCGACCGGCGTAGCGTAGTGGTAACACATCTGCTCTGCGTTGCTAAGGTCTCGGGTTCAAATCCCGTTCAGGCATGGAATTTTTCACAAATAAAAATTGTCCTGGCTAATTGCCACAGCAGCAAAGGTCATTAAATTTTTAAAAAAATTCTTGAATCCATTTTTTTAATATCCATTTTTATGAAACAAGAGTGATATAAATAGCACCATGTCCCGCGGAACCCCTGAATTTTATCGCGGAACACACTTTGGGAAACGCTAAGCTACACAGTTATATATTAAAATTATACTAGTAATTTTTAACGTTTTTCCATAGACCCCCGAGCCAGTATCGACCCCTAATAATGTCATATCGACCCCCGGGGATCGATATCGACCATTTTGGGGACCCCTGATTTAAATAATCGATTATTTTGTTTCAGTTAATCGATTAATCATATGATATTTTTGGTTTTGATTAATTTATTATTAATCCTTATTGACAATTATTTTGATACTTTAATGTATATGCATATTTTATAAATCATAAATAAAAGACAGGGCTAATATTGTTTTTAGTTGTTTTATAATTTAATATAAAATTACGCATTTAACCTGAAATTTGGCATCTTGTCAAAATGATTACCTATACTGCATGTGGACGATCAAGAACACAATATGTCAAGACTAAAGGAATAGCTTTTCATTCGTAAGTATTTTCCATTCATATTATGTAAGTGAATTAATGAGATTTTGATAAATCTCAACATAGACGTCATAATTTTCTATTATAAGTTCTGTATTTACTTGTGTGTATCATTAATTTTATAATAATAAATTACAGATGTACAATAGTGTTTTATTGATTGTATCTCCCATCTTTAGCTTCTTTTGAAAATATCAAGATTGGTATTTTCTCTTTTTGTACCGATAACAATTATTTTAATAAATTGTCCTACGCCTCTGTACAGCCGGAAACTATTGTCTGCCATTTTGAAATACCATCCTGGTCCACTTTAGTCTTTTTGGTCAATGATTAATACTAAGGTTTCCAATCCGGATATCCGAATATCCGGATTATCCGACCAATTTGGACTATTCGATAATCTGGATAATTTTCATTTAATATCCGATATTCCGGATATTTTTTCAGGCACAATGACGTGGAGGAAGTAGTTGAAGAAATCGCAAGTGAAAGTGTGTTTAAAAGTCAAACGCTGCAATTTCTCTACAGCAACAATTGGAAGCGGCAATTTCTTCAATACCCATGTTGAACTGCAGAGCAACGTTATTACTACATTACTACATACAGAATTTTTTCAGATTTTTAGTTTAGACCATCTACAGTGGGACAATTTTTTTTGCACAATTTTGGCAAAAATCGCGTCAAAATAATTTATTTTGCAAAAATAAAATACCTCAGAATTAAATTTTTTTTTTTTTTTTGTCGATGAGCACATATTTGTTTATTTGTTTAGGGGGATATACTTTTTAGATGTTTTAATATTTTTCTTATGTGCGGGTCAAAGAGTTGTATAAGCATGCCAAATTTCACTCTCTAGGTTTAGCCGTTTGGCTACAATGCACCGAACAGACAGACAGACAGACAGACAGACAGACAGACAGACAGACAGACAGACAGACAGACAGACAGACAGACAGACAGACAGACAGACAGACAGACAGACAGACAGACAGACAGACAGACAGACAGACAGACAGACAGACAGACAGACAGACAGACAGACAGACAGACAGACAGACAGACAGACAGAAAGACAGACAGACAGACAGACAGACAGACAGACAGAAAGACAGACAGACAGACAGACAGACAGACTTAAAAAAGAATAAACTTGTCAAAATTTAAAAGACCCAAAGGAAGACCAAGACTGAGATGGAAGGATAGCGTTGGCTAAGATATAAACATCATGAGCATTATCAATGGAGAATTAGCGATCAGAATAAATTGAAAGGACATGAATAAGGAGGCAAAAATCCAGCAAAGATAAGAGAAAAATTGTTGATGATGATTTTTCCAACATTTCTCGCTGAAATTCCAATATAACACACGTATTAATCTAAATACACCTCTGTATTAATTCAAAAATTTAATTAAAATAACTTACAAAAATTAATTTAAAATCTGAAACCCTTTTGAAATTTTTTTACAATATTTTCTCATGAGAAGCCAGATCAATTTTTCTATACTTGATAAGCGGATTTTCTTTCCTATATTGATCCCGGCTTCATATGGATTACTGTTTGTACTGGCTTTACAGTTTTCACGAAATAGAAATATTTTTTCGAATTTACTCTCAAAATAAGAAAAACTAAGTCCTATATTTTCTAATAATCATAAAAAAAAAGAAATAAAAGAGATACAACCCTATAGTTGAAGGTTTTGGAATTGAGAGCTCCTAATTAGTATTAAGACACAACAAAAAAAAAAAATCATAATTGTCATTTTATTTTTTTCAAAATTAAAAAAAAATTCTTTCATAAACGATCATTGAGAGAAACCTGAGGTTATAATTTGAATTTTTTAAATATTTGTAAATATTCGACACCATATTTATGTAACTGGAGACAGGGACGTAGCCAGGATTTCAGCTTGGGGGGGGGGGGGGGCAAAAATAACAAAATATTCTAAATTGGTCGGTAGGACCTTAAATACATGGCTTGGGTAGAAAATAACAGCGTTCTAGGTCAGAGGTCGGCAACCTTTCAGTGACAAAGAGCCAAATCTATATTGAAAAAACAAAACACAATAACATGGAAGAACCGCTAAAAAATATATGCTATATTTAAGAAAAAAAACGTAAAAATTGTTTATTTGTTTTAAAATAATCAAGTATTAGAATAAATTAATATTTACTTATACATTTAGTTTGTGATACCTATTGTAGTTGCCAGTATATTACAATATAATAATTTTGTTAATGGGACGATTGCTCCTGTATAGTGTTCTATAAGACTTCCATATCCCCTATTCAGTAATCTTTAACTTAAGGCAGCACTCTAGTTTCAGGTCAGTAAGATTACTTCTTAACTGACTCTTTATTAATTTCATATGTGAAAAGATTTGCTTACAGTAATATGTGGATCCGAAAATTGTCAGTAGCCCAAAAGCATAATTTTTTAAGAGAATGAACGATTCTGGAAGACGGTTCCAAGCTTCGAAAAGAACTTTATCTACATTTTGAAGATTGCGAATTTCGGTCCACTTATGCTAGGAAGATAAAATTCACTTTTTTCTTTCTAAATTTTCCAGTTCAGAATTAAGTTTTAAGAATACATAATTCCATAAACCTTTGGATTTCATATCAACTAATTGAAGGTGATAAATGTAATTGCTACATATCTACTTCAATTGGTTTTGTCAAAAAATCTAGTGTAGCTTTATATTTTCTAAACTCTTTAAATCTATCTCGAAAAGCTTCTTTCATGTTAACAATAGTTTGTGCAAAAAATTGCATTAATAACATGTTTTTGTAAATTAATAAAATGTAAAAATGTTTTTGCACGTAAATCATTCACAAATACACATAACTTTTTTTCGAAAAAAATAACTTCTTCTAAAAGGGAATATGCAGTAACTCGAGGAATTACCGGGCGTGAATTGCACCGTAAAACATTCTGAAAAATACAAAACCTGTATAATACAGGCAAAAAGTTGAAAATTAAAAAATAGATTATATTAAAATAAAAACTAGCCAATTTTCAAAGAGCCACAACATTTTCTAAAAGAGCCGCATGTGGCTCCTGAGCCGTAGGTTGCCGATCCCTGTTTTAGCTCTTTTGTAGTATATTAAATAAAGTCCGGTAAATTTATAAATTTTCTTCACCTCTGGTGAAGAAAACTTCTAACAACCTAAATTATATTTTATATAAGGTAAACTAACCAGGATTTAAACTATCCTGGGGGGGGAATGCCCCCTATGCCCCCCCCCCTGGCTACGTCCCTGACTGGAGATCTTCAGTCGACAACGATATGCCATTGTATAAGTGATAAAAAGTATCGAATTTAAAAATGACACCTTGAGCAAAGAGTCAATTTTGCCAAAAACTTGTCCATTCTTGTTCTGAATGTATGAGTAATAAACGTCAAAAAATCTTTTTGATACCGTATGCTTCCTTGTGGAGTAAAAGATGAAGAGTACGTACGCCAATGAAAGCGTCAAAATATTATAATTTACAATGTGAAATTTTATTCGTAACATGGAATTTTTAGTTTTTCATTTTGTAAAACGATTTCACGAAAGCTTTTCAATTCTCTGTGGATTACAAAACAGCTTTTAAATTTAATTGTGGCTTTATTGAAATTAATTTATTCAGAACTGAGAGTTTTCCATTTTATTTTTTATATTTTCATTTCTTTGTTAAATGTTGTTTAATTTATAAGGTTTTATGTATTTGTAAGGTGTTTTATTCGAGGTTACAGCAAATATAGAAATGAAAAAAACACATTGACAAACAAGTCATTATTGCTTTTTAATACAATTAACTCTACTATTCAAATCTAATACAAATTAATATTTAATTTAGTCACTAGTATTTTGATACAAATATTTGATTGAATTTGTATGTTTGTATTATTAATTGTTTTGTATTTAATTATAATTAAATAAACATTATTAAACAATAATATTGTGTGGTTTTGACAGATATTAAATCTCTAAATATACGTAGTCTTCCATAAATACTGTTACGAACTTTTAGGGCTTTATCGAAATAACGGAAACGGGTTTTTACCGATCGCCAACATATAAAAGGTGGTCCAATTTGGACTCTAGGATTTTTTTTTTGAATAAAACACATCATATTGGAAAAATCCGAATTTTATTATTATTAGCGTAAAGTACAGACTTGGCAATTATTTATGAAATATGATGTCGGCCAAATGCCCTCCACGACTCCGCTGACATGATACCATTCTTTTAGCGAAGTTTTCCGTAATCGTTTCCAATAAATGCGGTTCGATTTCAGCAATTGCACGTCTGATGTTCTCTTTTAGTTCTGGAATCGCAGCAGGCTTGTTGACATAGACCCTTCCCATCAAATAGCCCCAGAGAAAAAAGTCTAACGGGCTTAGATCGCAAGACCTCGCTGGCCAATTGATGTCGCCCTTCTGAGAGACAATATGACCAGGAAATTTTGATTGCCTGTTTTCATAATAAACTTGCACGATATTTATGCGTTGCTGCACAGTATACGGCGCCATGATGAATTTGCAGTGTGTTTAGATACCAACTGTAAAAATGTAAACTTCCAACATTCACTGAACGAAAATGGCGCGCTATTCAAATCTCGGAGTCCAATTTGGATCATCTTTTATGAGGGAGGTATTGCGAATATATCGATTTTGATATTTCTAGATTTCGATGGATCTCCACGAATTGAGGTCCCTACATAACGTTTCGACTATTTTTAGAATGATGTCTGTCGGTCTGTCGGTCTGTCGGTCTGTCGGTCTGTCGGTCTGTCGGTCTGTCGGTCTGTCGGTCTGTCGGTCTGTCGGTCTGTCGGTCTGTCGGTCTGTCGGTCTGTCGGTCTGTCGGTCTGTCGGTCTGTCGGTCTGTCTGTCCGTCCGTCCGTCCGTCCGTCTGTCTTCGGCTAAAAGGATTTTTATGAAACTTCATATTTAAGCTTCTGACATCAATGGCACGAGTTGATGAACTTTTGGTAAAAATCGATTGACTAAAAATGAGAGTTTACTCGTGTTGATTTTAAGATTTTTGCGAATATTTTATAACATAAAAATATTTCGAAAAAAATTATTTAACAAAAGTTGCTATACAAACAACAACTAACAACTTTTATTTGAGACATTTTTTGATAAAACGAAAAATTTTATAAAAAAAATTCGAAATTTATTTTAAGTATCTATTTTTTCATACTTATATGTAACGTTTCCATGGTTATGATAAATAATATCTCTGTTAGAAAATATTAGGAAGTTATTTCTACTCTGCTGCTAGAATGTATTTTATACAAGTACTTTGTGATGGCGGTCCTGTGGTGGTAACAACTGATTTTTTTTTGTTATTATTAAATTTGTGACACATACATACACACACACAAACACTTCATTTTAAACATATTTACATTTCCAAAATCACTCATAAAAAATTCCAAATTTTTTCGTGCTAATTAAGGATTTTAAATTTTTTTATACATTTTGGGAACAATGTATAATTAGAGTAAACAACTGCCAAAAATTCTGGGCTTTAAACATTAGGTAACATAATTATCTTATATGTAAACAGTCCTAAACAATTGCCAACATAACAAAAATACAAAAGATATTTATATAATAAGCTAGAGTGTTAAATAGAATGAACGACACAAAATAAATTCAGTTTAACATCCAACATGTACGTGTTTTTAGTGTTGGTGAATTTATTAGTGTTTTCTGGGGGGACTGTTATATACAGAGAAGATAGTAGAGACCCCCCATTCAATATAACAGGTGATGAATTATCAAGTAAAACTTTTAAATTCCCAGATCATGAATTATACGTAAATTATTACATTCCTGGTGAAGTTCAAATTGGTCTTGTAACTGATCTACCCCATTTAACTCACCTTTTCATCAATAATGTGGAACAAAAAAGAGTACCAACCTTCAAAAAACTCCCAAAAATATACGAAATCAATTTAAGTAGCAACAGAATCGACACAATCACGAAAGATGCTCTCAGCAATGTTCCAGTAAAAGACATCGACCTCGAAGACAACGAAATCACGAAAGTAGAAGAAGGAAGCTTTGGAAAAGAAGTTAGAAGAATATATTTAACATGCAACGAACTCACCAAAATAGACCCTAAGTGGTTTTCCAATGCCGCAAACCTGGAAGAGTTAGATTTAACTGGAAACAAGATAGAAGTCATCGAAAAAAGTTTTTTCAAAAAGTTTTCCAACCTCCATCGCATCTCCTTAAGTCACAACAAGCTTAAAGTGATCGGTGATTTAACTTTTGGAAATTCCAACCATTTCTATATGCTTCGTCTTGACCATAACAACTTAACAGAACTTCGTCCAACCATCTTCATGGATGGAAACATCACCATCGACTTCTTTGATATATCCCACAACAATTTAAGTTTTCTCTACAGAACTTTTAGGGATAAAATTCATCTAACAATGCGTCCAAGAATTGGTGGAAATCCTTGGCAGTGTCCATGTTATCAACAACTTAAACAATGGAGACCTTCTAAGTCTTTGGAATATTATCCAAGAGATCCAATGACTAAACCAAAGTGTATTGTTTTAGAAAAAAGTGATAAGTGTATTGAGTTAGTTGATCCAGAAGTTTTAGGGCAGTATGCTAAAACAACTACTGCTCCTATGGTTTATAGAGATCAGGTTTGCAGTTGTTTAGAAAAAGTTAAAGAGGATATTTACGATGAAGTTTCAAAGTGTTATGGACCGTGAATATTGTTTTAAAAATTGACAGACAAAAATTAAGTGTAAATTTTTCATTAAAAATTTCTTTTTCCGACCTGTCCTTTTTTACACCCTCAAAAGAGGGATTAGTTGCACTTTTACTCCCTAGGGAGAATAAGTGGCACCTTCACTCCCTAGGGAGAAAA
This sequence comes from Liopterus haemorrhoidalis, assembly GCA_963971575.1. Classification (NCBI taxonomy): domain Eukaryota; kingdom Metazoa; phylum Arthropoda; class Insecta; order Coleoptera; family Dytiscidae; genus Liopterus; species Liopterus haemorrhoidalis. The sequence continues at coordinate 34,949,654 of OZ020620.1, read as the reverse complement.
AGTGAAACTTACGCTCTGTGGAGAAAAGTGACACCTTTACTTCCTAGGAAGAAAAGTGGTATTTTTACTCCCTAGGGAAAAAAGTGTACTTTTACAGTGGAAGTAAAAATGTTTCCATCAATCACACATTTTGTTTTCTGTCTATTTTGTCAAAAACAATAAATCCAATCAAAGGTAACTATTGTATTCTAATTTATAATTTTTGTTTTATTTTGGTTGTGCAAAAAATAATATATACATCTCGTGAGAGAGTGCATTTTCTCTTGGTGTATTGCAGCACTCGGCTTCACCTCGTTTTACAATTTTACACCGCATGAATAAACATGCACTTTTCTTCCTTGGTGTTTAATATTCTATTTTTCTACCGTTTGAAAAAGTTATCACATGAAAAAAAGTTGAATTTGAAGGGTGGAAAAAAATTTACTGCACAAGTGCGGTAAAGTAAATTAATTATTACAATAAAAAAACTTTATTATACAAAATCACTATCTAGGTTCCAATATTCAATTTTTTAACAGAAAAAAAAACATCAAAATGAGAAATTCAAAAATTTTAAAATACTTTTTGTAGCTCTATTCTAAATAAAATATAATATTTCTAATGGCGGTGTAACACTCAAAGACCCAGTCCTATAACAGGCCAAATTTGCCAAGTTTGTAACATTACAGCTGTGTTAAAATGTTCAGAATAGTGGTATTGGTTACTCTTTTAAACGGTAGTAGAAAAAAAATATGTGAACCATGTAGGAAAAGTGTACTTTTCCGTACAAGGCGTGGTTTTGATCCAAGACTCGTTAAAAAATCTCTCGCCTGGTACAGAAAAATCACTTTTTCTTAATTCTTGCATAAATATCTATTTTTATTTTCTGTGCAGTCATTCGAAATTTTTGGCTACAACAATCAGTGGTTGTTAAACTTAAGTTCGAGAACCCTTTCATAGTAAAAAAAAATATTAACCCCTATTTTAAAAAACATACATCACTTGTCTCTTTTACTGAATTTTATTTAAATTTGTCTGTCTTTTATATTCAATTGTTACTGTATATATTGTATGTATATATTGTATTCCTTATAATTTTAAATCCTGGTTATTCTAAAAGTATCCTTTTAGAGTGACCAGCTTATATATAAGTGTGTATGGAGTATGATTTTTTTCTATTTGTAAAGTTGGAAAATAAAAATATTAAAAATTATTTTTTATAAATTTGTTTCATTTCTGTATAGGGGGTATACAGTATCCAGGAATATTGTGAATTGACTTGACGGCAGGTAAGCAACTTACTTAAGGCCGGTCTAAGGTAATTTCGCGCCCCTGGCAGACTTCTTGTGTGGCGCCCCTATTTTTTATGATATTTTTAAATTATCTCGAAGGAGTAAAATGATTTTTTCTTGTATCCGTTTTTAGGATTTTGTAGGTATGACCACAAAAAAAAACCTTAAAACGTCACTCATGTATCTGTCTGTCTGCTCGGTAGAAATTGTAGCTTACACACTAACTTAGCCATAAATACAAAAAATTCATAACCTTATTAGCCATAATTTAGTCCTGAATTAAAAAAATTGATGTGAAGTGGGAATTTTCACACGTTTCAGGGTTTCGCAGGTATTTACTAAGTGAATGATGATTATTTGGGATGCCAAAACAAATTTTATGTTAAAATATATATTTTTTTTTGTTAATTTTAATTAGAATGCTTAATAACATTATTTAGGTTTCTAAATACGTGCAGTATTTTTTATATAGCAAGGTTCATTAAGATTTTGATAATTGCGCCTATGGCTTCCATTAGTTGTTTTCAGTCATAACTCCGCCCCTATGATTTCGTGTATTCAATTTCAACAATTTCCACTGGTTATTAAATTTACGCTTTTAAAAAATAAATGCAACATTTGCACAAATATAACTAGAATTTTGAAAAAATAATTTATACAAAATAAAAATGCTAAAACAAAAAACAGAAAAAGTTAAATTGTATGGAGCCCGGAACCCTAGTTTGCAAATTAGAACGCGAGAGCTCTAACCATTACACCATGAAAGCATGTTGGTTTACATTCTTACATAAATTATTAAATATTTTACATGGTCAAGCAAAAAACACAAAAAATGTGTTATTTTCCGAAAACATAATCTGATCAAAAATTCCTGTTGTACTATTCCGGTTGACACAAATGTACATTACTTAGAATTTTTTCAGATTTTTAGTTTAAACCATCTGGGCTACAGGGTGTGGGACAAAATAATTTTTGCACAATTTTTGTAAAAATAGCGTCAATATAATTTATGTTGCAAAAATAAAATTTTGATCGTTAATCCACATACTAAGCGCTTTCATTTGATATCCTACTTAGAATTTAAAACAAATATATATTTTTTTCGATGAGCAGATTATTGTTTATATTTTAGGGGGATATGTTTTTTAGATGTTTTAGTATTTTTCCTATGTGCGGGTCAAAGAGTTGTATAAGCATGCCAAATTTCAACTCTCTAGGTTTAGCCGTTTGGCTACAATTTTTACCGAACAGACTGACAGACATATAAGTGACGTTATACCAGATCACTGTCACCAAATCCACACCTAGTACAGGAAATGAAGCATTTTGGCTCGCAATTTTTTCGTCCAGCATGGAATTACGTGAAATTTTCACAGAAGGTAGGGAATAGCCCAAGGATCATTTTCTACATCATGCCGGGGTACGCAAAAACCTTGGGGGTGGTAGCCACCCCATCTCGGGAGTGGAAATTTTTTACTACATTTTAACTATAGGAATCGATGGGAAAAGTAATTCTAAGAAGAAAATGTTGTTTACGTTTTCTTCGTAAAACTAATATTTTTTGAGTTATTCGCGGTTGAAAGTAACAGTTTTTCGACAAAAAAATCGATGTTTTTAAAAAGTTTTTTGCGAATAACTCGAAAAATATGCATTTTATCAACAAAACTGTAGAAAGCAAAATTCTAGCTTTTAAAAAACATACAAAATCCTTTTTTTATTATTTTTCTACGACCAATACGAACCGAGATACGGCATGTTAATGGTTAACTTTTTTTCGCCAAATGCATAATTTGAAAGATTCAAAGTCAAATAATAGGAAAAATTTGAATTTTTCGAGGAAAACTCATTGAATCTTTTTTAAATTATTTGATTAGACCTTCAAACAAAACAAAAAAAAGTCTCTAGCATAAAAATTAATCGACTTATGATCAAAATAAGATCGGTACCTACTTTTTTCTACGAAAAAATCAGTGAAAACAACCCCCTATTTACCCCCCAATTAAAATTGATCCTCACCCTTCTGTGGTTCTCTTCATATATGTATTTTCAGTACACCCAAGAAGTTTGACCAATTTAAAATGCCTAATTTTAGAAAAATTGGAGTTTAAAGAAAAAACGATTTTTTGCGATTTCGTATTTTTCACCCTTTTCTTCAAAATATCTCCGAAATTACTGGAGATACGAAAAAAATGATAGAGCACTAAATTGTAGCTTTTTTAATGACTTAAATTTCCCTGTGCATATATTTTCTATACAGTGAATATTTGGCGAGATATAGCCGTTTAAAACCTCTATTTACAAGCGAACACCACCTTATTCGAGCCACTCACCCCATTTAAAAACTAAGGGATGATAAGGAATTTAATTTACATAGTCTTATAGCTCTTGAAAAGCCCAATGTAGAAAATGAACTAGAGGGTGAAATGAGCCTAATTCCAAATTTTTATCCAAATCGATGCTGGACGAAAAAATTGCGAGGTTTTGTCATTTTTTGAGCTTCATTTCCTGTACTAACCTAATTCTATCAGGTTTAGTAGAAAATCTGCTAAGTTGGCAAGATTGTGCCCAAAACGACACAGAAATCCAGTTAATAATTTTATTTTTGCATTATTTTTTAAAGACAATTTTCAAACTATATTTTAGCGTTGAAGCGTATATACTACGTTGAAGCATTTTTTCTTGCGTTAGCTATTGTTTGTTATCTCGCCTGAAACGATTCCCTCTTTGCGTTTCGGAAACATTACACGTTTATCGCGAGATAAAATGCTAAGATAGAAGATTTTTAGCAAATATTCACTTACCTTGATTGAAACATTTCGAAAAGTTACCACGAGATGGGGGTTTACATGCTCCAGTCGACAACTACGGAATAAGGGATGAAAACGACCTCCATCTGAAACAATTGGACAAATTTAAAACAACCAAAACGATATTCACTAGGCATTTGGTTATGTGATATAATAGAAAACGGGGCTATTCATAAAATCAAACTGTTTAAATAAGTTTATTTTAAAGTGAACAACATAGAGCTGTGGGAGAAACATTTCGTATAATATATCGTAGGGTTGCTGCAAAAACATGATATATGGGGTGTGTAAATTAAATAACCGGACTATTTTTTTTTTTTATTCGAATAGAATTACAATTCAATTTGTCTTCCTCAAAATAACTTCCTTGAGAAGCCACACAGCGCTGGAGATAGTTCTTCCAATCCTCATAGCAGTGCTGGAACTCGGATACTGGAATAGCTTTCAGCTGGTCGGTTACGGACGTTTGAATGTTTTCGAGTGTCCCAAAATTACGTCCCTTGAGGTGATTTTTTAATCTTGGGAAGAGGAAAAAATCACAAGGACTCAAGTCAGGCAAATAAGGAGCCACAGGAATGTTTTTACTGGCTAAAAACTCGGTTATTGAAATTGGTATGTTGCTCATCTCCAATTCAATGGTCAAAATCTGATGAACGGTTGTGTGAGTCAAATTCAACTCTTCTCCGATCATTTTGACTGTCAACTGATGATCTGAACCCACAAGATCCCGGATTCTGTTGACATTTTCATCGGTTCTTGAAGATGAAGGCCTTCCGCTGCGTGATTCATCTTCAATCAACTCACTTCCTTCTGAAAATGCATTCAACTACAAAAAAAAAAAAAAAAAAACTGGATTCTTGATAAAACACTGCCTCTGTAGTCCTGCTGAAGTTTTGTAAAAATTTCTGTTGCACTGTGCCCAAGTCTAAAGCAAAACCTGATAGCACACCGTTGCTCGAAATTAATGTCACTCATTTTTAAAACGCATTAGAAAAAACTTAAACTGTTTCACGAAAAAATTTTTTTTCACGAAACTTTTCTTCTTTTATCTTTTTCCTACCAACATTAATTTAGTAACTGCTTCTCTGGGTGCCTAGTTATATTTTCTACCAATTCGAAGTGAATACAGTATTTTTCCAAAATAAAGCTAGATAATTAAAGATATGTTAAAGAATAATCCAAAAACAAATCAGGAGTCAGTAAGATTAATGGCCCGTTTATACAACCTTAACAGTAACTTTTTCTTACCTTATCCCTAACCCGTATAAGATAAACTATACAAAACACCTATGTACGTTTATACAACCTTAGCCGTAATTTATCCATAAGCAGACCTTAGCAATAAGAATTCCGTAACCTTGAAAGTTCCCAACATTTCAACTTTCGTGGTTAAATTACGGCTAAATCACTGAACAGCGCATGCGCGATAATATGACTGTTATGAAATAGGCAACGAACTTTATTTTTGTGAAATAATAAAGATGACACGAGAACGGCAGATGCTGCCAAGTCAGTGTAAAGGAATATTACAATAATTTGCTCATTATTCATTTTAATAAAATAGCTTCCAAAAGTCGCAATTGACGTTTAGAATAAAGGTTAGGTTTACGATGTTTACTCGGAATTGCGCAAACTCTAAACAGCGCATTTCATTGGCTGCGGCTGACGATCGAGATTAAGGAAAAGTTAAGGAAAAGGTTGTATAAACCCAATACTTTCGTTCTGGGGATCGTTAAAAACTTATGGATAAGGTACTTCTCAGTTACGGCTAAGCAAAATTATAGCTAAGTTGTATAAACCAGCCATAAATAAATATTCGAGTATAGAGTTTCGAGTAAGAGTCTTAAAAGAATGTTTATCCGAATAGATATGTGAAATATGAGCGTTGGTTGTAGGTAAACCCGACACTACTCACTGTTCCCCACTGCCCCTGTTCCAAACTTTAACCATCTTTTTACAATCCAATCTTTTACTTTGATAGCTTTGTAATTGTAATGGGAGCATTCAATTTAATATAGTATATAGCAGTGGTACTCACTAATTTTTCACGCGATCTACTTTTAATATACAAACTTAACCGCGATCTACCCTAACCCTAACAGAGTGTATTGGACATTCTGATTGTTCGAAACCAGTCGCGCTTAGAATTTTTGAAATTAGTTCGCATGTTTCCCAGAACCCATGTAAGCTTGTTTAACGCCTCTGCCGTCTTTAATATATTTTTTAACACATTGTTTTATATATATATAAATACTTTTCGCTGGCGATCGACTTTAAATCATTACGCGATCGACCAGTCGATCGCGATCGACCTACATAGTGTTTGAATATAAATAAAGAAATATAATAAGAAATATAATAAGAAATATATAAAGAAATATATATATATAAATACTTTTCGCTGGCGATCGACTTTAAATCATTACGCGATCGACCAGTCGATCGCGATCAACCTACATAGTGTTTGAATATAAATAAAGAAATATAATAAGAAAACTTATTTAATAAAAGAAATAAATGTTTTGTTTTTAAGGTTTAATAAGACAGGTTATGGGCAATTGCACGCAAATAATTTTTATAAATTCATACACAATGATACGCATTTTAATTGGGCTAATATGGGGGAAAATAAAGTACTATGCGCCTAAAAACAAGGTAATTAGGTTAGGTTTAGTTAGTAAAAGTCTAAAACCGAGCGGAGCGAGTTACCCATCTTCTAGTTTAAGGACAAAGCACTATTTTAGGTTAGGTTAGGTTAGTAAGGGTATTGTTAGAAGAAGCCGAGCAAAGCGAGCTACCCATCTTCTAGTTTAATGTCAAAACACTATCTTAGGTTAGGTTAGGTTAGTAAGGGTTTGGTTAGAAGAAGCCGAGCGAAGCGAGCTACCCATCATCTAGTTTAATGAGAAAACAAACTCACACTAACATAACCATGCCACCTGTTTAGAATCACCGTACATTGAACAAATCATGTGTGGTATAGTAAATATGAATAGTAAAACTATGTACATAACACAGAACCTTAAGAACATTAAGACTTAACAGATGGGGAAATTCCATTTTTATAATCCTTTAAGAATGGGTGTATTAAGTACATTTATGATCCCATTAACCGGGTTTTTCTGAGCTAAGGAGCCCTGTTCGATTTCAAAATAATCCAACAGGTATCTTTTACCTGGCGTATTTTCTGAATGGAAAATTTAAAAATTATTAATAGACCAAGTATGATAGTTATTTAATAAGTGTAGTCTGTCAACTTTTATTGACCACTGCTTTTTTGGCTTTCCGATCCCCTCGGCATTCCTCTCAAATATTTACAAAATATTTTTTTTCGATGAATTGATCATTCGATGAATTGATCATTCGATGAATTGATTTTCGATGAATTGATTTTCGATGTATTGATTTTCGATGAATTGATATTCGATGAATTGATTTTCGATGAATTGATTTTCGATGAACTTACCGTGAATCGCACCACTGGTATATAGATTGTGCGGGATCCACAGTATTTGCTACTTTTGTTATTAGGTTAATTCGTCACTGCAATTAGGTAATATTGGTCCTTCAAGTACTTATAAGCTAGTTGAATGTATGTAAAAGTATAAGTAGCCAACTTAGTAACTTATTAAGCCCTATTTTAGCCATGAATTTATCTCTTAATAACCCATTGTCTAGAGCCAGTCTGTAAGTTTTTTTAACAGAGTGTGTAACAAATATTTTGGCTCTAAGCAGTGGGCAGTTTTTAAGTAATAGAACAATGGATTGTCTAAATGTCTAATTATGTCTAAACTTAACATTTTGGACGATACATCTGTCTAGTAACAGTATTGGCTAAGTTGGCTTCTCTTTGATTGATGATAATTTAGAATTGTGAAATATCTTTTCAGAACAATAGAAATCTTATTTAGAAGATGATAGAAACATTTTTGAAATAGTTATTGGTACACTAGTATGTTATTCTGTCAATCTGTGGTTCAGACTGTGTATCTATCTGTTTTCATTCTCTCACCCGAGTGAGAGAATGAAAACAGATGCAACAGACAAATGCAAAAAACAAATGCAACAGATTGCATTAACAAATGAGATCTTTGCTGAATTGTTCTTATCTTTCACTAACAATTCTTCAGTTATCAATTTTCCACCATGTCGTCCTGGTAGAGATGGCAATAAAAATTAATTAATCGAAATGTTATAATCGTTTTTCGATTAAATTGGTAGAAATTAATCGATTAATCGATTATGAAATAAATAAATCAGCTGTGGCCACCACAGGACCAATCGCCATCACAAAGTACTTGTATAAAATACATTCTAGCAGCAGAGTAGAAATAACTTAGCCTAATATTTTCTAACATTAGAGATATTATTTATCATTACCATGGAAACGTTACACATAAGTATGAAAAAATAGATACTTAAAAAAAATTTCGAAAAGTTTTTGAAATTTTTTTCGTTTTATCATAAATTTTCTTAAATAAAAGTTGTTAGTTATAGCTTTTATAGCAACTTATGTTCAATAAATTTTTTCGAAATATTTTTCTATTGTCAAATATTCGAAAAAATCTTAAAATCGACACGAGTAAACTTCCATTTCTAATTAACCGATTTTTACCAAAAGTTGATCAACGCGTGCCATGACATCAATGGCACGCGTTGATCAACTTTTAAATATGAAGTTTTATAAAAATCATTTTAGCCGAATTTGCTTTGCACGTGTACACAGACCGAAAGACAGACAGACAGACAGACGGAAGGACGGACGGACGGACAGACGGACGGACAGACAGACCGACAGACATCATGCTAAAAATAGTCAAAACGTTATGTAGGGACCTCTACTCGTGGAGATCCATCGAATACTCAAAATGTAAAAAATTGGTATGATTACAATACCTCCCTTATATATGTTGGCGGTCGGTAAAAAGAGAGCAAAAGCATCTACCGACCAGTGTTTCAACAATACAACTACGTAATTTCTTGAAAATAAAATAAAGTTATCGATTAATAATAAATTAATGGATTAATTATTAATTAATCGAAACCAAAAATATTATATGATTAATCGTTTAACTGAAACAAAATAATCGATTATTTCAATAATTCGATTAATCGTTGCCATCTCTACGCCTTGGTGCTTTGCTGGACTATAGAAATATCGCTCTTTTCAACTGGTCTGTCCGTCGGTCTGTCTTTGTAAAACTTTCTTTTCACTTCTTCACGATTAGTCTATCAGTCAATCTATCGTCTTCTTGCCGTCACTTTACGTTATATTATCTGTATGTTCGACTATCTGTTGATATCTCTGTCGGAACCCGAGAACATTTTCAAAAAATAAATAGTAAGTGTCTTTATTTTGTTCAAAAACTGTACTGAGACCTTGATATTTTAATATTGTCTAGCTCTCAAAATACTTGAAGATTTTTAAATGGCACTGCGCCAAAATTTTCTACATTGTGTATTGTTATAAATAAATTCAAAATAGTTTTGTATTAAAATCAGGATGAAATACATTTTATGTAAAAACGTTTATTTTTATTATTATTATTTATATTACTAAAACCAATTGATTGCAGTGCGCAAAATTTACAATAATTAATTAAATTTTTTAATTTTATAAAACATAATTTGTTCTTTTCTTTTCAATTATGCAGTTTTGAAAATATTTTTCAAGTTCAGTTTATTAACATGACATAGGAATTTGGCAAGCAGTTCCACTTTCACTAAAATTATTTGCCAAAATATTGTAAATTGCTCCTACGTTATAAAATAACAAAAATAAATACGCAGTGAATTTTTAATCTTTTGTATTTTCATCCTTCTTCAACTACAATAGACGTTCGGTTATGTGAATAAGGGCGTAGACAAAGGGGGTTTTGGGTGTTAAGCCCCCCCCCCAGATAAAAATCTTAAGTATTATTATAGATTGTACATACATGGCAAAATCAAAAAAGAGAATGATAAGCGTTTTATTAGTTAATACATTTTCAGAAAGTTTAATTTCAATAAAATCTGTTATATTGCACTTAATTAAAAAAAATAATGTAAAGTGTGAATTTTGACACATTTCAGGGTTTCGCAGGTATATAATAAGTGAAGGCGGCATGCTGAGTGTGTAGGACAAATTTTGCGTTGTAGTAATCACGGCAAAATGAACAATATTTTTAAAATTATTTATCGTCTGATAATCTAAGAGCTTTAAAAAAAAATTTTATGTTAAAATATTGTTTTGTTAATTTTAATTCGAATACCATTATTTAGGTTTCTAAATATGTGCAGTATTTTTTTTTTTTATATATAGCAAGGTTCATTAAGAAAATCGCGCCTATGGCTTCCATTGGTTGTTTTAAATCATATGCTCCTCTGGTTTCGTATACATGATACATAGAATGAAAATATAATTCCAACTGGTTATTAAATTTACGCTCTTAAAAATTAAATGCAACATTAAACAAAATAAAAATGAAAAAAAAAAACAAAAAATAATATTGTCTTCTCTGCCCAGGAGCGAACCCTAGTTTGTTGCGTAACAAACGAGCAAGCTAACCATTAGTCCAGGATACGCTTTCTAGTATAATGTGTTACATAACTATAACTTTTGTACATCATCAACAAAAAAACACAAAAAATGCGTTATTTTCCGAAAACATAATCTGACCAAAAATTCCTGTTGTACTATTCCGGTTCACATGAATGTACATTACTTAGAATATATTCAGATTTTTAGTTTAAACCATCTGGGCTACAGGATGTGGAACAATTTTTTTTGCACAATTTTGGTAAATTCGCTTCAAAATAGTTTATTTTGCAAAAATAAAATTTTGATCGTTAATCCACGTCCTTAGGGATTTCATTTGATACCCTACCCAGAATTTAAAAAAAAATAATTTTTTTTTCGATGAGATGATCTTTGTTTATATTTTAAGGGGGATTACTATGAAAATAAATAATTATATTTTACTAAAACTAATAAATAATTTATAATTATATAATTTTTGTATAATTTATAATTTAGGTCCACATTATAACAAATTTAGGCCCCGAACTAACATGGTATTCAACACTGTTTTGCTCCTATATTTCATCAAGATGATTTAATATTTTTGTTGAAATTTCATAAATGCCTTTCAACAATAATACCGAGCTATAAAATTCAACAAGGTAGCACTTCAGGACTCCCACAGGACTCCTAACTTGTAATACAAGGGTTTTATTAAATAACAATTAACTTGGGACTCTATTAACACAACTGAATTTCATAAAATTTAATTTTACATTTCAATTTTGAGAAAATATATATTCTAAAAAATAAAATGTTTTGTCTGTTCATTTAAATCTGTTTTGGAAAATTAAATTACAATATTATTGTTTACATATTAATTTAAATGCATAAGTTATTATTCATTGATTGCAAATTTCGTTATTAATTAATATTATTTTGTTGTTTATGCTAATAGCGTTACCACAACTTAATTAATAAACAAATAGAATCAGTTGTACTAATTGTGTTAATTTACATGAAGGGGTCAAAAATTATTTTAAAGAAGCATAATATGTGTCGAAGCAGAATCGATATATCTTTTAATAAAATGTACTCCCTCCGTCCGAAAATATATACATTACTTAAAAAAAATCAGCTGTGGCCACCACAGGACCGACCGCCATCATAAAGTACTTATATAAAATACATTCTAGCAGCAGAGTAGAAATAACTTGACCTAATATTTTCTAATAGAGATATTATTTATCATGACCATGGAAACGTTACATATAAATATGAAAAAATCAGCTGTGGCCACCACAGGACCGACCGCCATTATAAAATACTTGCATAAAATACATTCTAGCAGCAGAGTAGAAATAACTTGTCCTAATATTTTCTAACAGAGATATTATTTATCACGACCATGGAAACGTTGCAAATAAGTATGAAAAAATTGAGACTTAATATTACAAAAAAATTTCAAAATTTTTCGTTTTATCAAAAAACGTCTCAAATAAAAGTTATTACTTATTGCATTTATAGCAACTTTTTTCAAATAAATTTTTTCGAAATATTTTTCTTTTGCTAAATATTCGCAAAAATATTAAAATCGACACGAATAAACTCCCATTTCTAGTGAATCGATTTTTACCAAAAGTTGATCAACTCGTGCCATTGATGTCAGAAGTTTAAATATGCAGTTTCATAAAAATCCTTTTAGCCGAATTTGCTCTGCACGTGTACACAGACAGACAGACAGACGGACGGACGGACGGACGGACAGACGGACAGACGGACAGACAGACAGACCGACAGACACAAACATCATGCTAAAAATAGTCAAAACCTTATGTAGAGACCTCAATTCGTGAAGATCCATCGAAATCTCGAAATGTCAAAATCGGTATGATCACAATACCTCCCTTATATATGTTGGCGGTAGGTAAAAATGTGGATTAACGAAAATAATATTATCTTGATCTTTTTTTGTTTTTATTTCTAGGTAATGCTAGGCAACTAATAAACCAGTGGCGCGCAAATAATTTTGCATATGTCAAAAGTACGAGGTGTGTAAATTAAGTAACCGGACTGAAAATATAACGTTTGATCTTGCAACATTTGGAACGCCTTGCAAGGGCGGCAGGTGAACATGTGATACACCTTCAGTACGAGTGTGAACTCGCTAGAATAATTTTGTTGTCCGTAGCGATTTTTTTCGTGAAACATATTTTTCTAGTGCGTTCTAAAATTGAGTGACATTCATTTCGAAAAACGGTGTGCTATCAGGTTTTGCTTCAGACTTGAGCACAGTGCAACGGAAACTTTTGTAAAACTTCAGCAGGCCTACGGAAACAGTGTTTTGTCAAGGACCCTGGTGTTTTGGTGGTTGAAGGCATTTTCAGAAGGAAGAGAGTTGATTGAAGCTGAATCACGCAGTGGAAGGCCTTCATCTTCAAGAACCGATGAAAATGTCGACAGAATCCGGGATCTTGTGCGTTCAGATCGTCAGTTGACAGTTCAGAATCGAGGAAGAGTTTAATTTGACACACTACCATTCATTTTGACCAATGAATTGGGGATGACAATGCGCCTTGTCACACAGAAATTTCAATAAATGAGTTTTTGGCCAGTAAAAACATTCCTGTGGCTCATCAGCCTCCTTATTCGCCTGACTTGAGTCTTTGTGACTTTTTCCTCTTACCAAGATTGAAAAATCACCTCAAAGGACGTCATTTTGGGACACTCGAAAACATTCAAACGTCCTTACAACATACAGCTTCACCGAATACAATCAGCGAACTGATTGAATGCGTACAAAATGCATTCAATGCATTAAACATACAAACCCTTAATAATGTTTTTCTAACATTGCAAACTTGTCTAGAAGCAACCATATTAGCAAAAGGATGGAATTCCTATAAGATTCCGTACATTAATAAGGCAAAACTTCATCGTAACGCACAATTACAAACAACATCATGTTCCATACAAGCTGTGGAGACAGACACGTCCTTGTTAAATTAAGACTTTGTATTATTCTTTGTTTTACTAGATATTTGTAACTATTTCATAAATAAAATCATTCTAATTAATTAAAATAAATGTATATCTTAATTTCGGACAAGAAAAATGATTCCATATTTAAGTTAGTATGATATTTTTTTGTTGCTTTATAATAATTCTGATTGCTATTCTATGAGGTGCAAATTCTAAATTTGATTAATTTAATATCATTCTACGTTTGTTGTCCAGTTTTTTGTTGAATGTTCAGTTGACGAGTGTACCTTTAAAAATATTTTGAAATATAAAACTCTTATTGTTGTAAGGTGTTTATTTATATCGGATGTTTTGAGGGTTATTTTTGGCTTAATAAAGTTAATTACACTTGTAGTGAAGGCCAGAGAAAATATCCCTAGGTGATCGTGGAGTTCTCTCAAAAGGGTCGTAAACAGTAATCGTGCGTTTGTAGGATAACAGGCAAGGACTCAGGATAATTGTCACAGAAAAATAAAAATTTAATCCTGCTTTCCTGTACTTAGTAGGTAATTATTTAGCCACAGAATAACGTAAGTTTCGACTTGGTTCAGTGGGGATTTGAACCCAAGTATCTATGCTCCGTAGGTAAAAATTAATTTTCACACATTTCAGTGCCTAGAATTTTGCAGTGCCTAGATTGAATTTTTTTAGCATTCCCTTACGCCAATCAACACGAGCCTTTTTTGAGCTTCGGTCAAATTATGCGGAATCCATCTGGAACAAATCTTTTTCACAGCTAAATGTTCAAGCAAAATCGAATGTATATATATATATATATATATATATATATATATATATATATATATATATATATATAATTCTTTATTTCCCCTAGGCCTTGCGGCGTATAGGGTTTTAACTATTACATGAGAAAAATAATCATAATAATAATAAAATAAAATAATATAATATACATTTTATGATTTTCTTTCTTCTTCATCTTCTTCTACTTTGTGCTTCCGGTGTTCCTCTCTTTCTTCGTAATCTCTTTTCGGCTTCCGTCTCCGGTCTCATTCCTTCTTGACTCCAGTTCTTCTTCCCCTCTTTCTTCGCTTCTCTTCCCTCTTTTCTTTCCTCCTCCTCATTAATGAAAAATCGAATGTATTGCAGTCTGTGATATGCGAAAGGATGCCTCTATCTCACGGTAAGTCACATGCCGATCTTCTTCAATCATTTTGCGCACAAAATCGATGTTTTTTAGGGTTTTGTAGGTATGACCAAAAAACCCTTATACCGTCATTTTGTCGTCTGTCTGTCTGTCTGTCTGTCTGTCTGTCTGTCTGTCCGTTCGGTAAAAATTGTAGCCAAACGGCTAAACCTAGAGAGTTGAAATTTGGCATGCTTGTACAAATTTTTGACCCACACATAGGAAAAATACTAAAACATCTAAAAAACATATCCCGCTAAAAATATAACCAAATATGTGCTCATCGAAAAAAAATTTTTTTTATTTATATTCTGTGTAGGGTATCAAATGAAAGCTCTTATTACGTGGATTAACGATCAAAATTTTATTTTTGCAAAATAAATTATTTTGACGCGATTTTTGCCAAAATTGTGCAAAAAATTTTTTGTCCCACCCCCTGTAGCCCAGATGGTTTAAACTAAAAATCTGAAAAAATTCTAAGTAATGTACATTGGTGTGAACCGGAATAGTACAACAGGAATTTTTGATCAGATTATGTTTTCGGAAAATAATGCATTTTTTGTGTTTTTAACCAAAATATGTTAAATATTTAATTTGCTATGTAACCCAGTCGATACGTTAGTACTCATAGCGATGTGGGTTTCGTCATTGGTTTTCTAATTTTTCTAAAGAGGTAACTTGCAAGCTAGAGTTCGAATCCTGTCAATTAAAATTTTTTTGTTTTTTTTTGCAGTTTTCTTTTGTTTGAATTATTTTGTCAAAATTCTGGTTATATTTTGGTAAATGTTGCATTTAATTTTTAAAACCGTAAATTAAATACCAGTGGAAAGTGTTGAAATTATAATTTAATTCTGTTTGATGTATAAGAAATCAGAGGGCGGGGATAATGATTTAATCAACCAATAGAAGCCATAGGCGCAATTTTCTAAATCTGCAAATATCTGTAAAAAAATACTGCACATATTTAGAAACTTAAATAATGGTATTAGGCATTCGAATTAAAATTCATAAAAAAATATTTTGATATATAATTTGTTTTGGCATCCCAAATAATCATCATTCAGTTACTAAATACCTGCAAAACCCTGAAATGTGTGAAAATTCACACTTCACATAAATTTTTTAAATCACAACCAATTTTAGTCGATCTTCACGAGATTCATCACTGACGGATGCACGACCACGACGAAATTCTGCAAACCAATTGTGAACAGTCTTTTCTGATGGTGCTTCATTACTAATAGTTGAACGAAGCGAATCTATACATTGTTGTTGAGTTAAGCCTTTACTAAAATCGTAAAAAATCATCCAACGAAAACCTTCACGTGTAATATCCATTTTTTCACAAACTTGTTTGTTTAAACGCTTGCTATCAACAAACTACTCTGTCAATTTATAAGCTGTCGCTGATTTCACAATAACAAATGTAAAATTTTACGAATATAGTAATGACACATTTCAATATTGCCATCTAGTGGTCGATTGTAAAAACATAAAAAGTAATCCTCGTAGAATATTAATTCATAATTTGTATTGAGTAGAAAAAATTAAACGCAGCTCAAATTTGAATTGCCTTTATAGAAAAACACTTATGTTTGTGATAAATATGTCTGTGTATCTGTATATGTGTACATTTTTTCTTTCAACAGCAAATAAAAGCTGTTACCAAAGAGAGAATAAAATATAAACAGCCAAGATGTAGGGGCATTAAATTTTGCCCGTAAAACGGATATAATCTTTTATTTTATTGCTCTCATAATGTAACGGCAGAGCACTTTAAACGCTATAAGCTAGACATTCTAAAATGACTCTAAAATTAAATGTATTCGCATTGAAGTGCAGTAATATCCGAGAACTGTATTTGAAACCGAGTATCACATAGGAAATGAAAGGCAAACTAGTGAATAGGACACAAAATAACCGAAACCCAGAAAATAAGAAAGAAATATTAATTTCCGTTTAGTTTTATTTAAAAAAATAATCTATAAAACTATTTACAAAATTTATTTTTAGAAAAATCTTTGTTTTTTACATGTTTCTAAAATTCATTTGTCAAATTCAATTGTGAAAGATTAAAGAAAATCTCAGTTAACATCTTGGCAAGAAAAAGTGTTATAAAAATAGTCCAATTATCACTTAAAATTAATTTGTAAGAAACAAAAAAGTGTAATTTATTTGCTTAGCTTTTAAGATAATCACACACATGTTGTGGAGTGTGTGAATCGGGATAGAAATATAAGAATGGGAAAATTTAAACAATTAATATATTTTCAATAACAAATATATTAGGTCGTCAAGGATTTAGACCGGGAGCTCATGACATTTTTGGTCTCCGATTTCATACAGCATGCCTTTTGGAGGAGAGAATATTTACCCTGTGACAACAAAAAAGGGATGGTACTAAACCCCTGCACGCTTTCCGGTCATAGGGAAAATTGCATTTCCACTTGCACAAAATTTTTGTGTTTTTCTTTGAGTTAATATTGCTTGCCCTTTTGTCAAAAGAAAGTTATAACAAATTTAAAGTCTTTTAATTATAGGCATGCTGTATGAAAATGCGGAAAATCATATTTTTTTATTAGAAGATCACATGACCGTTTGAGCCCTTTGGGACCCTCCGAATCGCATGCATATATTTAAAAGACTTTAAATTTGTTATAACTTTCTTTTGACAAAAGGGCAAGCAATATTAAATCAGAGAAAAGCACAAAAATTTGTGTTTAAGTGGAAATGCAATTTTCCCTATGACCGGAAAGCGTGCAGGGGTTTAGTACCATCCCTTTTTTGTTGTCACAGGGTAAATATTCTCTCCTCTAAAAGGCATGCTGTATGAAATCGGAGACCAAAAACTGTCATGAGCTCCCGGTCTAATGTGATTTGTAGAAAAAAAGGCAAAGTTGTTTGATAACTTACAAATATAAGGAATTATTTTATTCATCAAAGTATGCACCCATATTGTCTACACTTTTGCCATTTAAGCGGCAGGTTGTTCAGGCCGGTGGTACAAAACCATGGCGGACGAGAGTCAATGAATTCCTGGAAGGCCAGTTTTACAGCATTGTCGGAATTAAACTGTTTTCCTATTAAGCAGTTGTCCAAATTGCGGAAGAAGTGGTAGTCAGTGAGGCCTAGGTCTGGTGAGTATGGAGGATGATGAAGAAGTTCCAACTCCAATTCCTGTAGTTTTGCCATAGTTATTTGTGCAGTGTGTGGTCTAGCGTTATCATGCAATAAGATAGGAGTGATCTGTTGACCAATCTAGCATAATTTTGCATCATTTCGTCCAGTTGGTTGCAGTATATTTCTGCTGTGATCGATGAGCAAGTTTTTTTTTTGTGAGTTTTTTAAGCTACCTGTACGAAATTTGGCGAACCAATTTGATATTGTCTGCTGTATAGTAACACTAGAGCCAAATACTCTATTAACGAGTATTATGAGTGTAAGAACTCATACTTCATAATATTGCGAATTTCCGACCGTTCCATTTTCAACTAAATTAATTTTTTTAAAAAGTTTTTGATATTTTTTATAGCATACAATTATTTCTTTAAACAGGCGAGATGTGTAACTTTCCAACTAAAAAAAAAAAAAAAACCGAACAGTAAAATATTAAGTAGGGTGACCATTCGTCCCGCATTTTAACATTTTGGAGATAAGGACCTTTTTTTTGCTCTTCACTTGGATTTGGGAGGTGAAGACCTTTTTTTTGCTCTTCACTTGGATTTTGGGAGATGAGGACCTTTTTTTTGCTCTTCACTTGAATTTGGGAGGTGAGGACCTTTTTTTTGCTCTTCACTTGGATTTGGGAAATGAGGACCTTTTTTTTGCTCTTCACTTGGATTTGGGAAATGAGGACCTTTTTTTTTGCTTCGTCCCGCATTGCCTTCTTAAGAAAATGGTCACCCTAATATTAAGCCAATGTCAAATAATAAGCAGTTGGAAATATTATTAACCACAAATTTCATCTTTGACGTCCTGATATTATTAAAAATGCAAGAAAAATGTTAACTTCTACTGCTGTGAAAAATTAAGGTTTTACGTATTAGAAGTATAGTAAAGGAGACTTTAGTTGACAGATGACGGTTAATTAAAGCATACGGTTCAATGGGAGAGAACTATAGCATTAAAATTTCCATTTTTGAATAGAGCCATATCATTTATTTACAGACAAAGCTAGAAATAGAGAAAGAGATACAATTTGTTTCACTCATAGAGAAGGAAAGACCATTAGCGACCGCCCAGAGCGCGTGTATACAAAGGGACGTACGTTGAAGTTACCATATCATAATATAACAAAAAAAGATAAAAATTATGAACGTAAGTTACAGTAAAAAGCAGAAATACGTTCTTGACATCTTACATAAAACTGTGTGAAATAGATATATATTTCTTTATCGGTTCTCAATCGGTCAATCTGTCAAGTAAATTCTCCTTTACTATACATCATATTTAAATGACGTTTATTTCTTTAGCGTTGCCATAACAGCGCACAATTAGGACATTATTGTACAGAAAGGCACCTACAGTATATAGCCGGTTGCAAACGGACAAATAGAGCCCATAATTTGTATAAATATTTACACAAATTATTTGACATAGTCAGGATCAGAACCCATATGCAGAGGCGGATTTACATACGGGCTAATAGGGCTTAAGCCCTGGGTCCCGGAGCCGCAAGGGGCCCCCAACCTCTCGGGCAGATATCTTTTTGTTTGCTCTTCGGATTTGGTAAGTGAGGACCTTTTTTTTTTTTGCCCGTCACTTGGATTTGGGAGGTGAGGACCTTTTTTTGTTTGCTCTTCACTTATATTTGGAAAATGACGACCTTTTTTGCTCCGTCCCGCATTGCCTTCTTAAGAAAATGGTCACCCTAACCATATGACTTAATTTCCATGCAAATGTCATTCCATGTTTACTTCACGATCAAAATTGTCGTTTTCTTGCGCATCAATTGGCAACCAGCCACCTTGGATTTGGGAGGTGAGGAACTTTTTTTTTGCTCTTCACTTATAAAAATTTTCAACATAAGTGAAGAGCATGTGTAGGGCCCCTTGGCATTTGTAAGCCCTGGGCCCCCAAAAAGCTAGATCCGCCACTGCCCATATGCATACCATTGCTAGCGGACTATGAATAGAACACTTTAGTGCTTACGGCCACAGGCTTACTTGCTAAAGTTATAGAAAACCAGTGGCGAAAGGAAACCTCCGCTAGACTTGCCCTCCCATAAAAAAAAATATTTAAAAAAAAAAGTAAACTAAAAAAAAATTTTAAATATTTAGATAAATCTTCAAAAATACATCAAATTATGGTCTATACAAATTTTTGTCCAAGGCTTGCTTTACTAGTTACGAATTAATTGTCATGACCATGGAAACGTTACATATAAGTATGAAAAATTGAGACTTGGAAAAATTTTAAATAATTTTACAAAAAATTTTCGAAATTTTTCGTTTTATCAAAAAACGTCTCAAATAAAAGTTATTAGTTATTGCATTTATAGTAACTTTTGTTCAATAACTTTTTTCGAAATAGTTTTATGTTGCTAAATATTCGCAAAAATCTTAAAATCGACAGGAGTAAACTCCCATTTCTAGTCAACCGATTTTCATAAAAAACAATAGGGTTCTTCCCACTTAATAGGAGAATTTTTTAGTACCAGAACGAACTCTTTAAGTTAAACCGTTTTTGAGTTATCGTGTATACACACAGACACACAGACACACACACACACAGACACACACACACACACAGACACACACACAGACACACACACATACGGACGGCACTTCGAAAATAGGTTTTTTGGATTCCCTGGACCATGAAACGTGGTCATCCGTCAAAATCTCGACATCGAAAATTTTCGCGATTACAATACTTGCCCCTTATATATTAAGGTCGGGCAAGTAAAAACTGTATATTTATTATTTTGAAAGAGTAATGGTTAAAATATTTGAATATTTGAATGTAATAATTTTTTTTTTTTTATATATATATATTTTAAGACACTTCAGCTGCTTGGCTATTAGTGTCTGAAATTACTAAGGTTACATGATTGATACATAATTAGTTTATTGATACATTATTAATTTTAAACTTATATTAGATGCTGAATATTGGTTGCCTGTAAGAAGTTCAGTACGTTATTAGTCATTGTTGAGTCTAGTCTTAAGTTGTCTTTAAGGTCTTGTTGTAAATTGTAGTTTGTACGTAAGTTAGTGTAGAGTTGGCAGTTAATTAGTATGTGGTTGACGGTGAGTTGTTCGTTGCATGTCTCACATATTTTGTTGTCTAGTCTTGCCATGAGGTGTTCGTGTGTGTGTCTGGTGTGTCCGATTCTGAGTCTTGTCATTATTACTTGTTCTCGTCTGTTAGTGCCTGAGTTCCAGTTTTGTATGTCGTCCTTAACTGTTCGTAGTTTGTTGTTGGTAGTTTCGCGCCACTTAGTCAGTCTGTTCGTGTGGAGTTTCGTCTTGATGATCTGTCTTATGTAGGTTTTGTTAGGGGGTAGGTAGAGTATATCTTCATGACAGGTGGAATCTCGGGCGGCTGTGTTGGCACGTTCGTTGCCTTCTATGCCAATGTGGGCAGGAACCCAGATGAGGTGAACTGTCTTCGTTGGTTCCGCTGTCATCTGGTGCAGTTGGTCTTGAATTTGTTGTATAACCGTTTCTTTTGAGTAGGTGTTGCTGAGGGCTTGTAGTACACTGAGAGAGTCAGTGCAGACGGCTATGTTTCGGTAGGTGGTATCTGATGCCATTGCGAGTGCTTTCAGAATTGCTAGAGCTTCTGCTTCGAACACACTACTGGTTGTTGGTAACTGGTACGTTTTACTCTCTTCGTTATGTACAGTAGCTATAGTACAGTTGTTGTCAGTTTTTGACGCGTCTGTGTAATAAAACTGAAATTCGTGCAGTTGGCGCTGAAGTTCCGCAAACTTGGTTTTTAATATTGTTGGTTCTGATTTTGTATATTTAGTTAGACCTGTGTGTGTGATTATTTTCCCAAAAAGCCAGGGTGGGGTATGATGGAAGGTGGTTGGTTGTATTGGAGGGATTAGAATATTGTTAGATTGCAGGATGGTGCTAATATATTGTTGTAACTTGGTATTGTTATGGATGTTAAGTATATTCTGAATGTTTGATTTTAAGAAAAAGTGATTGTATGTTGCATGGTTTGGTTTAGCAGCTAGATTTGTTACGTACATCATGGTAAGTTTTTGTCGTCGTTCCTGTAACGTTGGCTCGCCGGATTCGTTCAAGATACTGATGGATGGACTGGATTTAAATGCGCCTGTTGCTATTCTGATTGCTGTGTGGTGGACTGCATCCAACAACTTAAGCGTTGTTTTGCTGGCAGTGGCGTATGCAATGCAGCCGTAGTCAATTTTTGCTAAAATTAAAGTTTTATAGATTTTTAGTAATGTATTTTTGTCTGCTCCCCATGTTTGATTTCCCAAGGTTTTCATTATATTTAATTTGTTGTTGCATTCGGCTTTGATTTTATTTATATGTGGTTTCCATGATAGTTTCTTATCTATTGTAATGCCCAGAAATTTTATCTCGTTGGTATTTTGTATAGGTACGTTATATAGTGTTAAATCAGGATTTTGTTGTTTGCGCTGGTTGGTGAAATTGATTAATTTGGTTTTCTCTACAGAAAATTGGAAACCCGTGTTATCGGCCCATTTTTCTAGTTCTTTGATGGTGTCTTGAAGAAGCCGCGTGAGATTGTTTGAGTTTACACCTTTACAGAAAATAACTAGGTCGTCTGCATATAATAAACATTGAACCGGTTTTTTTATTTTCTCGTTAATTTTGTTCATGCATAATAGAAATAAAGTAACGCTTAGAACTGAGCCTTGGGGAACCCCGTTTTCCTGGGTTTTCTCATACGAAAAGGTGCCATTAGCTCTCACTTTAAATTTTTTGTTAGCTAGGGAGTTCTTGATGAAGTGGGCTATGTTTCCATTTAAACCATAACTTTTAAGCTCATTTAAGATATATCGTCGCCACGCTGTTGGATAGGCACTCTTGATGTCAAAAAATATGGCCGCCAACTGTTGCTTATTTCTGAGAGATTCTTGTATTTCGTTGACTAATACTAGGATCTGGTCCATTGTGGAGTGGTCCTGTCTAAAGCCAGCTTGGTTCTTATTCAGGTATTGGTGTTTTTCTAGATGCCAGACCAATCTCTTGTTGACAATTCTTTCAAAGAGTTTACATAGTGTGTTGGAAAGTGCTATGGGCCGGTAATTACTAGGGTCTGTTTTTAATTTGTTAGGTTTAGGAATTGGGATGATCTCAATTTGTTGCCAGGAGTCTGGGAAGTCATTGCGGAGCCATATATAATTATATATTTTATGGAGGGTGTTGATTGCTTCTATTGGGAGGTTTTTGAGGAGTTCGAAGGGAATTTTGTCTGGACCAGGACTTTTATGGTTTTTAAGCATTTTTACTGTGTCTACTATTTCGCTGATGGAGATTGGAACGTTGATTGGTTCAGAATCGTTCTCTATTATATATGGTATTTCTTCCATCCTTCTTTTGAGTTCATAGAATTGCTGGTTATAGTTGGCGTTGCTTGACTGTTCATAGAAAGTTTCGGCTAGCGCGTTGGCAACTTCTTTAGGCTCTGTAATTTTTTGTGTCCCTTTTTTAAGAAGGGGGATTTTATGCGTTCGTTTGTTGCCGTTGATTCTTTTAATTTTCTGCCAAACTTCTCTTATGGGGGTGTCAGTGGTAAGGGAGCTCACGTATTTTTCCCAAGATTCTTTTTTACTATTCCTGACTATTCTTCTGGCTTTTGCTTTTGTTCTCTTATGCTCTATCAGGTTATCTAAGTTATTCTGCCTTTTATATTTATTGAGTGCTTTCTTGGCTTGTTTAATGGCTTCTTGGCATTCTGTATTCCACCATGGTACAGATTTCTTTTTTCTGGCTTTTTTGTGTCCGATGGTTTCTTTAGCGGATTCTATTACTATATTGGTGAATCTGTTTATTAACGAGGTTGCATTTTCGTCATCTGTGGTGAAGAAGTTCTCGGACATCATCCTGATTTTTTCTGCATATGCTTCCCAGTTGGCTCGTTCTAGATTCCACTTCGTTATTTCTTCTTCTATATTATCTAGTTGATTCATGTTGTACTCTATTTTTATGGGGAAGTGATCACTACCATGTAAATCTGGCAGTGTTTCCCAATTGAATTTAATTGAGATTCTGGGGTCACAGTACGTAAGATCAATGGCAGAGAACTTGCCTGATCTTTGACAGAAATGCGTCGGAGAGCCATCATTCAACAAAAAATCATTGGCGAAGAGTTTTTCAATAGTTTTTCCTTTGTTGTTTGTGGTTTTTGAGCCCCAGAGTAGGTTGTAAGCATTGAAGTCTCCACAGACTATATATGGCTGTGGAAGTTGTTTTATGAGTGATTCTACTTCGTTGAATCTTATTGGTTGATCGGGCGGAAGGTAAATGCTGCATACTGTTATTTCTTCAGGTATGTAGGTTCTGATTGCAACAGCTTCAAGGTCTGTGTTCAATAAGAGTTGTTCTGCATGGTTTGTATTTTTGACTAATATTGCAGTGCCGCCACTTGCTTTATTCCTTCCCTCTCGATCTTTTCTGTAGAAAGTGTAGTTGTGTAATGTTGCATTTTTTTCTGGTTTAAAATTTGTTTCCTGTAGACAGATGTAGTTCGGCTGATGTTCTGCGATAATTAGTTGCATTTCTGGCAGGTGGTAAAAGAAACCGTTGCAATTCCATTGTATTATATTATTCGCCATTATTATGTTTAATTTGATTTTTAAGTTTATTTGTGACTCGGGCTAGGCGTTGTTTGGGACCACGTTTGGTGAGAGATGAATGCATTTTTTCCATTAAAGTTATTAATTCTGAAGGTTCTTCCGTGTAATTTCTTGCCAGTGATAATGGGTCATTGTTATTTTGTGCCAGTTCAATAAAGTTTTGGAACTGGTCCATTGAGATTGTGCTTTCGTTGCTTTCAAAAATGTCTTTTAATGGATTCAGCCATTCTTCTGTTGTTATGCAGGGACTTGTGGATCTATCTCTTCGACGATTTTTTTGTGGTTTCCTGATATTGTTCTCAGTTTTTTGAGAGCCGGTTTCACTCTGACTATTTAGTACAGTGTTCTCATCAAGAGATTCTGAGCTGTTTGCTGTGCTTAAACTTCTTTTTAAAGCTGCTGTATTTTTGTTTTGGTTTTTGTCTTCTACATTTTGACCATCGCTGTTGTTGTTTTGCTGCTGTTTTTCTTCTTGTTGCTTGGGGTGTTGTTGTTGATGAGAATGTTGTTGAGACTGTTGTTGTTGAGACTCTTGTTGTTGTTGATGCTGTTGTTCTTGAGATTCTTGTTGTTGTTGAGACTGTTGTTGAGATTGTTGTTGTTGAGGCTCTTGTTGTTGTTGAGACTGTTGTTGTTGGGAGTGTTGTTGTTGAGACTGTTGTTGAGGCTGTTGTTGTTGAGACGGTTGTTGTTGAGATTGTTGTTGTTTATATTGTTGTTGTTGGGCTTGTTGTTGTTGAGATTGTTGTTGAAACTGTTGTTGTTTTGGCTGTTGTTGTTGGGGCTGTTGTTGTTGTTTAGACTGTTGTTGTTGAGGCTGTTGTTTTTGAGGCGATTGTTGTTGGGCCTGCGGTTGTTGTTGTCCTTGTTCTGGTTGTTGTTGGGATTGTTGTTGTTGTCCTTGTTCTTGATGTTGTTGCTGCTGTGGTGGTTGTTGTTGTTCTTTGTCGTTTTCATCTCTCAGTCTGTATCTACAAACTGTGTTGACGTGGCCATGTTTTTTACAATATGTACAAAACTCTGCATCGTCAGAGATGAAAATTCGGTGGGTTATATTTTTAAATTCTATTTCAGTTGTCTCCGGTATTTTTTCAAAATTGTTTATTACGTAGACGTATCTACGGGCTGATTTTATGTGTTCGAGACCCGGTTTTTTGAATCCTGCGCGCATAAAATTCATGGCTGATGTTATTTTTAGTCCTAGTTCTTTTAGTTTATTTTCAAGGCATTCATGAGGGATAGATGGGCTGACATTAGAGATAATAATTCTTTTTGATGGATTCCTAAATGGTCTCAAAGTTGTTTCTTTGCCGCAGACATGGATGGTTTTGTAATTTTTTATTATTTGTTCAGCTATGTCTTTAGTTTTTAGATGTATGCATACTCTATTATTAGATAATTTAGCCGCGAATTCTATGTTTTCAGAGTTAGTTAATTGAGCGACTGCATGTGCATATTCTTCCAGTATAATTCCATCAATTGACTGTATTATTATCGCTTGCTCATCAGTTGGATAGTCAAATTTGGTTTGTTTTACCGCGTTGGCAAAGTTAATCCGACTTGTCTGCGCCATGCCACTAGATGTCGTACTCATGGTGTTTCATGGAGTCAGAGTTCAGGATCTGACCGCCACCTGTTTAGTTGTTCTTACACGTTATCACTTTATCGGTAAACGAGTAATTTATATAGTTTTGGTTTGTTTATGTGATTGAACACATGTGATTGTGATAGGTTAAATTTTTCTAGTGCGAAAAAATTTGTAATATTATGGTGGTGCGTGAAAAAATGAAAATAATAATAAATGAATTTAAGGGATGGAAGATAAACTTACCCCTTAGCAATTTGGAGAAAATAACACAGGTATGAGTATTTAATATAACTACTAATATCACTACTATGTTGTCAGGGCCAACCCTATCGGTGGAATCCGAATGTAATAATGTATGTTCGCTATCACACAGATAATTTGATGTAATTTATACGTTGGCAGATAGTGCCAAGAGCAACTGATATTCTATATAAAGTTAGCTTTGCCTGGTCTGCCGTAAGATTCCTCTCAGATTACCCGGCAACATCCAACGTTCACCTACCGCACACCCTACACCCTACACCCTTCACATTCAACAAATTCAATTTAGGAGAATTGAGATATCTCAGGTTGAAATGCGAATTATCCGACTGATTATGGAATTAGTTACAACCTCAAATCAAGTGGCAACCTATCAAAAACCAGTGCCGTACGTAAGGGATCTATCTACTTCTATAAGTACCATCGGAGTTTGATAAAGTTACTGCCGGGGAGTATAACATGTGTTATAAAGGAGCCTTTAATTAACAATTGCACACAAATTTTAAACTATTACCGTGTTTTTCGGATCGTAAACGCACCGAACGATAGACGCACCACAAATTTATGAGACAATTTTTAGAATAGTATATTCTGTAACAAGGTTGGAATGAGAAAATTCGATGCGAGTGGAACATTCGGAGCGCGAGCCGCAGGCGAGCGTGAGGTACCACGCGCATCGAATTTTCTCTTCCAACCGAGTCACAGACCCTACTTTCTCCACGACCACCAGAAAGAAAAAAATCAGCTGTAGCCACCACAGGACCGACCGCCATCACAAAGTATATTCTAGCAGCAGAGTAGAAATAACTTGCCCTAATAAGTTCTAACAGAGATACTATCTCCGTTCAAAAATGGTTTTCTCATTTGACATTTATTGTTAACTTAACAATATAAGATGACAATATGTCATTTGTGTATGAACAATAGAATCATAAAATCATAAAATAATTTTTGGTAAGTAAACGTTCAGCAGTTTATAATAGTTTCATAAATAACTAGCAATGTCTGAAATTTGTAATTTTTGACTGTGTACCAAAATTACCCGCTGCTATTTTCTTTGCAGTCCAAATAACCTTAAATCATGGAAATCCAACGTTCAATGTTAGCTGGAGGGGGCAATAATTATCAACTAGCACATATTGGGAAAGAAGCATTGCGAAGAAAGAATCAACTTCCAGAAACATTAACATGCAATTTGGAAGCAATTGAAACTGCTCGCAATGTATAACGAGATATGTAAAATAATATAAGTAGTTTGTAATAAAATATTTATTTCTTAAATAAAAAAGTTGTCTAAAGCGAAATTGAAGTTAATACGGAGTGATTATTTAATGGCGAGACGACGTCACTGGAAGTTTTAATAATTTGCCGTTGCATGCACATCGTAGCAGGCGATTATGCGCGCATGCGCAAAATCTTTTTTTCTTCATAATCAAATTTTCTTCAAGGTTATTATAGTCATAGTATTCTGCTAGGAAGCACGTAAAATTCGGTGACGTCGTCTCGCCATTAAATAATCACTCTGTATATTGTTATAAAACTAACGAGACAATCATTTTTGAACAAAAATTTTCACCAAAACGGACAATCATTTTTGAACGGAGGTAGTATTATTTATCATGACCATGGAAACGTTACATATAAGTATGAAAAAATAGATACTCAAAAAATTTCGAAAAATTTTACAAAATATTTTCGAAATTTTTCGTTTTATCAAAAAACGTCTCAAATAAAAGTTATTAGTTATTGCATTTATATCAATTTTTGTTAAATAAATTTTTTCGAAATATTTTTCTGTTGCTAAAATTCGCAAAAATCTTAAAATCGACACGAGTAAACTCCCATTTCTAGTCAATCGATTTTTACCAAAAGTTGATCAACTCGTGCCATTGATGTCAAAAGCTTAAATATGCAGTTTCATAAAAATACATTTAGCCGAATTCGCTCTGCACGTGTACACAAACAGACAGACAGACGGACGGACGGACGGACGGACGGACGGACGGACGGACGGACGGACGGACGGACGGACGGACAGACAGACAGACGGACGGACAGACGGACAGACGGACAGACAGACCAACATACATCATGCTAAAAATAGTCAAAACGTTATGTAGGGACCTCAATTCGTGGAGATCCATCGAAATCTCGAAATGTCAGAATCAGTATGATCACAATACCTCCCTTATATATGTTGGCGGTCGGTAAAAAATGTAACAAATAATTATTTTAACAAACATTTTATCTTGACAAATAATTTATATTACATAACAAATTAATCAATTAATTAAACTTATTTTTTTAATTATAATTTGTTTCATTTTAATTTAATTTGCCACACTACGGCCACTATTTTAGTACTTTTTAGGAAGTTATGTTGCATTTATTTAATGTAAACATTGCATATATTTTAATGTAACCCTACAAAAACAAATGACAACAAGCATAGAATAGTTATTCCATAACAAGTGCTTTAGAATAACATTCCAGCAGAATATTAACTTTCTGTAGTCAAAATTGGTTTTAGAATTGCTAAATTCTATAGTGGTCGTGGAGAAAATATATTCCTAGACATCCAGTATTCTGTTGGCTTTTTACACCAATTAAATACCTACAAAACCCTGAAATGTGTGAAAATTCACACTCATAGAGCTTTTAATGAATTATTTTTCGATTTAACGAATGCAAAATTTAAAGAAAGCTGGTGCAACTGGATATAAATCTAATTGTTTTTTCTCTATCTCACGTCTTTCTTACATTTATTTTTTTATAGAACTAAAATAGAAACATACCTTGTTGGTCTATGCACAGGGGACCGACCCATTTTCCTTCGATGCATTTGATCTTGCAGAGTCTCCGTTCGCCGAGAGGACCGATCGCTCCGGAAAACTTCACCTCCCGGACTCGCGTGTAGTCATTACGCATCCGGATGTCCTGCTCCGGGCTCACCAAGTCGGACCCATTTAAACCCAACAGAGGAGGGAGGCAGCCTACTGTAGATTCATTTTCATCGGAGGTCACTGAAACAAACAAAGTTCAATAGATATATAAAAATAGAAAAACATTGGTTTGTTATTTTTTCGGAAAATGTTCTATTCTAGTTACCTACAATATTACTTCAACATATCACAATAATTCTTATGCCCAGTTGCATAATTAGTGATAATTTGTAGTTTGGTCGTAGAAAAAAGTCTTAAAACTATATGTAAGCTAAAACTCGATATAAAACACAAAATTGCCTAGCAAAGCATTAAGACGTTTAAAGACTTTTATGCAACCGAGCATTATACTTTTAATGTGTATTGGTTGTAGGGTTGTACATCGAAGGGAAAACACCGATGTTTAACATCGATGTTAACATCGGCGCTTACTATCGATGTTGAAAAAACATCGAAGGAAAAACATCGATGTATCGGTAACATCGATGTTTTATTAATATTAAAAAAAGCTATTTATTTATATTATATAGGTTTTATTTAATAATGTAAAGATAAAATACGAAAAAAGTAACACATAATACACAAAAAGCATTTATTAGATTTTGAAATAGAAATATTCCTTTTTAATAGTAATTAATTTCACATTAATATTATTATACCCAATATAATAATCCTAATTTCTACCTACAGTCTATTCCAAGCGATTAGGCGGAACTAACCGCAATTTTCATTTTTGTAATTTGTCATTAGATACATTTTTATACATTTAAGTTGACTTTTCCTGAACAAAATGCTCAAAAGCTTCAATCAATCGGTAAAAGTAACTAGAATTGAAAATCTAGTTCCGCCTAAACCAAAGGAACAGACCTTACTGTTTTTACATTTCTAAAATGAAATATTGGATTTTATTACAATACTAATATAGTAATCTTAAGGGTGCGCACAACCGCACAGTTTCTTATACAAGACTAACAACCTGAAATAAAATTAGTAACAATCTATATATCAAAATTTTCAGCGAATTTTTATCTATCTAATAGGATATTTTTAATTGTAAAAAGAACTGTCATGTAATTGTAAATAAACAAATTGCGTTATAGACGCCGTCTTGTAAACCATTCGACGCATATTTGTGTACCATGCGGCAAATTGTAGCTAAAGCTCCATTCTACAAATATGTTTGGAGATAATTTGTTCTATTGTGAAAATTACTTATAGTTACTGTACTTGGTAATCTACTTTTGCCGCCACCTCGAATCTGCCACGATTCTTAATATAGGTGCTGCTGATAAAAATGATTAATTTAATGTAAAGAATACTTGTACCAAGTGGCATTTCCTTATCATCAAGTATAATATTTTCCGACGAAGGCTCTAAACTATAAACAATCATGTCGAAAAAAATGTTGACGTATTATTTGAACATTTCTACACAAAACTATATAAATATAAAAATTATTTGAAAACCACAAATATATTTAAAAAATTACAGAACATTGTTGTGTGATACCTATTATTAAGTTACTGAGCAATAACATTTTTACAATATTTTTTTCTACAATCAAAAATATCCTAATAGATAGATAAAAATTCTGTGCAAAATATATAGATTGTCACTAATTTTATTTCAGATTGTTAGTTTTGTATAAGAAACTAATGTACGTAGCGTTAATGTTAATTTTATATTATTTAACATAAAAATAACACTGTCATACACAATTATTTTTATACTTTTTTAAGTTGAAATAAAGTCTGTTCCTTTGGTTTAGGCGGAACTCAATTTTCAATTCTAGTTACTTTTACCGATTAATTGAAGCTTTCGATCATTTTGTTCAGGAAAAGCCAACTTCAATATATAAAAAAATAGCTAATGACAACTTACAAAAATCCAGGGACTGGAGGAAGGACAACTGGGAAAGTTTCAACAAGACTCAAAAAGAAAAAGTGTGTTGGCGTCGTTGGTCGTTCGCATTGTTTGCAAAAATTAGAAGTTTCTTCTTATTTTTTCGTATTCTGCTAACTGCTAAGAACACTATTAGTATTGTTATATCACAATAGATGGCGCTTATATTTTGTGTACTAATTTTAATAAAAATTAAATTTTTAAGATTCCTGCGCCTCTAGCGGTAGTTTCTGAATTTCAAAGTTTAAACATCGACATCGGTAGTAAACATCGATGTTTTATCGATACTATCGCCAGCTGATCATCGATGGTAAAAACATCGATGTTTTTAAAACAAACATCGATGTTTTCGATACATCGATGTTTGTTTCCCATCCCTAATTGGTTGTCTCTATAGATAAACAACTAAAATTCTTGTAAAAAATAATATAATTTTTTAATGAATTCAGTAGATCCAAATTTATAGAAGACGTGTGATGGTCGACTGAGTGTATAAAAAAATATACTGAAGACGTTGAATAGGGGATAGGCATGATTTTATTTTAATTTTTTATTATATTCCTCTTGTTGCATATAAACATAAAAAACAGTTTTGCATTTTTTTTTTTTAATTTGAAGGCTTAAATAAATCATAAATGTATGTAGCGCGCGAAAACGACATGTGACGTCATACCCTTTCTAAGTGACGCAGTACACTACTAGCCTACCCAGTGTACTGCGTACAGCCTACCTAGTGTACAGCATGCAGCCTACATAGTCTGTTGTGAACTTATTTGCTTGTATAACTTTTATAGGTTATGTAAAGTTAGAGTGATTTTAATTAAAATAAAATTTTAATTCTATAAAAACAATTTATACATGTTTACCGAATTAAATTTTATATTAAAGTATATAAAATATGGAAGATCCAGGCCCCACCACTTCGAAACATAGTCGAAAATATTGTTTAGTACCGATGTGCACAAATAGTTCAAATAGAAATAAAAAAAAAAAACAATTTACATCATTACCTGATGGCGAAAAATAACAGAAAAGACGAAATTTGTGGCTGAAAGCTATGATAATAAAACCGATATTTCAGAAAAAAGTAAACTTTATGTTGTGTGCATAAATGCATCAATGTTGGATAAATTATCACTCTGATCCCTAACAAAACCTTTATATGCCATTTTAATAATAAATGCGTGAAAAATTGTTTAAAAACAAATAAAAAACTCTCGAACAATACAATATACACACGTGTAAAGATTATGTTGTATCTGTATCTGGACGTCAAACCCCAGTCGTTTGACGTTATACTCAGTCGTATTTACTCGGCAACCTTCGCGCCGTGGTCGGCTTATTTCAAATTAACAATATTTTAATTAAAAAATTTGGCTATAATATTAGTTAAAATGTGATTTTTGTTTTGTTAGGTGACATAACTAACATTAAAATATCAAAAAAATGTAGTTTTAAGGAAATATAAATTTGATGCGTATCCCTTATTGCTATTTGAACGTACGAAACAAATATATTGACGTCTAGTGGCTGTCTGAATGTATAAACAATAATTAGTCAACAGGAATTTTTGTTCAGATAAGGTCTCAAAAATATCGATTTTTAGTTAAAAAAAAAAAAAAATGTACGGTATCAAAAGAAAGCTTTTAAGACGTAGATTAACGGAAAAAATAGTTTTTTTAAATTTCTTTATTTAAACAAGTTTTTCAAAAAAAAGTACTATATAAAATAATATTCCGCACCATTGAAATATTTTGAAGATGTATAATGGTTTGAAATTTTCTGAATGGATCAAAATACTGCGGTGACGTGCAACGGATGTCTAAACGCAAAAAACTATACCGTAGACGTGTAACAGCTGTCGTAGTAAAGATAAATGTATTTAGGACGTACAACTGCTGTTTGAATGGAATAAATACTATTAAAAAGATGTAATAGTTATTGAATGAATTAAAAACAATATATTTAAGATATGTACGGCTGATTGAATGGATCATAAATACATATTTTGAAGTATTATAACAGTTATCCAAATGGATCAAAAAATATTTTGAAGACTTGTAACTGTTGTCTAAATGCAACAAAATATTTTGAAGACGTATAATGGCTGTATAAACGGATTAAAAATATTTAGGAGAGGTGTAACTGTTGTCTAAATACACCGAAATATTTTGAAGGCGTGTAAGGGTTGTCCTAACGGATGCAAATTATTTTGAAGACGTGTAATGACTGTCCAAATGGATTAAAAAATATTTTGAAGACGTGTAACTATTGCCTAAATACACCGAAATATTTTAAGGTATGTAAGGGCTGTCCTAACGGATGTAATTTATTTTGAGGACGTGTAATGACTCTTAAAATGGATCTAAAGATATTTTGAAGACGTGTAACTGTTGTCTTAAGGCAACAAAATATTTTGAAGACGTATAATGGCTTTATAAACGGATTAAAAATATTTAGAAGAGGTGCAACTGCTGTCTAAATGGACCAAATTTTTAAAAGACATGTAATGGCTGTGTAAGAGGATCAAACATATTTTTGAAGACGCTACCTAAATGGATCAAAATATATTGAAGACGTGTAACGCCTGTCTAAATGGATGAAAATATGTATTAAGGAAAAATATACTCGGATATATTTTTCATATCTTAACATAAGTATGGGGCGTATAACGTTTGAAAAGGAAAATAAACAAGTGAAGTTATTGTGTACCTTGAGTGAGATTTTACCTGGTTGTAAAGATTTGTAGCGCCCGTTGAGAAAATATAAATGAGCCAGTGAAAAATTCAAATTAGCTTTTTTAAAGTAAACTGATATGTTAGAAATGTTGTAAAATGTAAAAATTTGATGGTAGAATATTTCCATTTTACAACTTCCACGTTTTCTCAATTTCATTTGTCATTTTCCGAGTGCAAATCGTCTATAACGATAAAAATGAAACGTGCTGTGCTATTTCAAGCAATATCAGAATATAAACGGTCATTCTATATTATACTTGAAACGATGAAATATCGAAATTTATGATTAACGATTTTCCTGATTCAACTTGATTTCACTTATAATTTCACTTATAAATAAAGAAAAATGATTCTGTTTTATGTCAAAGAATTAGTACTAATCTTTCTTTCATCGGTAGACATATTGCTTTGTAGCCTTTTGGCCACAATTTCGACAGAAAACAGATATACGAAGTAAAATAAAAAAATACGTGAAATTTCGTCATTCATTATTACATTATTTTATTAATAACTATGATAGATAGATAGTTATTTTATTTATACCTTTCAGTTAAAATTTTCACATGACGAGGGTTACCTTTTATGTTTTTACAAACGACCACTAGATGGCAATATTGAAATGTGTCATTACTATATTAGTAAAATTTGACATATGTTATTGTGAAATCAGTGGCAGCTTGTAAATTGACCGACTAGCTTGTTGACAGTAGACGTTTAAAAAAAAACGTTGGTGAATAAATGGATATTACTCGTGAATGTTTTCGTTGGATGATTTTTTACGATTTTAGTAAAGGCCTAACTCAACAATAATGCATAGATTCGTTTCGTTCAACTTTTGGTAATGAAACACCATCAGAAAAGACTGTTTACAATTGGTTTGCAGAATTTCGTCTTGATCGTGCGTCCGTCAGTGATGAATCTCGTGAAGGTCGACCAAAATCGGTTGTGATTCAAAAATACATCGATGCTGTGCGCAAAATGATTGAAGAAGATCGGCATGTGACTTACTGTGAGATAGAGGCATCCTTTGGCATATCGCAGACTGCAGTACATTCGATTTTGCATGAACATTTAGCTGTGAAAATGATCTGTTCCCGATGGATTCCGCATAATTTGACCGAAGCTCAAAAAAAAAAGGCTCGAGTTGATTGGTGTAAGGGAATGATAAAAAAAAATCTACCCAGCAAACATTTTTATACGGGCCAGTACTGGTGAAGCACTTACTCCCCGGCATTGAAAGTAATGGGCCAGTGCTGGCATTTCGTACTGGGCCAGTACCCCGGTGTCCCCGTGGCCGTTAGTTGGCCCATTGATGTATCAGTTGCTGGCCCAGCAACGGTAAAGTGCAAAATAATCGCATTATTTCTGATGGACCAGTGATTACCCAGCAAACATTTTTATACGGGCCAGTACTGGTGAAGCACATACTCCCCGGCATTGAAAGTAATGGGCCAGTGCTGGCATTTTGCACTGGGCCAGTGCTGGCATTTCGCACTGGATCAGTGCTGGCATTTCGCACTGGGCCAGTACCCCGGTGTCCCCGTGGCCGTTAGCTGGCCCATTGATGTATCAGTTGCTGGCCCAGCAACGGTAAAGTGCAAAATAATCACATTATTTCTGATGTACCAGTGCTTACCCAGCAAACATTTTTATACGGGCCAGTACTGGTGAAGCACATACTCCCCGGCATTGAAAGTAATGGGCCAGTGCTGGCATTTCGCACTGGGCCAGTACCCCGGTGTCCCCGTGGCCGTTAGCTGGCCCTTTGATGTATCAGTTGCCAACCCAGCAACGGTAAAGTGCAAAATAATCGCATTAGTTGCAAGATTTATTTCTAACGGACCAGTGCTTTTATTATACCCACTCTCTAGTATTTCAAATGTAACATATGTGTACTTACCCAGTATTAAAATAAATTAATGGTTAGGTGCAAAATAAATACTCATTTGGCCATTTTCACCATCGTTGAATAAATTTATTTAACAAATAAAGGTGACAATATCGCATCGGTTTTAAACATTAATGAAGAAATTAACATTGCTGTCAATAGAATGATGCGATATTGTTAACTTAAGTTGTAAAATAAATTTATTGAACGATGGTAAAACTGGCCGATTGTAAATTGAATTAACAGTTATAATTTATTGATTTATTTATAAATATTAAACAAATATAATTTCAGGAATAACAGGAATTAGTTTATTTAATTTATTAATTTAATGAAGAATTTTAAGAAAATGGTTTCTGCCATTTCGGGCAAACCAACTGCATCCTAAAGATAAGGGGTGACTAATAATTTTCGCCAATATTCGGCTTGTATTATCTACCACATCTTTTACCGCTGGCTTGAAGAGTGCCAACCTAAAGAAATCATACTTGTTAAAATAAATTCAATAATCAAATGTTATAAGCATTAATGCTATAAGCTGTTCACTTTTGTAAGAACAAACTAGATCTGGTTATTTTGGTGATTTTTATAGTGTTTTACTGACTTTTAGAAACTTGGTTATATTGTAAAAAAAGCTTTACAGTTTTTGTATTATTTTAGGTTAGTATTATATTTACAAAATATTCAAGATGTCACTATTCAAAATGAAATATGACAAATTATATTTTTTAAATGACATATTTATAATCTTGTAACAGATTTATTAATAAATGAAAATTTTATTACATGAAAAAAACTGATTGAACTAAACTAAAAATTAAACAATTTAACATATGAAACAGTTTGTGTAAACTACACCCTTAAATCTAACAAAACACACACAAATCACAATAAAAAACTGTATAATGCTCACAAAACAATAATTATTCAAATAAACATCTTGACAAACTGTCCACCAACACGTCTCAACTTGTACTGACCCTCGAAGGCCACGCCGTTAGGGCGTTTTATGACTAAACCGCTACAATCAGGCTTTTCAAATTATTACATTCAAAAAAAGTTTAGTTTTAAGTACAAAGTATGAGTGAAGAAGAGACGATAGCTGTGTAAAACAATAATTTATCGACTTTATTAGAATAAAAAAGGATAGAAAAGTTGCTTAAAAAAATTGTAAAACAAAAGTAAATGTAACATAAGCACTGGTTCGTCAGAAATAATCTTGCAACTAATGCGACTATTTTGCACTTTTCCGTTGCTGGGCCGGCAACTGATACATCAATGACACATTGATGGCCCAGCTAACGGCCAACGGAACACCGGGGTACTGGCCCAGTGCGAAATGCCAGCACTGGCCCATTACTTTCAATGCCGGGGAGTATGTGCTTCAACAGTACTGGCCCGTATAAAAATGTTTGCTGGGATTAACACAAATAAGGAGTGCTTATAAAATGCTGGTAAAGTACTTCGTATAGGCGGAGTGCGAAATACAAATGTGAAGTACATTATTAATACTGGCGTTGCACTTACTTTTGGTGCCAGCAATTTACCAGCATAAAAGCAGTTTGCCAGCATTCGGCCGTTAGTTGAATGTTTGCTGGGATACTATGATAATATTATCAATGTATTGTCAATATACAACATAAAAAATGAACTTTACCTGTTAGTTACGTATTACAAAATGAGACAGATAATATTATCTGTCTCATTTTGTAATACGAAACTAAGAGGGAAATTTAATTTTTTATGTTGTATATTTAAAATATCATCGTAGGGTGGTAATTCTGAAGTGGCACCTTTCAAAATATTTGACATATCTATCACAATTTTTTTTTTTGTTTGCCGGCATTCGGCCGTTAGTTGAATGTTTGCTGGACAAACGTGGACAGTGGACAACGACAGTGGACAACGGGAAACGTGAAAAGCGATTTTTATCACCTCAAGAAGCTGTTGAAACTTTCAAACTCGACGCAATGAAATCACACATGACAGCTGCATAATATGAAGTTGCTAGATATTATGTAAACCTCCAATTTATGTATGTTTCTTTTTATTCATCACTTTCTTTTTAAGAAACTCCTGTCGATATTGGAGGGCGTTCTGATGGCATTTAGGACCTAATCGGTAGATTACCGTGAAAAATCACGTGAAATTACATTGATGACCACTCCATTGGTTCCATCTGTCGGACAGAAGTCAAGGTCACAGCTTTCAAGCTCTATTAACCTGCCACAATGAAAGCTCTGGGAATTGGACCCTATTACATATAAACCAGAAAAATCAACTGACCGAAAAGAAAATGCATAGTTAGTTAGAATGACGTAGCTACAGTGATTTTAGGTTATTACATTCCAAGTGTTGTGTCTATTCTCTATTCCTGAATACGTGTAATTATCTTTTGGCGTTTATCCCATTTTGTGCGTGTCTCTGGTCGGAAATGAGTCTGTCTTCCCAAGATGAAACATCAACTGACAAGACAATCACGTATCCATTAATTATAACTAACTTCACTCACATAAAACTCATTAGATTTATTCTGCTTTCATTAAGTTTTTGATGAAATTAATTTTTTTCTACAAAATTTCTCTGAAAAATTGGACAATTT
The DNA here is from genome assembly GCA_963971575.1 of Liopterus haemorrhoidalis. Lineage (NCBI taxonomy): Eukaryota > Metazoa > Arthropoda > Insecta > Coleoptera > Dytiscidae > Liopterus > Liopterus haemorrhoidalis. The sequence continues at coordinate 34,911,186 of OZ020620.1, read as the reverse complement.
TTTATAGTTCATCTATTAACACTTTCTGAATGTTTTTGTCTAAAAATAATATTTTATGTAACAGTAATTTTTTTGCGAAACTTTTTTATGTTCATCCATTTAAACAGCCATTACACGTCTTTAGAATATCCTATCCACTCACACAACCGTTACACGTCAATATATTTTTGATCCATATAACAGCCATGACACGTCTTCAGTATAGATATCCGTTTAGACAGCTGTCTTTAATATTTCTGACCTAAAAATTGGCCAATTTTTTATAGTTCATCTTTTAACACTTTCTAAATATTGTTTTAGCCTAAAAATAATATTTTATGTAACAGTATTTTTGCGAACCTTTTTTTATTTGATCCATCTATTTAAACAGCCATTACACGTTTTTAGAATTTTCTTATCCACTCAGACAACCGTTACACGTCAATATATTTTTTATTCATTTAATTTACACGTCTTCAGTATAGATATCCATTTAGACAGCTGTGACACATCTTCAATGTTTCATTTGGACGTTTTTATTAAATTTTTGGTTCATTAAGACACTAGTACACTTTCAATATAGAGTTTTTTATATATTCAGACAGCCGTTACATGTTTTTAGAATTTTCTTATCCACTCAGACAACCGTTACACGACAATATATTTTTGTTCCATTTAAACAGCCGTTACACTTCTTCAGTATAGATATCCGTTTATACCACAACCAAGTTACAATATATTGTAAAAAAAGAAAAGGTATGAATATTTGCAAATATTGTCCATTTCAGCGGAACTAGGTTTTGCAATTTAGTAACTTTTAACGATCTAATCAGGTTTTGACCATTTTATTTAAGCTATTATAAATCATACTTACATTTAATATTCTAGGTTAAAATGACCTGTTCTTATTAAATCGGTGATGGGCGTGAAAAAGGTGTTAAGTCTTTTCATCTTACGTCTGACTTATCTCAGTTTTCGCCCCCCTCAGCGAAATGTTTTAAATGATTTTTTGTCATTCTTAATACAAATTTCCCATCTATTATTTTTTTTGTCTTCAAAATAAATAAAAATGTATTATATTTTATAATAAATGTCATTCGTTACCATGGTTATACTGTTGACATCTTAAATTATCACATGCCAACATTAAACATGAAATAACCCAAGCATGGTCTCTTCTTGTGACAACCTAAATTCTCGTTCCTCTTAAACCAAAAAAACATACTATAGTCGCAATATAAAAATCTCTGGCACCTTGGTATTATGCTATACGACATAATAATAAATAGTCGTGGATGTAAATTCTACATGTTGTAAAAGACGCCAAAAACTCATGCCCAATTTTCTCACGGTCTGAGAAATTTTCCCACGCTCAAGTACACCTACTTACGCCACATGGAGACACAAAAAAGATTACTGCTTATGGTATCAGGTCTTAATCCACCATTGGTTATAAGTCAACAACCCCCTAAAAAATCTCGATTCATAGTTTACAAAACCGTGCACAAATAAACAATTATTATGTTTTTGAAAAAAAAAATAATAGCCTGAAAACATGACCGAAGTTTTGCAATGAATATTTAAAATCCGTGGACATAGCGGACCTGTTCATTCTGCACTGCGTCCACTGAATATGTTAATTTGTTAAATATCTTATGTACTAGCCATGAATTGAAATGCAAATGCGGAAAACAGTTGAACAAAACATTTCAAAATTACCAAAACCAACTTGTACCGCGTATTTTACGATCTTGTAAACGTACACTAAATTTATTTCCTACAGAAAATTTAAATCTAAACAAATTGGGAATAAAAAATATATGAGAAAACAAAAATAATACTTTTAGAAGTACGCAAAAGCATGCATTTACAAGCCTAGGCCGGTAAAAACGCATAAAAGTCTAAGAATATTTTTCTCACCACTATAGTGATATATATGGTGATATACCTATATACTACTATGGTGGTATATAGGTATAAATTACTCATTTATACTAGAGATGGGTCGTTCATGAACGAACCGGCTCACTGAGCCAACTCAGTACACTGACCGAAGTGACACGGTTCACCAAATTGAAATGAGCCTGCTCACGGCTCACTGTATAGTTTCAAGTTTCAAGGATACGATAGGTCGGGCGATTGTGAGCAGTGACCGGAGTGATCCGGATCTGGATCGATGTCATGTTGAACTTCGCGAGAACTCGGCTTGTAATGGTATTATCATAAAGTGTATTATTTATTGTCATCAATTTGTAGGGCAGTTTATTTGAAACTAATAGGCTTAGTCTGTATTTTCTTACAACCATACTATATAAAAATATTAAAAATATTGCCCAAATCCCAGATGTCCGATTTATAAGGGCAATAAACATCGCCATAAACTTAACACATCTGGTTTAAAATACAGTAGCTACATAAAGTGAATTGTTTGTTTCAAAAATGTTAGATAAGAACCGGGGCTAAGCGACGTTCTATCTACGAGCGAACGACCGACAACTGACCGGGTCTAAGCGACGTTCTACCTACGAGCGAACGACCGACAACTGACCGGGTCTAAGCAAGAGCCGGCTCTAAGCGACGTCTACCTACGAGCGAACGATCGACAACTGACCGGGTCTAAGCAAGAGCCGGCTCTAAGCGACGTCTACTTACGAGCGAACGACTGACAACTGTCCGGGTCTAAGCAAGAGCCGGCTCTAAGCGACGTTCTACCTACCACCGAACGACTGACCGACCTGTGTCTCGGGATCATGTTTACAGTTCATATATTGCAAGAACCGGCTCTAAGCGACGTTCTACCTACGAACTAACGATCGACCTGTGTCTCGAAAACATGTTTACTTAACCGGATCACTGAGCCGGATCCATGAACCGGCTTAACAAACTGAACGAGCTCCACTGATCCGGTTCCGCAAACTGAGCCGAAATTCCCATCTCTAATTTATACCTATATACGAGGGCTATTTTTTAAGTTTTAACAAAAACTAAGAAAGACATTTTTTTTGGACATTTTGGAAATATTTTGAAGAGAAATATAACAAACTGTTATATTTCTCTTGAAAATATTCGCCTTTAAGATTTATACACTTTTGCATACGTTCAAACCAATTCTCGAAACATTTTTCCACTCTGAAGTTGGTATCTCAAAAACATGATTTTCGAAGTCTTCAAAGGCTTCTTGAGGTGATAAAAATCGCTGCCCACGCATTTTTTGTTTGACATTGGGGAACAAAAAAAAAGTCGTTAGGGGATAAATCAGGTGAATACTGGCAATGAGACATTAATTCGATGTTTTTCTCCTTCAAATAATCAATTGTTTGACATACTGTGTGGGAGCTTGCATTGTCATGATAAAGAATGACGCGACATTTTTGGTTGTTATTCCTGACTTTGTCGATTACATCGAAACAAATTGTTGTATACCATTTAGTATTAATATGAAGAGAATATAATTAAACACCCGGAAAAAGATTATTTTTCCGGGTTATGAATTCTTTATGAATGCTGGAGGGAAATGGAAAAACGGAATCAACAAGGAAAGCCACTATCAAGATAGGAAAAGGAAAGGAAGGAAATGTACGAATATTGTGGCTACTCAACAACAGCGGTAAGACTAAAAAGAATGAATGGAGAAGAATTGGGGCACGAAGTAACAGAGCGAATGACCGACATACAACAAACGGAGCAAGATACAACAATAAGAGAATCAAGGTATAATAGCAAATATGAAAAGACCTGGAAGGTGAGAAAGCCACAGTATTTGACAGAAAAAGGCAGTAGAGAGAAGAAAAAAGTGATAGCGAGATTTAGATGTGGAAATGAGGAGAGGGACAATAATTTTTGGATGAAAGAGGAAGAAAGAACATGTAGAATGTGCAGGGAAGGTAAGGAAACAATGGAACATTTGTTGGAAGAATGTGAAGAAATACGACACAGAACGGAAACGAGAAAGGAAATTTTGAATGAAACAGGAAAGGGGTATGAATGGATGAAAGAAGTGAAAAACAGAAAGGAGGAAATTAAGGAAAGGAGTCAACGAAGATATTAACTAGAGGAGAAGGAGAGTAGATTTTAAGCCGAAAGGCGAAAATTACAATTATTATTAATTGTAAGTTAATTATTGTAAGATAAAATGTAGTACATAATATTTAATAATAAAAATATCTATCTATCATTTAGTATTAACTGTTCTCGGATCCTCTAAAGGAATGGTTGCGACATGTCCAGTACAACTGAAGAAATAAGCGATCATTTTCAAAGTGCTTCGTGAACGAACAACTTTTGTGGGTTTCGGTTCCCAAACAGTGTTGCTTGGTTTCCGGTTCATATGAATAAATCCAAGTTTAGTCATCTGTAACGATGTTGTATACGGATTTTCAGTGCCTAGGTTGAATTTTTATGAATTCTCTTACACCAATCAACACGAGCCTTTTTTTGAGCTTTGGTCAAATTATACGGAATCCATCTTTTTCACACCTAAATGTTCCTGCAAAATCGAATGTATTGAAGTCTGCGATATGCCAAAGGATGCCTCTTTCTCGTGGTAAGTCACATGCCGATCTTCTTCAATCATTTTGCGCACAGCATCGATGTTTTTTTGAATCACAACCGATTTTGGTCGACCTTCACGAGATTCATCACTGACGAACGCACGGCCACGACAAAATTCTGCAAACCAATTGTAAACAGTCTTTACTGATGGTGCTTCATTACAAAAGTTGAACGAAGCGAATCTATGCATTGTTGTTGAGTTAGGCCTTTACTACAATCGTAAAATATCATTCAACGAAAACCTTCACGAGTAATACCCATTTTTTCACAAACTTGATTTTTTAAACGCTCACCGTCAGCAAACTATTTGGTTATAAATTGACCAAATAGTTAACTGCTACTGATTTCACAATAACAAATGTCAAATTTTACGAATATAGTAATGATACATATTAATATTTCAATCTAGTGTTCGTTGGTAAAAACATAAAAGATAACCCTCATATACCTACGAATCTCTAAAATATCTGAAAAATCAAATATCAGGATAATTTTTTAATAATTATTTGATAATTAATGAAGGATTGGCAACGTAACCCTTTTTTTAATAGAGATCCCTTTTTCGACAAGTCTATTTGGGAACGTGAAAACGATTTTCCTCGATTGTTTGAGAACATGAATCAAATGATCGCCCAGGGAAATGAAGGGAAATCTTCCTTGTTCCTTTTCCCAACAATCTTATCTTTCCCAACCAAAATAGTAATTTAACTTGCAGTTTGTTTTCCAATAAGAGGTTGATGAACTCACGTTAAATACTCCAGTTAATAGCCTAGGGCACATTTTCAGAAATATCACGAATATTTACATTTAATAAGTTTAACAAGTTTCTCTGTTAAGATTCTGACAAATGTTAAAATTAATAATAATAAAGATCTAATGTAAGTTTTAGAAATCACTCAAAGGATTATACAGTGAATTTCTTTTATCCTGCAACACTGAAATTATTAATATGCATGGTTTCCTTAGTAACAACAAATTATTTTGTCAGCAATGTAAAGTTGCGTTCCATTTATTTTGCAACATAGGGATAAACATTAATTGAAAAGGCTAACCATTTTTTATTGAAAATACATTGAAAATATCAGGTCGTCAAGGATGAAATTTGTAAAAAAAAAGCAAAGTTGGTTGATAACTTACAAATACAAGGTGTCTCAAAAGAAATTTTATATTTAGTGAATCGATTAAAAAAAAAGTAAGCCGTATATAGAAAAAATGTTTATTAATTATTAAAATACACTTTTTGGGGATTTATTTCTTAAAAATAATATCGTCTAAATGTAGACCCTCGCGTTCTCGGCACTCATTTAATCGAACAGTAAAATTACTTATGACGTCTCGGCAGGTGGATTCAGGGATGGCTGCCATTTCGTGACGGATATTTTCTTTCAAATGCGCCAGTGAAGTCGGTTTATTGGCGTAAACTTTAAATTTAAGATAACCCCATAGGAAAAAGTCCATAGGGGTTAAATCTGGACTGCGTGGAGGCCAATTTATGTCACCTCTCCGGGAGATCAATTTGCCTGAGAATTAAGCCTCTGACTGGCATCTTGGGGCTTTAATTCTTGCACCAATTGAATTTTGTAGGGGTGCAGCTTTAGGTCTTTGTGCATAATGCGATGTAATGATGATCTATGCACATTTAAAGCACTTGCGCGCTTCCGAATTGAAAGGTTCGGGTCGTCACGAACAGACTGATTAATATTCTCCACGTTTTCTACCGTTCTTGATGACCTAGGTCGCCCGGATTTTGATTTATCCAGCGTTGTACTAGTCTCTTCAAACTTTTTAACCTATGTCGAATGAGAGGAACGCTTGGCGCATCATTTAAGTGGCGAAAACCTCGAATACTGCAGAATTTTCTACGCGCTACAGTCGCCGAATCACCGTTTTTGTAAAACTCGCGCACGCATAACGCGCGGTCTGCTCCCGAGAAACGCTGCATAGCGACTGAATTCCCAAGAGCCAGGCTACCGATTGACATAACCCCCGCGCCCCTCGGATACGTTCACGCAGTAAGCTAAATAAATATAAAATTTCTTTTGAGACACCTTGTATCAGGAATTATTTAATTCATCAAACTATGCACCCATATTGTCTATACACTTTTGCCATTTAAGCGGCAGGTTGTTAAGGCCGATGGTATAAAACTCTGGCGGACGAGAGTCAATAAATTCCTGAAGGCCAGTTTTACAGCATTGCCGGAATTAAATTGTTTTCCTATTAAAAAGTTGCCCAAATTGCGGAAGAAGTGGTAGTCAGTGGGGGCTAGGTCTGGTGAATATGGAGGATGATGAAGAAGTTCCAACTCCAATTCATTTGTGCAAACCCTGGCGGACGAGAGTCAATGAATTCCTGGAAGGCCAGTTTTACAGCATTGCCGGAATTAAATTGTTTTCCTATTAAAAAGTTGTCCAAATTGCAGAAGAAGTAGTATTGGGGGCTAGGTCTGGTGAGTATGGAGGATGATGAAGAAGTTCCAACTCCAATTCCTGTAGTTTTGTCACAGTCATTTGTGCAGTGTGTGGTCTAGTGTTATCATGCAATAAGATAGGAGTCGATCTGTTGACCAATCTAGGCTGTTTCTCTTTAAGTTTTTGCATCATTTCGTCCAGTTGGTTTTTGCAGTATCTGCTGTGATCGATGAGCCAGTTTTTTTTTTTGTTTTTTTTGTTTTTAAGTTATTTGTAAGAAATTTGCCGAACCAATTTGATATTGTCTGCTGCGTAGTAACACTAGAGCCAAATACACTATTAATGTTTCGCGCGGTTTGCGATGCCGTAGTTCCACGTAAGAACTCATACTTCATAATACGTAGTGCGAATTTCCGAAAGTTCCATTTTCAAAAAAAATAATTTTTAAAAAAGTTTTTGATATTTTTTAGAGCATACAATGATTTCTTTAAATAGGCGTGATGTGTAACATTCAAAAAAAAAAAACCAGTGGCGAAGGGAAACCTCCGCTAGACTTGCCTTTTTTTTAAATATTTAGATAAATCTTCAAAAATACATCAAATTATGTTCTATATAAATTTTTGTCCAAGGCTTGCTTGGTTTACTAGCTACGAATTAATTATCATGACCATGGAAACGTTACATATAAGTATGAAAAAATTGAGAAATTTTAAATAATTTTACAAAAAAAATTCAAAATTTTTCGTTTTATCAAATAACGTCTCAAATAAAAGTTATTAGTAATTGCATTTATAGTAACTTTTGTTCAATAATTTTTTTCGTAATATTTTTCTGTTGCTAAATATTCGTAAAAATCTTAAAATCGACACGAGTAAACTCCCATTTCTAGTTAACCGATCTTCACAAAAAACAATAGGGTTCTTCCCATTTAATAGGAGAATTTTTTAGTACCACAACGAATTCTCTAAGTTGAACCGTTCTTGAGTTATCGTGTATACACACAGACACACAGACAGACAGACACACACACACACACATATGGACGGCACTTCGAAAATAGGTTTTGGAGTCCCTGGACCATGAAACGTGGTCATCCGTCAAAATCTCGACATCGAAAATTTTCGCGATTACAATACTTGCCCCTTATATATTAAGGTCGGGCAAGTAAAAAACAACGGTAAAATATTAAGCCAATGTCAAATAATAAGCTGTTAATGTTGGCTACCACTCAGTATTATCGCGAGCCACCACAAGACACTGTACAATATTTCTAATCATTCATATAAAAATTCCATACAAAACCAAGAGAGAAATATTTCAAAGAGAGAGAGAGAGAGAGAGAGAGTAAGAAACTGTCGTGGAATCGACTAAAAAATTTACCTATTTCCCAGTTATTCAATTTTTAAATTTACTGTCTTTTTCTTATAGTAGGGTCTTGTACCCTTTATCGTGGATTCAAACCCGTTATCAGGGATGTAAACCCCCTTAGCAGGGGTCCAAACCCCACCCAGGACACAAACCATAGGACAAAGAGGATTTGAGAGTTATAAATTTTTACTTTACGCACTTGATCTCTTATTCGAAAAGCAGTTAAACGTGCTGTGAATCTTATAGTTAGAAAAAGGCTCATATATACCGCTGGGAATTATGGATGGAGGTTGTTATTCGCAATTGGAAACCTGCTGAAATGGACTATTTTTAGTGAGGTGCACTTAACTTAAAGGATAATGTATCACGAATTATTTTAAATAAAAATTTCTGTATTAAAATTGCCCCATGAGAGACTTCATACAATATCATCAGCTGACACATTCTATCTTCTTGTAGTTAATAATATTGCCAACTTTAACAGCTTATTATTTGAAATTGGCTTAATATTTTATGTTGTTTTATTTTTATTTTTTGTTGGAAAGTTACACATCACGCCTGTTTAAAGAAATCATTGTATGCTCTAAAAAATATCAAAAACTTTTTTAAAATTAATTTTGTTGAAAATGGAACGGTCGGATATTCGCACAATAGGGGATAGGCATGATTTTTTAATTTTTTTTTATTATATTCCTCTTGTTGCTTATAAACATAAAAAACAGTTTTTAATTTTTTTTTGTTGTAATTTCTGGCTTAAAAAAATCATAAATGTATGTAGCGCGCGAAAACGACGTGTGACGTCATACCCCTTCTAACTGACGCATGACACTACTAGCTTACCGGCGTACATAGTCTGTTGTGAACTTATTTGTTTGTATAACTTTTACAGGTTATGTAAAGTTAGAGTGATTTTAATTAAAATAACGTTTAATTCTATAAAAACAATTTATACATGTTTACCGAATTAAATTTTATATTAAAATAGATAACATATTGCAGTATTTCAATTATGCCTCTAACGTTTTGTAACTTCATGTAAACAATGTAGTAAAAATCTGAAATCTAAATTACATAAATATTTACATTTTACAGAGTTGCAGCGTTTGTTTACATAAAGTTATAGAATATAAAATAAAAATTACTTACAGGTCTGCTTTGACACCACGTATTTCTTCAGCACTGTAGCATTCATTATTTTTCATATATTCCATGAGCATAAATGCATCAATGTTGGGTAAATTATCACTCTGAGCCCTAACAAAATCTTTATCTGCCATTTTAATAATAAATGCGTGAAAAATTGTTTAAAAACAAATACAAAACTCTCGAACAATACAATATACACACGTGTAAAGATTATGTTGTAGCTGTATCTGTGACGTGAAACCCCTATCGTTTCACGTCATACTCAGTCGTTTTTACTCGGCAACCTTCGTGGTCGGCTTATTTCAAATTTACAATATTTTAATTCAAAAATTTGGCTATAATATTAATTAAAATGTGATTTTTGTTTTGTTAGGTGACATAACTAACATTAACATATCAAAATAATGTAGTTTTAAGGAAATACAAATTTTATGCGTATCCCCTATTATGAAGTATGAGTTCTTACGTGGAACTACGGCATCGCAGACCGCGCGAAACATTAATAGTGTATTTGGCTCTAGTGTTACTACGCAGCAGACAATATCAAATTGGTTCTCCAAATTTCGTACAGATAACTTAAAAACCTAAAAAAATAAAGTTGGCCCATCGATCACAGCAGAAATATACTGCAACCAACTGGACGAAATGATGCAAAAAAGAAAAACAGCCTAGATTGGTCAACAGATCGACTCCTATCTTATTGCATGATAACGCTAGACCAGACACTGCACAAATGACTGTGGCAAAACTACAGGAATTGGAGTTCTTCTTTATCATCCTCCATACTCACCAGACCTAGCCCCCACTGACTACCACTTCTTCCGCAATTTGGACAACTTTTTAATAGGAAAACAGTTTAATTTCGACAATGCTGTAAAACTGGCCTTCCAGGAATTCATTGACTCTCGTCCGCCAGGTTTTTATACCACCGGCCTGAACAACATGTCGCTTAAATGGCAAATGAGTATAGATAATATGGGTGCATACTTTGAAAAATAAAATAATTCCTTATATTTGTAAGTTATCAACCAACTTTGCCTTTTTTTGTCAATGGATCGTACTGATAGTTTTGGAAATATAAAAGTTTTTATTTTTTTGAAAATATAAAATGTATTTTCTATTTAGCTAAAAAGTTTTTCTTTTCATTTTTTTAGGTACATTAATTTCTGAAGTTTATAAGTGTAATTTCTCAGTTCATTGGTTGCGGTTTCCTTCAGTTTTCCCAGAGTTTACCCCGGAAAAGTTCCGGGTAAAGCGAAGCATATCAAACCGCAGTAGAACATAATCACATTGCGTTACTAAAACGCACTTTTTATAATAGGATCAATATTACGCGTGAAAAAGACGGATTCATTGGCGTACGTACAGGTGGCAAAAAGGGTAACTATAGAAAAATAAAAAGGATACTACAAAAATGATTCTTTTAAGTTGCACGTAATAGTAAATATAATAAATATCAACTAAAACACTGGATGATATTCCACAATAGTTATTTGGTCGTCAAGGATGAAATTTGTAGAAAAAAAGGCAAAGTTGGTTGATAACTTACAAATATAAGGATTTATTTTATTCATCAAAATATGCACCCATATTGTCTATACACTTTTGCCATTTAAGCGGCAGGTTGTTCAGGCCGGTGGTATAAAACCCTGGTGGACGAGAGTCAAGGAATTCCTGGAAGGCCAGTTTTACAGCATTGTCGGAATTAAACTGTTTTCCTATTAAACAGTTGTCCAAATTGCGGAAGAAGTGGTAGTCAGTGGAGTCTAGGACTGGTGAGTATGGAGGATGATGAAGAAGTTCCAACTCCAATTCCTGTAGTTTTGCCACAGTCATTTGTGCAGTGTGTGGTCTAGCGTTATCATGCAATAAGATAGGAGTCGATCTGTTGACCAATCTAGGCTGTTTTACTTTAAGTTTTTGCATCATTTCGTCCAGTTGGTTGCAGTATATTTCTCCTGTGATCGATGAGCCAGGTTTTTTTTTGTTTGGTTTTTAACCCTTATAGGACTATCGGTTTATATATGAACCGCGGTTTGTATACTCTACTGGCCGAGCGGTTTATATATGAACCACTGTTTTTGTTTATTCTTTCTAAGCGCTAGCGTCATTAGTAGAGAACGGATATTTCATTTTAGAAAATAAAGTTTAACCTTGAGCCATAGGCGTAGATATTAAAAGTAGAATTTTATCTTCTAATTGGGCAGTTTTATATTGTCACTTGACGGGACAGCTTGTTATAGTTTATAAATAAATATAAAATTGCGGCGGCTGTGAGATTTTATGGAGTAGTTAAAATTTAATTGCTACAGTTGTCCATCTATATCTAGTCCGAGAAAATGAATTTGAAGACGTGATAGCAGAAGACGATTCAGACGAAGAGTTGGATGAAGAAATTGGTTCCATTTTATCGATTCCACAAGAGGAAAGTGAAGAAGAAACTGAACAAGAAGAAGTGGAGATCCAGTTTCGGCCTAGAAGACCGGGAGATTCTGGCAATATTTTAGATTTTACACCACCACGTACTGGAATAAACCAAACAGCGGCCCCTAATATAACTGCCGATTCGTCGCCCTTTACCGTTTTTTCACTGTTTTTCGAAGAAGTTTTCTCCATATTATTACGAGAAACCAATAGATACGCCCATAAATTTTATGCAAGTAATGACGAACCAGGCCCTTCAGTTGAACCTCCCTTAATCAAATGCTTGCATTTTATCGCACGCGTTCAATTTTAATTCCGGCCGGCAGCGAGTACTAGGTTAATTAAATTTAGTACGTTAAGGGTTAATTTACCTGTACGAAATTTGGTGAACCAATTTGATATTTTCTGCTGCGTAGTAATACTACAGCCAAAACACTATTAATGTTTCGCGTGATCTGCGATGCCGTAGTTCCACGTAAGAACTCATACTTCATAATAGTGCGAATTTCCGACCGTTCCATTTTCAACAAAATTAATTTAAAAAAAAAACTTTTTGATTTTTTTTTTAGAGCATACAATGATTACTTTAAACAGGCGAGATGTGTAACCATCCAACAAAAAAAAAAAAAAAAAAAAACAGAACGGTAAAATATTAAGCTAATGTCAAATAATTAGCTGTTAAAGTTGACAATATTATTAACTACAAATTTCATCCTTGACGACCTGATATTTGTGTATCATAGCTAAAAAGTGGATATTTTTCGTCCGCATCTGAATTTGATGGCCGAGGTAGAGCCAAGGCCTTCAAACAGATGAGGACGAAAAAGAACATTTTGGCAAAGGTGCACATTATATTTTTTTGGCCGACCAAAAGTAATTTTAATTAGAAAAATTAAACTTATTTATTTTAATTAGCTACATAATTTTAAACATTGGCTTGTTATTGAACAAACATCACTATTGAATAAAAATAAATATTTACTTTTTACCAGATAGTAAAAAATCAGCTGTGGCCACCACAGGACCGACCGCCATCGTAAAGTACTTGTATAAAATACATTCTAGCAGCAGAGTAGAAATAACTTGGCCTAATATTTTCTAACAGAGATATTATTTATCATGACCATGGAAACGTTACAAAAAATTAAGAAAAATTTGAGACAAAAAAATTTTACATAAATTTGTCGAAATTTTTCGTTTTATCAAAATACGTCTCAAATAAAAGTTATTAGTTACTGCATTTATAGCAACTTTTGTTCAATAAATTTTTTCGAAATATTTTTCTGTTGCTAGGTATTCGCAAAAATCTTAAAATCGACACGAGTAAACTCCTATTTTTAGTTAACCGATTTTTACCAAAAGTTGATCAACTCGTGTCATTGATGTCAAAAGCTTAAATATGCATTTTCATAAAAATCCTTTCAGCCTAATTTGCTTTGCACGTGTACACAGACGGACAGACGGACAGACAGACAGACAGACAGACAGACAGACGGACAGACAGACCGACAGACATCATGCTAAAAATAGTCAAAACGTTATGTAGGGACCTCAATTCGTGGAGATCCATCGAAATCTCGAAATGTCAAAATTGGTATGATCACAATACCTCCCTTCGGTCGGTCGGTAAAAAGAACAGTTTTTGATATAGTCACCTAAAAGTATTTTATTAAAATTTGATATAGATTTATTTTTGGGCCAAACAAAACCTAAATTTAAAGTCTTCTCGTATACATTTATAAGAACTGTAATTTATTTTAGTAAATTTTAAAAATATTTCCTGATTCCATCTCTGTGCATTGCCCATCGTTTGGCTGGTTCAGATTAAGTTTATTTTTCCGTTTCCACTCAGGCGAAACGAATTTCCCTGTAAAATTTATATGTATTGCATATTTTCTTCTGATTGGTCGATCGTATACTTTATTTTCTATCTTTTTGATTCGACGATATGAAACATTTTTTACGAGAAAGTACTTCACAAAATTCTATCTCTATATTCCGAAATTTTTATTTTCAAGTAGGAAAAAATAATATACATACAATACATACGAATTTTAACACTAGTTTTGAAACCAGTATTTTTCCAGATAAATTAAAAATAACCAAAATGATTCAAGTGTTTAATATTGGAGAAGTTAATGATGCATCCAATTACAGACCGATTTCTATCATTCCTACAATTGCTAAGTTTTTTGAAAATCATCTTTAAAACTAAGTTAATGATTTGTTTTTTCAGATAACAACCTTCTCAATAAATATCAGTTTGGTTTTCGGCAAAAGTTGAGGACTATTACTGCCGTCACTGAGCTCGTCAACTATGTCAGGGCTTCTTAAAGTGGTGGGCCGCGGCCCCCTAGGGGGCCGCGAAGAGCATCGAATATAACACTTGATAATTTTTGTTACTATTTAAAAAGGATAAGTAGCTTTAACTTTCATACTACATAAATATTATTCTAAAACAATATAAAAACACATTATTTTGGACTGATTCCTTTTTATTTGTCAACATCCTCCTATTAGCTCGATACACTTCGCTCAGCGTTTCTCCAACTTTTTCAAGCCATCTAAAAAGTAAGATTCCGGAAGGCGTTAAAATAGGCATCTTTTTATGATGCCTCTTCGTTCAACGTGAATCTTTTTCTGGCGAGCCATTTCTTCATGTTTGAAAACAGGAAAAAGAGGCTGGGGGCCAAATCTAGTGAATACGGAACAATTCAAACAGTATTCATGCATTTTCGCCATCAACCACAGGATTGCGTTTATTCTCCACTGTGGGTAAACGCGGCACCCATCTTGCCGATATCTTTTTCATACCGAATTTTTCGTGCAAAATTGAAACAACTGAGTCATGTGATATGCTTGTGGCCTCAACTAGTTAGCGCACTTTGACTCATCGATCACTCAAGACGATATCGTGGATTTTATCAATCATTTCTGTCGTAGTCACTTCAAGTGGACGTCGCGAACGATGATCATCACTTGTGGATGTACGACCATGTTTAAACTCATTCACTCAATTGTAATCAGTTTTAAAAGCTGGTGCAGATGTGCCATGAACATCATCCAACTCGGCTTTTATTTCTTCGGTGCTTTGCCTTTCAAATGAAAGTGTTTAATCACTGCAAGAAACTCGTTTTTTACATTATTCCAAAATAACAAAAGTTGTTTGTTTCAATCGATTGTAAAAATGAAACCACGCAAAGGACAAGGCTGTAAATTTGAGAGCAGTCTATTGACAAGTGGTACTTTTCAGAAACAAACTTGTTTCCGACACTACTAGCGCGTTCTCTTGAATTTTGTAAGAACTTATTGATCTACTGTCGTATATATCAAACAAAAAAAAAATTTTTTTATCCAACCTGGGTGCAAAAAAACAAATAGGTAGGCCATAGGCTAACGATTTTTGATGCAGGGGAGCCGCGACATCAAAAAGTTTAAGAAGCACTGAACTATGTAACCGATTGTTTTGAAATTCATATAATTCCTCATACCACTTTATGTGATCTGTCAAAAGCAGTAGATTGTGTTCTCCACAGTTTGCTATTGGACAAGCTTGAAAATTATGGTATTCGTGGCTAATGATTTCATCAGATCTTACTTTTCAAATCGATAACAGTTCGTCTCGTTGAATGACGCAGATTCAACTTATAGGGATTTAATTTTGGAGTTTCTCAGGGAAGAATTTAGGACCTGTCCTGTTTCATTCTCTATATCAATGACCACCCAAACATGCTTACTGATAATGCCAAGGTTATTCTTTACAACGGTGACTACTGACTACTTCACAAAATATAGTTTTTTTTAGAGACGTGTCATACAAAAATTGGCGTTATAAACATTTGTATATACTTACTTGTTGATAAAATAGTAAAACAGGTTCACAAAATATTGTAAAATATATTTATTCCTATAATTTTACTTTCACAGCTATCTAACAATAACATTAAGTACCCTCTACCTACGTTTTAAAATTAACCACAGCGGCGCAACGATCTTAAATTTATTTCCCTATTCTGTTGATCCTAATCGTACCCCTGGTTTTACATGATTTTTTTTTTTGGGTCATTCCAGCCATGTGGACGGCTATTTTCGCTACAACGTCGAGCTGTCAGGATTATGGGGAATATCCAATACCGGTGCGACTGCAAGAAAGCATTTATGGAGTTGGGTTTATTAGCGTTACTTTCCCAGTATATTCACCACTGCATCCTCTACGTTCATGAAAACCAATCCAAATTCCTAGTCCAAAGTTCAGTCCATAGACACGACACTAGAAATAAAAACGAGGTACGTCCACACTTCACAAGACTTGGAATGTCCAGGTATAGTACCAATTTCTTCGCGATTAAATTTTACAATGTGCTTCCTCCAGCCATCAAAAGTCTCAACATTTTAAAATTAAAAAAAATAACCAAGATATATTTAATATGCAGGGCCTTCTACTGCACTGATGAGTATCTGATAAACGATTTCAGTGACTTGAAGGAGGTTCTATGATCACTCAGTTTGTCCAGCTAAATATCATGTACCTATGTATGAGATTTGTAAACATACTGCACATTTATAACCTACTAGCAGTATACCCGCTGCTTCGCTACCGAAAAAAAGTAGTCGTAGCTCGCTTAGATCGGGCCCATTTCGAAATCGGTTCAAGACTGGTTGCTACGAATCGTTTTTCATTCAAATATAATTATTTGTTTTAATATACCATTGTATTAATATGTGCTTCTTATACAAATAATTTATATACGAACTTCTTTGTAAACATTGGTAGTACAGACATTTAGTAACAACACGTATAAGTGTCCCGTTGTGCTAACCCAGGAAAATGCCACATAAAATGCCCATGTGAGAATCATTCATTTTCAAAGGCAACGCCGGTCACGTGAAGCATTTTATCTTCCACCTTACGAAATTATTTATTATAATTTTTATGATATTTATTATAATTACTCCGTGATTATTCCTGATTTATAAATCGTAGCTATATAGATCAGAGCACTTTTTTTCGTTAGTAAATATTCTTGCCACCGAAGTATGTTTTCTTCGTATTGCTTTAGGGGGTTACAATAATATTAAATAGCGATAGATATATATGAAAAATATAAATGATATACCTATATACAGAAGAACATTAAACAGAAAAGATTTGTTTATTTATTTATTTATATTATTGATATTGTAACAACTTCTGTTATACACATGTTTAATGTTAAGTCAATATTAAGTCAATATTAAGAGATATTTCAAGTTTATAAGTAGCGCTCCCTCTGTCCCCCTAAATATTCAAAAGCTGCACTAAACAGAAAATAATCGTTCATCAATCAAAACAAATTATCTTTATAAATTGTTGATGTAAAGTAAATAATAAGCGAGATATTTCCAGTATTTTAGGTTTAGCACCTCCCCATCTCCCTTCCCCAGCTTCTCAACCAATTTATAGAATAACATATATTTGTATTTTAATTTTTCATATTTTGAGATATTTCAAGTTTAATTTTAGATTGTCCCTTCGTAACTCCCGTAAATCAATCCAATAAAAAAAATTATTAAAAAAATATTTGTTTTCTTATTATAAGCAATTTTGATTTTCGATTTGCCTCCTTATATTGACTGCATTTTCTACCTATATACCAAATTTCAACTCGGTACACACAGATTTTCTCGGTACAAAAGATTTTACTATTATATTTAAACATTTAAATAAAAGAATAGAAAAAAATAAATAAAGAAAACAGGTGTTCCATTTCAGTCTTGCTCTGTATAAACTAATCAAAAATGTTACTAAACTGAATAAATAAATCTTATCAGCTATAGCAGAACAACGATGAATCGCGCCGAACGACATTGAACGATGTTTCACGAAGTTACTATAGTTGTCCAAACAACCATTGAAACGAAATTCCCGCGATCTCGCTGAACGCATCATACATACTTCGATGGTCCAATATAATTAATAACAAAATTATTAATTTCTCGTTTCTGATGGGACTTTTTTGAGATTTTCTAGTTATGATGAAGGCATTCCCTACCTGTATGCAAAATTTCAGCTCGGTAGCATATCTGGAAGTGGGTTAGAATTTCCGGACATAGCCACAAATATTCTCTTTTATATATAAAGATATATAAAATATAATATGCATCTTGTAATGTCCCCTACATATTTTGTAAAAGTAATGTTATTGACGATTGTAAAAAATTTAATATTTTCAACACATAATAAATATTATTACTATTATTATTATTTTAACCATTATCTATTAGATATGATTCTCGTAGCAATGGTCGTAGTAGATTTAGTTCATCGACTCTTATATGAGATATTTCTTCATTTATTTTTCCAGTGTATTCTTTTATTAAAAATACTTTTCAGTTGTTAGACATGAAATAAGGCGTCTGTTTCTGAAACATCAGTCTTGTTAACTTGAAATTATGAAAGAAGTTGGAAAAAGAAACACAATAACATATGAAAACTCGTAGAAAATAGTTTTTATCGTTTGACGCTGTAAAAATAGTATTCAAATTTTTGTTGTATTCTTACAAAAGTTTTCAAAGAAAATGAATAATAATTCTAAGTGAACGTTCTTACAATTTTACTTATAAAATGTAGATTATTACAGTAGATAAGTTCAGATATAACACTTCTCTAGATCAGAATGGGAAACCAGAGGTAAATTAAAAAAAAAAAAAATCAGCTGTGGCCACCACAGGACCGACCGCCATCACAATGTTCTTGTTTAATTTATGCTCCTGTATCAAAAAATGTCTCAAATAAAAGTTGTTAGTTATTGCTTTTATAGTAACTTCTGTTTAATAATTTTTTTCCAAATATTTCTCTGTTGTGATATATTCACAAAAATCTTATAACCGACCCAAGTAAACCGATTTCTAGTCAACCGATTTTTACCAAAAGTTGATCAACTTCCGCCATTGATGTCAAAAGCTTAAATATGAAGTATCATAAAAATCCTTTTAGCCGAATTTGCTCTGCACGTGTACGCAGACCGCCAGACAGACCGACAGACAGACAGGCAGACAGACAGACAGACAGCATGCTAAAAATAGTCAAAACGTTATGTAGGGACCTCAATTCGTGGAGATCCATCGAAATCTCAAAATGTCAAAATCGGTATAATCACAATACCTCCCTTATATATGTTGGCGGTCGGTAAAAAGTTATTGAATGCGGACCGCAACTTAAAAAATCAGCTGTGGCCACCACAGGACCGACCGCCATCATATAGTACTTGTATAAAATACATTCTAGCAGCAGAGTAGAAATAACTTGGCCTAATATTTTCTAACAGAGATATTATTTATCATGACCATGGAAACGTTACATATAAGTAAAGTTCATTTACCGTAACTATGAAATGACGTCACCGTTGAAAAACTCACCTTGTTGCCAATTCGTAAACTGTCAAAAAAAGTTAGGTTATATCGAACAACCAGGTTGACATCTAAATGTCAACCTGACAAATAACGATTGAACACTCCAATTTCAAACTGGCAACATTGAAAAAATGTACCAAAATTAAATAAATGAATGTACTAACTGAGTAATGGATTGATGTTGATTAAAACATATCATAACGTTGGTACTTGAAATAACCAAGTGTGACGTCATCTCATATTTATTGTGAATGGAGTTTATGAAAAAATTGAGACAGAAATTATTCGAAATTTTTCGTTTCATCAAAAAAGGTCTCAAATAAAAGTTATTAGTTATTGCTTTTATAGCAACTTTTGTTCAATATTTTTTTTCGAAATATTTTTCTGTTGTGAAATATTCACAAAAATCTTAAAATCGACACGAGTAAACTTCCATTTTTAGTCAACCGATTTTTACCAAAAGTTGATCAACTCGTGCCATTGATGGCAGAAGCTTAAATATGAAGTTTCATAAAAATCCTTTCAGCCGAATTTGCTCTGCACGTGTACACAGACAGACAGACAGACGGACGGGCGGACAGATAGACAGACGGACGGACAGACAGACAGACGGACGGACAGACAGACAGACCGACAGACATCATGTCAAAACGTTACGTAGGGACCTCAATTCGTGAAGATCTATTGAAATCCCGAAACGTCAAAATCGGTATGATCACAATACCGCCCTTTTATATATGTTGGTGGTCGGTAAAAAGGTCCTAACCTCTGTTCTAGATAAAGTGTTGTACATTTTTACAAATTTATAATACGAATTTTTATATTTTTTATTTTCACTCGTTTATAATCAAACATCACTTTGAAAATTCTTCCAGTTCAGTAGTTACAATCGCGTTGACAAATATTTGAATTTTTTTCAAGAACAATCGATTCAAAAAAAGATTGAAGTGGAAAATATATAAAAATTATAAATAGTCGTACATTATTATTATGGGGATTATGTTGAAAAATGACAAGAACCCTTATACCGTCATTAGATTGTCAGGTACCCAAAATAATACTTGTAATACACGCAACAAAAATAATGTTAAAGAAAAACGTATGTTTTGGGATATTAGCAGAATTGTAGCAATAATAATATTTTTACGTTAACTGAAACGAAATGTACTTTTTTCATGAATTCAAAAAATTGACCAACTTTACGGCGCTCTAGCGGCGAAACCGTTCACCCCCCCAAAAAAACTTAATAAACTAAATTATAGAAAATGTATTCCTCTTTAATTTAGTACAGATACACTTTTTCGAATTTTGCAATGGAACGGAGATATTTGCAAAAAAAAAACATTTTTTGCACGATTTTCTAGGTTTTTTTTTTTTTACGGAGTTCCGGCAAAATATTTTAATGGCAAAATGTGATCCCAAGACTTATTGGATGCGTTATGTTGGTGGCTGGTTAGTAGTACTAGAATTGATGCGCAAGAAAACGACAATTTTGATCGTGAAGTAAACATGGAATGACATTTGCATGGAAATTAAGTCATATGGTATTTGGGGATGGAAGGAATGGGAGAAGGTAGAACGAGTACAGGAGAGGTATTTGAGATGGATCTTAGGGGTAGATAGAACAACACCAGGGTATATTGTAAGAGAGGAACTGAAAAGGGAAAAGATGAAAGTGGGTACAGACAGGAGGGCGGTTAAGTACGAGGAGAAAGTTAGAATAGAAACAGACAAAAAAATAATGAGGAAATGCTGGGAGGAAAGAGCCAGAGAGGAACAGAAAGGAAGATGCTACGCATGTGGGGAGATGAGAAAGGAGTATTACTGGAGATGCGGAGTGGATGCGACAGAGGTGGAAAGGAGAAGAAAAGACGGGATAAGCGTGATTGAGGAGTTGTGGAGGAGAGATAAGGAAGTGGTGGAGCAAGAAAGGACAGACAGAATAGACAAATCAATGAGCACAGGGAGATATAAGGAAGTCAGAACTATAGGGGTACCAAGCTACTTGAAGGGAGAAAGAGGAAGGTCAGGAGGGAGAGTTAGGGGGATTGCGAGGCTAAGGTGCGGGAATGAAGAGAGAGGAAATAGATATTGGAGGAAACGGGAGGAAAAGATGTGCAGGATGTGCGGGGAGGAGGAGGAAGATATAGAGCACCTCGCGAAGAGGTGTAGAGAGATGACAGTATGGTCGGGGAGCACATTAGATCTGTTGCACGAAGATGGAAGGGCTGGAGAGGTGGGCGAGGGAATTTGAGGCAATAAGGATTGAGATTGGGGAAGGATGACAGGAATGGGTAAAGGAAAGAAGGAAGAGACCCGGAAGCAGAAGGGGAGAAATGGAAGGAAGGAAGGGGGATGAGGTTACCTAGAAATGGGCAGGAACGAAGGGAGATAGAAGGAGGGGTGAAGAAATGGTTGGAAGGGAAGAGAATGAAATAAAATAAATCAAAGATGGGCGAGAGAACTGGAAGCAAGAAGGAAGGAGATCGGAGAGGGAAACCAGAAGGAGAACAGGAAGAAAGAGAGGGACATTGGAGCAAGAAGAAAGAAAAGAGAAAAAAACATTGTAAATTGTAAATTGTATTGGATGGTATTGTTATTTATTTTTGGATTGATTGTTTTATTTTTTTGTAATGGTTAATACCCTGAACGCCGCAAGGCCTAGGGAATAAAGAATATATATAAGTCATATGGTTGTAGAACAAATAATCATGGATGATCTAACTAATAAATGCAGAATATAAAAACTTTATATTTGAAGCGTTTTAGAACGTAATCCAGAACCACAACATAACGCACCCATTATCACAGTATATTCTAAAACTCTTGAAAAACTTTCTTTCGAAAACTACATATTTCCTGGACAAAATGTAATTTCTCTGTTACTAAAGGACTCTTGCATTTTGAAAATATATAATTTGATTTGAATTCTGTACAATGAACGGTTTTTGAAAGTTTAACTAATATATACTTCTTTGTAGTTAAATTTTGTTATCTTAAAAAAGTAAACCCTTTAAGGAAATGTTAAGATCTAACTTTTAATTCAATTTGAGGGTGTTTAAAATTAATAAGGGTTGTAAAAAAGAGGGACAGCTACTGTTAACGATCAAAAGATGGCGTTGACTTAATTTAGCCCTAGTTAAACTTTAATTAAAATGCAGATAAGAGCTTTTTGTTATCAGTTATTTGATAAAGATGCTTTTAAATCGTTTAACGTTTAGATCTCCATACCATAGGGCTTTGTCGATGTACAATGTTGTATCCGGAAGGATAGTGAGAAGACGGAAATTCATTTAATTTATTGATACATTATTTACAATATTTATAGATTTTCACAATTTTCTTTAATTGCATTAGTTGCAATTCATATGGAAGGAAATTTTGAATCCTGCGGTTCATTGTAACTTGTAACTAACACAGACGAGGCACAAAGTATAATGAACTACAAATGGAACAATAACGACCTTTTGGTTATAATCCCTGGCAGGCGCGTACCTAGGATTTATTCTGTGTGGGGGCTCAGAAGACAAAATATTTTTATGGGTCTTTGGTCTAATTTCATCTTTGAAAGATGATGGATGTTAAAGTTTAATAATGTGAAAGTTGATTGAAGATGAATCACGCAGGGGAAGGCCTTTATCTTCAAGAACCGATGAAAATGTCGACAGAATCCGGGATCTTGTGCGTTCAGATCATCGGTTGACAGTCAGAATGATCAGGGAAGAGTTGAATTTGACTCACACTACCGTTCATCAGATTTTGCCCAATTGAAGATGAGGAAAATCTGCGCAAAAATGGTTACAAAAAACCTTTCACAGGACCAAAAGGACATCAGGAGGCAAAGGTGCCTTGACTTTTTGGAATCGATTAAAAATTATACCCATTTTCACACAGGCACACAGCAATTTCAATAAACGAGTGGTCA
Organism: Liopterus haemorrhoidalis; assembly: GCA_963971575.1. NCBI lineage: Eukaryota > Metazoa > Arthropoda > Insecta > Coleoptera > Dytiscidae > Liopterus > Liopterus haemorrhoidalis. The sequence continues at coordinate 34,887,990 of OZ020620.1, read as the reverse complement.
ATAAAAACATTCCTGTGGCTCCTCAGCCTCTTTATTCGCCTGACTTGAGTCCTTGTCAATTTTTCCTCTTCCCAAGATTAAAAAATCACCTCAAGGGACGTCATTTTGGGACACTCGAAAACATTCAAACGTCCATAGCCGACTAGCTTATAGCTATTCCAATATCCGAATTAGGATCCGAAGAAAATTATTTTGAGGGAGCAGCTCTTATTTAAACATTAGGGATGTTATTATGATCAATGGAAAAAAATAACGGGCAGTCATTTTATATTTCGGTGGTTGGTAAATTATTGTGACATCATATTGAGGTTATTGTTAAATATTTAAGCCATAATTGTTTAAAAGAATGGACACACTCATATACTTGGGCTAAACTGCAAAAAGAGATTGTAATTACATCAAATGATAATGAAAATGTTACTTACTACCGAGTACCAGCTGAAGAAGTTAAGGAATGCGCAGTATATGAAAATTCCCCCGAAAATTTTGATGAGTTTAATATATATGAGCAATTATTCTATATGCAATTGTATTATTATTATATAATAAAATTCAGTTACTGAGATTTCTTTACAATGTTATTTTTAAATATTTTTCATAATTTATATTTATTGAAATAAAACGAAATAAATCATACAACCGTACTTAATTTATTTTTTTTTCTTTTTAGGGTTTTGTAGGTATGACCAAAAAACCCTTATATCGTCATTTTGTCGTCTGTCTCTCTGTCTGTCTGTCTGTCTGTTCGGTAAAAATTGTAGCCAAACGGCTAAACCTAGAGAGTTGAAAATTGGCATGCTTGTACAACTTTTTGACCCGCACATAGGAAAAATACTAAAACATCTAAAAAACATATCCCCCTAAAAATATAAACAAATATGTGCTCATCGAAAAAAAAATATTTTTTTTAAATTCTGAGTAGGGTATCAAATGAAAGCCCTTAGTACGTGGATTAACGATCAAAATTTAATTTTTGCAAAATAGCCCAGATGGTTTAAACTAAAAATGTGAAAAAATTCTAAGTAATGTATAATGGTGTGAACCGGAATAGTACAACAGGAATTATTGATCAGATTATGTTTTCGGAAAATAACGCATTTTTTGTGTTTTTTGGTTGACGATGCATACATGTTATACTCTTATAACACACTAAGTTGATAAGCGTTTGGTGGTCTAGTGGCTCAGTTGCTCGACAACCACACAGGATCGTTATTCACTACACAGGTTCGTTCCTGGCTTGTGGAGTCAATTTTATTTTTTGTTTTTTTTTTTCATATTTATTATGTTTAAATTAATTTGTTAAAATTCTAGTTATATTTTAGCACATTTTGAATTTAATTTTCAAGAGCGTAAATTTAATAACCAATTGGAATTATATTTTCATTCTGTGTCATTTATACGAAGCCAGAGGGGCGGAGCGTATGATTTAAGACAACCAATGAAAGCCATAGGCCCAATTTTCAAAATCTTAATGAACCTTGTTATATAAAAAAAAAATACTGCACTTATTTAGAAACCTAAATAATGATATTAGGTATTCGAATTAAAATTAACAAAAAAATATTTTAACATAAAATTTGTTTTTAAAGCTCTGAGATTAACAGACGATAAATTATTTTAAAAAGATCGTTCATTTTGCCGTGGTTACTACAAAGCAAAATTTGTCCTACACACTCAGCATGCCGCCTTCACTTATTATATACCTGCGAAACCCTGCAATGTGTGAAAATTCACACTTCACATCAATTTTTTTTATCAGTCCGGTTACTTAATTTACACACTTCATAAGTGTTGCCTCATATTTGACTTTTTCTTAACTTCAAACCAGAATTCATAGTAGCCCCATTAAACCCGAAAAAATATAGGTTTTCAATCTCTATTTATGATTGAATATTACCTAACTTTTTTGAAATTTGTTTACAAATAACTGACAACATAGCAAATTTATCAACTACTACATTATTTCGCAGTTAACGTGAAATAACTTTAGAGAACAAAGTTTCTTAATATAATTTGATCGATTATAAAAATAGACTAATTTGTCTAGGGTGAGTATTTGGGCTGAAACCTTCCCTGTTAAGAAACCTGGCCAGTGCATTGCCCCGCGGATAATATCCGTAAAAGCGAAAAAGTGTTACGTTTTATATGATAACAAAATTGTGCATCGCTCTGTAATAATTTTGTTTAGAGCGTTCATTTTATATGGATCCACTAGAGAAATTGGTTATACTTCAACAAGTTTTTTTAAAATGTTATAAATTATTAAAGTTGCTGTTACCAAGACAGCAATCTAACGAATTTTTCAGATGACAAACTCCTGAAGAGTACAGATTAACAGAAAGGTCAAAGAAAAGGCATATCAACGATATCAAAAAATTCGGAATCGGCAATTAAAACGGCGAAATGAAAGATTAAATGTCACAGAAATGGCCTAAAAAATAAATAGCTTGCTTGGGCGCTAAAACAAACAGAAGAAAGATCAAATCCTTTTACATACTCAGATCAATTCTGTAAAAAGTTACTATAGTCGGATTGCTGATAAGTGACTGTTCGTTGCTACAAGTATCGATATTCAATACTATATGCTTTCTCTGTCTATATTATTATAATTATTTGCATACCCATAGTAACGTATAGTGACGCAAGTTGACAACTAACCTTCAAAATTATTTGAATAAAAAACAAAGCATTAGAAAGAAATGGCAATATATGCAAATATCTTTACTAATTAGAACGCGAAAATAAATTTACAGCAGTACTCAAACAAACAAAATTATTAATTTTAAGGTAATAATTATAAATAAGGTAAAATTTATACTCATACGTAAATTTTGTATTAAAATTTGATGTTTATTCCAGCAGATTTAAAATTAAGTTTGTGAATTTAATAATTGGCCGCAAGTCATATTTTAATTAATATTTATTACCAGACACTGACAGTTAAGACGAAAAACAAAAAACATTTTTAAAATCGCTAAAAAATGGTAACTAGATTATTATATGAATTCACTACTTGATGCATACATGTAACAGTCACCTATCAGCAATCCGACTATATAACAGTTACCGTGTAGTAACGTTACTACAAGATAACTTTTATAGTGACTTTAATAGTAACTTTAACATTTTTCGTATTCTGTAATATCCAACTGTAGTGACGTCGCTATGAATGTTATATCTGAGTGACAGTTACTGAGAAAATAATGAAGTTAGTTACAGAAGCGCAACACGCATGCGCATTGGTGGTACAGTCTGTTCCAAACGGTTAAGCGGAACTAAATGGGAATTTAGTTCTTTTAGGTTGTCACGCGAAGGGACCTTGCTTGGGTTATTTCATTTTTCACGTTGGGATGTCAAAATTTAAAATTCCAACAATGAAACCATGGAAACGAATGACATATGTCAAAATTAGATATTTTAATGACAAAAAAATAAATAAATGGGAAATTTGTATTAAGAATGACACAAAAAATCAAAATATAAAGAAAATGTCATTTTAAAATGATATTAACCTTAACCAAAAAATGTTTTTTGCAAGTATGATTTACAAAGCTTAAACAAAAACTAGATTGCAAAATCTAGTTCCGCTTAACCGTTTGGAACAGACTGTATACAGATGACAGTTGAGGTTAAAAATGTCAAAATATTGTCTTCCTTACATTATTTTGTTGTTATATAATACGGAGTGATTATTTAATGGCGAGACGACATCACTGGAAGTTTTAATAATTTGCCGTTTCATACACATCGTAGCAGGCGATTATGCGCGCATGCGCAATAAGGTTATTATATCTCTTCAAGGTTATTATAGTCATAGTATTCACCAGTATTTCTGCTAGGAGGCACGTAAAATTCGGTGACGTCGTCTCGCCATTAAATAATCACTCTGTATATATTATGGTATATACATTTATAAAATATATATAAAAAAAAAAACCTAAATGAGTGAAGAATTTAAAAAAAAAACCGTATGCAAAGACAATTCTCGACAATAGAACCAGGCGCAGGCGCAGGCGGGCGGGATTTGGAGATTAGAACCTCCTATGAAGCTATATTTCCTCATATTAAAAATGAGGAATTGGAAAAGACTTTTTGATCTTTAATATATTTCATCTCCTGCAATATAAACATTTACCTACACACATACATACATATTATATATATAAGCCCTAATTTCTGTGTATCCTCGTGATGCTAAGTTCCTAGGTGCTAGCGGGGTTTCAGGTGTGTGCTCGGTCGCTCCCCACCAGTCAAACCGACGTTCTCCGACAACAGCTCACTTAGGCTAAGCACATAGTGAAGCAGAGAGCAAAGCAGCTATGAAAGCGGAGAGTAAAACAGCGAAAGAATGTCGCTCTTATAAAAGAGTGTCAACACATAGTGACGCGTTTAAAATCGAGCAGAAAGTTTACAAAATTATAATGGATTTTATACTAACAGAAAACTCTTCCCTGAAAATTTGGTATTTACTAAAAAATAAAAATAAACATACTAGAAGGTGCAATGTTCACAAAATAAATAAAAGTAGACATATACATGGTGAATTTCATCATTTCTATATGCAACTCCGCGTACATCCAGAAAAGTTTCATTCTTATTTTCGCTTGAGTATTTCAACGTTTGATTATATTTTGGAAAAAATTCCACATAAATTGGTGAAAAATGGACAAATTTCAATCGGAATCTACTATAAATACATCTTATAAATGAGAACTACTTGAAAATGCCTCAATATCCATTTTAAACAACTATTTTAGCAACGATAATAGCAGAGAAATCAAAATTGTTTGAACGCGTCGCTTTGCTCGACTATAACAACGATATAACCTCGCTGCAGTACGCTCCACTATGCGCTTGTTAACAGGAATTAATTTATTTAATTTCGCCGCTTTGCTCTCCGCTTTTATCGCTGCTTTGCTCTCTGCTTCACTATGTATTTAGCCTTAGCGAGAATATAGCTCTTAGCTCTCCAGTCAGTACATACCTTGGCTTAATTAAAGAATGTTGGCCCGATAATTATTTTTAAACGACACGCATTGAGCGGCTTTTTAGGATTTCCTAGGTATAATCAGAAACAGCTATACCATTGAGGTCCAGCATATTGGCCCACGGGCCGTACCCGGCCCGATATTAATTTTTAAACGACACACATTAATCAGCTTTTTATAATTTTTTAGGTATAATCAAGAAACGTTTTTGTTTTGTTAATATACGCAGAATCATGCAAATTTTAATAATTGATTCCTGCTTATATTGATTTTTATTCGATATCAGTTTGCCAACGTTGTTGGCAACGGTTCTGCTAGTATATATATATATATATATATATATAATTTATGTAATTTTTTTTACTAATCTTCTTCATTTTCTATTATATCTAAAAAATACACTTAAAATCAAATGTCCGCCATATTTATCTTCATAAGAACTAAGTTATTACTTATAAACACCAGCATTTGGTAGTTACTATGATAGGAACTTTTGTAGTAACATGTTACTAAATATTGTAGTAACTTTTGTCTTACGGAATACGAAATACCCCAAAATTACTATGATAGTAACTGACTTTGCTCATAGTGACAAATTTAATTACTATGATCATAGTAACTGAGTTACAGAATTGGTCTGACTGTATACTAAATTGAACGAATTAGATAACGAGTTTTATTAAATTAAAAACGTTTTTACATCCGAAATAAATTATTCCTGAATGAATTTTGTTCTATATCCCTTATATCTTTTATATACCTTCATATTTTAATTTATTTATTTTTTTCAATGTAAATATTATACCTAAATTTGAATTTTAAAAATGTATTCTCAATTGTTTTCGAAAATGTAATTTTAAACAAGATATGAACAAAATTGTTCTAATTTGATGTATAATTTGTCTTTGTCAAAATGTGTCATCTGTCTGCCAGAAGCTTTACATAAAGCCCCCTCGTTTCATACTGTACAAAAGATACGCATAGTTGTCACTGTAAAATGATGAATTTAGAAATTTTTAAATTTATCAATGTATTACAGAAATTTCTCGGTTTTGGTGATAATTAAAATGATTTCTGGTGCGGTTAATTTTTGATTTATCAATATGATTCCTTTATCACTCAATATTTAAGACATTAAAAACAGGCATTAGCCAGCGGAAAGATTTTCTGAACATGTTGGTGTAAACCAGACTTTCGTACAATAATTAAGAACAAAGTTCTACGCATTTTTGTTGTTATGGAATGGTTTTTATATTATTTTTCACTTCACTATTATTTGGTCATAATGCCTAATATACGAGATAATTAAACAGGTGCATAACAACAGGAGAAATATGAATCCATAACGCCCTCTCATTACGCCCTTAACAAATATTAGTCTCGTTAGCGATTTTTTTCGTGAAACAGTTTTTTCTAGTGCGTTCTAAAAATGAGTGACATTCATTTCGAGCAACGGTGTGCTATCAGGTTTTGCTTCAGACTTGGGCACAGTGCAACGGAAACTTTTGCAAAACTTCAGCAGGCCTACGGAGACAGTGTTTTGTCAAGGAGCCAGGTTTTTTGGTGGTTTAAGGCATTTTTAGAAGGAAGAAAGTTGATTGAAGATGAATCACGCAGCGGGAGGCCTTCATCTTCAAGAACCGATGAAAATGTTAACAGAATCCGGGATCTTGTGCGTTCAGATCGTTAGTTGACAGTCATCGGGGAAGAGTTGAATTTGATTCACACTACCGTTCATCAGATTTTGACCAATGAATTGGGGATGAGAAAAATCTGCAATTTCAATAAACGAGTTTTTGGCCAGTAAAAACATTCCAGTGGCTCCTCAGCCTCCTTATTTGCCTGAATTGAGTCCTTGTGACTTTTTCCTCTTCCCAAGATTGAAAAATCACCTCAAGGGACGTCATTTTGGGACACTCGAAAACATTCAAACGTCCGTAATCGACTAGCTGAAAGCTATTCCAGTATCCGAGATCCAGCACTGCTATGAGGATTGGAAGAACCGTCTCCAGCGCTGTGTGGCTTCCCAAGGAAGTTATTTTGAGGGAGACAATATTGAATTGTAATTCTATTCGAATAAAAAAATTTAAAAATATCAGTCCGGTTACTTAATTTATACACTTCGTACATACATACACACAAAATAATTTACATTTTCAGTCTGTTTCAAACGGTTAGGCGGAACTAAATGGGAATTTCGTTCTTTTAGGTTGTCACGAAAAGGGACCTTGCTTGGGTTATTTCATTTTTCACGTTGGAATGTCAAAATTTATAATTCCAACAATGAAATCATGGAAACGAATGACATATGTCAAAATTAAATTATTTTTCTTACATATTTTAATGACAAAAAAATAAATAAATGGGATATTTGTATTAAGAATGTCACAAAAAATCAAAATATAAAGAAAATGACATTTTAAAATGATATTAACCTTAACCAAAAAAATGTTTATTGTAAGTAGGATTTACAAAGCTTAAACAAATCGGCCGAAAAGCACTATTTAAACGATGAAAGTAACTAGAGTCCAAAATCTAGTTCCGCCTAACCGTTTGGAACAGACTTTAGTATAGATTGAGTGATTACATTTTTGCAATAATTTTTCTATAATTAAAAATATCCTATTAGATAGATTGTAATTCATTGCAAATTTTGATGAATAGAATGTTACTAAGTTTAATTCAGATTGTTAGTTCTGTATAAAAAATCTGCAGGTTTTTTGTACGTCAATATTTTTTAAATTACGCCTGAATGTTTGCAACCGTCTCTACATAAATGCAAGACTGGTCATCGTTACTGTTTCGAATCCAAAACTTCATTAATTTTTATTAAAAATCAACACAAAATGCTTTGGTGTTTGAGTTTAAAGGACCTAAACGAAGAAATTCTTTTCGGCGCTATCTTCTCGTTTCATCTAGTGGTACATAAAAGCTCTATTTAAAAGCCCTTTAGGCTAGAATTGTAATTAAAATTGAGCTTTAAAAGCTGCAAACAAAGTACTAAAAACTGTTTAAAGTCCGGAAAATATTTAAGAATTTTAGTTTAAAGGTAACTGTAATATAATATTTTATTAAATGTAATTTTATGCTAAATGAAAAAATACTATAGAATAAATTCAAGAATTTTTGTGAGAAAAATAAACCGATCTACAGTTCCTAAGAAGAGGGAGGGTTACGGGAAAGTAGTAATATTTCAAGTATAAAATTTGGAATTATCAAATTTTCAATTAACCGTAAAATGTCATTAAATCTGTCATGCAAAAAATATAATTTGCCTGAACATTCGTATCCATTCTGGTGGAAAATCAGAGAAAATGATGTCTGCTTTAAATATCAACGAATGGAACTGGGAAATTCCAATCGAAAAGTCAGATATTTGATCGGTTTACGATATACAGTAAAAATATCAGGGCTGGACTACGTAACATTTACAAAAGAACTCTATCAAACTAAGTTGCACTCCCTAATAACTTATTAACTTAAAATCTCTTAATTTATTAGTAAATAAGAGGAGGTAATATACCGAATAAAAATAATTGTCAAAAATCTGTCCATTTTGATATGATTATAGAATAAATATTCCTATTGAGAACTGACACGCTCGGATACGCAGTCTGGTGGTCAAATATTGTACTAGACGCCTGTAGTACTGTTTGAACTTATTAAATATGTTTTAGTGTTGATTGTTTGTTAGAATGTCGATAGAAGTTGTGAAAAACTGTAAAGGTAGAACAAATTGTAGTGTCTTTGGCTGTCCATCAAGACAGGACAAACATCTTAGTATTTCTTTTCTTAAGAAAAATGAAGGGAAAGTTAATATTAAGTCCAGATTGGAAAAGATTTGGATATGGACAAGAGGAAGGCATAGGAATATATTTTGAGTTAAAAAGTAACTGATACTATGCGAGTTTGTTCATTATATTTGTCGCAGAAAAATTAAACTGCACTAATATATTAATAATAATAGCCAATAATATTAGCTGCTTCTGTCCAACTAAAACAAATTTTATTTCATGAGTCAATGAACATAATGCACTTGTTTACAAACATAATCCATATATTGTAAATTCAGGTGACCGACACTCAGATGTACCACATAAAATTAAATGCCCGGCATTTAACACCTGCTCAACTACAAATTACACTTCCATAAATCTACTGAAATTAAACTTTAAATACTGTAATTTGATACCCACCTTATGTTATAAACGTCAATACATGTGTAGCGAGTAAAAAATAAAAAATTTCGCAAATATTTACTCGCATTTTCATAAAATAAAAATGTACTGTGCTTAAATTAACCTGTTCTCTGTTAGCATATTGACAGCTGAATACTAGACACGACAGCCATATTGCCTTGGAATACATCGCCGCCAACGGTAATGTCACTTCTCAATACTCTGTGTTAAATTAGAAAAAGAGTAGATAGCTCTGCGAACCGAGTTTTACACAGGACAAATACAGTGTAGCGGGAAATTTAAATAACGTTACAATTAGGGCCTGGGCGTAGTAACTGGGTTAGCAAGTTTTTTTTTTTTAATATAAAAGGCATTTGTTAATAAGATATTGAAAACAAGGCAGATAATACACTTACAGTCTATTCCAAACGATTAGGCGGAACTAACCGGAATTTTCATTTTTGTAAATTGTCATTAGCTATTTTTTTATATATTGAAGTTTTCCTGAACAAAATGATCCAAATCTTCAATCAATCGGTAAAAGTAACTAGAATTGAAAATCTAATTCCGCCTAAACCAAAGAAACAGACTTTACGTTATTTATACGACATACGACATATAGAATAATGATTTTATAAATATATAAGTAAGGATTTGAAGATATATTTATAGGTTACGTTTTTAAATAATATGAAAATTGAAATATCTTTAGTATTTATATAATTCACACTAAGTAATCATTAATATTTTGTTTTAGAATGCATAATGGTGTATTGTTTTGCTTCAAATTGTAACCATTACAGCTACATTCTTAATTGCAAATTTTTTCGTTTTTTGATAGATGAAAATGAATAATGGATAAAATAAAAAAAAACATATTGTTCCTTCAAACCATTTATATATGGCATACACACTTATTGCTATGTTACTTGCCATAATAACGATTATTAACGTAAAATTTTCAAAATTAACTTGCAAAATAATATTCTTCTGCAAAAATAATGACATATTAAATTATAATGTATAAAATAAGAATTTTAATAAATAAATATTGGCTTGTAGTTTTGATGTGAAGCATTCTTTTACTTTGAAAACGTAATTTATATTTCCAAAATACAATTTACCAAAAAAACAACATGCTAAATTCAAATAAAAGGAATCCAACCGCGAGGCGGCAGCACTGAATCCCATTTTGTGACGTAGTTACTAATATGGTGTATTGTCAATTTGGACTAAAAACAATATTTTAACATTGTAATAGGGATGGTATTCAAAACCAATCCGAAACAAGGACAAATAGCTCCTATCTTCTTACACACATTTTTCTAAGTTGACATAGAACATAGACATCCAATATTGTTGTAACGAATCGAGTGGTCCATCAGAAACTTTCACAAACACCCGTCGGGAGAATTCCTTTGAAAAGCATATCTTGGGATTTTTAAAAGGGTATATTTTTTTGAGTATTCAAATAGATAATAATATTTTAGAAATTTTATGTTTATGACACGTAACTTTAAAATATTTTTTAAAGTTTATTGTTCAAGGAGCCAATTGTTCAAAGTTATTTTTTAATAACTTTAACAGTTCCTTGAACAACCTTTTTCCCTTTTTCGTCGAAACGCCCTGAAATGCCTTACAAAAACACACGACTCTATAAAGAGGAGATCAGATAGTATTCGGTCTTGTTAGTAGTAAGAACTAAGTAGTGGCATTCGTAGAGGGACTGGTTCGGCATTCTGGTGGAAAACTTGATTCTGTTTGTTTAATCTTTTTATTTAGAATTCATTTTAATTATCTTAACTTCTTTATAAATATTACTGTTAATAAATGTAATTCATTAATTTTAATCCGTGTTAACGAGTGTAAACCCTTCACCTTTAAGAACTTTAGTGAACAGCTTAGATGCAAACTTAAATACAAGATGCCTGTTCAGTCGGTTGGTAAGTACAACAATACATATCATTTAATGCACATATCGTAATGATGAACCCTGGATCACACTCACGCCTACTACCCGAACTCCTTTATTCAGTAATCTCACTTCAGTTTGAGATTAGACATAATATAATACCACAGGCTCGCTACCTAGTGACAATAAATGATACGTTATAAAGTAACGTTACCGGTTCGCTACATTGTGTTGGCTTCTTACACTTATTAAATACCTACAAAACCCTGAAATGTGTGAAAATTCACACTTCAAATAATGTTTTAGTTTTTAATACATACACATAAATGAACTAATTTATATATTTATATAGATAGATATCTCGATTTAAAGACAGACATCTCCTAATCTAAGTAGGCTAACTCTTCTACATACATTCTGTTAGTTGAAATTGATTATATTCGTTCATTGTTTCAAAGCTGCGAACGATATAACGATAAGAGAAAAGATATTTCTCTTATCCCTCCCCCCTCTTACCCTGTTTCTTGGCGTTTTCTTTGAGGGTGCGTAGATTTATGGCGACTACCTTTCGAACCAATGTGGTTGTTATTTATTAAGGCTCTGTATAGATTTGAACCAGTTTAATAAAGGGCTATTTATTAGACTTTAGATTTATTTATTAATTAAATAAAAGGTTTAACAAATACTAAAGACACATTTAATTGGACACAGTTATTATTAGAATAATTTAATCTTCTAATAAATTTATAAAATAAAGAGTAACATCTGTTTGAAACAAATCTTTAAAACTTAATTCAGAAATGTTGGTGTAAATACTGTAGGGTTTCGATTTATGTTGGTGAAATGCAACTTCATACGTGTTAAAGTCACTAGATTATACAAAGTACCGCAACGGCGGCCATGCTGGGGTTAAAAATGTCGCCAACACAAATGATGTTCAGTGATTCCAACATTACAAAAATAAGAAACTATGGTCCATTTCAAAGTAGAAAAAAGTAGATAGCGCTGCGAACCGAGTACGATTTACACTGATCAAATACAGTATAGCGGGAAATTTAAAATAAGTTACAACTAGGGCATGGGCGTAGCAACTGGGTTAGCAAGTGATTTTATTTTTAATGTAAAAAAGGTTAATAAGATATTGAAATAAACAAGGCAGATAATACACTTACGTTATTTATGCGACATAAATTCAGTTTAATGGGAAATTTGAAAAAGTTAAAAAAATATTAATTTTAAAAATTATGTACTATATATAAAAAGAGAGATTTGGCTAAAAAAGTTTAAACAAAGCAATAAAACAAACAATATATCTTCAGAGCTAAAGTTTCTTATTTAAATAATTATTGTAAATAAAAATTAAAAATATATGTATATATGAAGGTCTAAAAATTATATCAATAACTTCTTCTTTGGGCACAATCAGCTGGGCTGTCTTTTGGCCTGACATTAGTCCTCTCTCTTGATTTGTTAAATGTCAAGTGTAAAAAAATATTTATATGTCAGATAACCTAAAAAATATATAACTGCGTAAAAACAAATATTTATGGAGAATTTTCTCCATAAAATCTACGCCAAGAATATAAATAAAAGTCTAAATATGTAAATAATAACAAAATATATGAGAAAAATTAAATAATATAAATAATATATATTTCCATTGTACGACACTGAACATCTGTCAACTTGGACTAAAAACAATATTTTTACAGTGTAATAGGGATGACGATTTAAACCAATCCGAAGCAAGGACAAGCAGCTCCTATCTTCTTACACACATTTTTCTACTTTGAAATAGATCATAGTTTTTATTTTAAACATTGTAATCACGATTTTTTTAATCAAAGATGCACTATAACAAAATTGTGGTACAATTTCAATTATTTTTTAAATTTTTATTAAATAAAATGGATATAATATATAAATATAAATTAAACTTAACCTTAAATATTCAAACCGCTGACAAAGAAGGTTATTAAATGAGAGCGAGAGAAGGAGATGTGACAGCTCAGACGTAAACTTAAGAACGTAAAAATTGCTGCTTTAGTTTGCTTAATAGGGGAAGCAATGTTGCCAATCAAACCCTGGGGTCTGTCGGCTTCTTCAAAGGCTTGCGGTACTTTGTATAATCCAGTGACTTTAATACGTGTATGTCGGAATATACTAAAGTTGATACAAGAACGGAGGAAGTAGGGGCATCATGGGCACCTAAAGAATTATCTTTAATAAAATCCTAAGGAATATCGTAAAAAAATTCGAAATACTTTTATTCATAAGATGATTTATTGTTTAATTATTACAGACAGAAAAAAAAAACAAAAATAACAAAGTTATGACGATGTAAAAAAACAGCTGTGTCCACCACAGGACCGACCGCCATCACAAAGTACTTGTATAAAATACATTCTAGCAGCAGAGTAGAAATAACTTGGCCTATTATTTTCTAACAGAGATATTATTTATCATAACCATGGAAACGTTACATATAAGAATGAAAAAACAGATAGAAAAAATTTCGAAAAATTTTTCAAATTTTTTTCGTTTTATCATAAAATGTCTCAAATAAAAGTTGTTATTTATTGCTTTTTAAAAGTTAAAAGTTGCTATAACTTTTGTTAAATACATTTTTTCGACATATTTTTCTGTTGTAAAATTTTCGAACTCCCATTTTTAGTCAACCGATAGATATCAAAAGCTTAAATATGAAGTTTCATAAAAATCCTTTTATCCGAACTCTGCACGCGTACACAGACAGACGGACGGACAGACGGACGGACGGCAAATAAAAATAAAAATATATCAACAAATATTTCCAAAAAATGTATTTAACAAAAGTTGGTATAAATGCAATAACTAACAACTTCTATTTGAGACGTTTTTTGATAAAACGAAAAATTTTGAAAAATTTTTGTAAAATTTTTCGTAATTTTTTCTAAAGTTAGTTTTACGCAGTTCAATTAATTGATCAACAAATTGATCAAGTTTTTTGTCAATTAATTGAAAAATTTATTGCTAACCTTGGGAACAAAAACTTCACTTTACACAAGTCAATTTATTTATTTATTTTTTTGAAAATTTTTACATTACCAACTGTAAAACATGTTGACATATTTATCAAAATGAAAATATTGAAAAAATCTTCACAAAATTACGAGCTGTGAACAAAAACAAAAGTAATATCCTAGATGATGATAAATTAGAACGTTTGAAGTTATGTTAGATTTGAAACCGAAACACAAATAATGTTTCGAGGTTATGCTACAACTAAACAGTTGGCAATATCTTAACAGATAAAAATATACCTAGAATTCCCTAAAAAATTGATGAAAAATTGACGAAAAATAGAACTTGTTCTATTTTCAAAATAAATTTTTTGTCAATTAATTGACGAAATTTTTACGCTTTACACACATCAATTAATTGAATGTCAACTTTTTCAATTAATTGATCAATTAATTGAATCGTGTAAAACCTACTTAAGTCTCACTTTTTTCATACTTATATGCAACGTTTCCATGGTCATGATAAATAATATCTCTGTTAGAAAATATTAGGCCAAGTTATTTCTACTCTGCTGCTAGAATGTATTTTATACAAGTACTTTATGATGGCGGTCGGTCCTGCGGTGGCCAGAGCTGATTTTTTTATCAACAAATAATGGAATTATTATTTGATATAAACATCAATATCCAGCAGCAGAGTGGTCGAACTGATTTGGGTCGCAGTCTATTTTTCATGTAAAATGATAAGCAGTGACGGAACTTTAAATATCCCGAAGGGTTTCTTGAAATTTTTTTATGAACAGAAAAAGTGAAGAGAGTATATTTTACATTTTTAAATATATTTTTCCCTTAAATAAGTTCAAGTGTTTTTCATTACCACTTCAGGGGCCACAAAAAAATAGGTTGAGGGACGTATGCGGCCCGCGTGCCCTCTAAATTTGATTCGGCCCTCCCCAAGACAAAATCCTGGCTGCGCCACTGTTTAGCACAGAAAGTATCACATAACCTTATCTGTCAGATAGTTACCTAGAGATGTACCTAAAGGTGGAAAGACTGGGTCTTAGTAGAATCTGGATACGGAAACGGATTATCAGCAGGAAAATATTTAAATTAATTAGTATACTTATAGTCGAGATTATTCCCTAATAAACTAGCAAAATAATCTAAAATTGAATGGAAATTTCGTTTAGTTGTTGCATAGGCAACCAGTATAACACTGTGTAATGCGGTGTAGCATAGATAGCAGGAGCAACTTTTTCGTGCTGATAACTCGGCAACTATTTCTGGTGTTTTCATGACAATTTTTACAACTAATAACACGAAAAACACATCTTCGTGTAACATAAAGTTTAAGTGATACATTTTATCTTGTTTTTCTGACAGAAAATATAATTAAGCCAGTTTTTCGTGAAATAAAACATATTCGCTAATTGAGGTAGGAGATACTTTTTCTCGCGAAAACGGGAAACAAACACATTAATAGTTTTATATACTTTTTGCAATGTATCAACACGAAATATTACCACAAAAAATGTGAGACGGAGAAAATAAATAATGCGACGTTGATTTTATTAGTTTATTAAGAAATATCTCTACTGTAAGAGTTGAAATGTTTCCCAAAAACTTCGTAAGTGCGGTGAAAATATCACAAGCAGTTCCGTCTTTTCCATAAGGGCACATGGGGCACGAACCCAGGGCCCATTGTTTTTAGACGGAGAATACAAAACTTTCAACCGCAGGTCACTGTCTAACATAAGCTACCCTAGAATAAAAATTTTGAGATGCCTTATAGCCTATGTTTGAATCCTGATATCACTTTATCATCATACCAAATTACGTGAAAATATCTACAGATGTTTTCGCGTGAATCTCGAACAGACAGACACACAGACAGACAGGCAGATAGACAGACAGACAGACAGGCAGACAGACAGATAGACAGGCAGGCAGGTAGATAGACAGACAGACGGACCAGGCAGATGGAGGACAGATGGACGGACAGACAGACGCACAGAGAGACAGACGGACGGACTGTCGTCTTATAATGATCTAAAATCTGTGCGTACCAAATGAGACCGAAAAAAAATCAGCTGTGGCCACCACAGGACCAACGTCATTACAATGTACTTGTATAAAATACATTCTAGCAGTAGAAATAACTTGGCCTAATAGTATCTAACAAAGATATTATTTATCATGACCATGGAAACGTTACATATAAGTATGAAAAAATAGATACTAGAAAATATTTCGAAAAAATTTTTAATTTTTTTTCGTTTTATCAAAAAATGTGTCAAATAAAAGAAATTTTTCGAAATATTTTTCTGTTGTTAAATATTCGCAAAAATCTTAAAATCGACACGAGTAAACTCCCATTTCTAATCAACCAATTTTTACCAAAAGTTGATCAACTCGTGCCATTGATGTCAAAAGCTTAAATGTGAAGTTTCATAAAAATCCTTTTAGCCGAATTTGCTTTGCACGTGTACACAGACATACAGACGGACAGACAGACAGACCGACAGACAGACAGACAGACAGACGGACAGACAGACGGACAGACAGACCGACAGACAACATACTAAAAATAGTCAAAACATTATATAGGGACCTCAATTTGTGGAGATCCATCGAAATCTCGAAATGTCAAAATTGGTATGATCACAATACCTCTCTTATACAGGGTGTTTGTTTGAAACGGGGCACCCCGAAAATCTCCTTTATTTGTAAAGATACAAAAAATCTTCAGAACAAAAGTTAAACTAGACAAAAAGGCCCATCTAAAGGTTACTATAAGAATTCTGAGTCACTTCCGGTTTCACCGGAAATGATGTCAACTTTTGATCTAGCATAGGGAATCGATAATTTTATATTTTTTTCCTAAAAGTACATTAAATTAGCTTTACAATGACACCAAAAAGTCATATTTTTATGTTAACCATTTCAAAATGGCGACTATTTATTTACAAAATAATAATCAACATAAGTTTTACAAAGTTGAACGTAGCAAGCTACTACACTCTGTATATGTTGGCGGTCGGTAAAAACAGATATTGCCACCAATTTTATTATATAGAAGATAGTTTTAAGTTGGCAATGAAGTCAGCAAATAGTCCTCTTAATTCACACGATTATTTGTTGACCTTAAAAGACCAAGTGAAAAAAAATAATGTATAATCGGGGTTATACAATAATATAAATTAAAGCAAAAATCCATTAGTTGTTAAAATATAAAACTGTACAAAACCTGAATGCCCCATTTATTTAAAAATCTTTAATATATTCAAATACGTGTCAAATTTTATCTTTTAAGTGTAATTTTGCAAAGCGTGAACTGGTTTTTAATTTACCTTTCCAAACGGAAATCTACAGATATGAATATTTCATTATCCTTCTTTACTTAGTACACAGAATAGCCACAGTTTTATGTAATTTTCTTATCGGATTGAAAAATGGTTTTTAAAAAATTATATGTTATACATCTCATATTTTTTAGCTGTGAACCTATTTTTATAAATTGGATTAAATTTGGATTATTCTGTCATAAATTTCTCAGGGGACAATGGTGGAAATATATACAAAATTATTATTCATAAGTCAAAACAAAAAAAAAAAAAATGTGATAAAATTTTATTAGCGTACATAAGCACGATGTATCTTAATATTAAATAAAATACGTGGGCTGAATTTCTAATGTCATTATAACTACTATATTAACCTGGAATAGTTACAAATAACATTTTCACGACATGAAATTAATACCATTTTTATGCTGACATTTTGTTTTCATCTTGTGTACAACCCTTCGTTCTTCGGAAGGGAGGTGGAAAGGGGAAAAAGTAGAAAAAATGATGTGGGGAATAGAGGAAATAGAAAAAGTTAATGAATATACCACGTTGCTCAATAAGTATCCGGTCTAAGGAAAAAAATTTTTTTTTTTAGAAATTCGACCGTGATACATTCATTCCAACGCTCCTCTAATTTTTCGATGCCTCTTTGTAGAACGATTTGTCTTTGCCCTCAAAATAGGCCTCGGTTTCGGCAATTACTTCTTAATTTGAGTCAATTTTTTTTTTCCCTGGAGCATCTTTTTTGGAGTTCTGCAAAAAGCCAGTAGTCGCTGGGCGCCAGATCTGGAAAGTACGGTAGGTAAGGAAGCAATTCGAAGCGTAATTTATTCAATTTAACCATCGTTTTCATCGACTTGTGACACGGGGTGTTGTTTTGGTGAAAGAGCACTGTTTTCTTTTGGATGTGAAGCCGTTTTTTCTTGATTACTACACTCAATCGATCCAATAATGCCATGTAGTATTCGTTGTTGATAGTTTTACCTTTCACAAGATATTCGATAAACAAAATACCATGCGCGTCCCAAAATACGGATGCCATAACCTTGCCAGCTGACTTTTGAGTTTTTGGTCGCTATGGACGACTGCTGTCCACTCAGCTGACGATCTTTTTGATTCAAGTGTGTAGTAGTGGATCCATGTTTCATCCATTGTCACATACCGACGCAAGAAATCCTTTTTATCTCGCTTGAACAGCTCCAAACAGCGCTTTGAATCGTCGACGCGTTGATGTTCTTGGTCCGGTGTAAGCGAACGCAGCACCCACTTCGAAAGCAATTTACGCATGCTCAAATTTTTGTGTTAAATTGTAAACACACTACTTTCTGATATCTTTAAGGTGTCAGCTATCTCACGCAACTTCACTTTACGGTCTTTCAAAACTATTTTGTGGACTTTTTTTATGTTTTCCGGAACAACTGCCGATTTTGGGCAAGTTAGTGTGCCGCAAAATATTCCAAGTGTGCCACAAAATCTTAAAAAAAAACTAATGTCATTTTTATTTTAACATATATTGTCCGAATATATGTACGTATAATACCATTAATTAGAGTAAAGTACACGAAGGATCTTTTTATAACGAATTGAAATTAAAATATCCTGAATACAGGAGCGTCTGCATTCAGGAGCCAACACTATTTGAATAAAGACCACTTAGACTTCCTCTATGACTACGTAGGTGTGCCGCGAAATTTTTCTTCTTTAGAAAACGTGCCACGAGAGTAAAAAGATTGAGAAACACTGCTCTAAAGGAATGGTTGCGACTTGTCCAGTACAACCGAAGAAACAAGAGACCATTTTCTTAGAAGTGCTTCGTGAACGAACAACTTTTGTGGGTTTCGATTCATCTTCGAAGACCCAAACAGTGGATTGTTGCTTAGTTTCCGGTTCACATGAATAAATCCAAGTTTCGTCATCTGTAACGATGTTGTATACGCATTTTGCAGTGCCTAGGTGGAATTTTTTAGCATTACTTTACACCAATCAACACGAGTCCGTTTTTGAGCTTCGGTTAATTTATGCGGAATCCATTGGGAACAGATCTTTTGCTAAAAGTTCATGCAAAATCGAATGTATTGCAGTCTGCGATATGCCAAAGGATGCCTCTATCTCCCGGTAAGTCACATGCCGATCTTCTTCAATCATTTTGCGCACAGTATCGATGTTTTTTGAATCACAACCGATTTAGGTCGACCTTCACGAGATTCATCACTGACGGACGCACGATCACGACAAAATTCTGCAAACCAATAGGCGATACGCATAAAATTTATATTTCCTTAAAACTACATTTTTTTGATATTTTAATGTTAGTTATGTCACCTAACACAACAAAAATCACATTTTAATTAATATTATAGCCAAATTTTTTAATTAAAATATTGTAAATTTGAAATAAGCCGACCACGCCGCGAAAGTTTCCGAGTAGATACGACTGAGACTGTAAGGGTTTGACGTCACAGATACAGACAAAACATAATGTTTACGTGTTTATATTGTATTGTTTGAGAGTTTTGTATTTGTTTTTAAACAATTTTTCAGGCATTTATTATTAAAATAATTTATAAAATATATGTACTCACATTAAAATGGTCTTCACAAACATAAAGTTTACTTTTTTCTGAAATATCGGTTTTATTTCGCCTCATAGCTTTTCTGTTGTTTTTCGTCATCAGGAAATGATATAAATTATTTTTTTGGATTTCTAATTGAACTACTTGTGCACATTGGTACTAAACAATATTTTCGACTATGTTTCGAAGTACTGGGGCCTGGATCTTCCATATTTTATATATTTTAATATAAAATTTAATTCGGTAAACATGTATAAATTGTTTTTATAGAATTAAACTTTATTTTAATTAAAATCACTCTAACTTTACATAACCTATAAAAGTTATACAAACAAATAAGTTCACAACAGACTATGTACGGGTGTCAGGACAGAATTACACTGGACAAAATTACACGGGACAAAATTACACAGAAGAAAATTTTCGTATGTGTAAATTAAAGTAAATTAAATGTGTAATTTTGTCTTAGTGTAATTTTCGTATGTATAATTTCGTCCTTGTGTAATTTCTTCTCTGTGTAATTCTGTTTATGTGTAATTTCTTCTGTGTAATTTTGTCCCGTGTAATTTTGTCCAGTGAAATTTCGTCATGTAACCGTATGTACGCTGGGTAGACTAGTAGTGTCATGTGTCAGTTAGAAGGGTATGACGTCACACGTCGTTTTCGCGCGCTACATACATATATGATTTTTTTAAGCCTTCAAATTAAAAAAAAAAAATTAAAACTGTTTTTTATGTTTATATGCAACAAGAGGTATATAATAAAAAAATTTAAAAAAATCATGCCTATCCCCTATTGTAAACAGTCTTTACTGATGGCGCTTCATTACGAAAAGTTGAACGTATAGATTGAAATTTGTTAAAATTAACTATCGCAGCATAAAAGTTGGTATTCTCTCTATGTTTAATATAAATGAATTAATTTAACTATGGTAGATTGAATAGTTATACGCTGATGCATGATTTCTAAGTTTTTGTTAATTTCAACTCTTCAAATAGGTTTGAAATGAGTTTTCATTTTAAAAGTTTGGTAATTTTCTGCAATTTTCCAAGTAGTCAACAGCGCCCAAGGCAATTCATTGAAGCTCCATTCAAACTTTTCATAATTTCCCTTTAAGAAAGAGCCAACACATTTAGTCTCTCAAAGTAAATTTTTATTCAATTTTAACACGTTTTCAACTTGGATTATGTTGCAGTATTTTTAAAATTATTAAAAATCTATAGAAGGAAAATTCTTTAACTTAAATACATTGTACATATTTATGCTCTCATAATTTAGATTAGTTTTTCTTAACCGCCGATTCGAGGATTTTTTCCTAACTTACCCACAAACAAAATTTTTAAGAAAAAAGCAGTAGTCGGGTGGATTGATAAACCATGTAAAGCGTATTATGATATTACAAATTTATAAAATCTTCTTTTAGGGTAAAATTAGTTTTTATCGGTAAGCGATACATTACTATCGGTCACAGTCTCATATAGTCGGTGTTTTATTAATATAATCCGGAATTTGACATCCAATTATGGTATACAATACCTCTGAAACCAAATCTGGAATCAAATCTACATTTGATATACTATGACAATCTGATCTGTCAGAGAGGTAAGAGTACTTGACCCGCCGCGTTCGCTAAATAAAGGGAAATGAAAAACGATTTGACAGCTGTTGAATTTTTAAATTAGAAAAAATATATATTGCTTTTTGATCTCTCGGCAATTTTAGTACAAAATTACACCAGCAGGGGGTTTGTTATTACGTCTACCAGATCTAACTTATATCGGAAAAAATTGTCAGAAGATTTATTTAATATTTAAAATATATATACGTGATATAAAGGAGCAGAATTTGACTGTATCAATACCAGAGACGGCTCCTGCAAACATCTAATGGACGTGCTGCAACCAGAAGCATAATTGAGATATTCTTCCGGGAAAGAAAATCATGATTAAGAGAGACGAACAATTTTTTAACTACATATACGAGGTGTGTAAATTAAGTAACCGGACTGGCAACACAGCGTTAGTTCTGGCAAGATTTGAGACGCGGGACTTGGAGGGACGGCAGGTGATACGCCTTTAGTACGAGTTTGAACTCGCTAGAGTAATTTTGTTGTCCGTAGCGATTTTTTTTGTGAAACAGTATTTTTTTAGTGCGTTCTAAAAATGAGTGACATTCATTTCGAGCAACGGTGTGGTGTCAGGTTTTGTTTCAGACTTGAGCACAGTGCAACGGAAACTTTTGCAAAACTTCAGAAGGCCTACGGAGACAGTGGTTTGTCAAGGACCCAGTTTTTTGGTGGTTTAAGGCATTTTCAGAAGGAAGAGAGTTGATTGAAGATGAATCACGCAGCGGAAGGCCTTCATCTTCAAGAACCGATTGTTGACAGAATCCGGGATCTTGTGCGTTCAGATCATCGGTTGACAGTCAGAATGATCGGGAAAGAATTGAATTTGACTCACACTACCGTTCATCAGATTTTGACCAATGAAATGGGGAAAATGTCACACATCAATTTCAATAAACGAGTTTTTGGCCAGTAAAAACATTCCTGTGGCTCCTCAGCCCCCTTATTCACCTGACTTGAGTCCTTGTGACTTTTTCCTCTTCCCAAGATTGAAAAATCACCTTAAGGGTGCGCACAACCGTACAGTTTCCTATACAAGGCTAACAAACTGAAATAAAATTAGTAACAATCTATACATCAAAATTTTCAGCGAATTTTTATCTACCTAATAGGATATTTTTAATTGTCAAAAGAACTGTCATGTAATTGTAAATAAACAACTTGCGTTATAGACGCCATCTTGTAAATCATTCGACGCATATTTGTGTACCATGCGGCAAATTGTACCTAAAGCTTCATTTTACAAATATGTTTGGAGATAATTTTTTCTATTGTGAAAATTACTTATAGTTATTGTATTTGGTAATCTACTTTTGCCGCCACCTCGAATCTGCCGCGGTTCTCAATATATGTGCGGCGAATAAAAATGTTCCATTTTATGTAAAGAATACTTGTACCAAGTGGCATTTCATTATCATCAAGTATAATATTTTTCGACGAAGGCTCTAAACTATAAACAATCATGTCGAAAAAAATGTCAACGTATTATTTGAACATTTCTACACAAAACTATATAAATATAAAAATTATTTGAAACCCACAAATATATTTAAAAAATTACAGAACATAGTTGTGTAATACCTATTATTAAGTTATTTAGCAATAACATTTTAACAATAATTTTTTCTACAATCAAAAATATCTTATTAGATAGATAAAAATTCTGTGCAAAATTTGATGTATAGATTGTCACTAATTTTATTTCAGATTGTTAGTTTTGTATAAGAAACTAATAATCTCTGGGGGTTGTACGTAGCGTTAAGGGACGTCATTTTGAGACACTCGAAAACATTCAAACGTCCGTAAGCAAACAGCTAAAAGCTATTCCAGTATCCGAGTTCCAGCACTGCTATGAGGATTAGAAGAACCATCTCCAGCGCTGTGTGGCTTCCCAAGGAAGTTATTTTGAGGGAGACAATATTGAATTGTAATTCTATTCGAATAATAAAAAAAAAAAAAATTAAAATCAGTCCGATTACTTTAAAAAATTTACACACCTCATATATAATGTTAATTTATAATTGCTAAGGACAAGAAAAAAACAAAACGCAGGTTAAAGTTGAATCGCCCTCGTAAGTTAAAATATGTTAAAGTTTCTAGTCAAACTGTCCAATTATCTGTTTTAAAGTTCCTAGACGACAAATCATTAAAATTAAATTAAATAACTTTAACTTGAATTGGGGTAACCTAAATTATTTCTAAAGTAAAGTTTCAGATCTCATAAGGAATTTACTATTCTACTATTGGGAGTAACCCTTCACGAAATTATACATTTTTAAAATAAAAGTGAAATTGAATCATTATTTTAACGAAACTGAATGAATATTTATTAAAAAATATTAATAGTAGACAAATTGGTCTCCTACTTCAAATAACAAATCCGTCCATCAGTATTTTTTCTATATGTTGGTCAAAAATCTGTGTATTCATGCCAAATTTCACCAATTTAAATCTAAAAGTAACCGTAGCGTAACGTAGTGGTAAAACAGGTGACCTACTTTGCTAAGGTCTCGGGTTTGAATCCCGTTCAAGTAGCATTGGCCATCAAAATAATTTTTTAAAAATCTGGACAAAATTTCTACCGAACAGACAATCACTTAAGTGGTATTTATTCACCATAATTACGAAATCCTAACAAAGTAACTATACTTTGCATAAAGTCCCGAGTTTGCATCCCAGCGAGGGATAAATCTGAACAATATTAAGCTCCCTTTTTGGGTCCAGATTAGCGAACCGATTCTGTACCGCGTAATGTAACACGCTGTGTAAAATCAGTATTTCCAGCAAGCTGATTGATATTTTATGAACACAATATCTGAGACTAAGAATTGCAGATTTTAGTAAAGAATATGTAGATTTTCTTTCAAATTTTGAAGTTTCTAAGTTGGCAAAACTGAGAACTGGTCAGGCGACATATGGTTTAAGATGACCTAAACTTTTCAAGAAATACACAATTTCAAAATTTATTTTTAGATTTTTTTCTACGGGTTCTATTCTTAAAATAAATCAAGATTTTCCGTTGGCGTTTACATACGCTGAGTGCTCGTCCATATGGTAGATTTTGTAAATAAAATTAACATAATCAAATAATAATAATAAATAAATAAATAAATAAAAGTTACTAATCTTCCGCAGTACAGAAAGTTTCATTAAAAAAAAAAAAATCTAAATATTTGTCTTACGAAATATTGATTTTTACCGATTTTTATCAACAGTAGATCAATTGGTGGCATTGATGTCAAAAGTTTAAATATGAAGTTTCATAAAAATCTGTTTATCCAAATTTGCTCCACACGTGTTCACAGACAAACAGATAGATAGACAGACAAACATAATGCTAAAAATAATTATAACTTCATGTAGAGACTTCAATAGGGGATACGCATAAAATTTATATTTCTTTAAAACTACATTATTTTGCTATGTTAATATTAGTTATGTCACCTAACAAAACAAAAATCACATTTTAATTAATATTATAGCCAAATTTTTTAATTAAAATATTGTAAATTTGAAATAAGCCGACCACGGCGCGAAGGTTACCGAGTAAAAACGACTGAGTATGGCATCAAACGATAGGGGTTTCACGTCACAGATACAGCTACAACATATTCTTTACACGTGTGTATATTGTATTGTTCGAGAGTTTTGTATTTGTTTTTAAACAATTTTTCACGCATTTATTATTAAAATGGCAGATAAAGATTTTGTTAGGGCTCAGAGTGATAATTTACCCAACATTGATGCATTTATGCTCACAAACATAAAATTTATTTTTTTCTGAAATATCGGTTTTATTTCGCCCCATAGCTTCCAGCCACAAATTTCGCATTTTCTGTTGTTTTTCGCCATCAGGTAATGATATAAATTGTTTTTTTGGATTTCTAGTTGAACTAATTGTGCACATCGGTACTGAACAATATTTTCGATTATGTTTCGAAGTACTGGGGCCTGGACCTTCCATATTTTATATATTTTAATATAAAATTTAATTCAGTAAACATGTATAAATTGTTTTTATAGAATTAAACTTTATTTTAATTAAAATCACTCTAACTTTAAATAACCTATAAAAGTTATACAAACAAATAAGTTCATAACAGACTATGTACGCTGGCTAGGCTAGTAGTGTCATGCGTCAGTTAGAAGGGGTATGACGTCACACGTCGTTTTCGCGCGCTACATACATTTATGATTTTTTTAAGCCTTAAAATTAAAAAAAAAAAAAAATTAAAAACTGTTTTTTATGTTTATATGCAACAAGGGGAATATAATTAAAAAAAATTAAAAAATCATGCCTATCCCTTATTCGTAGACAGTACAGGAAGATATCTACAAAAATTGAAAACTAAGAGCCGGTTTCTGAAAGCTTAGTTAACTACAATCCAATGGTTAGAAAATGGTTGCTATGGTTACTTATGGGATTATTATATTGTAACCGAGTTTAACCAAATGGTTAAACTCGGTTAAGCTTTGAGAAACCGGTCCTAAGACTGTTTTAATTTTAATTGCAACATTCCCGAATATAGATCCTCGAATATCGGGTTGGTATTATTACCACCCCAAAACCGTGCTGCCGGTTTCAGCGTGTTTACACTCGATGTCTCGAAAAAGCGCCGCCAGGCCTTAAAGTTTACTTTGTTTGGTTTTTTATCTATGTAAAAATTATTACTCAGAATTTGAGTTCAACGTCGAAGTCGATCTTCTAGCCAAAGAAGCAGCTGTAAATGACTCCCTGTTAAATATTCCTCTAAACCAGTGTTTCTCAACCTTTTTTGGCATGGGACCCCCCGAAATTATATAAATATTGTCTGCGGCCCCCCTATATATATATATAAGATATAAAAGTTATTGGGAATAGCGGTGGAGTAAAGTAAACTCAAAAGTTACTAAGGCCCGATATTTCGGTCTAACTTTTTAGACCTTCTTCATAGGAAAGTAAAAGCTAAGAGTCTCCTCTGATATTACACATTAAACGAATGACTAGAAAATAGACATTGTAAAACATAATATAAATCACGATATCACAGCTCAGACAATAATTTTTTTTTTTATTTTATTGTCTGAGCTGTGTCTGTACGTGTATATAGGGTAAGTCGGGGTAATATGCCACCTCGGTAATATGCCACTTGTCTGTAATTCCTTACTAAAATAACAGATGGCGTTGCAGTTCACTCAGTGATATTCCATTGAAGCTTATGGCCGCTTTGACAATAACTGTCAGTGAAATCTCACCAGAAATTTTAAATAAAACAGGAAAGTTTAAAAATTACTGTTAAATTAGCATTTCAAACTACATTTAAACTCCAAATATTCATTTATGGAAATTATTTTGTAATAAATCGATTGATTTACATCATTTTCATATCACTGTAATTTTATAACCTCTGGAGTGACCGTTATATTTTTGTTGTTTTATTTCACTATCGTCATTTGTATTTCTAGAAGCTATGTAGGGTAATATGCCCGTGTTTTACTGGTGTAATATGCTATGCATTTTGGTTTGCTGAAAAGAATAATTTGCCAAATCCAAAAAAAATAATTTCCCAATTCTGATGTTAAATAAATAATGGCTCTGTTGGCTTTAAAGCGTGTGGAATTTTTTCTTTCGACAAAAATGCTATTCCAGAATACGCATTCGCCATATCTGAAAATGCAAAAGAGGTGGTTGAACCAATATCTTCCACTTGTACACCTGACGAACAACAATTTATAACAGACTCAAACTCTACTGCTCATGATACTTCTGCCGAAAATTCTGCAATTGCTCAAATTCAAAAAGTTACACCCACGACATCAGTGCTCGTCAATTTTATAAACATTAACCCAATTCCGACATTGGTTAAGCCAAAACTTGCCAGTAGAAAACAACATGCGCTAATTTGAACAAGTCAAGAAAACATTGAAACCCTCAAAGTGAAAAACAAAAAGAAGGAGACCCAAAGCCAAAAACAAATTACTGTAAAACGAAAGGCACCATCTAAAAAAGGAAAACAATTAAAACCTCCAAAAAAAATCTCCGACAAAAAGAAGCTTTGTCGTGTATCATCCTCAGATCCTTCGTCAAATTTAGAAAATATTGTACCATACGATGATTCCACGGACACCGACGAAGATATTTATAACTATTGTGCAATATGTGATCTGTATTATTACGATAAGAAAGGACCAATGTGTGATTGGATAAAATCTATTTGCTGCGATAGATGGATCCATGAAGACTGCTATAATGCCAAAGACTGTTTAGCTTGTAAGAAGCGTAACTACTTGTTTGTTTATGTTCTTTCTAGTTCCTAAAAAAGTTTTGTGCAATTTATTTTTTATAATTTTGGTTTTTCTTTTTCTATTTTTAAGTTCTAAACTCTCCAATTTAAACAGTGGCATATTAGACCACTTCTGATGGCATATTGCCCGCATGGTCGGGTAATACGCCATTTTGCAAGATATTGTTTATTAATTTTTATATCTAAAAGTACAAATGTTACCAATTGTAACTAACAAAAGAATAAATTTTTACTAATTTCCTTATTAAATGCGTTTTTTTGTTTGCTATTTACAACAATATTTTCAGATATATCGATTTTTAAAGTTAGCTGTGGCATATTCACCCGACTTACCCTATATATATATATATATATATATATATAAACGTTAAATGGTAGTATTGAAATTTTCCGGAAGTACAGGATATTAAGGACAGTTTCGAATTGTCATATGGGAACGTATGTCATATTGAGTATCTTTGGATAGAGCTTTTCAAAAGAAACAATTTTTACTTAAACATTTTTTCAGTATCTTTTACGGTTGACAAAGAACTATAATATATATGACGATTATATTCCCTACAACGACTTGAAAGTAAAGTATTTTTATTTACAAGTGTTCAAAGTGCCTTATATTTTGATCTAAACACATTCGCATTCTTACTCTTGAGTTAGCTGTAGCTCGAAGAGTAATAAAAAAAATATAATAAAAAATATTGCACTTTTAAGTCGTACCTACTTCAAAGTACAACTTGAATTTTGATTGCTTTTGATCAGTTTGTTTAGCAAAAGCCCATTTTACTCATTATAAAGTTAGCTAGTCACAACTTTATAAAATTAATACTCCATTTAGTTCCGCTTAAACGTTTGAAATAGCCTGTAGCTTAAATTAGTTGTGAAAATAAGTAATTAGATAGAATAATAAATAAATTATTTATTTTATTTATGTTATGAAAGGTATATATTTCTGAATATAAAAATAAGACTCGTATTTATAAATATGAATAAAATTTATATCTTGCAAGATTGAGCGCATTGCTATTATATTTTCATGTTTCGATCTTGTATGACTTCGCGGCCCCCGACGAAGCCTTCACGGCCCCCCGGTTGAGAAACGCTGCTCTAAACAGTAATGAGATTATGTCAGTTTTCAAATCTTCCATATACAACCAATGGCAACAAGAATACATAGATTCTCTACAGTTCAAAGAATCATACTATGGTCAAATTCAACCTCTTCTTCCTAGAAAGCTTTGGTTTTCTTCTCACCAACATATGCACTTTTACCCAGCTTAAATTTAATCACACCTTCTCTCTAAATTATCTGTATAGAATTAATATGGTTTCGTCGCCTTTCTGTTCATGTGATAATTTGTCTGTCAGCGATTCGAACCATTTATTATTTGAATGCCCAATTCATTTTCGCAATCGTAACTTATTCATACAAAATTTAGTTGTTCAAAAATATCCTTACCTACCAATATTCAGACGTTTCTTGCAACTAACTCTCTGGATATTTATGAAATTATTATAACTATAGTAAAGCAGAAAATATCAAATTATAAATTTAATTTTTAAAATATTGTAATCTCTTCATTTATACATAGCTAATAGCCAAAGCAGCTAAAGCCAACAAATAAAAGGAAAAAAAAATATTAATGAAAGAGATAGCGGTCGGACCCTTGACAGAAGACTTAGATGCCCCCCCCCCTTGGGGGCTATTTGTTTTTATTAATAATTTAGGGCTCAAACAAATACTAAAGGCTCCTTATTTCATCTATTCCCATTTGATTCATCTATATTTTGTTCTGTATAATTCACAAATTTTCGACAGTTTAAATAAGACCGTAAAATTTTAATCAACAATGTGTCAAATAAGGGAGCGACATAACTTAAGCAAATTTCATTTTGTCTTGATAAAGGTAGATGTGTTTTTATGAGACTCCCGTCCTTTGCAGACGGATTATAGGACCCTCGGGAACAATCCGCAGGATAACAGCGCCTCCCAAACATTATCATACCCTGTTAATATTTGGTATTAATAAAAATTTGAGGTGAAGTCTGAATTTTTATATATTTTAGGGTTTCGAAAATATTTATAATACTAGGTTACTACCAGTCAACAATGACGAGTTTATAATATAATTTTTTTATTTTTTAACGTATCTTAATTTCAAATTATTTTTAATTTCGATCAGCGAATCACGGGATAGAATATCACTAGCAGAGCTGGGCAAATTAATTACAATTACTAATTACTCTGACAAAAAAGTAATTTATATACTTTTGAAATAATTACTGCTAGGAAAAAAGTAATTCAATTACCAATTACTATTGTAACTGTAGTAAGTCATTTTAAATACTTTTTACATTACTATATTTAAAAAAAAATACATTAATATTCAAATAAAAAAACAGATTATTATAATGTAATGTACGGAGTGATTATTTAATGGCGAGACGACGTCACTGGAAGTTTTAATAATTTGCCGTTTCATACACATCGTAGCAGGCGATTATGCGCGCATGCGCATCAAGGTTATTATATCTCTTCAAGGTTATTATAGTCATAGTATTCACCAGTATTTCTGCTAGGAAGCACGTAAAATTCGGTGACGTCGTCTCGCCATTAAATAATCACTCTGTATGTAATGTTAAATAAAAGATATAATTAAATAATATTTCTTTTTCTCATTTTAACAAGGAAATACAAATACAATTAAATACTTATAGCATTGTTAATTTATATTTTTATGTCCTTTTAATGCCACCAATTGCTCAAACATTTGGCCAGCGTAATTTTATTGTCGGTGTGACAGCTACAGTTATTATAGCATCCTTAGACTCTTCATTTATTGAAAAAATCAGCTGTGGCCACCACAGGACCGACCGCCATCATAAAGTACTTCTATAAATTACATTCTAGCAGCAGAGTAGAAATAACTTGACCTAATATTTACTAACAGAGATATTATTTATCATGACCATGGAAACGTTACATATAAATATTGAAAAAATTGAGACTTGGAAAAAATTTCGAAAAATTTTACAGAAATTATTCGGAATATTTCGTTTTATCAAAAAACGTCTCAAATAAAAGTTATTAGTTATTGCTTTTATAGGAACTTTTGTTTAATAAATTTTTTCGAGATATTTTTCTGTTATGAAATATTTGCAAAAATCTTAAAATCGACACGAGTAAACTCCCATTTTTTGTCAACCGATTTTTACCAAAAGTTGATCAACTCGTGCCATTGATGGCAGAAGCTTAAATATGAAGTTTCATAAAAATCCTTTCAACCGAATTTGCTCTGTACGTGTACACAGACAGACGGACAGACGGACAGACAGACGGACAGACGGACTGACAGACGGACAGACGGACCGACAGACAGACGGACAGACAGACCGACAGACATCATGCTAAAAATAGTCAAAACGTTATATAGGGACCTCAATTCGTGGAGATCCATCGAAATCTCGAAACGTCAAAATTGGTATGATCACAATACCTCCCTTATATATGTTGGCGGTCGGTAAAAATATAAGAAGACTTTCCAACCAAACTATTTAAATCAAATTTTCTAAATATATTTCTAGTTTTAGAGTGTTCAACATTTTCTATAATTATTAGTTATAATACTGGGTAATAAAAATCCATAAATAGTATTATTTTCACTTTGTAAAATAATTTTTTCTTTGTGTTTTGCAATCGGTTGTTAATTTTTGCGAATTCTTCTAGGTACAATAATCTCCTTAAAAGAATCTTTTAAATTTGAAGTATGTAAAATACTTGAAGTAATTAAATTACCAAAAACAATTACTTTATCAATTATTATTATTTGTGGGAAAAAGTAATTTAATTAGTAATTAATTACAAAAGTATTTAATTATTGCCCAGCTCTGATCATCAGTTAGCCAATCACGGGAGAGGGTGTCTCCAGTTAGCCAATCACTAGAACCTTAGGAAAAATTGACGTCACCGTGTTACCGACACTACATACAGACACTTGTTAATTATATAGTTAGGTGTACCGTAAATGTAAGAGAGTAACCAGACATTTGGTTACGGTTAGTAATGATTTTTGTTGGTACTCCATTATTTAAAAGACACTTTATTAAATGACAGTTCTGTTTAAAATCATAATTTCAATATTCTGTGGTATCTGAACATTACATATGTATATGGAAATATGTATCAACAATATTTATTAAACGAGATATTTTTAACTGATGCATCATCGATTGAAAGCGATGATGATGAATTTATCATGGATTATTTGAACAGAGCACAGTTAAAAAATTTATGTGAAGTGTGAATCTTCACACATTTCTGGGTTTTGCAGGTATTTAGTAACTGAATGATGATTATTTGGGATGCCAAAACAAATTTTATGTCAAAATATTTTTTTATGAATTTTAATTCGAATGCCTAATACCATTATTTAAGTTTCTAAATATGTGCAGTATTTTATTTATACAGCAAGGTTCAGTAAGATTTTTAAAATTGCGCCTATGGCTTCCATTGGTTGATTATATCATAAATCCCGCCCTCTGATTTCGTCAAACAGAATTAAATTATAATTTCAACACTTCCCACTGGTTATTAAATTTACGCTTTTAAAAAATAAATGCAACATTTACCAAAATATAACTAGAATTTTGACAAAATAATTTAAACAAAATAAAAATGCAAAAACACAGAAAAAAATAAAATTAACGGGATTCGAACTCTGCAACGTTCGCACTGCAAATTACAAAGTGCATCACAAAACCAACTGAGCTACCAAAGTTACTGATCTGGAGTGTTACATAGCGAATTAAATACTTAACATATTTTAGTTAAAAACACAAAAAATGCGTTATTTTCCGAAAACATAATCTGATCAAAAATTCCTGTTGTACTATTCCGGTTCACACCAATGTATTGAATGAATTTTTTCAGATTTTTAGTTTAAACCATCTGGGCTACAGGGTGTGGGACAAAATTTTTTTTGCACAATTTTGGCAATCGCTTCAAAATAATTTATTTTGCAAAAATAAAAATTTGATCGTTAATCCACGTACCAAGGGCTTTCATTTGATACCCTACTCAGAATTATAAAAAAATATTTTTTTTTTTCGATGAGCACATATTTTTAGGGGGATATGTTTTTAAGATGTTTTAGTATTTTTCCTATGTGCGGGTCAAAGAGTTGTATAAGCATGCCAAACTTCAACTCTCTAGGTTTAGCCGTTTGGCTACAATTTTTACCGAACAGACAGACAGACAGACAGATAGACAGACCGACCTACAGACGCCAAAATGACGGTATAAGGGTTTTTTGGTCATACCTACAAAACCCTAAAAAGTGCCCGCCATTTTACTTTTTAATAATGTAACATATGGATTATTTTACATGATTGTAAAGCAAATTTGATAGACAGACAGACAGACAGACAGACAGACAGACAGACAGACAGACAGACAGACAGACAGACAGACAGACAGACAGACAGACAGAAAGACAGACAGACAGACAGACAGACAGACAGACGACAAAATAAGAGTAATGACGGTATAAGGGTTTTTTGGTCATACCTACAAAACCCTAAAAAGAGGAGAGGATTAAGAAACCGAGGAAAACCCGAATTCGATCTTGGTTATTTTGATTAGTTATCAATCTATTAAATTTTAGTAACATCTTTTCATAAATATCATTATTTCAGCAATTTTGTATTTTGTGAGCGAAAAATCATAATCTTGTTGAAATCTGGTTTTTACGGTACATTCTATTAGTCAAGTAAAAGTACAGAATTTTTGACAGACGCGACAAAATAAAATATTTTTAAAAATAAATAATTTCTGAAATTAAATATTTATTAAATCGTAAATAAAACACGTTAGGTTCCACAAAATATATAATATTTTGTAATATAACGTGTCTGATTTACTTTGTATTACTCATGTTCCATCAAGAGTTAATAGCTACATCTATCAATATTATTAAATATTTATTGGTAATATAATTATTATCAAGCCATATTCAGAATTCTTTTTCAAAACGTCCCAACGGATTCTTTATAATAATACTATTAATATCATTATGCAAATTAAAAAGTTTTAGAATAAAATTATAATAAAACATACATAGTTTAATTCAACATTTCTTAATTCAAATAAAGATAATTTAATAGTGAGTACGCCTTTTTCTATTAACGTCATAAACATTGGTGGCAAAGCTGATTCTTGAGTACTGGATACCTAATTCTAATTATAAAATTTAATTAATACACTCTAGATTTATCTAGGGATATTATCTAAATTTACATAGCATAGAAAATAAGGATTTCGCAGAAAGCCACCACGTGACAGACGCCCATGTGCTAAACCCAAATGCCGCCCGTGCGTAAAGTGCATAAGACTACCCTTTACTGTAGTCTGTACAAACGTTTGAATGCAGTAAGAGCAAATGGAATAGTTCCTTTTGATACTCTCTATTGGGTTCTTCCAATAAAGCTATTCTTTTCTTTTTTAGCGACATTGCCGGCTGTAAAATGTGTTGATCTGCGAAGACGTAGTATTCTACAAATGGTTATTCATGTTGGTTTCGTGTTACCTGATTTTTATAAATCATACGAGTGTTCGATATTTTTACCGACCGCCAACATATATAAGGCAGATATTGTGATCATACCGATTTTGACATTTCGAGATTTCGATGGATTTCCACGAATTGAGGTCCCTACATAACGTTTTATCTATTTTTAGCATGATCTCTGTCTGTCTGTCTGTCTATCTGTCTGTCTATCTGTCTGTATGTCTTTCTGTCTGTCTGTCTATCTGTCTGCTTGTCTGTCTGTCTGTTGGTCCGTGTACACGTGCGAAGAAAATTTGGCTAAAAGGATTTTTATTAAACTTCATATTTAAGTTTTGGACATATATGGCACGAGTTGATCAACTTTTGATAAAAATCGGTTAGCTAGAAATGGGATTTAACTCGTGTTGGTTTAATATCACGAAAAAAATTATTTAACAAAATTTGCTATAAAAGCAATAACTAACAACTTTTATTTGAGATATTTTTTAATAAAGCGGCATAAATGAAACAAGTACTTTGTGATGGCGGTCCTGTGGCGACCACAGTTGATTTTTTGTTTTTTTTTTTGATTGCCATAGTCTAAAATTTTCATTTTTAGGGTTTTGTAGGTATGACCAAAAAACCCTTATACCGTCATTTTGTCGTCTGTCTGTCTGTCTGTTCGGTAAAAATTCTAGCCAAACGGCTAAACCTAGAGAATTGAAATTTGGCATGCTTGTACAACTTTTTGACCCGCACATAGGAAAAATACTAAAACATCTAAAAAACATATCCCCCTAAAAATATAAACAAACATGTACTCATCGAAAAAAAAAATATTTTTTTAAAATTCTGAGTCGGGTATCAAATGAAAGCCCTTAGTACTTGGATTAACGATCAAAATTTAATTTTTGCAAAATAATTTTTTTCGATGCGATTTTTGCCAAAATTGTGGAAAAAAATTTTTGTCCCACACCCTGTAGCCCAGATGGTTTAAACTAAAAATCTGAAAAAATTCTAAGTAATGTACATTGGTGTGAACCGGAATAGTACAACAGGAATTTTTGATCAGATTATGTTTTCGGAAAATAATGCATTTTTTGTGTTTTTAACCAAAATATGTTAAATATTTATTCGCTATGTAACCCAGTAGATAAGTCAGCGCTCATAGCGATGTGCGTTTCGTCATTGGTTTTCTAATTTGCCAAACAGGTAACTTGCAAACTAGAGTTCGAATCCTGTCAATTTTATTTTTTTTGTTTTTTTTTTGCAGTTTTCGTTTGTTTAAATTATTTTGTCAAAATTCTAGTTATATTTTGGTAAATGTTGTACTTAATTTTTAAAAGCGTAAATTTAATAACAACTGGGAAGTGTTGAAATTATAATTTAATTCTATGTTTGAAGTATACGAAATCAGAGGGCGGGGCTAATGATTTGAGCAACCAATAAAAGCCATAGGCGCAATTTTCAAAATCTTAATGAACCTTGCTATGTAAAAAAATACTGCACATATTTAGAAACTTAAATAATGGTATTAGGCATTCGAATAAAAATTCATAAAAAAATATTTTGACATAAAATTTGTTTTGGCATCCCAAATAATCATCATTCAGCTGCTAAATACCTGCAAAACCCTGAAATGTGTGAAAATTCACACTTTACATCAATTTTTTTTTTCATATTTCTGTTTATATTTAAGTGGTTACAAACTTTCTGTTCCTTTTTGTGCATTTTTCTCGATATACTCGGGTAATTCTTGCATATTCATTGCGATTGTAAAATTAATTCTGACTATTAAATGATTAAACAAAATCATTTGTTTTTGTCTATACACTGTTTATTGTCATAAGCTACCAGATAGGTATAAATATCTGTTAATTTTTACTTTTTATTTTATAAGTGAAAAATAAAATCTTGTATGCACCATTGGCGTTACTGGATGATTACTCCCATCGTGCGACATCCATCCCTCGGGCTATATTACGTCGCTATCCGGGCGTAATCATCTTAGTAACACCCTTGGTGCATAAATATCTATTATATCCATCTTAATAATGATTTTCTTTCCAGAAAGAAAATCTCAATTATACTTCTGGTTGCAGCACCTCCATTACAGGTTTCCACGAGTCTCCACGGGATTCTGTACAACAAAATAAATCTAAATTCCGAAATATTTAAAGGTGCCCTCTGAAAGATTTTAATTTTGTGTAACTGAAATGTGGTTGTCTGGTTTGCAAGTCAATTTATTTTTATGCAAATGTAGCGTAGTCTGAATTAGAGCCCGTCCATTTTATGATGAAATATTATTAACAGAAAGTGTACGCAAACCATGTACTGTATAATAACTGACCGGATTATTGTCGTAAATAATCTGGAGTAGTCGCTGAAAAAACTGTCTGTGACATACACCAAATATAAATCACAAATGAAATTTTCATCAATAGAAAATCATTGCTGAAAAACATCCAGTTGACATTACAAGTGGGAAGATTAAAAATGCACATGAAAAATATTGATAATGGGACCTGAAAAGGTAGATTGGATTATAGGCAGAGTGGTTTGGAACCGGGGGTTCTAGAACTGCCTGTACGTTGTTTAAAAAGTGTACGATGTTAGTGTGGAATAAATTCAGAGCGCATAAAACAGAATCAACCAAGAAAATAACACTTCACTCAATAAGTCTCCGGTCTGATATATATGGCAACACTGTTGACAGACCCATTTGATTTCTGGATAGTACCAACCTTCAAACTATACGTGTGAAAATTTCATGATATTCTGACAATTAGTTTAAAGGTTACATTGGTTTTAGTGACTCCAGTTTTGTAATTTTCAAAAGAATGGATAAAAAAGAATATCGTGTGTTGATTAAACATTGTTCTTTGATGGGAAAAAATACTGTTGAAGCCAAACAGTGGCTTGATAAGCGTTATAGAGAATCTGCACCAGGAAAATCAACTATTACTGATTGGTATGCTGAATTTAAACGCGGTCGTACAAACACCGATGATGCTGAACGCTCTGGTCGCCCAAAATCGGCAGTTGTTCTGGAAACCATAAAAAAAGTTCACAAAATAGTTTTGAAAGACCATAAAGTGAAGTTGTGTGAGATAGCTGACACCTTAAAGATATCCGAAGGTAGTGTGTTTACAGTTTTACACGAAAATATGAGCATGCGTAAATTGCTTTCGAAGTGGGTGCCGCATTCGCTTACACCGGACCAAAAACAACAACGCGTCGATGATTCAGAGCGCTGTTTGGAGCTGTTCAAGCGAGATAAAAAGGATTTCTTGCGTCGGTATGTGACAATGGATGAAAAATGGATCCACTACTACACACCTGAATCAAAAAGATCGTCAGCTGAGTGGTCAGCAGTCGGTGAAAGTCGTCCAAAGCGACCAAAAACTCAAAACTCAGCTGGCAAGGTTATGGCATCCGTATTTTGGGACGCGAATGGTGTTTTGTTTATCGACTGTCTTGAGAAAGGGTAAACTATCAATAGCGAATACTACATGGCATTATTGGATCGATTGAGTGTAGTAATCAAGAAAAATCGGCTTCACATGCAAAAGAAAACAGTGCTTGTTCACCAAGACAACGCCCCGTGTCACAAGTCGATGAAAACGATGGTTAAATTGAATGAATTTCGCTTCGAATTGCTTCCTCACCCACCGTATTCTCCAGATCTGGCCCCCAGCGACTACTGGCTTTTTGCAGACCTCAAAAAGATGCTCCAGAAATTTGACTCAAATGAAAAAGTGATTGCCGAAACCGAGGCCTATTTTGAGGGCAAAGACAAATCGTTCTACAAAGAATGCATCGAAAAGTTAGAGGAGCTTTGGAATGAATGTATCATGTTCTATGTTTTAGAAAGGTTCCCAACCCCTGATGTAGTTCTGTTTGTGGGGCCCTAGGTCCCAAACGACAGCGGTGAAGAACAAAGACTTGAGACAGTGCAGGTCTTAACTAAAGATCTGTTATAGTTTATGTTACAAAGTACGTTTCTTTATTGTTTTAATAAGGAAATGGCAGAGATAAAAGCCGACACAAAGCTTCGTTCATTAAAATTACAAAGCTGATAAAATGTTCATACACAATTAAATAACTACAGAGTAAACATAAAAGCACTTTTGTCTTTGGCCTTGCATTGCATTGATACCGTTTCCATTACAAACAAAAAGAATATATTAACAGTGTAAATGCAACGAAATATGCAATGGATATTTGCCATTTCAAACAATAACATTTCTCTGTTTATATCTCTCTCTTTCCCGTGCCAATACTCGCCAGATTGCTTGTTAGTTGATTTCTCTATCATTTAGGATTTCATAGTTATGACTAAAAAATCCAGTAGTGGGATTCAAATAATTTAACAACCGGCTTGCTGCACTAGTAACCGCTTGTAATATAAAAAAAAGTATACCAGAAAGTAGTTTAAAATTTGATATATTGAGTTGTTACATAAGTCCGTTCGTTTTTTTTTTCACCTTTTATTCAATAAAATATAAATTCTAAAAAAAACTTTTATTATCAAATGTACTGTCCATTATTTATTATCACTTTGGACAAATGCTCAGGCAATTTCATAATGCCATATTTCCAGCAGGTTCCGTCTTTACTGATTATATAGATAAATGTCAATTCGACTATTTTGTGAAAAAATCAGCTGTGGCCACCACAGGACCGACCACCATCGTAAAGTACTTATATAAAATACATTCAGCAGCAGAGTAGAAATAACTTGGCCTAATATTTTCTAACAGAGATATTATTTATCATGACCATGGAAACGTTACTTATAAGTATGAAAAAATTTTACAGAAATTATTCGACATTTTTCGTTTTATCAAAAAACGTCTCAAATAAAAGTTATTAGTTATTGCTTTTATAGCAACTTTTGTTCAATAATTTTTTTCGAAATAATTTTCTGTTGTGAAATATTCACATAAATCTTAAAATCGACACGAGTAAACTCCCAGTCAACCGATTTTTACCAAAAGTTGATCAACTCGTGCCATTGATGTCAGAAGCTTAAATATGAAGTTTCATAAAAATCCTTTCAGCCGAATTCGCTCTACACGTATACACAGACGGACAGACAGACAGACAGACGGACAGACAGACAGACGGACGGACAGACAGACCAACAGACATCATGCTAAAAATAGTCAAAATGTTATGTAGGGACCCCAATTCGTGGAGATCCATCGTAATCTCGAAATGTCAAAATCGGTATGATCACAATACCTCCCTTATATATGTTGACGGTCGGTAAAAATTTGTTAAATTGGTGAAGAATTTTGTTTTCTGGCCTAGTACCTGTATATTTAAATAAACAATTTCCAAATAAGTGGATAGGCACCAATGGCCCCATTGCATGGCCCGCAAGGTCTCCAGATTTAAATCCCCTAGTTTATTTCTTATGGGGCTATGTAAAAAATATTGTTTATAACACTGTGCATCCAAACGTACAACCAGAGCCGGAGTAAGGAAAACTTGCGCTAGGGGCAAAACTGCGTTTTGGCGCCCCCTTGGCAAATAAATGTAAGTGATAAGCAAAAACAAGATTCTCACCGCCCAAAATGTAGATGATGAGCAAAAAAAAAGGTCCGCACCTCCCAAAATCCAAGTGAAGAGCAAAAAAAAAAGTTCCTCGCTTTCGCAATGTGGCGCCCCTTAGTCAAGCTCATCGGCGCCCTTTTCCTTAGTGCGCTAGGGGCCGTCACCCCCTCCCCCCCTTACTACGGCTCTGCGTACAACATTTGTAAGACAATATTGAAGATATTATATCTAATATTGATGGGAGAAAATTAAAAAAGGTCCAAAATAGTTTACTTTTAAGGATTGAATTATGTATTAATTTTTTTTTATGCAATTTTCTCAACATTTTTGTGATGTAAGGGCATTAAACTGTGTATTCGTTGAATTCAGAATAAAATTCCCTTCCGAACAAAAATATAAAAAAAAGATGTTCTCATTTAAAATCAGAAAGTTCGGTTCCATATTTGGAGAACCACTCATCATGATTTTTTTTTTTTAAATAGTTTTGTAATAGACTTTCAAAATGGCATTTATTTGCTAATTTAACCAACCTCGTAGCTCTTATAGTTCTCGAGATAGCAATGGTGGCACACTCAGATTGAACACCCTGTATATATGTGAAGTGTAAATTTTCACACATTTCAGGGTTTTGTAGGTATTTAATAAGTGTAAGAATTTGACATTGAAACGACTTCTTTAAAATCTTTAAATTTTTTACCGACCGCCAACATATATAAGGGAGGTATTGTGATCATACCGATTTTAACACTTCGAGATTTCGATGGATCTCCACGAATTGAGGTCCCTACATAACGTTTTGACTATTTTTAGCATGATGTCTGTCGGTCTGTCTGTCCGTCTGTCTGTCCGTCCGTCTGTGTACACGTGCAGAGCAAATTCAGCTGAAAGGATTTTTATGAAACTTCATATTTAAGCTACTGCTATCAATGGTACGAGTTGATCAACTTTTGGTAAAAATCGGTTGACTAAAAATGGGAGTTTACTCGTGTCGATTTTAAGATTTTTGTGAATATATCACAACAGAAAAATAGTATTGAACAAAAGTTGCTATAAAAGCAATAATTAATAACTTTTATTTGAGACGTTTTTTGATAAAACGAAAAATTTCGAATAATTTTTGTAGTCTCAATTTTTTCATACTTATATGTAACGTTTCCATGGTCATGATAAATAATATCTCTGTTAAGGCCTTATCACACTAGAACGCTATACAAGTCTTATTTTTGTAGGTTTTTTTTTTTCAGGATCCAAGTCTTCAGGTCTTGACATATCACACGGTATTTGAATATTAGTTAAGACTTGGAAATTGTTTGTTTACCCATACGCACATCGTGAAATTATGACAGTTGACAGTTATATTTTGACATAAACAAAAGACAAAGACGCGTCAGCTGTAAGACCTGGGTAAAAAGACCGAGAAATTGTACCCTGTTTCATTTGCCTGGTCTTCAAAACCTAGGTTTTTTCTTCATACTATCACACGCACAAGACTTCGATTCGAATGCAAAGACTTTAATTTTCCAAGTTTAGACTTGAATAATAACTCTAGTGTGATAAGGCTTTTAGAAAATATTAGGCCAAGTTATTTCTACTCTGCTGCTAAATAAATACATTATTTTATATAAGAACTTTATGATGGCGGTCGGTCCTGTGGTGGCCACAGCTGATTTTTTACAGATGGCAAACTAGGAGCAGTGATAAATGTTTTATGTACGATTAACTCTTTCTTAAAGCCTTATCACACTAGAGTTATTATTCAAGTCTAAACTTGGAAAATTAAAGTCTTTGCATTCGAATCGAAGTCTTGTGCGTGTGATAGTATGAAGAAAAAACCTAGGTTTTGAAGACCAGGCAAATGAAACAGGATACAATTTCTCGGTTTTTTTACCCAGGTCTTACAGCTGACGCGTCTTTGTCTCTTGTTTATGTCAAAATACAACAAAATATAACTGTCATAATTTCACGATGTGCGCATGGGTAAACAAACAATTTTCAAGTCTAAACTAAAATTCAAATACCGTGTGATATGTCAAGACCTGAAGACTTGGATCCTGAAAAAAAACCTACAAAAATAAGACTTGGATGCGTTCTAGTGTGATAAGGCATTTAGTTTATTTTAATGAAGAAAATAAGGATGAATACATGCACTGATCGGGTTTCGAACCCTTGAAGCAGTTATCTATTAGTTTTACATAAATGTCGTTAAAACTTCTCTTGTTAACATTTATTGAGTTTTGTTTTCTTTTTTTGCTCGAAGCAAACAGGTTTTTTATAGTATCTTTATTTTTCTGTAACGAGTTTTGCGAAATTGCTTTGTTTCCTAGTTTTTAAAACGAAATAAAAACATTTTAGTAAAAATTGGATTCTCACAGAATAGTTTGGGGTTTGACATTGTTTACTCAATTCAACATATAGAGTACTTTATACTAAATATCTCTGCCCAGTACCTTTCTGACCATGTCTAGAGATGACAATTAAAAATAATTAATCGATTAATTGATAATTTTATTAATTGAAATGTTATGATCGATTTTCGATGAAATCGATAGAAAATAATCGATCAATCGATTAATTGATAATGAAAAAATAAAAACATACAATGGCCGACAAAAAAAAAATGGGACTGTCTTATTTTAAAGGCTGATAAAAAATTATTTAACAGTTTTATTAGGAAACTATAAGTAATTGAATGTCTACATAAACAAATACTTTTACAGACCGCCAACATATATAAGGGAGGTATTGTGATCATACCGATTTTGACATTTCGAGATTTCGATGGATCTCCATGAATTGGGGTCCCTACATAACGTTTTGACATGATGTCTGTCGGTCCGTGTACACGTGCAGAGCAAATTCGGCTAAAAGTATTTTTATGAAACTTCATATTTAAGCTTTTGACATCAATGGCACGAGTTGATCAACTTTTGGTAAAAATCGGTTGTCTAGAAATGGGAGTTTACTCGTGTCGATTTTAAGATTTTTGCGAATATTTAACAACAGAAAAATATTTAAAAAAAAATTATTTAATAAAAGTTGCTATAAAAGCAATAACTAACAACTTTTATTTCATACATTTTTAATAAAACGAAAAAATTTTGAAAAATTTTCTTTTTAATCAATTGATCACGAAAATTTTCCCAAGCCAACCCTTAAAATACATTTTTTTTATTTATTCTAATTCCCACCAAAATGTGCTTAATCAAACCATTAAAAATTTTTTTTTTCAAAAGAACACGCAATTTAATTTATGCCAAATTGTAAAATATTTTTTTTTTTTTTA
Source organism: Liopterus haemorrhoidalis (assembly GCA_963971575.1). NCBI lineage: Eukaryota > Metazoa > Arthropoda > Insecta > Coleoptera > Dytiscidae > Liopterus > Liopterus haemorrhoidalis. The sequence continues at coordinate 34,844,698 of OZ020620.1, read as the reverse complement.
AACTAATGAATACTCTAGCTCTTATAATTATGGCCGCAGTTATCAAAAGCCCCAATTGTGAACGGCCCGATTTGTTAATGGCCCGAATTGCTAATAGTCCCAATTGTGAAAAGCCCCATTGTGTACGGCACGAATTGTCCATCGCCCCAGTTGTTAATGGCCCCAGTTGTGAAAAGCCCCAATTGCGAACGGTCCGAATTGCCTTACGGCCCCAGTTGTCATGGAAACGTATTCATCATCATTCCTAGTACAAAGGAATTAACAATTGTGTTAAGTAAGGGGCTTGCTAAGTAAGTTAATTACAAAACTAAAAATATTCTAAAGCCTTTATTGTTTTACCTTTTCCCCCTATGTCTACGGCCATGGTAATAATCATTAATATTACAAAATACGTCCGCAAATGTAATATGTCTAAATTTGTAGTGCATCGATTAACTATTAGGCTTTGCGTTGGCTGTAATCTGCTATTAGGCCTTTATGAATATTGATGCTGATTGCTATATTAAAAATATTTAACACAAAATTTTATGTAAATTTGTTAAAATGTTTTTTATATATGACCACTGACACATTAAAAAAAAAAATACCACACTAATATTTTATATTAAAACATTGCAAAAATATATTGGAATTTATATTTCAGAACAGTAGTCCATTAGCAAAAGTAAAAATATATAAAAATAAAAAAACAGTTATGGCCACCACAGGACCGGTCATAACCACAAAGTACTTAAACAAAATACCTCAAACGTGTTATATTACGTTGACAATTTCATAATCTGTTTTCATCTGTAATCATGGTAACGTACCTACATATATGTGAATAAATACTTAGAAAAAATATCGCAAAAAAATAAATTTATTGAGTCGTATCAAAAAATGTCTCAAATAAAAATTGTTAGTTATTACTTGTACGCCAATAAGGAGTAAAGCAGGGTTGCCCACTTTCACCTTTCTTATTTACATTGGTCCGTCAGTGATGAATCTCGTGAAGGTCGACCAAAATCGGTTGTGATTCAAAAAAACATCGATGCTGTGTGCAAAATGACTGAAGAAGATCGGCATGTGACTTACCGTGAAATAGAGGCATCCTTCGATTTTGCATGAATATTTAGCTGTGAAAAGATCTGTTCCCAATGATTTCCGCATAATTTGACCGAAGATCAAAAAAAGGCTCGTGATGATTGATGTAAGGGAATGCTAAAAAAATTCAACCTAGACACTGCAAAATCCGTATACAATATCATTACAGGTGACGAAACTTGGATTTATTCATATGAACCGGAAACTAAGCAACATCCACTGTTTGGGTCTTCCGACATGAACCGAAACCCACAAAAGTTGTTAGTTCACGAAGCACTTCCAAGAAAATGAATGCTTGTTTTTTCGGTTGTACTGGACATTTCGCAACCATTTCTTTAGAAGATCGAAGAACAGTTAATACTGAATGGTATACAACAATTTATTTGCCAGAAGTCATCGACAAAATCAGGAAAAACAACCAAAACGTCACATCATTCTTCATCATGACAATGCAAGCTCCCACACAGCACGTCAAACAATTGATTATTTGAAAGAGAAAAACATCGAATCAATGTCTCATTGCCCGTATTCACCTGATTTATCTAACGATTTTTTTTGTTCCCCAATGTCGAACAAAAATGCGTGCACAGCTATTTTCATCACCTCAAGAACTGTTGAATCCTTCGAAAACCATGTTTTTGAGATACCAACTTCAGAGTGGAAAAAATCGAGAATTTGTTTGAACGCGTGCAAAAGTGTATAAAACTTAAAGGCGAATATTTTGAAAAGCAATAAAACAGTTCAAAAAAAAAATGTCCTCTTTCTTAGTTTTTGTAAAAGCTTAAAAGGTAGCCCTCGTATTTGTTTTGGTCATCACCTACATTGTTTCTAGCGGGGCGCTGTTAACATGGTCTGCCTCAGGCACCGATTATTCGGCCCTGCGTCCAAATTATATCTGCGTCATATAAATGTGAACATGAATATTGCTTGAAATGAATTGAAACAATCTAAGCTATTTAAGTTTGACAATTAGACAGGTCGTATTTGAAATGGTACTAAAGTGCATCTTTCCTCGCGGGTGCCATAATCGAAACATCGCAGTTATGAGACGGTTAACTTGACGCATTTATGACAAAATTTGCAGAACGGGCCTCGTTAAAACCCACTACACACCTCCATTAATAATTTACGACTATTTTATTAACTTCTGTTTTCATCTAGTTGGAAAATAACATTGCTGCAATGTGTTTCATTAAGCATTTTGGGACAAATAAATTTTATAACTAAGTAATCCATTATCAAAAGCAGTTAAAAATACATTTTTATAACTTTTCATATTTTTGCGATATTTTTTTCAAGTATCTGTATTGACATATTGTGGGATTACTGCGAAAAGTGAAAGAAGTTTTTAACCAAGTCAGTTCAAGTTTCCACATCTATAACAGAAAAAGTTTAGACTGGTTAGGCCCAGTCTTTCCACCTTCAGGTAAACCTCTAGGTCAGCGTTTCTCTACCGGGGGGCCGTGAAGGCTTCGTCGGGGGGCCGCGAAGTCATACAAGATAAACATGAAAATATAATAAAATTGCACTCAATCTTGCAAGATATAAATTTTATCCATATTTATAAATATCTTACATTTATATTCATAAAAATATACATTTCATAACATAAATAAATAAATATTCTATTTATTTTTATACATAATTTACTTATTTTGTCAATTAATTTAAACTACAGGCTATTTCAAACGTTTAAGTTGTCACTAGCTAACTTAATAATGAGTAAATGGGTTTTTACTAAACAAAATGATCAAAAGTTTCATTCAATTGGTAAAAATTACTAGATTTGAAAATATAATTCCAGTTTAACCAAATAAACAGACTATAAGTAGACTATATCAAGGTAAAATAAATTGTATGCGTCGGTTGATGGGATTCTCTGACAATGGTTCGCGTTGGAGGTACTTCAAATATTTTCAAGTTGTACTTTGAAGTAGGTACGACTTGAAAGTGCAATATTTTTTATTATATATTTTTTTAATTGCTCTCCGAGCTACAGATAACTCAAGAGTAAGGATGCGAATGTGTTTAAATTAAATTGGGAGGCACTTTGAACACTTGTAAATAAAAATACTTTACTTTCAAGTCGTTATAGGGAATATAATCGTCATTTAAAAATATCACAGTTTTTTGTCAACCGTAAAAGATATTAAAAAAATGTTTAATTAAAAGTTGTTGAAAAGCTCTATCCAAAGATATCCAATATGACATACGTTCCCATTTAAAAATTCGAAATTGTCCTTGATATCATGTACTTCCGATTTTTTCCGGAAAATTTCAATACTACCATTCAATTTTGTGGATAAATTTTAGTTCAAAATTTTTCCCAACTTGCTCACACGTCGCTTTTTCGAAAAAAATGTGTGTTCTCATTATCGTGATACACCATAGTATAGGGGAGCCGCAGACAATATTTAAATAATTTCGGGGGGTCCCAGGCCAGAAAAGGTTGAGAAACACTCTATGTCACAGTTCTTCAACCTGTGGTCCGCGGACCACGGAAAATTCTTGTCGGTCCGCGAAAAATTTCGACCGAATCATGTAGATGAACACTCTGTTCACGAGTATATAGCACATTTTTTTAGTCGACGCCGAAGCTAACTTGTCCGGACCATGATTTATTTAATATTTACGAGCACCAATACAACGCCTTTCGCGGATATTTTTCATACTTCTTTAGATCGTGTTTCCAGATTTTGCCGTCATTTGAGTGCTGGCAAAACTTACTTACATGGCGGACATATTCTGTCTGCCCAATGAAGTTAATATTTCTCTGCAGGGGTCATACAGAGTGATCCAAAATGATTGAAGACAGTTTAAATTTCCCGGCATAGATTTGAGTGCATTTCACGATATTAGATTGACAGTTGTTAGTGATTTGCATAAAATCATAATGGTTGATCAAAGGGTGACTCGTTGACGTGTATTTATATTTCTCCAAGCTTTCTTTGAATAATAAACATAAATAAAACAGTTCTTTTCAGAGCTACAGTTTTGGATAGTTTTGTTATGAGGTAAGTTTATTATTTAAATGTAATGAAGTTTATAATCTGTACGTATTATTTATATTTATAGGTTATACTAATATCATCATGGTTTTTTCAAATGAACAAAATGCTTTTATTTTGAAAGCTTATTATCGCAGTGGTATTCGACAGGAAGATGGTTCTTGGAAGTATTCTTTACAACTTTGTCGAGAGCAGTACAATCAACAGTATCCAGAGCATAATGTCTCGTACAAAGTTTTCGCTGAACACAAGGAAAGGATTGTTGATCGATTTGAAGAGAGAAGTTGCATTAGTAAAGGAAAATAACCTGGACGACCATCTGTTTTAACCGACGAAGTGGTTGAGGATGTTCAAAATAGAATGGAAGCAAGTCCAAACAAATCTATTCGTAAACTATCGGCACAATCAGGTATGAAACTTACCCTGTAAACATCTCTCTTTTTTATTAAAAAGTGTAATCACTGTTGTAGGTTTATCATATGGTACAGCTAGAAGAGCTTTAATTCATAAGTTGGACCTGCATCCCTACAAGGTTACAGCTGTTCATCAATTATTACCGATAGATTACGAACTAAGATTGCAATACTGCAACTGGTTAAACGACACTATTAACGATGACAATATTTTAAATGTAACATTTATGACAGATGAGGCTTGGTTTCACCTTTCTGGCTATATCAACAGCCAGAATTGCAGAACCTGGGCATCGGAGAGTCCTCAAAATTTTGTAGAGAGCCCTTTACACCCACAAAAATTGGGGGTCTGGGTGGCGATTTCAAGGCGTAGAATAATTGGTCCTATATTTTTTCACGGTACAATTGATGGACAGAGGTACCGTGATAACATATTAGAACCTTTCATAAATGAACTACATGACGATGAGCTGCAAAATGGTTATTTTCAGCAGGACGGTGCACCTCCTCATGTGGCTCGTGAGACATTGCAGTATCTAGAGGAATTTTTTGGTGAACGAGTGATTAGTAGGGGTGTTTGGCCATCACGTTCACCAGATTTGACCCCTCTGGACTTTTACCTTTTTGAATATTTAAAAAATAAAATATTTCAAACCAGGCTGCATACGTTAGAGGAATTACAAGCAGCAATACAAAGGGAAATAGAAAACATATCTGAGCAAACTTTGCAGCGAATATTTGATAATGTTAAAAGTTGATAATGTTAAATTTATGTTTAGATGCCAATGGAAGACATTTTGAACATTTATTGTAACTATTATTTATTTTTGAATGTACAAATGTAAGACTACTTACAATTTTTTTTAAGTTTGTATAAATTTGTGTAAATAATAAAATAAACATCTTTAAAAATTATGTTTATGTTTTCTTGTATTTATCCCTGAACTTGTAACTGCATTGTAAATTAAATTAAAAATAAATAATAAAAATAATTATTAATGTTAAATATAGAGAATTTTTACCTACATATGTATACAAACTTATTTATGAGACGCCTCTGTTTAAATGTAGGTATGTATTAGTGTTGCCAACATGACAATAATTTAACGTGCCGGGAAATTTAAACTGTCCTCAATCATTTTGGATCACTCTGTATACAAATATTTTTAATTTAAGAAATAAAATTGATACGTTCATAAAGAAGCTAGCTCTTTGTAATAGTCGCTTATAAGAGGAAGATATAGAAATGTTTCCACTTTTGGAAGAATTTTTGATTGCTGCTGATATCAACCAGAAAGTCATATTCAACATAAGTCAACATTTAAGAGCATTAGCTGAAAATTTTAATAATTATTTCCCTGAAAATGAGGATCCTCGTAAAGGTAACCTCTGGATTAATAATCCATTCTTGGAAGACATAAAGTCATGTGCACTTGATCCTCGTAAAAAAGAAAACCTGTTCAAGTTGTTTTCTGATGTCAATCTGGTGTCCAGACATAAAATGCAATAATTGTCTCAATTTTGGAAATCGCAACCAGAGCCGCAGTAAGGAAACCTTGCGCTAGGGGCAAAACTGCGTTTTGGCGCCCTTGTCAAATTGTAAGGGAGGTAATTTTGGTATTATTTCATAAATAAAATTTCATGAATAAATTCAGTATAATCATTCAATTAGAGTAAAATATTTAATCTGTTAAATGATAAAAAAATAATCTATTGCTTAGAAAGGGCATTTAAGATAACGGTAGATTTGTTTATTATTGCAACTTGACACTTTTGTCAATGTAACATGAAAAGTGAATCGTAAATTATTGTGTTAAAAAAGATACGTCAACCATAAGCACATAACTAATAATTAATTTTTGTCTGAGATATAAATATTATGATTCGGCTATTTTCTAATGGGATATTTATCTGAGTTATCACCAATAAATTATGAATTTTAAGATAGTACAAGACAGATAATCCAGAGGTGTTAAATGACATTTAACAGTTGGGCGATGTAAGCATTTCCAGGGTGGTCGCGTTTTAAGTTGTTGAGCTTAAACCGTCATAACGTTAAGATGTTAAAGAAAGTTCAGCTTAAACCATCGCAGTGGTTAAGTCATGTTTGGAGAGTTCATTTTAAACCGTCGTGAAGTTAAGTCGTGTTTTTAATTAGAGTGAGATTTTGTTAACCATGGGTTAGAGTAGGGTGTTCGGTTGGACTAGTAAAATCTAACAAGTAATTCCGTATGAACGTTAGTGTAGTTCCCAGCTAAAGACATGTGAGAGATAAATGGTTTTAGAGGATGGCAGTCAGGACTGTGGTGTCAGTGGAAAAATTAGTGATTAGTGCTAAAGAGTCCAGTGTTTAGTGTTTGTGAATGTCTCATTTGGATTTAGCTGTATCGACGTAATTGTAAGTCTAGTGTAATTAATGTAAATATTTAAACCGTATCATAATTAAATTAGATTAGCTAAAATGTTGAGTTTAATTGAAACAACCCTTAATCCTTCCAAGAATCATAGTAACCAGCTAGCGGACTAATAAGGGGGGGTCCAGACTTGATCCGCTCGCAAGTCTTGGAATCCATAATGTGAGGGAGACCTAAAGTTGAGGGATGTACCGAGTAAGTACAAATGAAATAAATAAATCAGCCAACCGTGACATTTCATATATTTATATATCAGAGTCCCCACAAAATAAATGTAAAATGTAAATGATAAGCAAATTCCCAGTGAAGAGCAAAAAAAAGGTCCTCACCTCCCAAAATCCAAGTGAAGAGCAAAAAAAAGGTCCTCACCTCTCAAATTCCAAGTGATGAACAAAAAAAAAGTCCTCACTTTCGCAATGTGGCGCCCCTTAGTCAAGCAAACTCATCGGCGCCCTTTTCCTTAGTGCGCTAGGGGCCGTCGCCCCCTTCGCCCCCCCTTACTGCGGCTCTGATCGCAACAAAAAGAATATCCATCTTTGAGTTGTAAAGCTATCAAATTATTGGTCATTTTTTCGACTTCCTATTGTGCGAAAAGACTTTTTCAGCCATGTCAGTAATAAAAACCAAACAGAGAAATCGAAAGGATGTCAATGTAGAACTTCGTCTTCCAGAAACAACTCTGCAGCCATATATATCTAATTGTATTAGCTTCCAGTCGGTCCGCGAAATATTTATCCTATTTTCACCGGTCCGCAGGTGTAAAAAGGTTGAAGAATACTGCTCTAGGTAAGTATGTGACAAATAAGGTTATGTAATACTTTCTGTGCTGAATAAATGTCATCTCGTTTTTCAGTACAAATTTATCTATCGGGCAGTTATCTAATGGATATGAGACTGACGTATTGAATTGACTGTTTGGTATTGACATTTATTCAGCAGATAAAGTTCCAGATATCCTTATCTGTCAGATTGTTACCTAGAGGTTTATCTGAAGGTGGAAAGACTGGGCCTAAAAATGTTACAGGTAGACCTTTAAATGATAATATCTTGTTTTTATCCTGTGTGATATTCTGTTTACAGTACAGTACTGAGATATATTTATTTTTCATATTTTAATTATAATTAACACGAACGACACATTAAAACTAAATCTAAAAAAATATGACAAATACAGTAAATTGAATTTTTTTTCTCTTCTAACGACATGTTTCAGTATCAGCTCCCTTTAATTAATTTACGGAAAAAAAAACTTGTGTTTTTGACGTGAATGGACAATAGAAGGCTCTCGTAAAAAATAGATTAATTATATCTCTTTAACATCGGCGTAACAATTTAAATAAATTACACACTCGGACAATGAAAAATACTTTTTTCAATTCACAGCTTCACAAAGGATGATAATTGATTAATCCACTTGGAATACCAGGCAAAGAATGTAGAATGAAATACACGAAATGCACATAGAAAGACATTTGGAATGAAGTAGACAGGCTGTGCAAAGAGCTTTGGAATGAAGTAGACAGGATGTGCTGAGATATTTGGAATGAAGTAGACGGACCGTGTAAAGATAGTTGGAATGAAGTACATAGGCTGTGCTAAAATATTTAGAATGAAGTTGGCAGACTGTGCAAACACATTTGGAATGAAGTAGACAGGCTATGCTAAGATATTTGTAAAGAAGTAGACATACCGTGTAAAAACAGTTGGAATGAGTGGAAAGGTTGTGCAAAGATATTTGGAATGAAATAGGCAAACCGAGCATAGCCATTTGGAATGAAGTAAGGACGGCGCGTCGATTTGATCGTCCTAGTGAATGCTGTACGCTGCCAGATTATTCGAGAAGAACGTACCGTGATTTAGTCAGTGAGTACATAGTCTGAGTCTACACCTAACAAGTATATTCCGAGTGAAATAAGTACAATCTCATGTTTCATAGCTTATTTTATTAAGCATAATTAATTTATAAAAATCAAGTCTTAATAACTTTTTTATTTATTTACAGGCTAGTGTTCCCGTTTTGTCGCACCCTTCATCTCTCCCTTTCTGCTGTCCCTTGCCTATCAACGCACTGTCTTAAGTGTTCTTTACTTTGTATATAAAAAATTATGTTATTTTAATAGATTTAAGACATAAAAAAGAGGCTTCAGCCTACAAATTTTCTAAACAAAATAGTGCAAACCAACCTTAGGTAGGATAATTATGTACAGAGTTCTTAGCATTTATGTTTTGAGGGAATATATTTTCTTATAATTTTAAGGTTTTCGATTGATTTTAATTATTTAAATAAAATAGTAACCCAGAGAGTCATAAAAACAGGCCTATTTTACCAGAAACACCCAAAATGTGTCACTTAAAAACGTGTTTTTTTAGAACCAGAAGGGGGGGGGGTATTATGCCCGTGAGCCCCCCTAGGTGCGTGCCTGGTTAAGGCTATGAAACATGAAACATGGAATTACCATTTTTTCACTTGGGACGGCGTCTAGCGCACTAAGTAAAAGGGCGCTGATGAGCTTAACTAAGGGGCGCCACATTGAGAAAGTGAGGACCTTTTTTTTGCTCTTCACTTGGAGTTTGAGAGGTGAGGACCTTTTTTTTTGCTCTTCACTGAGAATTCACTTACATTTATTTCCCAAGGGGCGCCAAAACACAGTTTTGCCCCTAGCGCAAGTTTTCCTCACTGCGGCTCTGCGAGTAAACTCTACCATTTCTAGTCAACCGATTTTTACCAAAAGTTGATCAACCATTGAGTGCCATTGATGGCAGAAGCTTAAATATGCAGTTTCATAAAAATCCTTGTAGCCGAATTTGCTCTGCACGTGTACACAGACAGACAGAAGGATGGACGGACAGACGGATGGACGGACAGACGGACGGACAGACAGACCGACAGACATCATGCTAAAAATAGTCAAAACGTTATGTAGGGACCTCAATGTCAAAATCGGTATGATCAAAATACCTCCCTTATATACATACATACATATGTTGGCGGTCGGTAAAAAAATACTATAGTTAATTCAATGCGATGGAATAAAAAAATACAGGATAATACATTAAAAACATTGAAATAACTCGTTTATTTAATGTTCAATTATTTTTCCAATTAAATATTTTTATTTCTAGAGTAAAATATTTCATTTTTCCTAATTTATGGTGCAATTCTGTGACAAATCTGTAAACACATATAACAACTTCTTAGATACGATCATCTGTAGCTTACAGATTTGCCACAGAATTGGACCATTAATCTCCTTTGTATCCCTTATAATAAAAAAGTTAGCAATGCTGTATACAGGACTGTGCCAAGGGGGGGGGGGGAATTGAGGCACATGCCTCATCTTTGCTTGCAAAGAAGGGCGTCAAAACTTATAGTAATTATTCTATTTTTTCAAAATGAAATCGTGGCATAAAGTTTTATTTTTTTCTATGAGGCGCACTTAATTTAGTTTGCCTTAGGCGCCAAAATTACTTGGCACAGCTCTGGCTGTATATATCTATATACGTAGATACATACATAAAGTCTATTCCTTTGGTTTAGGCGGAACTAGATTCAATTCTAGTTACTTTTACCGATTGATTGAAGCTTTTGATCATTTTGTTCAAGAAAAGCCAACTTCAATATATAAAAAAATAGCTAATGACAACTTACAAAAATGAAAATTCCGGTTAGTTCCGCGTAATCGTTTGGAATAGACTATACATACATGCACACAATAAAAATTAGAATGTAAATATGGGTGTCAGGAGGGAAAATTAACTATGCAGACAATGAAACACATTCTCTCCCCCTATCTGAACGCCGTGAGCGTAGTTATGGGCCATAATAAAGTTACACAGATAATTCCTTTTGGAATTATTGCAACACGTAACACGGTGTGACAGATATGTTGCCCTAAAATGTACCCGCTAACTTAACTCTTAATACGGACGCACTAAAACACTGTTTGCTAAATTTTAAAAATTACATCTTCGCATCCTATCTTCTATATCATGGCTTCTTAAACTGTGGGTCCCGACCCCCCGACGGGTCGCAAAGATCTGCTACTTTTGGGTAATAATAAATAAATTTTTAGAATCTACAAGGTAGATTATACAATGTCGCGATATTACACCTACATCTACGGTTAATATTAATTTCATTACATGGTAGGTTGTTTAAAATTTCCTAGGGGCCCCCTTCAAGGTCGCTATATGAAAATGTTTAAGAAGCCCTGTTCTATATTAATAAAACTGGAGGCTGTATATGTTTTTTTTAGCCTGAAATTTGGTGTCTACACGTTTCAGATGATTATAAGCAGAGTTGGGCAAATTGCAATCAAACTAATGATTGACGATTGAGATTAAAAATTTAATTTCAAGACTTGATTAATGAGTAAGGTACATCACTCATAATGTAGTTATTCACACTGGTAACTAAATTAAATATTTACTCATTATTATGATTAAATTTTTAGTTATGATTGAAACTAAATTCAGGATTGAGATTTGATTTTTTCAGGAGTTTTCTAATTAATAAGTGCGGCAAAAGGCCTTATGAAACGATTTTTTCACTATTTTTTCTATAATACTTTGCCATTTATTCTTTAATTTGATAAATTTGTATTAATAGCAAACAGTATCATTTTATGCAATATTTGTTATATGTTGGTATCACTGATTTGTTGTTTTGTTGTGCTGTCAGCTGTCAGTACCCCACCATATTGCAGTAAATACCTTGCAAAATTTACTTCCCCGGAAGTCAAAAGAGGCATACGACAGAGAATATAACTTATTTGGGGAAAGTTCATTGAACACCACTATAATATTGGGGGGAGGGGAAGTTACCTCATATACCAAAAAAGGAAAAGAAGGGACGTCCTCCTGGCATTGAAGGATCTACAACCCAATTTCAGTGGGAAATTCCTCAAGAGAGATAGTTAAAAAAACGAATCATAAATATGAATGGAGGGGGGGGGGGGGGTTATACACCGCAAAAGATGCGGACTCTTGAATTGGAGAGGGGTTTAGGAATAAAGGGGGGATAAAAAACACGTTAAAAACCTCTAATTCTGAAGCCCTTAGGCGCTAGAGGCAAAAAACTAAAACTTTTCAGTCTTTTCAAGAAAAAATTTGCAAAAAAATTTAACAAAAAATCATAAGTCCACGAATATATTAGGTTAACTTGACAGCATCAGAATTTGACATTTCATTCAGTGTTACCAACCTCCAATAACTAACATTCGGGTGTTGAAATGTCGAAACCTTCTTATAGCACTCAAATGAATGTGGAAATGAGCGTCTTATGAACGCAAAGTAGACAAATATTGTTTATTGAATTTTATATCTCATCTTAAAAAATGGAAACGATGCATTTATTGCCTTTAAAAAACATTGATTCTAAAGGTAGACAAACAGTTGTTTCTCAATAATCAAGAACTATTAGAACATTGTCACAACAAAAATTTGAAGAAGACATTACCAAATATGTTATTCCTCTAAGGTCGGTAGCATTGGCGCACCCAGGAATTTTTGTTGGAGGGTGCCCGAAAGACAAAATTATTTAAATGATGTAAATATAAAATGATGACCTAAAAAAAAGGTCCCCACTTCTAAAATACAAGTGACGACTTAAAAAAAAAGCTCCTCATTTCAAAATTTTCTGGTATGTTTGTGTCTTTTTATTTTCATTTCCTTCCTTCTTAGGGGGGGACCCGTGCCCCCTGTTTGGGCGCGCCCCTGGTCGGTAGAGAGGCAAAATGTAATGATCTTTCGAAAGCTGCAAAACGACCGAAAATTATTGAAAATTTGGGTATAGGGATATTATATATGTAATATATAAATTGATCCAAGCGATTCAAATTTTTCTGACAAAATATCACAATATGATTGAAAACTAATGATTTGACACTAATGATTATCATTTAGTTAAGGATTTATGATTACATCCATTATTGATTGAATAAAGAATGATTAATTTAGTTTGATTACATTTTCATTCAAATTTTTAGTTGATTGAAAGTTTAGTTAAATAATGCCCAACTCTGATTATAAGACAATATCCGCAAAAAAAAACAATTTTTGTGGGTGATAAAAATTGCTAAAACACTAAAAATAGTTGCCGGGTTAACAGATCGAAAAAGTTGCTGCTGATATCTTTACTACGCTGCATTACTTAGGTTTTATATTGGTTGCCTATGCAACTACTAAACGAAATTCTGATTCAATCTACCTGTATATAGAATGTTATATTTTAGTGGACCCAGCAAATATCTCGCTTATTTATTAAGTTAGTATTTTATTTCATATAACATGATTTATACAGCAACATGTAAGCTACTTGATGACGGATGTACTTTCATGATACCACTTCCGGTTTATTAGTAATTAATATCAACTTTGAAATTTCAAATGGAACATACTACATTTTTTTACAAATTTGAAAAATACATCAAATTTGCTTTACAATCATGTAAAATAATATTTATTGCAGTGGTGTTCAACAGAAGATACTAAATTTTTGCCTCCCCAAATTTTATATTTTGCATTTATATACTGTACACTCTAAAAAAAGTGTTAAAGGGACTTATTTTAGGGCTAAAACATCCTAAAATATATTTTTCGTAAAATAATAACAAAAGAATGAAATTTTAGAAAATATTATAAGTAGTACGATATCGGCAATCTTTTCCTACTACACGTGTTATAGTAGGGTGACCATTTTCTTAAGAAGGCAATGTGGGACGGAGCAAACAAATCCTCATCTCCCAAATCCAAGGGAAGAGCAAAAAATTAAAATGCGGGACAATGCGGGACAAAATATTAAAATGCGGGACTTTTGCGGGACGCATCTTAATGCGGGACAAAATGTTAAAATGCGGGACAGTCCCGCAAAATGGGGGACGAATGGTTACCCTATGTTTCACGGACTTCAGGTACACTAAAAAATGAATTTTTGAATACCATGAAGACCCTCGCTTTTCTTGTAAATTATTTACACTTATTTTTTGGTTAAGTTATGGTCTTAAAAAATAAATAGTGTTAAAGTAGTGTTAATTTTAACACTGAAAAAGTAATATTTCATAAAAATAACACTGACGAAATGAAAACTTACCCGGTGATTTGGTTAAAAATAGTTAACTTTTTACTTTTTTTAAGTGAAAATTCTAATAATTAAAAATAAAAATACTGTATCTTTACTACACTTATTACCGACCGCCAACGTATGTAAGGGAGATATTTTGATCATACCGATTTTGACATTTCGAGATTTCGATGGATCTCCACGAATTGAGATGATGTCTGTCAGTCTGTCTGTCTGTCTGTCTGTCTGTCTGTCTGTGTGTCTGTCTGTCTGTCTGTCTATCTGTCTGTCAGTCTGTCGGTCTGTGTAAACGTGCAGAGCAAATTCGGCTAAAAGGATTTTTATGAAACTTCATATTTAAGCTTTTGACATCAGTGGCACAAGTTGATCAACTTTTGGTAAAAATCAGTTAACTAGAAATGGGAGTTTACTCGTGTCGGTTTTAAGATTTTTGCGAATATTTCACAACAGAGAAATATTTCGAAAAAAAGTATTTAACAAAAATTGCTATAAAAGAAATAACTAACAACTTTTATTTGAAACATTTTTTGATGAAACGAAAAATTTTTCGAAATTTTTTCAAGGTATCTATTTTTTCACTTATATGTAACGTTTCCATGGTTATGATAAATAATATCTCTGTTAGAAAATATTAGGTCAAGTTATTTCTACTCTGCTGCTAGAATGTATTTTATACAAGTACTTTATGATGGTGGTCGGTCCTGTGGTGGCCACAGCAGATTTTTTTTTTTCATTTACATAAAAATAAGTGAAAAAAGATAGTGTTTTTATTTATAAATATACCTTTTTGTTTCGAGTAGGGTATAACCTATGCTTTTATATTTTCGATGTGTTGGACATGATAATTCCAGATCGTATACCCTCTGATTTTTATGATTAACGAACAATAGACCCTCTGCTAATTTTACAACTACAGCAAAGCCTATTATATATTTCCGTATACATTTTTGTTTTGTGTGAGTAGCGTATACCTTATACTTTATAAAATTTCTATGTGTTGAAAAGGTAATTCCAGGTATACCCTCTTATTTTTATGATTTTTAAACAATATACCCTCTGCTAATTTTACAGCAATGCCTATTACATATTTCCGTATACATTTTTATTTCGTGTGAGTAGGGTTTACCTTATACTTTTTAAAATTTCGATGTGTTGAAGTGGTAATTCCTAACCGTACACCCTCTGATTATGATTTACATACAGTATACCCTCTGCTAATTTTACAACTACAACACTATTACCTATTTCCAGTAACGAATTTACTTTTCATTTGTCCCTAGGCAGTAAATTTTAGTCCCTTTTAAAATAAGTAATATATTCTTTGGTATCATTTTTTCGAGGCCTCTAAAACTGTGAGACCTTAAACTACAACCTAGTAAGCCTACTAGGAAATCTGAAGCTGCCTAGGAGTTTTATAGAGTAAAACTATTAACTATTCAATATAACTAGAGGATGTTGACAAAAATCACAACCTAAATTTAAGTTTTTACCTTTCTAAAATCATGTTTAATTAATTATAATACTATTTAAGAGTGTAGTGGGGATTTATGGATGTTTTTACAATGTTTTTATTTGTGTTAAAATGGTAAAAATAATTTTAAAACAGCTTACCTTGAGTAGTGGATGCTGCCCCTAATATGCAAGCAAGCAACAACACAGTAGTGTGTTTATATTGCATGTTTCTAGCTCATCTGTATTATAGTCTCGAATTTAAACATATTCACAATGAATTAAAACAGTCATTCACTAAATATTGTGTTTAATAAACAAAACATCGTCATCTGATAATTTTGGGGTGCGTTCTTAACACGACAAATGTATAAACGTTACTGACCGGTTTTCTTGCTTTTGATCAGCTGCGACATTATCGCGCCTGCGTCGACGGAAATCCATGTTTATATGTCAACTGCAAGAGAATCCTATATTGTAAAGGATACGTTTTACAATGTAGAATATATATGCAACGAAAAAAAAATTAAAATCGATTCTAAATATTGTTATAGAGTTATTTATACTATGTTGTTTGTTGTTTAATTTTATATAAGTAAGTATTGTTTATAGTAATATAAAAATTAGCTGTGACCAAACATCACAAAGTACTTAAACAATATATTTACTAATATAGAAATTAGTGGACTGCCGTAGTATAGAGAGATATAGGCTGTTTCTTTGGTTTAAATGGAACTAGATTTTGAAAAATAGTAACTTTTGACATTTAAATGAGCTTTTGGTCATTTTGTTTAGCAGAAACCAGTTAAGGCCCGGTATTGCCAACCATAGATAAAATAGACTATTAATGGGATAAGTAATTATCAAGGGAATAAACGATTTTTTGCGTATTTCCAATTATTTATCAATAGAGTAAATAGATTATCCACTGAATAAGTTATTTCCCAGTACCCAGCGTGTAGGTACTGATAAATGTTATCCATTGATAAATATATGTACATAATATGAGGATACTAGCAGTATACCCGCTGCTTCGCTACCGAAAAAAATAGTCGTAGCCCGCTTAGATCGGGCCCATTTCGAAATCTGTTCAAGACTGGTTGCTGCGAATCGTTTTACATTCAAATCTATTTATTTGTTTTAATCTACCATTGTATTAATATGTGCTTCTTATACAAATAATTTAAGTACGAACTTTTTTGTAAACATTGGTAGTATAGACATTTAGTAACAAAACGTATAAGTGTCCCGTTGTGTTAATCAAGGAAAATGCCACATAAAATGCCCATGTGAGAATCACTCATCGCCAAATGCAGCGCCGATCACGTGAAACATTTTATGTTGCACCTTACGAAATTATTTATTATAATTATTATATTTATTATAATTACTCCTGATTTTTCGTATTGCTTTAGAGGGTTACAATAATGTTCAACAGCGAAATTAACGTTATAATTGTCGTCAAAAATGAAAATAAAAAAATTTGTGATATATATTGTCGGGAACATTTTTGTAGCAATACTAAACCCTAAAATTCGTTAATATATATTTTGAATATGTGTATCTTTTATATGTTTTTATAATACGGAAAAATTTTTCGACTTTTTTCTAAATATTTCTTAATTGATCGGAAGCCTGGTGTCATACAGCGATGATATATAGCTTAAAATATTTCCAGACAAATTTGCAAGACGTTGTTGCAAATAGCACTAAAATCGGTTAAGCCGATTTTGAGTTTTAATACATGTACAGATTCTAAACAGACGTCTATGTGCTAAAAAGAAATAAAACACAGGCCATACGAAGCGTTTTATAACTAACCTTGAATCTAGATTTGCTGTTTATGGGTTAATCAGAGCAAAATACGTATTTGTACATGTGTATGGGTAACCTTTGGAAGCAAAAACCAAGTCGATATCTCATTATAGGTCTGATATATTAAGGAAAGATTTATTTATTTATTTATTTATATTATTGATATTATAACAACTTTTGTTATGCACATGTTTAATGTTAAGTCAATAATAAGAGAGATATTTCAAGTTTATAAGTAGCGCTCCCTCTGTCCCCCTAAATATTCAAAAGCTACACTAAACAGAATATAATCGTTCTTCAATCAAAAAAAATTGTCTTTATAAATTGTTGATATAAAGTAAATAATAATCTAGATATTTCCAGTATTTTAGTTTTAGCACCCACCCCCCTCCGCCCTATCCCAGCTTCTCAACCAATTGATTAATTTATAGGACAACATATTATATTTGTTTTTTTTTATTTTAAACAACTTTTATCTTGTGCGTTTTTGCTTGTAAGTCAATAGTAAATGAGATATTTCAAAAGTTTAGTTTTAGGTTGTCCCTTCGCAACTCCCGTAATATCAATCCAATTGAAAAAAAAAAAATCATTAAAAAAAAAATTGTTTTCTTTTTATAAGCAATTTTTCTGTTATGTCTACGTCATAAGTGATACAATTTTTTTTTTCTTCTGATTTTCGATTTACCTCCTTATTTTGACTGCATTTCCTACCTATGTATATACCAAATTTCAAGTCGGTATACACAGATTTTCTGTTTTATGTATATAAAATATTTTACTATTATATTTAAATATCTATATAAAATAATAGATAAAAAATAAATAAATAAAATTAACAAAATTCTTAAAAATGCACAAAAATAAAAAGCCAGAAAAGTATGCATACACTAAACATAAATTTTGCTAAATAACTGAATAAAATCACCTCTAGCAGAACAATGATTAATCGTGCCGAACGGTATTGGCCGATGTTCCACGAACTTACTATAGTTGTCCAAACAACCAATGAAACGAAATTCCCGCGATCTCACTGAACGCATCATACACACTTCGATGGTCCAATATAATTAAAAACAAAATTATTAATTTCTCGTTTCTGATGGGACTTTTTTGAGATTTTCGATTTTTCTAGTTATGATGAAAGCATTTCCTACCTGTATGCAAAATTTCAACTCTGTAGCATATCTGGAAGTGCGTTAGAATTTCCGGATATAGCCACAAATATTCTCTTTTATATATAAAGATTTACGTAAAATATATAATATAACAGGTATTATGTACATATTAGACATACCTACACTTTATATACATATTACCACGTCGCTCAATAAGTCTCCGGTCTAAGTTAGGGATGGGAAAAAAGCATCGATGTATCGAAAACATCGATGTTTGCTTTAAAAACATCGATGTTTTTTTGCATCGATGGCGATAGTATCGATAAACCATCTATGTCTACTACCGATGTCGATGTTTAAACTTTAAAATTCAGAAACTACTGATAGAGCGCTGGAATCTTAAAATTTTAATTTTTATTAATACTAGTACACAAAATATAAGCTCCATCTATTGTGATATAACAATACTAATAGTGTTAGTTCTTATTCTTTTTAGCAGTTAGCAGAATAAGTAAAAAATAAGAAGAAACTTCTAATTTTTGCAAACAATGCAACGACCAACGACGCCAACAAACTTGTTGCTTTTTGAGTCTTGTTGACACTTTCCCAGTTGTTATTCCTCCAATCCCTGGAATTACCATATTGGAAAATATAATTATAATTTATTTATTAATAAAACTATTATTAGGATTATTATATTGTAATGTTAGTGTAAAATTAATATTAGGATTGCTATGTTAGTGTTATTGAGAATAAACCTTACCTATAGAGGCGCTGTTGTCGCTTACAAAATGGCGATTGGAACAGGATTATGTAATTACTTATATCAAAATAAATTCAAAATAATTTCGTAATCTACTTTAATTTATACTGAAATAAAAAAAAATATTGTCGATTATTTTTAGATAATTTACATTTATTGTTAAAGAAGGAAATCATGGATTCTGATTTTGAAGATTTGCGAGCAGACGATGATGAAGACATTGTAGAGTATTTAGAACGTCCATACATAGTTCGTGTTAGACCAAATCATATGGACCAGTGGAATGAGCAAGAATTTATTAATCGATTTTGCTTAGCGAAAAATGCACTTAATATCCTGCTTGACCAAATACTACACCAATTAAAAAATAAAAATAAATAAACGGTCGTATTTAATTTTCAGTGTTTTTGCATTTCTATTCTGTATGCAGAATACATTAAACATAGTACAATTTTTCCCCAGGCCCCTTTTTTATCTTTTAGATTTACAGCGTCAGTAGCTTTATTTTTTATAACATTTTAACACAAGTTTTACAAGTTGCCTTGTTTGGGAAATATTAAAATTTGTTCTTGAGCGTTTATCGCACATTTTTCTGTACAAAATTTTGACAGTTGTCACTTATTTTGACAGTTCTATCTATCTCTCTTTTATTCGTGCGAGTTGCGTATATGTCTTATACGCTTTGAAAATTAAAGTTGTCGTTGATAGCCTGTACTTTGGTTGTTTTTTTAATTTCGATACTGCTATTTGATTCTTTGAGTAAACTTTGTTTTTTTTTTCAATTTTGTCACACATAGCGTTTTTGAGAAAAATCGCGGTTCCATATTGATACATTTTTTGTACATATTTTCGGTTCTAGGAAAGTTCTTTGATTTTATACAATTTCTTCTTTTTAATATGAAATCTAGGACAGAGAAGTATCAAGAGATTTGGAACGAAGTTATCCACGTATTCAATTACGCCCAATAACCGTGACAAATTGTGTTATAAGCGATGAAATTGTGATAAACAGACCGTATAGAAACCCAAATAATTCTTAATATTTAGAACTAATACGTAATATGGCGTATGAAAGTAATATATTTTTTATAAATAAGTAGCCTATTTTCAAAATTAGTTAAACATCATTTGTACCGACCGCCAGCATATATAAGGGAGGTATTGTGATCATACCAATTTTGACATTTCGAGATTTCGATGGATCTCCACGAATTGAGGTCCCTACCTAACGTTTTGACTATTTTTAGCATGATGTCTGTCTGTCTGTCTGTCTGTCTGTCTGTCTGTCTGTCTGTCTGTCTGTCTGTCTGTTGTCTGTTCTACGTCTGTCTGTCTGTCTGTCTGTCTGTCTGTCTGTCTGTCTGTCTGACTGTCTGACTGTCTGTCTGTCTGTCTGTCTGTCTGTCTGTCTGTCTGTGTACACGTGCAGAGCAAATTCGGCTAAAAGGATTTTTATGAAACTACATATTTAAGCTTTTGACATCAATGGCACGAGTTGATCAACTTTTGGTAAAAATCGGTTGACTAGAAATGGGAGTTAAATTGTGTCGATTTTAAGATTTTTGCGACTATTTAGCAACAGAATAATATTTTGAAAAAATTTATTTGACAAAAATTGCTATAACTAACAACTTTTATTTGGGGCATTTTTTGATAAAACGAAAAAAATTTGAAAAATTAATATCTTATACTACTATTAATTATCTATTTTTTCATACTTATTTGTAACGTTTCCATCTGGTTTCCTCTGTTATAAAATATTAGGCCAAGTTATTTCTACTCTGCTGCTAGAATGTATTTTATACAAGCACTTAGTGATGGCGGTCGGTCCTGTGGTGACCAAAGCTGATTTTTTTAGATAATAGTAAGTTAAAAATTTTGGCAAACCGCGATGGCTTTTTGCATCTGAATAATTTAAAATTTTTTTTAGAGAATCATATCGAATATTTCTATAATTACTTGAAATTATCTGCATCTTTCTATGACATAAAGAAAAATTGTGAAGCTTTAATTTTCACATATTTCAGGATTTTGTAGGTATGAGGGTTGCCTCTTATATTTCAGTATTGCGCTAAACTGTGCTGCCATCTGGCAACTGACGCTTATATCGTAAAGTTTGACATTTTTGATGATATACGTACTCAGAACGTTTTGACGTACGAGCGCTATTTGTGATGTTTACAGTCACTTGAAAAAATTGCCACATCTCGGCTAAAAATTGAATTAAATACTGAACATTTTCGGGTGATTATTTTTTACTACTTTCGACGTGGATTAGCCCAACAACAGTGCATCAATGAACTTAATTCGACTTTTGGCGATGAAGCACCATCAAGGACTACTGTTTATCGATGGTTTGCTGACTTCCATCGTAGCCGTAGTTCGCTTAAGGACGAATTTCGTGAAGGTCGTCCAAAACTGATATTGCAAGATCGTCATGAGACTTATTGTGAGATTAAGGTATCCTTGGGCGTAAGCGAGAGCAGTATACATTCACTATTACATGAAAATTTCGCTGTCAAAAATGTTTGTTCGCATTGGACTCACATAATTTGACAATCGCAGTGGAAAAAGCCTCAATCGGAGTGGAAAAAGTACGAAAATTGGTTCAAACGCCTGCAAAAGTGTATTGATCTTTATGGAAAATATTTTGAAAAACAATAAAGCCACTTTTGTTTATAAATAATTGTATTTGATCTCAAATCCCGAAATGTAAAAGGCAACCTCCGCATCACACAATATATTTTTTAAATAAACATTTTGTTTTTGTTATTAAAAATTGTTAGTTGTTACTTAATGCGAGCCGCGAAGTAGAAAAGGTTACCGACCCCTGGTCTAAACATTTAGAATCTATTACCATTATCTTATTATCAATTTTGTTGTTATTATTTGCCTTTCAGTATCTGTGTGATATTCGTAAGCACCGTTATATTTACATTTTTTCCCTTAATCTGATATTTCTGAAAGTTTAGTACATTTTTATGATGTCTTTAAGTAAAAATTTTAATAAATCTGTTTCTTGTTACATTAAAAACTTTGCACTTTGCCCTTAATAGAATCTTAAAAGCTTTAAGTAAGGTAGTTTTTTAATTACAAAGTTTATTAAGATTCTATTTTTAGTTTTATGTTAAAAAATTTATACTAATAACTAAAAACTGGTAATACGCAATTCTATATTAAAGAACCTGAAATGTTACTTTAATAGTCCAATTTAGCTTTGAGAGCTATTTCAAGAAATTGTTATACTGCTACAATTTTGGGTTAATTTTTTCATCGTAGTTTCTTCTGTCTTTTCGTGCAATTACCTTAACAGCAGAGTCATATTAAGTTTATTTTCCAGTCATTTGCTTTAAGAACTTTGTAAATTAGAGATAAAACTGAGCAAAAAAAAATAATTTAATTCCACACCCACCAAAAATGAACATACAGGCGTACCTATACTCCGTTCAAAAGGTAGAATGCAGTCCAGGGCGAATGGAGTATTTTTTTTTATTTATTCTAATTAATTAAAATTGTAAATGTACAGTCTGTTCCAAACGGTTAGGCGAAACTAAATGGGAATTTCGTTCTTTTAGGTTGTCACGAGAAGGGACCTTGCTTGGATTATTTCATTTTTAGGGTTTTGTAGGTATGACCAAAAAACCCTCATACCGTCATTTTGTCGTCTGTCTGTCTGTCTGTCTGTCTGTCTGTTCGGTAAAAATTGTAGCCAAACGGCTAAACCTAGAGAGTTGAAATTTGGCATGCTTATACAACTCTTTGACCCGCACATAGGAAAAATACTAAAACATCTAAAAAACGTATCCCCCTAAAAATATAAACAAATATGTGCTCATAGAAAAAGAAAATATTTTTTTAAATTCTGAGTAGGGTATCAAATGAAAGCTCTTGGTACGTGGATTAACGATCAAAATTTTATTTTTGCAAAATAAATTATTTTGAAGCGATTTTTGCCAAAATTGTGCAAAAAAAAATTTGTCCCACACCCTGTAGCCCAGATGGTTTAAACTAAAAATTTGAATAAATTCTCAGTAATGTTGTCACATTGGTGTGAACCGGAATAGTACAACAGGAATTTTTGATCAGATTATGTTTTCGGAAAATAACGCATTTTTTGTGTTTTTAAGTAAAATATGTATTATCTGTCTCATTTTGTAATACATAACTAACAGGGGAAGTTCATTTTTTATGTTGTATATCGACAATACATTTATAATATTATCATAGTATTGGTTCACACGGATACGCCAAAGTCTGTTTACAACACAACAGCCACCAAAGTAACCAGATCTAGTTTCGTATTACAAATTGAGACAGATTGTAATATATTTAATCCGCTATGTAACACAGTAGACAAGTAAGCGCTCGTAGCGTAGTGAGTTTCGTCGTTGCTTTGTAATTTGCAAACTAGAGTTCGATTCATGATAATTTAAATTTTTCTGTTTTTTTTTTGCTATTTTTATTTTGTTTAAGTTATTTTGTCAAAATTCTAGTTATATTTTGGTAAATGTTGCATTTAATTTTTAAAAGCGTAAATTTAATTTAACCAGTGAGAAGTGTTATAATTTAATTCTATGTTTGAATGTATACGAAATCAGAGGGCGGGGCTTATGATTTAAGCAACCAATGGAAGCCATAGGCGCAATTTTCAAAATTTTAATGAACCTTGCTATATTAAAAAATATATATACTGCACATATTTAGAAACTTAAATAATGGTATTAGGCATTCGAATTAAAATACATAAAAAAATATTTTGACATAAAATTTGTTTTGGCATCCCAAATAATCATCATTCAGTTACTAAATACCTGCGAAACCCTGAAATGTGTGAAAATTCACACTTCACATCAATTTTTTTAAATGGAATACTCTGTATATTGTTAGGCCATTGGAACAACGATTTTTTTGTCTTTATAAAAAACTAATCATGTTTATAATGATTTTTTTTTAATAACGGAGATATCAACGTTGCAAACTTATAAAAATTGTACGATTAAAAACTTACATATAATAAAAACAAAAGTAAAAATTACCAAGTATTTTGGTTACAAATATTGTTCGAATAAATATCCATTATTGTTTAAACACAATCTTATTCTTTATTTTATGTTTCGCATTACATTGTGTAACATTTTTAGAACTTTTGCTGCAAGCAAGAGATCTTTTACAAGAAAATACACATGCTTGGAATTCTACGAAATAGGGCCGTATTTCTATTAAGGAAATTTGACTACTGTAAAGTACTTAGATTTTTTGGAAAATATTTTTCAAGATTTATTTGACGATGTGCCCATAGCTAACGGAATTGATTTGTAACGGAATTGATAAGTATTATCAACAAGATGCTGCACCTGCACATAATGCCTAACTTGTAAATAATTACATAAAAATGACAAGTGGATTGGTACTAATGGACCTATTAACTGGCCTCCTAGATCTCCTGATTTAACATCTTTAGATTTTTTGTTTGGGGATTTCTGAAAAATACAGTCTATAGAGATCCAAATAATAATTTAGATGAACTAAAAAATAAAATATCTCTTGCTTGCAGCATAATTTCTAAAAATTTGTTACGTAATGTAATGCGAAACATAAAATAAAGAATAAGATTTGAACAGTAATGGGTATTTATTCGAACAATATTTGTAACCAAAATACTTAGTAATTTTTACTTTAATTTTTATATACGTAAGTTTTTAATCGTACTATTTTTATAAGTTTGAAACGTTGATATCTCAGTTATTAAAAAAATTTCATTATAAACATGTTTAGTTTTTTATAAAGACAAAAAAATCGTTATTCCAAT
Source organism: Liopterus haemorrhoidalis (assembly GCA_963971575.1). Lineage (NCBI taxonomy): Eukaryota > Metazoa > Arthropoda > Insecta > Coleoptera > Dytiscidae > Liopterus > Liopterus haemorrhoidalis. The sequence goes on along the minus strand of OZ020620.1, from coordinate 34,819,748 downwards.
GGCCCAACAATATACAGGGTCAGGGACGTAGCCAGGATTTCAGCTTGGGGGGGGGGCAAAAATAACAAAATATTCTAAATTGGTCGGTACGACCTTAATTACATGGCTTGGGTAGAAAATAACAGCGTTCTAGGTCAGGGGTCGGCAACCTTTCAGTGACAAAGAGCCAAATCTATATTGAAAAAAAAAAAACAAAATAACATGGAAGAGCCGCTAAGAAATATATGCTGTATTTAAGAAAAAAACGTAAAAATTGTTTATTTGTTTTAAAATAATGAAGTATTACAATAAATTAATATTTACTTATACATTTAGTTTGTGATACCTATTGTAGTTGCCAGTATATTACAATATAATTTTTTTTTTTTTAATGGGACAATTGCTCCTGTATAGTGTTCTATAAGACTTCAATATTTGGTGAATATTCAGTAATCTTTAACTTAAGGCAGCACTCTAGTTTCAGGTCAGTAAGATTACTTCTTAACTGACTCTTTATTAATTTCATATGTGAAAAGATTTGCTTACAGTAATATGTGGATCTGAAAATTGTCACTAGCCCAAAAGCATAATTTTTTAAAAGATTGAACGATTCTGGAAGACGGTTCCAAGCTTCGAAAAGAACTTTATCTACATTTTGAAGATTGCGAATTTCGGTCCACTTATGCTGGGAAGATAAAATTCACTTTTTTCTTTCTAAATTTTCCAGTTCAGGATTAAGTTTTAAGAATATGTAATTCCATAAACCTTTGGATTTCAAATCCAGTAATTGAAGGTGATAAATGTAATTGCTACATATCTACTTCAATTGGTTTTGTCAAAAAAGCTAGTGTAGCTTTATATTTTCTAAACTCTTTAAATCTATCTCGAAAAGCTTCTTGCAAGTTAACAATAGTTTGTGCAAAAAAAAAAAAAAAAGTAGTAATAACATGTTTTTGTAAATTAATAAAATGTAAAAATGTTTTTGCACGTAAATCATTCACAAATACAGATAACTTTTTTTAGAAACAAATAACTTCTTCTAAAAGGGAATATGCAGTAGCTCGGGGAATTACCGGGCGTGAATTGCACCGTAAAACATTCTGAAAAATACAAAACCTGTATAGTACACGCAGAAAGTTGAAAATTAAAAAATAGTTTATATTAAAATAAAAACCAGCCAATTTTCAAAGAGCCACAAAATTTTCTTAAAGAGCCGCAGGTTGCTGGCCCCCTGTTCTAGGTCTTTTGTAGTATATTAAATAATAAAAGTCTGGTAAATTTATTAATTTTCTTCACCTCCGGTGAAGAAAACTTCTAACAACCTAAATTATATTTTATTTAAGGTAAACTATCCTGGGGGGGGCAAATGCCCCCTATACCCCCCCCCTGGCTACGTCCCTGTACAGGGTATTCCATTTAAAAAAAAAATTATTTTCAAAATATCTGGTCAACGAAACATACAAAAATATTTTTGAGTCTGTCATAATATTTGCTACAAAAATTACTCAAACTTTGTCCATTTAACCGAATCTCTATCTATATTATTAACAAAGATAGCAATGGTGAGCCACATGGCTGAGACAATACGCACACAATGAAATATAATCAACAATATCTTATAAAATACAATACCAGGTACTAATAACCCAAGATGTCGATGTACCTTTAATTTTTTCAATAAAATAACGCTGTCCATTCCTTTTTTGGCAATGTTGATGGTTGTAAAACGCGCTAATTTGTGAAGACACGGTATGCTACAAATGAATATTTGTCCTTACCAGGTATGAAATTTCGTGAACAAAATTCTAAACACGTATCTTATATTTTCTACATTTTCAAGCATTTTCCTGTCCTTTTAATTTTGTAGTTTCTAATGAAAGACTCCTGAAGTACTCTCTTTAGTTTTCCAGCTAAAAATTTGTACTTTGATGTCAAATTCCTAAATTGTACGTTGAAACCTTTGTTCATATTTTCTGTGAGTTATGTGACCCACAGTACACGTCTGTAATAGGGTTGCATACGGGCCCTCGCTGTATTATAAAGTGGTGTCCACACTATGCTTACTTTATTTGTAGATACTGCTAGCTGGCGTACCCGTACTTTATACAATTTTGTTATGAACATTTTTACTGTTATAAGCGGTTCACTTTTGTAAGAACAAACTAAGAGGGAATTTTGTTTTCAATAGTTTGCACCTTTGAAGCTGTATGTCATGTTGGTATTAAAAAATATCACTTTTTTAAAATGTCGATGCATTTGACAGATGTCATAATGAAAAATGATATCTTATTTATAATGATCATAACCTTATCAACCTAAAGTCAGTTTTACAGCGTAAGGAATATTTTTAATTGACATTTAAAGTCAGTAACACACCATAAAAGTAACCAAAATAACCAGATCTAGTGTGTTCTTACAAAAGTGAACAGCTTATACATAAATTATAAGTGCGACATTTCAATTTCAAATAGAACAGAAAATAATAACTAACATAAATATGGTACAGTCTGTTCCAAACGGTTAAGCGGAACTATGGTCTATTTCAAAGTAGAAAAATGTGTGTAAGAAGATAGGAGCTGTTTGTCCTTGCTTCGGATTGGTTTAAATCGTCATCCCTATTACACTGTAAAAATATTGTTTTTAGTCCAAGTTGACAGATGTTCAGTGTCGTACATTGGAAATATATATTATTTATATTATTTAATTTTTCTCATATATTTTGTTATTATTTACATATTTAGACTTTTATTTATATTCTTGGCGTAAATTTTATGGAGAAAATTCTCCATGTAATTTGTTTTTACGCAGTTATATATTTTTTAGGTTATCTGACATATAAATATTTTTTGACACTTGACATTTAACAGATCAAGAGAGAGGACTAATGTGAGGCCAAAAGACAGCCCAGCTGATTGTACCCAAAGAAGAAGTTATTGATATAATTTTTACACCTTCATATATACATATATTTTTATTTACAATAATTATTTAAATAAGAAACTTTAGCTCTGAAGATATATTGTTTGTTTTATTACTTTGTTTAAACTCTTTTAGCCAAATCTCTCTTTTTATATATAGTACATAATTTTTAAAATTAATATTTTTTTAACTTTTTCAAATTTCCCATTAAACTGAATTTATGTCACATAAATAACGTAAGTGTATTATCTGCCTTGTTTATTTCAATATCTTATTAACCTTTTTTATATTAAAAAAAAATCACTTGCTAACCCAGTTGCTACGCCCATGCCCTAGGTGTAACTTATTTTAAATTTCCCGCTATACTGTATTTGATCAGTGTAAATCGTACTCGGTTCGCAGCGCTATCTACTTTTTTCTACTTTGAAATAGACCATAGATTTTGCAATCTAGATACTTTCATCGTTTAAATCGTGCCTTTCGGCCGTTTTGTTTAAGCTTTGTAAATCATACTTACAATAAACACTTTTGGTTAAGGTTAATATCATTTTAAAATGTCATTTTCTTTATATTTTGATTTTTCGTGTCATTCTTAATACAAATTTCCCATTTATTTATTTTTTTGTCATTAAAATATCTAAAAAAATATTTAATTTTGACATATTTCATTCGTTTCCATGGTTTCATTGTTGGAATTTTAAATTTTGACATCCCAACTTGAAAAATGAAATAACCCAAGCAAGGTCCCTTCTCGTGACAACCTAAAAGAACTAAATTCCCATTTAGTTCCGCTTAACCGTTTGGAACAGACTGTACACATTTTGAATTTTTTCTTGTCCGAAAATATTATACAGTCTGTTCCAAACGGTTAGGCGGAACTAGATTTTGCAATCTAGTTACTTTCATCGTTGAAATCGTGCTTTTCGACCGTTTTGTTTAAGCTTTGTAAATCATACTTACAATAAACATTTTTTGGTTAAGGTTAATATAATTTTAAAATGTCATTTTCGTTATATTTTGATTATTTGTGTCATTCTTAATACAAATTTCCCATTTATTTATTTTTTTGTCAATAAAATAAGTAAAAAAAATATTAAATTTTGACATATGTCATTCGTTTCCATGGTTTCATTGTTGGAATTTTAAATTTTGACATTCCAACATGAAAAATTGATGTGAAGTGTGAATATTCACACATTTCAGGGTTTCGCAGGTATATAATAAGTGAAGGCGGCATGCTGAGTGTGTAGGACCAATTTTACTTTGTAGTAATCACGGCAAAATGAATGATATTTTTAAAATAATTTATCGTCTGTTAATCATATAATAAGACTGGTTATTAAATTTATGCTCTTAAAAATTAAATGCAACATTTGTCAAAATATAACTAGAATTTTGACAAAATAATTTCAACATAATAAAAATGCAAAAAAAAACAGAAAAAATAAAATTCACTCCGTACTCGAACTCGAAACCCTTCGTTTCCAGCGCATTTTAGCTTACGACACCAGTGCTCTAACCATTACGCTATCGCACGCCTTGCATGTTGGTGTCTTACATTGGTATAACTTTTGTACTTTGTGAACCAAAAACTACAAAAAATGCGTTATTTTCCGAAAACATAATCTGATCAAAAATTACTGTTGTACTATTTCGGTTCACACCAATATACATTACTTAGAATTTTTTTAGATTTTTAGTTTAAACCATCTGGGCTACAGGGTGTGGGACAAAATTTTTTTTGCACAATTTTGGCAAAAATCGCATCAAAATAATTTATTTTGCAAAAATAAAAATTTGATCGTTAATCCACGTACTAAGGGCTTTCATTTGATACCCTACTCAGAATTTAAAAAAAATATTTTTGTTTTCGATGAGCACATATTAGTTTATATTTTTATGGGGATATGTTTTTTAGATGTTTTAGTATTTTTCCTATGTGCGGGTCAAAGAGTTGTATAAGCATGCCAAATTTCAATTCTCTAGGTTTAGCCGTTTGGCTACAATTTTTAGCGAACAGACAGACAGACAGACAGACAGACAGACGACAAAATGACGGTATAAGGGTTTTTGGGTCATACCTACAAAACCCTAAAAATGAAATAATCCAAGCAAGGTCCCTTCTCGTGACAACCTAAAAGAACGAAATTCCCATTTAGTTCCGCCTAACCATACATTTACAATTTTAATTAATTAGAATGATTTTATTTATGAAATAGTTACAAATATCTAGTAAACCAAAAAATAATACAAAAAGTTTTAAATTAACAAGGACATGGCTGTCTCCACAGCTTGTATGGAACATGATAATTTTTGTAATCGTCCCTTACGATGAAGTTTTGCCTTATTAATGTGCGGAATCTTATAGGAATTTCCTCCTTTTGTTAACAAAATGCAAACAATGTTAGCAAAACATTATCAATGTTTAATGTATTAAGTGTATTTTGTACGTATTCAATCAGTTCGTCGATTGTATTCGGTGAAGCTCTTTGTTGTAAGGATTGTATAGAATTGAAAAAGTCAAGGTCCAATAAATTCGGGACTATTTGGCGGTTGTGATTTACAGAACCGCAGTAAGGGGGGGGGGACGGCCCCTACCGCACTAAGGAAAAGTGCGCCGACGAGCTTGACTAAGGGGCGCCACATTGCGAAGGTGAGGAAATTTTCTTTTTTAGCTCATCACTTGGATTTTGGGAGGTGAAGACCGTTTTTTTTTTGGTCATCACTTGGAGTTTAGGAGGTGAGGACCTTTTGTTTTTGCTCATCACTTGGATTTTGGGAGGTGAAGACCGTTTTTTTTGGTCATCACTTGGAGTTTAGGAGGTGAGGACCTTTTGTTTTTGCTCATCACTTGGATTTTGGGAGGTGAGGATCTTGTTTTTGCCCCTTGCGCAAGTTTTCCTTACTGCGGCTCTGGTGATTTAAGTCGATTTGGAACTTCTTCCTTGCAATTCAACACAATTTTGATAGAACTGCGGGTGTCACTTTAATATCTCTAACAACGTTTTTTTTTTTTCTTTTTGAATTACTTTTGATATATGCAAATTTGTTTATTAGTTGCCTAGTAACCACTTATTTAGAAATAAAAACAAAAAAGATCAAGATAATATTACTTTCGTTAATCCCACATTTTTACCGACCACCTACATATTTTTGAGATTTCGATGGATCTCCACGAATTGAGGTCCCTACATAACGTTTTGACTATTTATAGCATGATGTCTGTCGGCCTGTCTGTCCGTCTGTCCGTCTGTCTGTTTGTCCGTCTGTTTGTTTGTATGCCTGTCTGTCTGTCTCTCCGTCTCTCTGTCTGTCTGTTTGTCTGTCTGTCTGTCGGTCCGTCTACACGTGCAGAGCAAATTCGGCTAAAACGATTTTTATGAAATTTCATATTTAAGCATTTAACATCAATGGCACGAGTTGATCAACTTTTAATAAAAATCGGTTAACTAGAAATAGGAGCTTACTCGTGTCGGTTTTAAGATTTTTGCGAATATTTCACAACAGAGAAATATTTCGAAAAATATTACTTAACAAAAGTTGCTATAAAAGCAATAACTAACAATTTTAATTGAGACATTTTTTGATAAAGCAGCATAAATTAAACAAGTACTTTGTGATGGCGGTCGGTCCTGTGGTGGTCACAGCTGATTTTTATTCAATGGACTGGACAGATTGGACAGGTTACATATTAAATGAAATTTAAAAATATGGGTCTAGATTAGCGAGCCGATCTTGTAATGTATCGCGTAAGGTAACACGCCGCGTAACATTTTTGTATAGTTTGCGTCAAAACGTAAAAAATAGTTAACTGATTTCTCAAACTGTTTTGTTTTTTTTTTCAGTTTCCAGCCCTAATTACAGTAGTTTCCAAACAGTTCAAGTCATTATTTTCAGGATTAAATGTTAGTAGGCTGTACACAATCTTGTATTTAAATGATCCGGAGCTTATAGTCCGGACTCCGGAGTCTCAGTGACCTGTAAACAAGTTATTCAGGGTCCCACTATTACCATATTAATGAAATCAACTAATATTTCCATTTAAATCACGTGACACGTCCTCAAAGGACAATAATTTATTTTAAGACGTTAAAATTACTTAACTAATTTGACACAGATGGATAAAAAACTATGAGGCAGGATATAATAGCCTCTATACAACTTGTCCACCAGAAACCATACTGAGAAATTCAATTTTTAATAAAATATATATTGGGGGTTTATGGTGAAAGCTACTGATAAACCAAGTCAGAAATACCTAACAATAGGGGATACGCATAAAATTTGTATTTCCTTAAAACTACATTATTTTGATATGTTAATGTTAGTTATGTCACCTAACAAAACAAAAATTAATATTATAGCCAAATTTTTGAATTAAAATATTGCAAATTTGAAATAAGCCGACCACGGAGCGAAGGTTGCCGAGTAAAAACGACTGAGTATGACGTCAAACGATAGGGGTTTCACGTCACAGATACAGCTACAACATAATCTTTACACGTGTGTATATTGTATTGTTCGAGAGTTTTGTATTTGTTTTTAAGCAATTTTTCACGCATTTATTATTAAAATGGCAGATAAAGATTTTGTTAGGGCTCAGAGTGACAATTTATCCAACATTGATGCATTTATGCTCATGGAATATATGAAAAATAATGAATGCTACAGTGCTGAAGAAATACGTGGTGTCAAAGCAGACCTGTAAGTAATTTTTATTTTATATTCTATAACTTTATGTAAACAAACGCTGCAACTCTGTAAAATGTAAATATTTATGTAATTTAGATGTCAGAATTTTACTACATTGTTTACATGAAGTTACAAAACGTTAGAGGCATAATTGAAATACTGCAATATAAGTTATCTATTTTAATATAAAATTTAATTCGGTAAACATGTATAAATTGTTTTTATAGAATTAAAATTTATTTTAATTAAAATCACTCTAACTTTACATAACCTATAAAAGTTATACAAACAAATAAGTTCACAACAGACTATGTACGCCGGTGAGTTAGTAGTGTCATGCGTCAGTTAGAAGGGGTATGACGTCACACGTCGTTTTCGCGCGCTACATACATTTATGATTTTTTTAAGCCTTCAAATTACAAAAAAAAAATTAAAAACTGTTTTTTATGTTTATATGCAACAAGAGGAATATAATAAAGAATTTAAAAAAAAATCATGCCTATCCCCTATTAAAAATTGGTTCTTTAATTTTTGTACCGATAACAATTATTTTAATTAATGGCCCTACGCCACTGTACAACCGGAAACTATTGTCCGCCATTTTGAAAGACCATCTTGGTCTATCCAAATAGCATGTAATTCTCCTTCCTTTAGTTTTTTAATTCAATAGTCCAGTCCATATTTTATAGATGAACCGCTTTACTTGTGCGTACTGCTGGTTGCCTATGCAAAAGGCTATCGTAATTTTACTATCTAATGAACTAAATTTTATCTGTTAATACAATAAGTTAAATTGGTTGCTATTTGGTGTAATAGATACCCAGATACAAGATAAGACAATTTATCTATAGATAGAATTGTCTTTCTAGATATTTAGACCGGTTAAACCGCTATTAAACTCCGGTCATCAGATTAAAACCGTAAATTAATGGATTTTGTTTAAAAAGTTTGACCCTTGTTCAAATACAAGGCAGAGATTGTCAACATTTTTATTTAAATTAATGTTTTAATAAAATTCGTGACTGAAAAAAAGGATTGATCAAAACAGACAGATCGAGAAAATAAAATAATCCATAATAACCAACTTATAGTATTTTCAAAGATTGTTTAAGATTTGTGTGCTGATTTCTCGTCACTGGACCATTTTTTGCTGAAATTTAATGACATATAGTTTAGACTAAAGTCACTAGATTATACAAAGTAGCGCAAGCCTTTGAAGAAGCCGATAGACCCCAGAGTTTGATTGAGAACATTGGTTCCCCTGTTAAGCAAACTAAAGCAGCAATTTTTACGTTCTTAAGTTTGCGTCTGCGCTGTCACATCTCCCTCTCTCGCTCTTATTTAACAACCTCCTTTGTCAGCGGTTTGAATATTTAAGGTTAAGTTTCATTTAAATTTATATATTATATCCATTTTATTCAATAAAAATTTTAAAAAATATATTGAAATTGTACCACAATTTTGTTATAGTGCATCTTTGATTAAAAAAATCGTGATTATAATGTTTAAAATAAAATTATTCATAGTACTAGGTTCTTATTTTTATACTGTTGGAATCACTGAAAATCATTTGTGTTGGCGACATTTTAGCCCCAATATGGCCGCCGTTGCGCTACTTTATATAATCTAGTGACTTTAGTTTTAAAAACTTTTATCTGTTGCATTTTTGCTCTAAAATAATTAGGCAAGCAGGAAATTATATACATATTTTCAACAATTAGAAAGGCTAAATCAGAAACTAAAGGAAAAGCGTTCAAATTTATCAAAAAAAAAATAAATAAAATAAAGAACCCATTTAGTTCCTCTTAAACGTTTGAAATAGACTATAAGCTGTTCACTTTTGTAAGAACACACTAGATCTGGTTATTTTGGTTACTTTTATGGTGTGTTACTGACTTTAAATATCAATTAAAAATATTCCTTACGCTGTAAAACCGACTTTAGGTTGATAAGGTTATGATCATTATAATTAAGATATCATTTTTCATTATGACATATGTCAAATGGATTGACATTTTAAAAAAGTGACATTTTTTAATACCAACATGACATACAGCTTCAAAGGTGCAAACTATCGAAAACAAAATTGCCTATTAGTTTGTTCTTACAAAAGTGAACCGCTTATATATGTGTGTAAAAACTAAAAATTTTATCGGAATATATGTATTTATTTGTTGGAAAATTTTGGAGCTATAGAATATTTTTTTCCTATAATTTTCCTTCATTAAAATAAATCCCTTTGTATAAGTCAGGGTTGCCAATTTCTGATAATGATTAATATATTTATGTGGCAAGGTTGGTATCCCTGAAGGATTAAGCGTCTACTTGATCTAGATTAATTATTTGTGGTTGTCATTTATAATCCTACTTAATTTATAATAATTTTAATATCACATCCATTAAGCTACAAAGATTTTTCAAAATTTTATCAAAGGAAAAATTACGAGATCTAATCAAAATTTATGTTTACGTTATAAAATTTTATTTATATATAATATATATATATATTGTTTTTTTTATAAAAGACAAACAGTGATTTAAGACTTATATCACCCTGCAGATTTTACGTTTCTAACTTAATATACCAGCTATGTGTACGTGACATACTCATTCTCCACGCGGAAGCTACAGATAGAAACGCCACAAAGGGGCCCAAGTAATTGAACACAGCTAACTACATAAACAAAGTATGCAGTCAAATTAGATCTGGTGGAACCTATAATAGTTATTTATGTATCTAGAGAGTAAAGTGATCTCTAAAGGGAGTAAAGAGACGACCGAACGCAGTCGAGGGTATTTTCATTTGAGAGATTAATGCACGTAACTCTCGAGATACATACAAAACTTTTCTCAAGATGATCAGTTCCAATTTATTTAATCAATTTGTAATTTGAATTAATATAATTTTCAAACAGAAATCAATAGACCTACGTCATTGTTATTTTGCTACGGAGACAGCTTGTTTATTGTCAACTAACAATAACTGAAGCGCCTCTAGTGAGATTTTGAGAAACTGACGGTTGTAGGATAGTCGAGTTTGTGACAAGCATGGGAATATGTTCTTAGAAGTGGAATAGTATATTCTGTAACAAGGTTGGAATGAGAAAATTCGATGCGAGTGGAACATTCCGAGCGCGAGCCGCAGGCGAGCGTGAGGAACCACGAGCATCGAATTTTCTCTTCCAACCGAGTCACAGACCCTACTTTCTCCACGACCACCAGAAGGAAAAAAAAAATTAAGAAATAATTATTTTAATAAACATTTTATCTTAACACATAATTTATATTACATAACAAATTAATCAATTAATTAAACTATTTTTTTTATTTATTATTTGTTTAATTTTAATTTAATTTGTCGCACATCGGACACTATTTTAGGTTAGGAAGTTATGTTGCATTTATTTAATGTAAACGTTGCATATATCTTAATGTAACCCTACAAAAACAAAAGACAACAAGTATGGAATAGTTATTCCACAACAAGTGATGGAATGATATACACGCAAAATTCATAAGAAGATAAGTGCTTTAGAATAACATTCCAACTCTTGTGTTAGAATATTAACTTTCTGTAGTCAAAATTGGTTTTAGAATTGGTAAATTCTATAGTGGTCGTGGAGAAAGACAGTTAAAGACCATTTTAGAGTGTGTTCCCGTGTGTTTCAATAAATATCACATGAAGATACTATTGAACCTGTCAAAAATATCCTACCAAAGTCAGCCATGATGTGAATGCAGTAGCGCCTCTATCGGTAGTGTCAGATGCCAATATCACCCGGGTGCCACTGGTATGTAATGACCTTGGCTCGAGTTTTAGTTTTCTGGTATATTGGTAGATGGTGACATAGTGCAAAATAAATTACGAATACACCCGACTTCAAACGATCTGAAACTTCGTGTTCTAGCTTTCGATCAGCCGCCATTAGCTGTCAAACACATGACAGTTGGTGTTGAAGTAATACGCATTTAAGCTTGTTAATTTTCAAATACATGGTTCAAATAATAGAGTTATATTTCCAATTTTGGTCATCTTATACTGTATTTGATACATATATTGTAAATCTCGGGAAGACGGACAAAAATTGATTTTTTGTAGATATTGTCTTATAATGATCTGAAATATGTAGAAACCAAATATGAGGCCGAAAAAATAAAAAAAAACAGGTATAGCCTCCAATTTTATTAATACAGAGTTTGTAATTAGTAATTATAATGTTGTGTATAATTTTGTGTTTCAAAAATAAATAGCTTACACCTTTTATTTAGATTTATTTATTTAAATTCTTTATTTATATGTTATATTAATGTATATGGATTATTAAATATATATGTATTTCTTTTTTAATTGTAAAACTCTTGATAATATAAATAATAAAATATATTTAATACAACAATAATGGTAATTATGAACGTAAATCAGATAGTAAAATTTAAATTTGGCGGTTGTTGTTGTTTAGGTCATTGGTATATTCCTAGAGGGAACGTACTAATTTTTTTTGCTGCCAGTGTCCGTTCTTAATATATTGTGTTCTGTGGTTTATATTATGAAAAATAGAATTTGTTTATGTCACTTTGAATGTGCCAATATTGAATAAGTGTTTTAAATTTAATATATATTCTGAAGATTTGTTAAAATTTATCCAAATAACACTGTTGATAATTTAAAAATGGAAATAAATAGTGATTATGGCGACGAGAACTTTATCGGGATACCACCAGATATTGCGTCAGTTACAATGGAGGCAACTGCCGAATTATTGCAGACTTGCGGAACTGCGAAAATGGTGTGATAAGAAAAGTATAGGCATTACGCAGAACTACTACTATTTTACTTGGAAATGAACCTTCAATTTCAACAAGCATAAATTTTGAGTCAATTAATAACGTATAAAAAATATCAATTAAAAAGCTAATTTAGAAAATGAAGGTCACTATATTAATGTTGTAAATTTTAGTAATATTTGTATTGCAATAAAAAATAAATAATTATGGAATTTGTCTTTTTTACATCACTTTATTGAGGGAATGAAGTTCAAAAAAATCCTAGGGAATAAAGTGACATTTTATATGTCAAAAACTAGGTACATAAAGTCGATGATAGTTGTTTGTCGAGTAATAATTTGTTTCTTTTTTCACTAATTATATCTGATTTTTTATTTGTGTTTTTTTGTGTTTTTGTAATCAGTGCAATAAAAAATATAAAACTTTTGCGATACACATTACTTTCTAAACTTGCCGGTCCGCGAATTGTTTCTAGGTCGCTTGCCGGTCCGCCATGAAAAAAGGGTGGGAAACGCTGCCTTATATTTCATTTTTACTGACCGGCAACTATAAGACATATATAAGGGAGGTATTGTGATCATACCAATTTTGACATTTCGAGATTTCGATGGATCTCCACGAATTGAGGTCCCTACCTAACGTTTTGACTATTTTTAGCATGATGTCTGTCTGTCTGTCTGTCTGTCTGTCTGTCTGTCTGTCTGTCTGTCTGTCTGTCTGTCTGTCTGTCTGCCTGTCTCTCTGTCTGTCTGTCTGTCTGTCTGTCTGTCTGTCTGTCTGTCTGTCGGTCTGTCTGTCGGTCCGTGTACACGTGCAGAGCAAATTCGGCTAAAGGATTTTTATGAAATTTCATATTTAAGCTTTTGACATCGATGGCACGAGTTAATCAACTCTTGATAAAAATCGGTTAAGTAGAAATGGGAGTATACTCGTGTCGGTTTTAAGATTTTTGCGAATATGTCACAACAGAGAAATATTTCGAAAAATATTATTTAACAAAAGTTGCTATAAAAGCAATAACTAACAATTTTAATTGAGACATTTTTGATAAAAAAGCATAAATTAAACAAGTACTTTTGTGATGGCGGTCGGTCCTGTGGTGGCCACAGCTAATTTTTTTTAATGGTTTTCCCTTCGAAAATAACCAAGATTTTTTATCAAACCTGGTACATATATAAATACAGACCTTCGAGGCAACTTGCGAATATAACAAATTTAGCAATTCTCGAACGTTCTTATATTGGGTTATAATTCTTGTCCATCAGCTGTGCAATTTGAAAAACTTGAAAGTTTTTCTTATATATTTGAGAAGTTGGTCTTGCAACTTTGGGCGGGTCCCTAATAAAATTTAAAGGCTTAAATGCAAAACTTTTAAACTTCTCAATAGGTTTTGTAAAGTTGAAATAAGCTCTATAAAATTCAAGGACTCACCAATCTATTTATATTTATATAAACTTTTTGTAAGCAAAAAGTTTTGATAGCGAGTTTTTTAAAACCATTCTGATGTTAAAATTATTTTTAGGAATTATCAGTAGGATTGATTTTTGGAGAACTGTCGAATAATTAAAGCCGAAACTAGCTTCTAAAATATTCTTGTGTGATAACTAGAGACCGAATTTTAAGTCTCTGTTTTTTACTTGCCTGACCTTAATATATAAGGGGCAAGTATTGTAATCACGAAAATCGTGATACATGGATTAACAATTAGGTACATTTTTTTATCAACAAATAAAGAAATTATTATTTGATATAAACATCAATATCCAACAGCAGGGGTGTCGAACTGATTTGGGTCGCAGTCTATTTTACATACAAAATGATAAGCACTGACGGAACTTTAAATATCCGAAGGGTTTCTTGACATTTTTGTGATTTTGATTGCCACTTCAGGGGCCACAAAAAATGAGGTCGAGTGCCGTATGCCGGCCCGCGTACCCTCGAAAATTGATTCGGCCCTCCCCAAGACAAAATCCTGGCTGCGCCACTGCTAGTATGTAAATACTCGGCACTGTTTAAACTTTGTAAAGTAAGGCCTGCATGAAACTAAAGTATTTTTATTGGCTATGCACCTAATTATCCTTTTCTGTGCAATAAAAACACTTTTTATCTTTGAAGATGATCCCCAAAAACAGATTCCATATCTTATTCTACAATATATCTGACCATAAATGTAATTTTAAAACCTGTAATATATTTATTTATATCTGTCTAATAGCCAAAGCTGCTAAAGCCAACAAATAAAAGGAAAAAACATATTTTGCATACGTTGATTTTTTTAACTTTGTGCTTTTTGTACTCAACTCCATGTTTGTTTGGCACAATTTTGTGTTTATTTGCTACATTTTTGTGCTTTATTGCCTTATTTTTTGTGCTTTTTGTATTTATACAGCATTCTGCAAGTCTCTCACTTATTAAATATCTAAAAACCCTGAAATGTGGGAAAATTCAACTTCACATTAATTTTTTATTGTTGAAAATGAAGGAGCAGAGTTCTTTCAAACTATTATCAATTTGGAATGAATTTACACTGGCGATAAAACAACAATTTACAAAAAAAAAATTGACTGCACAGTATTCAATTTGTTTTATTTTGCAAAATACACAAAACTAATCTACTTTAAACAGCTGTATTACCAAAATATTTGATAGAATGACTTGCCGTTTCTTATATTTACTTAGAACAGATGTTCTACTGAAAAAAAAAGTATTTTTGCCGTCAGTAATTCTATTTGTCAGCGAGGCCCAGACTTATTG
This sequence comes from Liopterus haemorrhoidalis, assembly GCA_963971575.1. Lineage (NCBI taxonomy): Eukaryota > Metazoa > Arthropoda > Insecta > Coleoptera > Dytiscidae > Liopterus > Liopterus haemorrhoidalis. The sequence goes on along the minus strand of OZ020620.1, from coordinate 34,804,619 downwards.
GGCATATATCTGTTAGTTTTTGAGATATAATCAAACAAAGATTTCAATTTTGCTAATTTTATTCATTTTTAAATTGTAAACAGCACTGATAATAGAAGCATCAATTTTTTTCTACACAAAATAAGATTTCAAAAAATCTAAAATGTTTACGAAATAGGTTCTTTCATACATTTTTGTTTCTTTTCAGAGCCTTTAATTTATAATAATCGTTTAATAAAATCATTGAGAATATTGTCCTATTGCAATTTTAATTTTATAAACAGTTTTAATTTTATAAAACAACAAAACTGTCAATGAATAAAATTTCTAGATATGTTAAAATCGTATTATTTTTAAATGTGCTATTATTTAGACAATATATAGGTCATTTTATTTTTATGCCCTCTTGATAAACTTATTTTTAAAACATTTTTATCGTTTTAAAATATTTTTATATTTCTTGCGCAAAAACAACCATTTTGTTGTCAATACGCGCAGAATACCATAACCTTCACACTCAGAATAAATATCGTCAAATGTCAAAAAAACATAAGGTTATATACAAAATAACATTAAATAAGTGTATTATTAACAATATTTGTTTATAATAATAACAATAATGGTGATTTGGTGTGTTTAAAATGTGTAGTGAGTAAAATAAGTGTTTGAGGTTATGCAGACAGATGGCAGCAATACTTATAAAAATTAGCATTCAATATGATTCAGCGCGAATTCGAATCTTTAAAACTTGTTTAAAATATTTATTCTTATATTTAATAAGTGATTTAATGTTAAGTACAATTTAAAGTATTAAAATCAAATATTTTTAAAATGGCTAAACTAATACTACCACGAGTTAAACTAATAACTTTTGATGTAACTGGTACTTTGCTACAATTTCGTATGTCACCCGGAAAACAATATAATGAAATTGGTTGTTTATATGGAATTGAACGTGATGAAAAGGAATTAACAAGAAATTTTACTGAAGAATGGAGAAGGATGAATCATAAATATCCAAATTTTGGTAGAAATTCTGGTTTTTCATGGGAAAAATGGTGGAAAATGATTGTTTTTGGTACCTACAGAGATGATCGTATTGGTGAAAAAACCCTGAATGACATATCTAATGATTTAATAGAAATTTACAAAACCATGGATGCCTGGGAACAATGCTACGGCGCTTTAGGCCTTTTATGCTACCTAAGAAACCGAAATATACCACTTGGTATAATTTCAAACTTCGATGAACGTCTACCTACTATTTTACAAAACGCAAGACTACGACATTATTTTCGATTTGTTTTAACATCATACATTTGTGGATTTGAAAAACCGGAGCCTACAATTTTTGATATTGCGGTTCAAAAATCGCAAATTATAGGCCTCAAACCTGAACAATGTTTGCATATTGGTGACCGATATTCTTTAGACTATAAAGGGGCCAAAGAAGCAGGCTGGAATGCTTTGTTAGTTAACGCCAAGGAATATGAAAATAGACATTGTGAGTTGAAAAATGAGGTTTTTAAAGATTTAAATGATTTGCATATGACTTTATCAGGACAAGACCGAAAATTTTGAAAAAAAAAAAATGTTAGGCGTGAAACGATAATTACTGTTTTTCATGGACCAATCTTGTGCAAGAAAAGATAATTACCATTTTTGGATACCAATCATTTTGTGCTGGAAACTAAAACTGTTTTTGGAATACCGATTTTGTGTGGAGAACAATACTTTCCGATTTTTGGATACCAATTATCTTTTAGAAACAAGAATTACCGTTTTTTGGAATAATTAATGAGTGAAAATAATAAAAAACATTTTTAAATATCGATCATTGTGTGCTACAAACATTAATTATCATTGGTGTACCAATTAATGTGCTCGAAATGAAAATTATCGTTTTTTTTTACTCCGATGTCTACGGGAAATGAAAATTACCGATTGTGTACCAATTGTCTGCTGGAAACAAGAATTACTGTTTCCGTGGACCGATCTAATGTGTGAACTACCTTTTTGTACTCTAATTATATGTGGGAAACGATAATTACCGTATTTGTGCCTCAAAATGTTCGGGGAACGAGAATGTTGTTTTTCGAAAAACGAAAATACAGTTTTTTTGGACTTATCAGTGTGTGGAAAACCAAAATTCCGTTTTCGATGGACAGATCGTGCTGGAAACTTAAATGTGGTGGACCGATTAAAGTGTTAGAAACGAGAATTACCGTTTAAGTGGACCAATTAAGCGGAGAATTTTAGTTTGCTTTTTTTAAGTTATTGTGCATAATTTACGTTTTTGCAACAGGTTATTGTGTGAACGAGAATAACCATTTTCAGTAGACCGATTAAATTGTATAGAAAACGAGATTTTTGGTACAAATAATTGTGTTGGAAACGATAATTGCCATTTTTGGTGGACCGATTAATGTCTGCTGGAAACGAGAATTACCGATTTTCGTTGGCCAATCATTTTAGTCATTTTATTCTTCAAATAATTATTTGTAGTTAGCAACGAAAATACCGTTTAGGTGGACCAATTAAGCGGAGAATTATAGCTTTTTTTAGTTCATTGTGCATAATTTACGTTTTTGCTACAGGTTATTGTATAGAGCTTGTATAAAGCTTATGAATATGTATTCTTTATTTTTATTTTCTGTAATAAATATATTGGTTAGTTATAATGATTAATGATATTTTTTCGCATTTTATTTTAAGTATTTGTTATTAATTTTTTATAGTAAATATTGTAAAACAGTGGCGCGCCAAAAAATAATGAAGGGGCACCTAAGTAAAATTTGATTTAATTTAGTGCCCCATTTTGGTGCGCCACTGGTTATAACTAAATTTTGTTGATATTAAAATTTAAAAAAATAATAATATAAATTTGGTTTTAGGAAAAGGGCTGATGTTAAAGTTTTTTTTTGTACTAAAATAAAATTTTAGACGATTTGTAAAAAAAGGGGTACTCCCTACTACGCCATTGGCTAAAAAAATTGTAAACAATTTTATAAATTTATATTTGAAAATATACTGTAAGAATTAATTACTTGTTGTTTTTTTATCCTTTGAAGGACTCATTTTTTTTCAGTAACTCCACATATGTTCACCTAAATGAAAAATGCATAGAAATTAAAGGTTTGTTTTCTTATTATAACCTATTTTATGATATATAATTTTGTTGTTGTCAATAATAAGGGAAATACACATAGATTTTAGTTTTAGGGTGTTCCCCGTAACTCCCTAAATATTCGTCTAAAAAAAAAATTTATGCGAAGTGTGAATTTTCACACATTTCAGGGTTTTGCAAGTATTTAGTAAGTGCATGATGATTATTTGGGATGCCAAAACAAATTTTATATTAAAATTTTTGTTTTGTTAAGTTTTATTCGAAAAAGCAAAAAAAAAAATTGTCTCTTCTCGTGGGGATCGAACTGACTTAGTTGGGTGAAAAAGCCAGCGCAAGTACCACTACACCAGGAGTAAGCCTTCCAATCGAGCGTGTTACAAAGCTATAACTTGTGTACATTATTATTAACCAAAAAACACAAAAAATACGTTTTTTTCCAAAAACATAATCTGATCAAAAATTCCTGTGGTACTATTCCGGTTCACACCAATGTACATTACTTAGAATTTTTTCAGATTTTTAGTTTAAACCATCTGGGCTACAGGCTGTGGGACAACATTTTTTTGCACAATTTTGGGCAGAGTAAGTAATACATATATATTACTTACTCTTATGGTTTGATTGAAGTTTTTGATCATTTTGTTGAGGAAAATCCAACTTCAATATATAAAAAAATAGCTAATGCAACTTATAAAAATGAAATTTTCAGTTAATTCCGCCTAGTGGCGCAGCCAGTATTTTGTCTTGGGGAGGGCCGAAATCAAATATCGATGGCACGCGGGCCGCATACGGACCTCAACCTCATTTTTTGTGGCCCCTGAAGCGGTAATCAAAATCACTTGAGCTTATTTAGGGGAAAAATATATTTAAAGATGTAAAATATACTCTCTTCCCCTTTTCTGTTTATAAAAAAATGTCAAGAAACCCTTCGGGATATTTAAAGTTCCGTCACTGCTTATCATTTTGTATGTAAAATAGACTGCGACCAAAATCAGTTCGACACCCCTGCTGTTGGATATTGATGTTTATATCAAATAATAATTTCATTATTTGTTGATAAAAAAATGTAATTGTTAATCCATGTATCAAAAACTTCCACTTGATTTTTTTCTTCGATAAATACATATTTATTTATATTTTTCGCGGGATATATTTTTAAAGTCTCAATATTTCTCTTACTTATGTTCAGTTCTCTAAATCAGCCGCTTGGCCACAATTTGTACAGAACGAACAGACTCATGTGACGGAATAAGGATTTTTTGATTATACATACGAAAACATAAAAATAACATGTAAATGTGCATTTTCTGTTAATTTCAACACTAATCATAATAAAATATAACTTATTATTATTGTAAAATACATAGGTTATTTTGCTGTACGCTCATGATGAATTTGTTAAATTTTCATTTCATTGGACCTTCAGAGGGAGCTTGTGCCCCCCCCCCCTGAATACGCCACTGTTGTTCAGTACAACTGATATCAGTCCTTTTTGTGTGTAAAACATCATAATGTCAAAAATATTGATAATCACATTTATCTACAAAATAAAACCAAATACCGATTTTAAGAGCGCGATTGTCTCCAAAACTAGTAATTTTGTGAAGTGATGTAATTTCACTTGAACAATAATTATGTGACTTTATCAAGAGTAGGAAATCTTAAAAAAAGTTTATACGAAAAAAAAAATGCCAATATTGTTTACAATGAAGTAATTGAAAAATTAACTACTGTTGTGGTTACAAATTTTATCTTCAACTCTCCGAGCAGCGCCGTGTTATCTGCTGGTCCTGGGAGGGGCCCAGGCCCTTCGCCCCCGCCCACTTTGCTGCGCCACTGATTGTGGTTACCAAATTTTATCTTCAACTCTCCGAGCAGCGACGTGTAATCTGCTGGTCCTGGGTGGGGGGGGGGCGTCGGCCCCAAGATTATTAAAGTAAAGGTTGTCTCATAACTTGAACTGGTGGGGGTAAATGTACGTCATCTCTATGCTAACGGTATTCAGCCTTTGTTTATATATATGTTATATACACGTGAAGTTTGAATTTTGTATATAAATATAAAAATATCGTTTAATTTTTTGATTTTCTACTTGTGTTAATTTGTTTTTCCTTTGAAAGGAATGTTTATTTGTTCTAAATAAATTTTCTTACATTCATTTTTGATGTGAAGAAAATAATAAGTGAAATATTTCAATATTTTAGTTTTAGGGTGTCCCCTTGAAACTACCCTAATATTTATCAAATTGAATAAATGCATAGAACAAATAAGATTTATTTTCTTATAAACAATTTTTATTGCATAGTTTATTCTGTTAAGATAGTTCTGTTTATAAATGAAATATTTTAAGTTTTTTAATACCAGTTTTTACCCAGAAACACCCCCTAAGAAATTTTTTTTGAGATATCATGCCTATATTTGATCCTGGTTCTAGTCTATTGTACCAAATTTCTTTAAAATACGTCCAGCCGTTTTTAAAAACTGATAAATCCTCCAATTTTATTAATTACTATATTATTATAGCAATTTGTTTTTCTATTTTTATTTGAATATTCGTAAAATTATATTTGAATTCGATTTTATCGTTATTTATTAACTATAATACAAATACCCATCACCTTAAATTTTATATAAATCAGTATAAAATTATCAGCATTTATATTAATTCTGTATTCTAGTTTGAACTAATCCGTATTATGACGTATTCCCTCTCACGCTCTGATTGGTCAGAACGTTACGAGACAACCTTTACTTTAATAATCTTGCGTTGGCCCCACTGCGCCACTGATTCCGCCTAATCGTTTGGATCTCGAACAGAGAAAAATTGTTTTTTTTTGCAGATATTGTTTTATAATCATCTGAAACGTGTAAAAACCAAGTAGGAGCCCAAAAAAATAAAAATAAAACAGATATACAGATCAATTCTGTCAAAATTTACTGTGTAGTAATGTTACTACAAGATAAAATATTATAAAAAGTATAATGACTTTCATTCATGATAGTAACTGACCTTGCTCATAGGGACAAATTTTGTTACAATGATCATAGTAACTGAGTTACAGAATTGGTCTGAATGCCTTCAATTTTATTAATATAGATAGGTAGATTGAATCATTGGTGAATTAGTGAATATCCTGAAATTTTTTTTTTTACTTTATGTTTTTTTGTGCTGACTGACAAGAACACCTGACGAACCGATAGTTGGGAAACACCGATATAGATTATCATTCTTCACTCTTTTATCCTCATAAAACCAGTGGCGTAACTAATAGCCCGCTATGTTCGCAACCACAGCGAGGCATGCCATATAAATTCAACGCCCGTCGAACCTCTAAATGACGATTTTGGCACTTAAAACAAAACAAAAAATTGATGTGAAGTGTGAATATTCACACATTTCAGGGTTTCGCAGGTATATAATAAGTGAAGGCGGTATGCTGAGTGTGTAGGACAAATTTTAGTTTGTAGTAATCACGGCAAAATGAACGATATTTTTAAAATAATTTATCGTCTGTTAATCATTTAATAAGACTGGTTATTAAATTTACGCTCATAAAAATTAAATACAACATTTGTCAAAATATAACTAGAATTTTGACAAAATAATTTCAACATAATAAAAATGCAAAAAAAAAACAGAAAAAATAAAAAAATTCACTCCCCGTACTCGAAACCCTACGTCTTCCAGCCAGTTTAAGAGCGCTTTAACGCATGTAGCCATCGAACGCTATACATGTGAGTGTCTTACATTGGTATAACTTTTGTACTTTGTGAACCAAAAACCACAAAAAATGCGTTATTTTCCAAAAACATAATCTGATCAAAAATTCCTGTTGTACTATTTTGGTTCACACCAATATACATTACTTAGAATTTTTTTAGATTTTTAGTTTAAACCATCTGGGCTACAGGGTGTGGGACAAAATTTTTTTTGCACATTTTTGGCAAAAATCGCATCAAAATAATTTATTTTGCAAAAATAAAAATTTGATCGTTAATCCACGTACTAAGGGCTTTCATTTGATACCCTACTCAGAATTTAAAAAAAAAAATTTTTTTTCGATGAGCACATATTTGTTTATATTTTTAGGGGGATATGTTTGTTAGATGTTTTAGTATTTTTCCTATGTGCGGGTCAAAAAGTTGTACAGGCATGCCAAATTTCAACTCTCTAGGTTTAGCCGTTTGGGTACAATTTTTACCGAATAGACAGACAGACGACAAAATGACGGTATAAGGGGTTTTTGGTCATACCTACAAAACCCTAAAAATCACATAAGGTTGGAGGACCGATCTAATTTTTTGCGGGGGGGAGAAAAAAAAAAGAACCGAAAAAATAAAAAACTCATAATAATAATAGATAAACAGTCATTTCTTCATAGTTTTATATATTTCTAATATAAAATATAATACAAAATTCAACATTTTTACATAAAATATACATAAACAATTATACACTAAATATATACAAGACTTTGTACAGGCATCTGTTACGTTACAAATCAGTCAAGATGAAATTTCGCGCGAAATTTTGCGCGAAATTTACGCGAATTGCTGCTTTACAATATAAAATGTGATAGTTTTATTATGATACAGGAAATTGGTCTTTGGTTTGTAATTAAAAAAAATTGACATGCACCCAATTTTACGCTACTGGACCACTTAACCCTTTAAGCCCCAAAATAAATGCAAAAAAAGTTTCTATCAATTTATTAAGTTAAAATATGAAACTGCATATCATTTTTTTTTAAATGTGGTTTCTTGGTTTAACCACTGGGAACAAAAGGGTTATAAATACTCAAATGAAACTAAAATTAAAAAAATAAATATCAAATTTTAAAATTATATAAATATCAGGTGCTATCTTAGAATATTTTTTTAGATTTAAAAATAATATAGAGCCCATTTATAGGGGTCATCATAAGTTGCATAGGGATTCAAATTTAACTGATTTAATTAATTTAATTCAGATTCATAACTATTTTCCCGTTTTTGTTTTATTAAATTTTCGAATATTTCAACAGAGACTGTACCATGAGTTCAAAAAGAAATTACATAAGGGTTGGCTACGGAAAATAAAAGTAATAACAGCATGCTTCAGAATTAACTGTCATCACTGTTGTTGAAGTAAGTTTATATAGTTATATAAAACTTGCAGTAGACATAATTTTATTTTTCCATAGCCAAACCTTATGTAATTTCTTTTTGAACTCAAGGTATAATCCTATGCAACTCATAGACTAAAAAGTTTTTTATGGCGTTATAATTGGGTGGCATGTTCGTTAGAAGATTTTCTCCAACAGACATGATCAAAATCATCTTTTGCAATTATGTAAGGACCATTTCGAATGGTACCATATCCTTCCGAGTTAGATTCGTTGTTGTCTCCATACATAGATGGCACTGCTAAAGGATTAAGTATATTTCTTCCATACCTATCGTTTTGAAACTTATCCTGGAGAACCCTAGGAGTGGCATTTCTTTCCAAGGTATCTGTGATGGATACTATCTGAAGGGTATGCTTATGAGGGATGTTTTCGTTCATATCACTCTTTAAACTACTTGATCTGTGCAATGTTGTAGCTTCGCTAACGTTGGTTGTTGAAACGTATCGGGTACCTACTAAGTTAGGATCCCTTTTGCGATGTTTAACTGAATGGGTGTAGTCACGTGTTCCTCTTCGTCGTAAAGTGAAATCACGATCACCTTGACCCGTTTTAGAACGCCATTGAATCCAACCATGACGTAACATTGGATCTACTGGACCCCACTTACGGCTCGCTTTTAAGGCACTGGAAACTTTCTAAAAAAACAAAAACATTTATAACTTGTTTATGTGTAATATACGAGGTATGTAAATTAACTCTTACGAGCGGTGCTATTTAAAATGTACCCCACAAAATTTAAATAAAAAATCGATCTTGAGTTTTATAAATACCATAAATACTTTATTTACCTACTTATGAAAAAATGTAGGTAAATATTTTTTTAATTTTTTATTTTAAACACCTAATATTAATTAATTTATTTTTCATGAATTTTATTGGTTATTTTTAAGTAAAGGGCGGAGTCAACTCGGGTGAATTTGCCCCGAATATTTGCTACGCCTAAACACCCGATTCAGTATGAATCTGTACGTTACACAGGACAGACGTATCAGGTTGGGCGTATACTATGCTTTGCTAAAAATTTAGTTGGTTAGTATGAAACAGGATTTTATGAATGTAGGACGTATGAAAAAATTGCAATTGAATACAGGTGGGCCTTATTTTACGCCGCTTTATTTTACGCCGGTTGGCAGCGAACTTAAAATAACGCCGCTTTGAAACAGTTGAACGTCGGAGTCGGGTGTCGACAATTCAGTTGTCGAAGCGGGGATGTCTCGTGGTTTACGCAGTCGCAGTAATCGCACTACTGAGACGTATTCAGTTGTAAAATAAATTTAACTCGCTTAAGAGTGTCTGCTTTATGATATGTACATATTTAAATTTAAATAAATCTAAATCTAATATTTAATATAATCTAAATTTAATAATTTTTAATTTTTCTATATTATTTTTATTAACTTACCTTTAAAATTTAATTTAAAATTATTGAGTAATAATTATAATTTTCATTAATACCAATGGAAGAAATATCTACAAAAGACGATAGAAAACAACGTAGGTCTATTTCGATTGAGACAAAAATTGATGTTATTAAAAGAATAGAGAATGGTGAAACTCGTCCGAAGATTTGTAGATGCCTAAACTTACCTCCATCAACGGTGACTACAATATTGAAAAATGCAGATAAAATTAAAAAATTAAGACAGATCATGATTGCGAACGCAGTTCAACTATAATAAAAAATATCAAAACATCTATGGAACCTTACATAAGCCTTCTGCGTGAAAGAAAAAATAAAGAAAAATAAATTTTTAATATTCTTTCAAAGGTTTTGCTTTTATTTTTGATTATAATTTTGATTTGTTTTAATTTTTGTTTATTTGTATCGTATTGTTGCATTGTATTGTATGTTCTGTAATAATATTATAATTTTCTGTATATATAAGTAATAAATAAAGAAAAAACAAAAATAATTTAAAAAAAACAAAAATATATTAATTCGAATAGAATGTTAATCCGTCTCTGGAATGAACATTCTTTGCTTTGATTTGCGCCGCTTTATTTTGCGCCGGTACCTAACACCGGCGTAAAACGAGGCCCACCTGTGTATTGTAATTTCAGCTAAAAAATGTTTTTAATATATTCCATAGTAAACCTGAATACAAATTATTAATAAATTATTTATTTACGATAAAATAAAAATGGGGTACATTTGTACCCCACACCGCAAGCAAAGGACACCATAACGTACGGGTTAAGGAGACAGAATTATTGTACCTAGAAGAATACGCAAAAGTTTTACAACCGATTGCAAAACCACTTGATTTTTTACAAAGTGAAAAAAATATTATTTATGGATTTTTATTATCTATCTCATTTTATAACACGGAACTAACACGAAACGTTCATTTTTTATGTTGTATATTGACAATACATTTATAATATTATCATAGTATTGGTTCACACGGATACGCCAAAGTCTGTTTACACCACAACAGTCACCAAAGTAACCAGATCTAGTTTCGTATTACAAATTGAGACAGATTATATTACCCAGTATTATCTTTAAAAGTAAAACTTGAAAAAATTATAGAAAATAATGCACACTCCAGAACTATAATTGGAAATTTTGTTTTAAATAGTTTGGTTGGAAGGTCTTCAATCTAAAGTCGGTTTTACAGCGTAAGGAGTATTTTTAATTGACATTTAAAGTCAGTAACACACCATAAAAGTAACCAAAATAACCAGATCTAGTGTGTTCTTACAAAAGTGAACTGCTTATATAATCTGTCTCAATTTGTAATACGAAACTAGATCTGGTTACTCTGGTGACTGTTGTGGTGTAAACAGACTTTGGCGTATCCGTGTGAACCAATACTATGATAATATTATAAATGTATTGTCAATATACAACATAAAAAATGAATTTTCCCTGTTAGTCTCGTATTACAAAATGAGATACTAGATCTATAGTGCGTTCAAAGGTGAGTTTGCAGTATAGCTATTATGGCAAATGGGAGCGGTGTTGCCAAATGTTGTAAAAGTGTCAAATGTGTCAATTATAATAATATGAAAAACTCGTATGATTTACAAAAATCAACTCTTATAAAACTCAAAATAACACTCAACAAAAACAAACGGCCATTTGTAGAATACTGCGTCTTCACAGATCAGCGCGTTTTAGAGCTGGCAACGTCGACAAGCAAGAAAAGGATAGTGTCATTGTGTAAACCCATTAGAGAGTATGGAAAAGAACTACTCCATATGCCCTGTACTGCAAACTCACCTTTGAACGCACTATAGTTTCGTATTAGAAAATGAGACAGATTATAGGAAATATCATATTTATTATTTTACATGTTAAATCGCTATGGCCGACAGGTCAATTCAACTTGTATATAGAATAGATGGAGATATATACCTGTACAAAATTATAGTCCACTTGAACATAAACTTCGTAAATGGCGACTATTAAAATTATTAAAAAACATGTTCCAACAATGCCCCAACCAGTGCTGTACATCCAAATGGGGTCGTCAATGAGCATCAGTCCTGTTAGTTTTAGGGTGGCAAATCCCCAGATGGACACCCCCAACATTATCAAAGGGGCCAAAGTCCAAAGAATCTTCCATATTGTACTTAGTTTACAGCCCATTATGAATTCGAAGTCCACATAAATATTAGAACATCCTGAAATATATAAATAAGAAATAAGGACTGTGGGTGGGACGTAGTATTAAGTAACTTACCATAAAATGAAACAAAGGCCCCCACTTCGATAAAGGTTGCCATCAAAAGTAGATTTCCTACTACATAATGATCGAAAATGTGTGGAATCTGGAATTTTTCAACCAACAAAGACATGGAACCAAGAACGAAGAAGATGAAGCATACAACTGCTGTTACATGCCACCAAAGCCATCTTTTTTTTGTTTCCACTCTTATGGCTTTGAGTATAGTAAACACTGCTGCCAACTAAAAAATAAATTAATTAATTACTTTCTGGAAGGATATAAAAAATTAAAATTTAATTATCATAGAGATAATAGAGAGAATCATCATGGCATAAATCCATACGTATTGTATATTACTTGTTTGTACCACTGGGCGTTATCTTGTTCTTTGTTATTTATATACATATATATGTATATATGATGCTTTATATATTTTGCAGAAGTCCAAAAAAAGACTGAATATTATTATATAATCAATAAATGTGTACAGCTTTAAATTTAATTTTGTATTTAATATGTACGAGACTGATATAAAAATTTATAATTTTGATCTAAATAAAAATAGAAAACCTTAATAAAAACTTTAAGAATATTTATATCTAAACGTTTGTTTTGGCGCCCCTAAGAGCCGGCGCCCTGGGCCTGTGCCCCTGTCGCCCTTGCTTTTCACCTCCGCTGCCTGTAATTATACAGTTACTCCTCCTGCTCTCTATGAGTACCCTAACTCAGCGGTTCTTAAACTGTGGTTCGCGGACCCCTGGGGGTCCCAATCAGATTGCTTTAAATTTAAATTGAGCCAATAGGAGACCATTAATCTTTTAACCAGTCAAATTACTTTCAATTCAAATTCAGCCAATAGGAGACAATTAATCTTTTAACCAATCAAATTGCTTTAAATTCAAATTCAGCCAATAGGAGACAACTAATCTTTCAGCCAATCAAATTGCTTTAAATTCAAATTCAGCCAATAGGAGACAACTAATCTTTCAGCCAATCAAATTGCTTTCAATTCAAATTTAGCCAATAGGAGACAATTAATCTTTTAACCAATCAAATTGCTTTAAATTCATATTCAGCCAATAGGAGACAATTAATCTTTTAACCAATCAAATTGCTTTAAATTCAAATTCTGCCAGTAGGAGACAACTAATCTTTTAGCCAATCAAATTGGTTCAAATTCAAATTCAGTCAATAGGAGACAATTAATCTATTAACCAATCAAATTGCTTTAAATTCAAATTCAGCCAATAGGAGACAATTAATCTTTTAACCAATCAAATTGCTTTACATGATCAAGACTTTTTGTATTTGTTGTTATCTAACTAGTTATTAACATAACTAAACAATAATTAGTAAAAAATTTATTATTTTTATTCAATTGCATATATTTACAGAAAACATATTATAACAAGATCTATTTTGACCAATATCTGACCAAGAAATATTTGTATGAGTTTAACGTATTATAATTTGTAACTTTATTTACTACATACTTTAATTTATACTTTTTTATTCTTTTTACTACTATTTTTAATAATTTTTTTTTTTTTATTTTATATGCTAATAAAAATGTTCCTATATAAATGCACAAGACCATTTATTAAAATAACCAGCGATACATTTTTACCAATATTTATTACAACGTAGTGCCAATGAGATTATTGAGCCAGAAAATAAGTCTCAAGAACGACGTAAAATGTCTAGGGTTGTGATGGGGTCCGCAAAAAAATAATGTTGTTCAAGAGGGGGTCCGCGGAGTACATAAGTTTAAGAACCCCTGCCCTAACTAAGTGGTTACTCAAACCGCCCTCGTAGCGGTCATAGAACAATGGTCGTAGTTTATTTGTCCTTTTATCACAGGCAGTATCTTTCTATTATAAGTTTTTTGAACTAAATTTTACTATTGTAATAACTATTACATATTCTCTATCCTACGTGATAGAATATATCTTTTGTGTTCAATCCATAGTGTTTAACAATAACTTCAGTTAAATTTAACTGTAGATTATAATTGATTTTAATAGAATTGTTAAATAAACTATCTATTCGATATTGAAACACATTCAACTTTATTGAAATGATTTTGTGGAAGTTCTGAATCAAATTGATTGAAATTTTAATGCGCCAGTTTGACAAACTAAACAAACTATTACCAGAGGAAAAGCTCTGTAGAATGTGCAAGGAAGAAGAGAAAACCTTGGAGCATTTAGCGAAGAAATGCAGAGAGATGTCAGTGTAACGAATCGGTCAGTTCGCTGGAATAAATAACCAACCCTCACAAATCACCAGCACGAGAATTTCGTAGAAAAGAGATTGCAATCGTTTTTATGAATTTGTACAAGGGGAATTTAAAGAACACATTTTAAAAATTCAGATAATCAGATAAAAATTAGGATGTTTACTTCAAAACACGTATTTTTAGGAATATATGTTTTGATAGTTCATTGTTCAGAGTTATTGCCTAATAATTTTGAACAGCTTCCTTCTCATCAAAAATAAAACCTTTTGTTTTTCTTGGAAATACGACCAAAATTGTTTATTTAAACCCCTAGCTCTCTGGAGAAGGGATCAGAAAGTATTCGGCCCGGTTAACTTAAAGATCAAACTTGTTGGGTTCTAGAGGAATTGGTTCGGCATTCTGGTGGACAACTCAATTCCGTTTGTTTTACATTTTATTATTTATTTTAAATTTATTTTTCATTTAGGCTCGGTCTTTCCACCTTCAGATAAAGTTCCAGGTAATGCGTTCATTTTCTCCCGCAAAAACATTATTATTGCAACAAACTTGTGAGAGTGAACGTCCAAGTTTCGTGTTTTTTGGGATTTCTTACGTTCTTTTCGAACATTGTGGGCCATCAGCGCCAAATATAGTCAGAAGGTTTGCGGATCTCTGACCTCCTATAATCCGCGCGATTATCTGGCTCCCTGCCAGCAAACCAGAAGAATTTCGGCCGAGTTCCAGATTCTTCCTGGATCACAGCAAACCAAGGGACTTTCTGCACCCCCTGCGGTCACCTAAGTATCTCTTTTTCAATTTTATTTGTAAATAAGATACGCGTAAGTAGAGAATCATATTAATTTTCACTTTATATACAACTTCCTTTGTTTCCAAAACCACGTGTTTTGAACAAAGGATAGTTTATTTTTTGCTATTTAGGAGCTTACAACCCCTAAATTTTTGTGTGTTTGTGTGTGTATCTGATACACTCTAGCAGATTGCCCGTTTTTTACGGCATCTTTTTAATGTATTTAACGTTGCAAATGCATTTTAAATTCAAATATATTAATTGTTTAAATAATTATTATTTATTAATCATTTGCTACGATTATTTATGAATTATTATTAATTTTATATTTCTAGTCGTTCGAGACTAGTTGTTTAACCCACAGCGTGTTTCAGTCAACACCAGTGGCGTACTTCTTTATTATTTTCATTTAGATAATTTATTACTAATTGTTTTACATTAATTAACCTGCCCATTATGTGTTTTTTTTGTTATTGTTGCATTTGCAATTGGGGGTTATCTTATTTGTTACGCATGCCAGTTTGGCCATAGCTAGTCAATAGCTTCTATATATTAGCATATTTCTTATTTCTTAGAGCTTAATTGTTCAATATTAACTATTTATATTTTCTTTGTCATATACAAACTGTTGGTTCGCTCACATGTACCAGTTTAGTGCATATTTTTGTACACTGTTAATTATTTTCTCTATCACGCCTTTTATGGTAATTTTCGAGTGAGACTGGCTAAAATAAATTCAATACTTTTTTCATATTTTAATTTTATTAGTAACATTAATTCAATACTTTCTCCGGTTACTCAAGTGCAGCCCGTAGGTTCCTCGTTTGTTTAGGGACTCAAGAGGAGAGGTTGGTGGTCGTTTATTCCTCCTTATTCACACTATGGGTGTCGCCGTTTCTACCTACATGTTCCGAGGGTGAGCCTTCCAACTTGTGTAAGTCTTCGAGAGAAACCCCTTGAACTGAAGTACATCTCTACCTACCTGTCTCCCTTTTTTGTGTTCGCGATCTGCACTGGAGTAACTCGCCTGTTTTTAGCCAACTCTCTCATTAGTCTGAGGTCGTGCGGTGCGTCTACAGCCACCTTACCCCTCCTGTACAGTTCTTTAATTCCCGTCACGTGCGGGGGGGTCTCACGAACCTTTTTCGTTGCCCATGTGTACGTCCGGCACCTTTCTCTTTCGAACCGGAACGGTGCGGGCGCCACACATTGTATGTTATTTTGTTTTTAATCTCTTATCCTATTAATAACGAGTCATCTATAATTTTCGCCCTTTTATTTTAATTTGACTTACCATGCTTATGAAACCAGACATGAAGATTGTGAAGAAGGCAATGCCAGACCAAACGTGAAGCACTGCATTGTTATCAGAAGCATGTTTGTAGATTGCAGCAAAAAGATTCAACTCTGCCATGTCTCCATTTTGTAGTGGAGTAAAATCAGGTCCAGATAATATATAACACATCAAAACGGAAAGAATTCCGACTATCATATTGGTAATGAAATATCCAAATGCCGCCCTGAAAAAATAATAAAATAAAATTCATTAAAAACTGGCTGTAAAGCTCGTTTCAAACAATTTGAGGATATGAAAAAAGGTATGAGATCATGTAAAAGTTTCAGAATACGTTGGTTCGGACATGTCATCAGAATTTCCAACAACATGCCAGTGACAAGAGTATTCGATAGCGTTCCAAGTACAAACAGACCAAGAGGAAGACCTCAAATGAGATGGCTGGACAATGTGCACAAAGAATCGATGCCCATAATTGGAGAAAATTAGCGCGTGACCGCGGAAGATGGAAGAATTTTGTGGAGGCGGCAAAAACCCTCTAAGGGTTGTAAAAGCCACTTGATTGATTGATTGATGAGATCACAAAAATCATTCAATCATTTCAAAACCAAGGAAACGTTAAGGGAACTTCTGGAAAGTTTCCTACCAAAGTTAGAAATACAAGTCCTCGGCATCAGTTATCATCAGGGATGGGGAGTCGACAGAAATATTACCAACTCCCGACTCCGGAGTCGATATTTTTTTTTAAGACCGATTCCGACTCCCGACTCCTTTCTCTCGTAAATTGTAAAGTTTATTCCAAATGTTTAAGCGGAACTAAATGGAATTTTTATTTTCTTAAGTTATCACGAGTTCACTTTTTAACGATCAAAGTGGGCTTTTGTTAAATAAAATGATACAAAGCCTCATTCAATCCTTAAAAGTTAGTAGATTTCGATATCTAATTCCGCTTAAACCAAAGAAACAGACTACACTTACATTAAATATCTTGGGTTGGGGTGAGCTGTTTTTATAAAATGTCATTTTCATTTCATCTTGTCTATTGAGTCATTTTTAATACAAATTTTCGAATATATTAGTTTTAAAAAATTTTGTACTTTTTTATTTTTCATAACATGTCACTTTTTTCTTTTGAGATTTAGATTTTAGCTGCCAACATGAAAAATGAAATAATCACAAAACTCGTTACAACTTGAGAAAATAAAAATCCAGTTTAGTTCCGTTTAAACATAATAAACAAAGTCTACAGAAAAAGAAAAATTAGATATGACTAAAAACAAAGATCTTTATCCTGCATCATTAATCTGTTAATACTAATACTTTTAATTAAATTTTTAACTGGAAAGCATGAAGGAAACCGTATAAAACCGGTATTGAATATTTTTAATTTCATTTTCGTTCATGAACAGAGAACAAAATGTCGTTCTTGTTTCCGTGCTTTAAAAAATTCTAGGTGTATGGTATTATGCTTTCGTTTTCGGATTGTTCTCATCCTTGAAATTTAATCAAAGAGTCGGGAGTCGATAACCTTTTCCGACTTCCGACTCCGGCTCTTCCAAAAAGCTTCGATTCCTCGACTCCCGACTCCCGACTCCCGACTCCGACTCCGACTCCCCATCCCTGGTTATCATATTATAAATTACTTATGCAAATTTTATTAATATACAACTTTAGTTAATATGGATTTACTACTTCCAAGTTTGCATAAGGGGCCTCGCAACACTAGATCACCTTAGGGTCTCGGAAAGTATAAGTAGGGTCCCAGTGAAAACCAAGTTTTAGAAACATATTTTTCCAACATTTTTCCATTTTCATTTTCATTGTATATTGGGACAATGTTTACAATATCCCCCTTCAAACTCTATATAGATGGCAGCACATAACGACTACACTAAGGCCCGGTCTTTCCACCTTCAGATAAAGTCCCAGGTAACTATCTGACAGATAAGGTTATTTGTAACTTCATCTGCTGAGTAAATGTCATCCCTTCTTTCTATACAAATGTATCTATCGGATAGTTATCTAACGGATAAGAGACTGACGTATTGGATTCACTGACTGGTATTGACATTTATTCAGCAGATGAAGTTACAAATAATCTTATCTGTCAGATAGTTACCTGGGACTTTAACTGAAGGTGGAAAGACCAGGCCTAAATAATTCAAGAACTGTCAGTGCCTCTAAAACAATGGTTTCTGGAAGCTAGCTAACCATCTTCTAGTTTAATGACAAAACACTATTTTAGGTTAGGTTAGTAAGTGTTTGGTTAGAAGAAGCCGAGCGAAGCGAGCTACCCATCTTCTAGTTTAATGACATAAATAAAAGTTCTGCACAGTCCCACCTGTTTAGAATCTCTGTATATTAAACAAATGACGTGTGTGTGACGCATGCACAGTATGCAGTGGGATGTTGTAAATCTACACCGTATATTGTTACTTACCAAAAAGGGTCAGCTTTGCTGTATACTTTTCCTGCACAAGTAACAACGTTGCCAAATCCAAGATGTGTTGAAAAAAATAGTTGAATAAGAGCATAGTACCAAACCTAAAAATGAAATAATTAAAAACTTATTTTAAAATATCTTAGCTTGTTAATTATAGTTTATAATAGCTTTCTTCAAGCCATCCTCAACACAAATAACGAGAAAAAAGGTTTCCCTCTAAGAGCTTAATAAGTATTGGCTCAAGATTTCATATGATATTTTAAGAAGAAAATGGATAAAAAATGTAAAAACTTACGTCAGATTTTCCCAAGATGCTCCAGTCGATATTTGCATAAAAATTTGACAAAGTATCCGCTTCTATTTGATAATATACTGCTCTTATCAAAAGAGCTACTAAACACACGAATGTAGGTATGAAGAAACAGTTCATAGACCTCATGTAAGTCTTGATTTTTCGAAAAGAACTAAAAAATAAAAATTATTTCAAATTCATTTGTACAGTCGATAACACACATTACATATATATATTCTTTATTCCCTAGGCTTTGCGGCGTTCAGGGTATTAATCATTACAAAAAATAAAACAATCAATCCAAAAATAAATAAATAACAATCCAATACAATTTACAATTTACAATATTTTTCCCTTTTCTATCTTCTTGCTCCAATGTCCCTCTCCTTCTTCCTGGTCTCCTTCTGGTTTCCCTCTCCGATCTCCTTCCTTCTTGCTTCCAGTTCTCTCGCCCATCTTTGATTTATTTTATTTCATTCTCTTCCCTTCCCACCATTTCTTCACCCCTCCTCCTATCTCCCTTCCTTCCTCCCCATTTCTAGATAACCTCATCCCCCTTCCTTCCATTTCTCCCCTTCTGCTTCCCACCGGGTCTCCTCCTTCTTTAATTTACCCCTTCCTGTTATCCTTCCCCAATCTCCATCCTTCTTGCCTCTAATTACCTCGCCCACCTCTTCCTCCTTCCATCTTCGTGCAACAGGTCTAATGTGCTCCCCGACCATACTGTCATCTCTCTACACCTCTTCGCGAGGTGCTCTATATCTTCCTCCTCCTCCCCGCACATCCTGCACATCTTTTCCTCCTGTTTCCTCCAATATCTATTTCCTCTCTCTTCATTCCCGCACCTTAGCCTCGCAATCCTCCTAACTCTCCCTCCTGACCTTCCTCTTTCTCCCTTCAAGTAGCTTGGTACCCCTATAGTTCTGACCTCCTTATATCTTCCTGCGCTCCTTGATTTGTCTATTCTGACTGTCCTTTCTTGCTTCCCCTCTTCCTTATCCCTCCTCCACAACTCCTCAATCACGCTTATCCCGTCTTTTCTTCTCCTTTCCACCTCTGTCGCATCCACTCCGCATCTCCAGTAATACTCATTTCTCATCTCCCCCATGCGTACCATCTTCCTTTCTGTTCCTCTCTGGGTCCCAGCATTCCCTCATTATTTTTTTGTCTGTTTCTATTCTAACTTTCTCCTCGTACTTAACCACCCTCCTTCCTGTACCCACTTTCATCTTATCCCTTTTCAGTTCCTCTCTTACAATATACCCTGGTGTTGTTCTATCTACCCCTAAGGTCCATCTCAAATAACACAAATTACATTTCTGTATCGATGGTTGCATACACATACAAAATCAAGGGGAAAATCTTTCAAAAACTCAAAAATAAGAAATATAATTAAGAAAAAAAGTAGATCTTACCTTCAAAATTTTATTTTTATGCTAGATGTATATTTCGTTCACCACGTGAACATTATCAATAGACTAAATTATACAAAACTATTACAATATTTATACATAGTTAGGTAAGATCAGTAATGTGAATGGGGGTGAATTAGAATATTTGAACATTCACGATTATTGTTAAGTAATGGTTATGAATTAGGGAATTTTTACAATTAGATTGTTTGGATTATTTTTAAGAGCGGGTTTTGTAAAGGACTAATTTTTATACATAACAGGTACTTACCAAAACATAATAACGGACCAAATTAAGGCTAGAAGGCCCACATATATTCCAAACCATTTTGGGTCACTGAGGGGAGATTCTAAAAAGGTTTTACTGAAAAAATAAAAACAGATGTAGTCTGCATACAACTTTCAAATAGCAATTATAAAAATACATGAGAAACGAGCCTAAAATCACATAAATTGGCCCGTATTATTATGTTATTATCTTTTTCAATAATAATTTCTCTGTTAGAAAGTATTTTGTTTAAGTAACTTGTGGTGATGGTCGGTTCTTTAGCGGCCACAGCTGATTTTTGAATGAAAATTTATATTATAAAAATTGCAATGTATACAGTTTTTAGCATAAAGAATATAAGCTTATGTGGATAATAGCTATTTATGCACCAAGGGTATTACTAAGGTAGTAATAAAAACTCTCCCATTACATTTAAAACGGTATACTCTTGAATTTCCCTGATGGTTGTTCTTACCCTATGTTCTAAGTCTTCTTTACCTTCAAAATACCTTTCTTGGTAGAGTTGCTGGGCCCTAACAGAATTTATTTGACATTCCCCGAATGTCAGAACCATATCTGTCATTTCCTCATTTGAATAACGTACGTAAGCCATAATTACACACGATTTGATGTTATCACCTTTAATATCAAACTCGTACTAACAGGCAAGAAAATTTGCAGGTTTTATTTGTTTTTTTATGTAACAAAATTATTTTCAAAACTTGCTATGTTTAACTTTGTACGATTTATGTTATTATGCCTGGAGAGCGACGTAATACAGTGATATGTTAATCAAAAAATAAGGTACCGGCCGTAAATGAGACTAATATTTGTTGAGGGCGTAATGAGAGGGCGTTATGGATTCATAATAAATACTCCGGTTGTTATGCATATGTTTAAATATCTCGCATCCTTGGCATTATGACCAAATAATAGCGAATTAAAATTTAATTAACTAAATATGTAGATAATTAAGTACAGTCAGCGCCCGCTTAACGTACACAATGCGGACATAATTTCCCGTACGTTGATCGAACGTACGTTAAGCGGACGGTATATTTATAAATGCATGTAAATATGTAGAACGCAGCCGAATATGTACACGTATTTACAAGTGCTTTTCTATGTGTGAATACAAGAGCAAATGAGAACTGAAAAAGTAGACCAAAAAACCGAGAACGAAACAACCGATATTCAACTAAAAACAGCAAGTGGAATATTGAGAACTGACACGCTCGGATACGCAGTCTGGTGGTGAAATGTTGTACTACGCGACTGTAGTACTGTTTGAAATTATTACATATGTTCTGGTGTTGATTTTTTGTTAGAACGTCCATAGATACATTTTCATAAAATAAAAATGTACTGTGCTTAAATTAACCTGTTCCCTGTTAGCATATTGACAGCTGAATACTAGACAATTCAGCCATTTTGTCAGGATTTACAGCGCCGGCAACGGTAATGTCACTTCTCAATTAGGCAAAGTGGAAGAACTCATTGACACTATCAAGAATTCGGACCCGCATATTGATGGAAGTTTCAGTGTTGTTAATAATATACGCAATAGCACCGCTTGTTATAAACTTTTATATCAAGACAAAAAGAAAACTGCGGTACAATTGACAATGGACAAATTTCTAATTAAAAACAACAAATAAAAAGTTTTTAAGTACTTATTTATTTTCTAAACTTGTATATTTTATATAATGTATGGTTTATTTATATTTTTACTTGCCCGACCTTAATATATAAGGGGCAAGTATTGTAATCGCGAAACGTTTCATGGTCCAGGGAATCCAAAAAACCTATTTTCGAAGTGCCGTCCGTATGTATGTGTGTCTGCGTGTGTGTGTGTCTGTGTGTGTGTTTGTATGTATACACGATAACTCAAAAACGGTTTAACTTAAAGAGTTCGTTCTGGTACTAAAAAATTCTCCAAATAACTGGGAAGAACCCTATTGTTTTTTATTAAAATCCAAAACCGGAAACGGAAGTTATTAAACATTAAAATTTAAAAAAATTCGTAACTAGTAAACCAAGCCTTGGACAAAAAATTGTATTGGACATAATTTGATGTATTTTTGAAAATTTACCTAAATATTTTTTTAAATTAAAAAAAAAATAAATATGTATTTTTTTTTTTATTATTATTTTTTTTTATGGGAGGGCAAGTCTAGCGGAGGTCTTCCTTCGCCACTGGTTTTAACATGTATTTATATGTTAGTACTACGTGTTTACTGTTCTATTCGGATTTACAAAAATATTAGGGGCGTTAAATTAATAAACTTCAATATCTTGCAAATGATCATTCATGAAAAAAAAAGTCTAAGAATCTTTTTTGTAGAAAATTTTAAAATCTGCAAATTTTATTCAAACAAATTTTACGTTAAGTTTCCTCTTTCAAAATAATGCGGTCCCGTCATTTAATAATCGGACATTATTCGTGAATCCGATTATACATTATACATTGTGTGCGATTTCTTTTCCCTTTTTTAGGGTTTTGTAGGTATGACCAAAAAACCCTTATACCGTCATTTTGTCGTCTGTCTGTCTGTCTGTGTGTCTATCTGTCTGTCTGTTCGGTAAAAATTGTAGCCAAACGGCTAAACCTAGAGAGTTGAAATTTGGCATGCTTATACACCTCTTTGACCCGCACATAGGAAAAATACTAAAACATCTAAAAAACATATCCCCCTAAAAATATAAACAAATATGTGCTCATCGACAAAAAAAATATTTTTTTATAATTCTGAGTAGGGTATCAAATGAAAGCCCTTGGCACGTGGATTAATGATCAAATTTTTATTTTTGCAAAGTAAATTATTTTGAAACGATTTTTGCCAAAATTGTGCAAAAAAATTTTTGTCCCACACCCTGTAGCCCAGATGGTTTAAATTAAAAATCAGAAAAAATTCTAAGTAATGTACATTGGTGTGAACCGCAATAGTACAACAGGAATTTTTGATCAAATTATGTTTTTGGAAAAAAACGCATTTTTTGTGATTTTTGGCTAATAATGTACACAAGTTATAGCTTTGTAACACGCTACACTGAAACTTGTATGCTGGTGTAATGGTTTTTGACGCTGGTTTTCACCCAAGTAACTCGATCCGAAAGGGATCGAACCCTGCGAGAAGAGACAATATTATTTTTTGTTTTTTTTTTTTTTTAATTTTTATATTGTTTAAATTATTTTTTCAAAATTCTAGTTATATTTTGGCAAATGTTGCATTTAATTTTTAAAAGCGTAAATTTAATAACCAGTGGAAATTGTTTAAATTATAATTCAATTCTGTTTCAATGTACACGAAATCAGAGGGGCGGAACTTATAACAACCAATGGAAGCCATAGGCGCAATTATTAAAATTCTTAATGAACCTTGCTATATAAAAAAAAAATACTGTACATATTTAGAAACCTAAATAATGGTATTAGGCGTTCGAATTAAAATTAACAAAAAAAAAATATTTTAATATAAAATTTGTTTTCGCATCCAAAATAATCATCATTCACTTACTAAATACCTGCAAAACCCTGAAATGTGTGAAAATTCACACTTCACATCAATTTTTTTAACTATAAAGTTGCCATGTGACGCGATGTACGTTCGCGCGGACAATGTGTACGTTCATACAAAAACGTGTACGTTCGTACGAACATAGGATCCGTAATTAATCATGTACGTATCATCGAACGTACGTTAAGCGAATGTACGTTAAGCGAGCGCTGACTGTATAGCAACATGTCTGTTTCTACAGATTTCATGTAAAAATCTTAAAAAATGTGAACGGGCGAAGTAATGAAATTTTGGGTTTGTATATACAGAGTGATTATTTAATGGCGAGACGACGTCACCGAATTTTACGTGCCTCCTAGCAGAATACTATGACTATAATAACCTTGAAGAAAATTTGATTATGAAGAAAAAAAGATTATGCGCATGCGCACATTAACGCCTGCTACGATGTGTATGAAACGGCAAATTATTAAAACTTCCAGTGACGTCGTCTCGCCATTAAATAATCACTCCGTAGATACTCAAATACACTTGACAGTGATTAGCCCCCCACTAAACCCTATGGCTTCCCAATTACCCCACTGTCAAATGTTTTCGATACAATATTAATGGAAGCGGGATGTTGGATAAGTTATGGATCGCGTAACTGGGTAACTTACTTGAGACACTGTTGTCCGGGGATAGCTCTGGCTCGATACCCGATCTGCAACACAAGTTATAGATCTAATTAGTTATTGTTAATTAGCGCGCACGGACCGTGTCCGGAGTTAGCTTACTTCCGGTTTAAGTTGGTCAACTGGTCACGCTTTATAAATGACCTTCACAACTATTTTATACTACAATAACTTAAATAAGGCAAAGGTATTAATGATACCTTCACAACTACTAATTCCCCCAAAATTTTTGTTCGGATTATATTTATGAAAAAATCGTTTTTATATTTGATTTATTATTAACGATAGCTTACGAAACAAAGAAGTGTAAAATTACACTTCAAATCAATAAGGTCTCTTAGATTAATAACAAAAATGTATAAAAAAAATAACTTATGGTCTATTTCAAAGTAGAAAAATGTGTGTAAGAGATAGGAGCTGTTTGTCCTTGCTTCGGATTGGTTTAGATCGTCATCCCTATTACACTGTAAAAATATTGTTTTTAGTCCAAGTTGACAGATGTTCAGTGTCGTACATTGGAAATATATATTATTTATATTATTTAATTTTTCTCATATATTTTGTTATTATTTATATATTTAGACTTTTATTTATATTCTTGGAGGTAGATTTTATGGAGAAAATTCTCCATGTAATTTGTTTTTACGCAGTTATATATTTTTTAGGTTATCTGACATATAAATATTTTTTGACACTTGACAATTAACATATCAAAAGAGAGGACTAATGTGAGGCCAAAAGACAGCCCAGCTGATTGTGCCCAAAGAAGAAGTTATTGATATAATTTTTAGACCTTCATATATACATATATTCTTAATTTTTATTTACAATAATTATTTAAATAAGAAACTTTTGCTCTGAAGATATATTGTTTGTTTTATTTCTTTGTTTAAACTCTTTTAGCCAAATCTCTCTTTTTATATATAGTACATAATTTTAAAAATTATGTACTTTTTAAAATTAATATTTTTTTAACTTTTTCAAATTTCCTATTTAACTGAATTTATGTCGTATAAATAACGTAAGTGTATTATCTGCCTTGTTTATTTCAATATCTTATTAACTTGCTAACCCAGTTGCTACGCCCATGCCCTAGTTGTAACTTATTTTAAATTTCCCGCTATACTGTATTTGATCAGTGTAAATCGTACTCGGTTCGCAGCGCTATCTACTTTTTTCTACTTTGAAATAGACCATAGTTGTACCAACTTTCCTTAAAAAATACGTAGTAAAACATTGATGTTGCTAGGTATTTTTGCGATTTAAGGACTGCTTAGAATTTAAGGAAAGCTGGTGCAAATGAGCCTATTTAACACTTTACTTACCGATTCCATTTTTACGACACTACATTCCGTGAAGGGTAGATCACCCTTTAACATCCAAACTATATAGTAAAGGGCTAATCCTATGTACAATGGATAGTAGATACATACAATACAATTGGCTATTAGCTTCACATAACCCACACCTGAAAAAAAAATAACTTGTTACGATAGTCCGTTCAAAGGTTAGAATGCAGTATTGCTCTTATGGGAAATGAGAGAGGTGTTGCCAAATGTTGTAAAAGTTTTAAATATGTCAATGAACCGAAAATATTATGGGAAATATTATTTTCTTTTGTTGATAATTTAACGAAATTAAATGGAAAAAGTATTATAGAAAATTGAATAAATATTTGTACCCCGTTTTCAACGATCAGCACGTTTTACAGCTGGCAACCTCGCTAAGAGGATAGTATTATTGGGAAAACCCACCAGAGAGTATGAAAAAGAATTACTCCATTTGTACTGCATTCTAACGTTCGAACGGACTATACTTAAATTAATTGTTGATTGTATTTACCAAATAAAAAGTCTAATAAAATTATTTGGTACTAGCGAAGAAGGGGATATGCTTCGCTATCGAAAAAAAAAGTATAAAGCAGGTCGAAATGGGATCAAGTAGTAATTGCAGAAAAAATTTCAGGGATGGAACTTGGATTTTTGTAATAAAAATTATAAATATTAGGGAGACCGGAAATAAATTATTTTAGAGCACAAAATATTTTTCCCTGAATTCTTCGCGGGTTATTTTTGCTGCGTGCATTATAATGATGAAAAATTGTTACTTTTCAGTTTAATAAATTTCAAAGTTTTTCTTTTAAAGTCTGTTCCAAATGGTTGGGCGGAACTAGATTTTGCAATCTAGTTACTTTCATCGTTTAAATCATGCTTTTCAGCCGTTTTGTTTAAGCTTTGTAAATCATTCTTGCAACAAATATTTTTTGGTTAAGGTTAATATCATTTTAAAATATCATTTTCTTTATATTTTGATTTTTTGTGTCATTCTTAATACAAATATCCCATTTATTTATTTTTTTGTCATTAAAATATGTAAGAAAATTAATTTAAGATTGACATATGTCATTCGTTTCCATGGTTTCATTGTTGGAATTTTAAATTTTGACATTCCAACGTGAAAAATGAAATAACCCAAGCAAGGTCCCTTTTCGTGACAACCTACAAGAACGAAATTCCCATTTAGTTCCGCCTAACCGTTTGAAACAGTATATAGTTTTTGATTTAGTTTCAACAATTAGATATGGTGTACAATTTTGCTTTCGCCGTTTTCCTATAGATGGCTTTAGAGGTAAGTAGTGGTCGAAATAAATAGATCATAGACGTCATGCAATAAACCTGGACATCTGTCAACATAACCCCATAAAAACATTAGTCGATTTGTGTCTGCATCATAAAGTTATTCTCGATTGAAAATGTCAGTTTACGAGCCAATTTCTCGTCATTTGCTGGAGGTTTTAATTTTCCGCCTCAATATGAAGAAATCTGCGGCTGAGGATCATCGAATGCTTTTAAATACTATGGTGAGGCCGCTATTAGTGAAAGAACGTGTCGTGAGTGGTTTCAACGCTTCAAGAACGGTGATTTTCACGTCGAAGACCGGCATAGCGGTGGAAGAAAGAAGGTTTTCGAAGATGCAGAATTGGAGACATTACTTGATTTCCAACCTAATCAAGATTGTTACTCCAGTATAAATAACCGTGAGCAACCCAGGGAAGTACCTCCAAAGGTTAAGTCAAGCAGTAGAATAGTTTTGGCTACAGCAGATTTCCAACCTAATCAAGATTGTTACTCCAATATAAATAACCGTGAGCAACCTAGGGAAATACCTCCAAAGATTAAGTCAAGCAGTAGAACAGGTATGACTACAGTAGAATTCCGACCTAATCAAGATTATTGTTCCACTATAAATGATCCTGAGCAACCTCAGGAAGTACCTTCAACGATTAAGTCAAACAGTAGAATAGGTTTGAATACAGTAAATTTTCTGGGTTGATCACGATCAGTTGTATTGTAATAATCTTGATTAGGTTGGAAAAGTTCTTTATTCAATCCCATTTTACTGTTAGGCTTGATCGTTAAAGGAATTTCTGTAGGTTGGTCATGATTACATATAGTGGAGTAACAATCTTGTTTATCTGTATGAAGACTCGTGTTAAAGTCAAGAAGAATTGACACGATCATTGGGAGTAACCCAACAAGCAATTTCAAAACACCTTAAAGTTTTTTACAATAAAGTCTCTAATTTCGGGAAAAAAAAAGGCAGAAGCAAAGTTGTACACCTATTATTTATATTCTTTTCCTACCTCTCTGGGTACACGTTATTCTTCTGTCTCGGAACATTTACGTGGTTGATCAAAGATCTACGATGTTAATGTAGCCAACTAATCAAAAGAAATTCCTGTCTTCTGGCTGTATTTTTTAGAAATATGTAAATAGGCCAATATAACAAGCAACAAAAATTGTAAAATCATCAAAAATTTAAATATATAGGTATATTTGTTTGTGCCATGACTTCTACAGGGTCCTAAAGAGTAACTGTGCAAAATTTGGTCTAAATTGGTCAAAGGGCCCAGCAGTGTTTAGTGTACAAACAGACAAAGAGACATTCGTTTATATATATAAGATGAACTGATTTTATTGGCCAAATATCATTGTTTAATTTAATAAGTTTATTTGGTATAAAAGCGGAAGTATAAAGCAGGAAACAACAACCTTGGACATAGATCCCGTGATCTTTAAAAAGAGTAATTTAAGTTATATCATGGTATAATTTTTTTTCCATACAGAGCAAAAATTATGTAAAATTTTGAAAGTTGCAAATAAAACATGTTTTAGAAGACACTTTCATGTATTACTTAATTAAATGGTAGAATAACTTACAGAAATCGAAATCAATTACTTAAAACCAGTCTTTTTAACTCCCAATAAAGTTATTGATAAGTGGGACAACCAAATATATTCATCAATGAATATACTTCCCCCGTTTGAAAATATGGTATACATTTTGATTTTTCCCTTGTCCGAAAATATTATATTTACAATTTTAATTAATTAGAATGATTTTATTTATGAAATAGTTACAAATATCTAGTAAAACAAAGAATAATACAAAAAGTTTTAATTTAACAAGGACGTGGCTGTGTCCACAGCTTGTATGGAACATGATAATGTTTTTTGTAATCGTCCCTTACGATAAAGTTTTGCCTTTAATGTGCGGAATCTTATAGAAATTCCTTTTAAGAACATGGTTGCTTCTAGACAAGTTTGTAATGTTAGAAAAACATTATCAAGTATGTTTAATGTATTAAATGCATTTTACCGCATTCAATCAGTTCATCGATTGTATTTGATGAAGCAGGTGAAGGGTGAATTTGAAGTGCAAATCTGTACTACTAATTTACATTCAAGATCTGTTTTACTAACCTTTAAACATAGGTACTGCTCTCCATGTTTTTGTGACTCCTTGTTGAACTATTTGTCCTACTCCTAGTTCTAGAAAGACTAGAGGTAGACCTACGATGGTTAGTAGAATGAGGTAGGCTAGAAGGAATGGTGCTCCTCCATGAAGCATGACTGTTAGGGGAAGCCTGGTGACATTGCCCAGGCAAGCTGCTAGGGAAATGCAGGAAATACCGCGTTCTAATCGAGGTAACCATGGCCAACAACGAGACTGAAAAATTAAAATAATCGTTAAAAAGATAATCAGAAGCTACAAAAATGAAAATATTCAAACTTTGTACTTAAAATCGAGTACCACACATGAAGTGAGAGGCAGTGATAGGACATGAATGATATAGGACAGAATGTTTAACTGACACTAAATTGTAAATCTTTCAGATATTCTATAATTCTTTTAATGTTTATTTAAAATGCAACCTCTGTTGAAACCATTCTGAGGAAAACACAATTTGTAATATTCACAAGCATTTCCATTGTTTTTTGTCTCATTTGTATATTTTGTAGGTCTGTAACGGGCCGATTTTTTTTTTTTTTTTTAACAAAAATAAATCCACACGCAATATTCCGTTAGCTATTAACATATTGCTGCAAGAAAGTCAGATTTAGGAAATTAATTAACAAAATAATTAAGAGATAGTTTTATCTTAAAAATGTCGGTCCAGTAAATATGTGTATGTGTGTGTGTGTGTCTGTCTGTCTGTCTTTATGACTGTTCCGTTATATGGTGCAAAGGGTAAACTGAACCCGGGCGGCATAATTTAAAGGGTGGCATTATTTAGGGGGTGGCATAATTTTTGGGGGCAGCACAATTGAACTTATGTCAATAAAAAATTGGAAATATCAACATTGACAACATTTTCTTGCCCTACAAGTGTTTTTCACTTATCTTTTATATCTATACAGGGTGTTTGTTTGAAACGGGGCACCCCGAAAATCTCCTTTATTTGTAAAGATACAAAAAATCTTCAGAACAAAAGTTAAACTAAACAAAAATGTTCATCTAAAGGTTACTATAAGAATTCTGAGGCACTTCCGGTTTCACCGGAAATGCTGTCAACTTTTGATCTAGCATAGGGAATCGATAATTTTATATTTTTTTCCTAAAAGTACATTAAATTAGCTTTACAATGACACCAAAAAATCATATTTTTATGTTAACCATTTCAAAATGGCGACCATTTATTTACAAAATAATAATCAACATAAGTTTTACAAAGTTGAACGTAGCAAGCTTTGAAAAAAATAAAAAAATAAACAAAATGTCATTTTCTACATGGTTTTCTCTTTCTGGACGTCGTTTTTGAATTTCGAAAGAACCTCGCTGGCTTAATTTGTTCACTAATTTGGCAAAATACTGCCTTCTCGGCTGAGCTCTATCAGGATACCTTTCCTGATAGAGTCGCTGGGCCCTAACCGCATTTCTTTGGCACTCTCCGTATATCAGAACCATATCTGTCATCTCTTCGTTGGTATATCGTACATAAACCATAATTAGGTACAAATAACGACTTACTACCAATTAATACATTTTTTTTTTTTTTCAAACAAAAATAAGCAAAATAAACTATTAAACTCTTGTTATTTATAAAACATTAAAATTTAAGTTATTTCTTGTTATTTCATATAATAACTAGTTATAACAGTTTATTTTAGAGATATTTTGTTTCTTTTTTTATTGTGTTCAAAGCTTGCTACGTTCAACTTTGTAAAACTTATGTTGATTATTATTTTGTAAATAAATGGTCGCCATTTTGAAATGGTTAACATAAAAATATGATTTTTTGGTGTCATTGTAAAGCTAATTTAATGTACTTTTAGGAAAAAAATATAAAATTATCGATTCCCTATGCTAGATCAAAAGTTGACATTATTTCCGGTGAAACCGGAAGTGCCTCAGAATTTTTATAGTAACCTTTAGATGGGCCTTTTTGTCTAGTTTAACTTTTGTTCTGAAGATTTTTTGTATCTTTACAAATAAAGGAGATTTTCGGGGTACCCTGTTTAAAACAAACACCCTGTATACATTCTATACCTCGAGAAAGAATGGAAAACGGCAGTCATTTCGCGATCCCCAATTTTTTTTAAATCTGAGTAGCGTCTCAAATGAAAGTCCTTAGTACCTGGATTTACGATCAAAATATAATTATTGCAAAATAAATTATTTTGATGAGATTTTTGCCAAAATTGTGCAAAAAATATTTTGTCCCACACCCTGTAGCTCAGATGGTTTTAACTAAAAATCTAAAGAAATTCTAAGTAATGTACATTGGTGTAAACCGGAATAGTACAACAGGAATGTTTTCTGAAAATAACGCATTTTTTGTGTTTTTTTGTTGACGATGTACAAAAGTTATAGTTATGTAACATACTATACAAGAAGGGGTATCCTAGTCTAATGGTTAGCTTGCTAGCTTGCTACCCAACAAACTAGGCTTCGCTCCTGGGCAGAGGAGACAATTTTATTTTTTTTCCATTATTTTGTTTAAATTGTTTTGTCAAAATTCTAGATATATTTTGGCAAATATTGCATTTAATTTTTAAGAGCGTAAATTTAATAACCAGTTGGAATTTTTGGAATTATATTTTCATTCTGTGTCATTCATACGAAACCAGAGGGGCGGAGCATAAGACTTAAAACAACTAAACGAAGCTATAGGCGCAATTTTCAAAATCTTAAGGAACCTTGATTTATAAAAAAAAAAAATACTGCACATATTTAGAAACCTAAATTATGATGTTATGTATTCGAATTAAAATTAACAAAAAAATATTATAACATAAAATTTGTTTTTAAAGCTCTTAGATTAACAAACGATAAATTATTATTAAAATATTGTTCATTTTGCTGTGATTACTACAAAGCAAAATTTGTCCTACACACTCAGCATGCCGCCTTCACTTATTATGTATCTGCGAAACCCTGCAATGTGTGAAAATTCACACTTCACATCAATTTTTTTCTTCTTCGCACGTTACAAATCAATCGGAATCAATGTAAATTGTTCCAAATAAATTTATCATAATAGTGAATATGATCTAGATTTGAAATACATGCTTTGGCCTTAAGTTATAGTCCAATAACAAATTTAACGAGTCCTTATCAAAATTAACGTTAACTTGACCATAACGTAATATAGTTCCAAATTATACTTGTTTAGATATTGGCATTGGTTGACAAACAATAATTACATCAATTAAAAGACTTTTTCCAAGTTAACGACCCACATTGTCCAACTACTTTCTTTTATTGTTTATATTGTTTATCAGTGCATAATACACTATTCGCAAAAAGTACTTGCTAATGTTTATTTTTAAGAAAAATTGTACATACCAAAGATATTTTTAGGTGTGTATTGAGACAACTTGCCGGACCAAAAATGTCACAGGCCATCGAGATTTGTTAATTTTTGATAATTAAAACGATGCGTAATACATTTCTTATACCAAACGAATCATACTGAAGAATAGATGATGCAAAGGTACATATCTACATAATCATTACATAAATATTAGTTAAAACATTTTATCAGTGACAATTTTCTTAATAAATGAATTATTAACACAATGTGTGCTGTAAACGACGTGTAGGACTTCCACTAGCAATTTTAAATTAAATTTAAATAATTTGAGAAAATTTCGTCACAATAAAATTTAGATTAAAAAACATCAGTGGATTTTACTGCATTTGCTTCGCGCAAAAATTACACTATTTTCCAATAAAACAATCATCAAAGATTCCTTCTGTACGTTTCCGGCTCAGATCAATTTACAGTGGTGGCCAAAAGTATGGAAACTTTTGTTATAGTCATATAAATTCAACTTGAGTTATGCTTATGTATTTAATATATCAAAATAAATTTAGGAAATGAGTCTTTAATAAATATTTATTGTACAACTGATAATATGTTTGTAATTATTTGGAACTAGTCATCATAAATAATATTTAATTGGTCAAAACGTATGGAAACTTAACACTTCACTCAATAAGTCTCCAGTCTGACATATATATGGCAACACTGTTGACAGATCCATTATGATTTCTGGATAGTACCAACCTTCAAAGGATACGTGTGAAAATTTCATGACATTCTGACAATTAGTTTAGAGGTTACAGTGGTTTTAGTGACTCCAGTTTTGTAATTTTCAAAAGAATGGATAAAAAAGAATTTCGTGTGTTGATTAAACATTGTTTTTTGATGGGAAAAAATACTGTTGAAGCCAAACTTGATAAGCGTTATAGAGACTCTGCACCAGGCAAATCAACTATTACTGATTGGTATGCTGAATTTACATTAATTAACTAATATTATTTTTTTAAATTTTAGTAGCGTTGGAATTAATGTATCACTCTTGAAGGAGAGTATGTTGATGAATAAAGTCGAATTTCTAAAAAACAAATTATTTTTCTTAGTTAGACCGGAGACTTATTGAGCGACGTGGTATACAAAAATAAATTTTAATTAAAAATTAAAATAATTCTTTACTATTTGGTGGCGTAACCCTTTGCTTTAATCACAGAAAAACATCCTCTTGGCATCGAATCTACTAAATTAGCACATATTTGTTGAGGGATGTTTTTCCACTCTTGCTCTATAATTTTAAAAAGTTGGTCATTGTTTGTAAATACACAAAAACTGTATTTGTGTGTATTTGTCTATCTAAATGCCTCCCAAAGGTGCTCGATAGGACTAACATCAGGACTCTGAGATAGCCATTTCATTATCGGTACAATTTTATATAAAAACCAATATTTTACCAAATTTGACGAATGCTTCGGGTCATTGTCTTGTTGAAATAACCACTTCAGAGCCATTTCTTCTTCTAAATATGGAAGCATCACACTCTCCAGAATCTGTTTATACTTAAATCGATCCATTATCCCATCGATTCTTATTATTGGACCAGTTCCAGATGAAGAAAAATCCCCAAATCATTATGTCGCCGCCCCCATGTTTGACAGTGGGAATCTAGTTCTTCTTGTCGTATCTTGCACCCTTCGGACGCCTCACATACTTCTTTCTATCACTCCCGAACAATTTAAATCTGCTTTCATCACTCCAAAGAACCGTTTTACATTTATTAATGAACCAGTCCAAATGTTCTCTAGCAAAAACCAATTGAGCCCTTCTGTTTTTCTTAGAAATAGAGAGGTTTTTTTACCACTACTCTAGCAAATAGTCCCATATTATTTAGTCTCCTTCTTATAGTACGACTTGACACTGAAATATTAAAATTTTCGAAGATTTACTCGGAAAGTTGTCTTTTTCGGATAACATGTTGAAATTCTTTTAATAACTTTATCTACTCTTGACGTGTTTTTCTTTGATCGGTCACTTTTTAATTTAATCTCCACGGTTCCTTTATCATTAAATGTCTTTGTAATTTTTGAAATCATACCTTTTGATGTCTTTAAAAGTTTAAAAATGTCACACTGCTTATTGCCACTGTGGTATAATTGAATAATCTTTGTTTTTACATCGCAAAAATAATATTTTTTCAAAATGAATAAGTTTTATTCTAAAATCTTCAATTCAACAAGCTGGTTATTGCATAGTACAGCATGTTTGATGGGGTTTCCATACTTTTCGGTCAAGTGCATTTTAAAATTTCAATGTAAAATACTGAATATATAAAAATAATTTCTTCTAATTGTTGCAAAATATTTCTCTTTACTCTTGAATTATAGATAAATTACAAGAAATAAAAATATTTAAAATAATTTAATTTTTATTAGGAAAAATAAAAAGTTTCCATACTTATGGCCACAACTGTACAATGCCTAAAATTTTTTCAGGTTTTTAGTTTAACCCTTTTAGGGTGCAGGAAAGTTCAGCTACTCTCCAGCTGTCCATCTCTTCTTTCAGCCCGGAAAACATCCACTGTTCCGTCTAGATATATAAACTATTTTGTGCTTTCTTGCTTACTTGCAGTGAGTGCTAGAGTGTAATATTTGGAATACCTTTCCATAATGCGTAATTGAGAAAGTGTAAGAAGCCTCTTCCGTAATCGGTAACCGATCAGCTGCTTGCTACACTTCACGAAGTTGTTGTATTCAGCGCTTCCTTGCCCAATTTGATCTACTTGGCTAGTTTTTAAGAATTTTACCCGTTAAATTAAATATACAGTCATTATAAACAACAAAAGGTAGCCTTCGGATTTTTAAAATATGTACATTTTTTTATTAGAACGGAGATTCCAAATTTGTTGAATACAAATTTTTGGACTGGCGTTATTTTAGTTGTATAGAGATTATGGAAATTTTAGGCGTTACATGGAGTGTTACATAGTGTTTTTTATTTGGATTTACATAAAGATTATTAGGTCTAACATAGATATTTTTAGCGTAACAAAGAATTTGGAATTACGAGGTCTGTTCAAAAAGTATCGCGAATTTTGAATTTCTGCGGGTTACGTATATTCCATTTTTTTGTGGCGTTATGTTGGTACTCATGTCTCTCACTTATACCGACAAGTTCGGCTGTTTTGAATGTTCAGTTAATTTGGACAGTTGCTTTGCTTGCACGTGTTTTGGCTCGTCTTCGATTTTTGCCTATACCAAAAAATGAATCAAAGAATCTGTATCAAATTTTGTGTGAAAAACAAAATTAAGTGCGCGGACGCATTCCGAATGTTGACTGTGGCATATGGTGAAGCCACCTTGGACCGAAGCAACGTTTATCGGTGGTACAAAATGTTCTCAGAGGGCCGAGAAGATGTAAACGACGAAGAGCGTGCCGGACGTCCGAGCACGTCAACAACAGACAACAAGAAAATAGTATTGGCCAATCGTCGAATCACCGTTAGAGAAGTTGCTGAGGACCTAAACATATCGATTGGCTCGTGCCATTCGATTTTTACCAATGATTGATAACGCCCTTGCCCACATATCGTTGCTTGTGCGCGAATTTTTGGCTAAAAACAACACACTAATAATACCGCAGCTACCGTATTTCCCAGATCTGGCTCCCTGTGACTTTTCTTGTTCCCGAAACTGAAGAGGCCCATGAAAGGACGACGCTACGCTACGAGTGAGGAGATAAAGACGGCAACGAAGGAGGTGCTGAACAAGATCACAAAAAAATATTTTTTCAAGTGCTTCGAGGATTGGAAAAAAACGTTGGCACAAGTGTATAATATCTGGTGGGGATTACTTTGATTTGGATTTACTATCTTTCTTCTTTTTCGATCCATTATCTTACAGATGGATTTGGTGGCGTCATGTTCGCACAATAGTTTTCGTTTTCGAAGCTTACGCTTCTCGATCTTTGACCAAATGTGTAGTTTCTTGTAGTATGTGGTTGACTTACAGCTTCATTTGGTTGACCCAGCATTTGGGATATCTGCTTCGATCGACGTCTATCTACAATCTCTTCCATGATTTACCATGATTTACCAAAAAAAAAATTTTTAAGTACTTTTCACAAAGTACTGTTATAATAAAAACCATTTAAGTAAACAGGAATCTTTTAAACATTATTTACCAGCTTAGAAAAGGTAATCATTTTTTAAATTGATTTTATTGAATTTTTTTAATTTCATTTAATTGGTAACAAATTACCAAAATTTATAGATACTGATTTTTGTATATGTTGGTATTTTGTTTATTTATTTATTTTAATGATTTACTACAGTCATAGTTGTATTTAGTATAAAATGGTGTCAAATAATTTTTATTATTATTGGCAGAATCAGTTTGATTATTTTGTTAAGGATTTGTTTAATTTGTATGTAGAAGTGACTCAAGCTGGTGAGTCCCCCCCCCCATAAATAACAATGAATTTTTTAAACTTTTAAACGTCTTGAAATTGTTTTGTGATATATTCTTTTAGTTTTATACGGTTTTGGGTAAAATTCTTTATTATATTAGCATAATTATGATTTTTTAACGGATTATTCGAAGCGTAAAGGCAGCTGCTTCAAGTCCAGTCTGAGCTAATTACAATTATTAAACTCGCATCTATATAAATGCGGGCTAAGGTGTAACAAATTATTAATAATGCCTTCTTAAAACAAAAAGATGACAGTTAGAAAAAATAAGATAAATCTATTTTTCTAATTTGCAACCATTAGAGAGTCCAGAAACTGAATTGAGTGTTATATATATATTAGTTATTATAATCAGTGGCGGCGCTAGCTCTTAAAATATGGGGGGGGGGGGAATTTGGAGAAAATTTTGGGGGGCCAGGAAATATTTGAAATCATTGTTTTATCGTTTACACAGTGATGAGGTAAAAAAAAAGGTCTTCACTTCTAAAATACATTTTTCTCTAAGCAATTCTGGGGAGGGGGTAACTGGGAGCCAGAGCAATTATTGCCCCCCCCCCCCCGGACCTCCCGCTGGCTTTGCCACTAGTTATAATGCATTTTATTATGACACTGTTATTTTATAAAATCAGAAAAATTGGTAAAATAACTTTACAAAACATAATTCATAGTTAATTTGAAAAATATAAAATTGTTAAACCAATCCGGACAACCTGTACATTTTCATGCCAAATTCCCTAATCGGGGATGTACATAGTTTGATTATTTAATACAAATATATATATATATTTTTTTTATTAAGAGTATTTAACAGATACATCAACAATATAGTTATTAGTACCTGGGTACATTATTTTACAATTATTATTTTACATATATCATATAATTTGAGGTTAAGCTATAATTTATTTTTGGGGTTTTCGTTATAATTTGTCATAAATTCCTATTGTTTTTAAGTATTCGAGTATATTTTCAATATTTTTCATGTTGTTTGACAGCGCTGATATATTATTTTAAAAGACATGAGAAAGCAAAATAGTAAAAAAAAAGTATAAAAAACTTTTTACATAAAGCTTTTTGCCGCACTTGTCTGTTAGACTTGTCGATAACTTAGATTTTTTAAGATTTTGAAATTATTTAAAAATCAACGGTTGTCACCACAGGATTGACCGCCATCACAAAGTACTTGTTTAATTTATGCTGCTTTATCAAAAAAAGTTTCAGATAAAAGTTGTTAGTTATTGCTTTTATAGAAACTTTAGTTAAATAAATTTTTTCGAAATATTTCTCTGTTGTAAAATGTTCGCAAAAATCTTAACCGATATTTACCAAAAATTGATCAACTCGTGCATTTGATGTTGAAAGCTTAAATATGAAGTTTCATAAAAATCCTTTTAGCCGAATTTGCTCTGCACGTGTACACAGACAGACAGACAGAACGACATCATGCTAAAAATAGTCAAAACGTTATGTACGGACGTCAATTCGTGGAGATCCATCGAAATTTCGAAATGTCAAAATCAGTATGATCACAATACCTCCCTTATATATTTTGGCGGTCGGTAAAAGTAATTTTATGGTAGATGTATGTATCATCATCATAGTCATTGGCCTACTGTTACCAGGTTTCGTAGCCTTATTTTCAATCTGCGTACATTCAGATGTAATATGTTTAATATTTTTTTCTTAATTTTTTCTGATTTTGTATGTGTTGGTATTTTATTTAAGTATTTATTTATTTTAATGATTTGTTACAGTCATTTTAGCTATATTTAATATAAAATGGTGTCAAATAATTTTTATTATTATTATGCTAATTAAAATATTATATAATTATAAAATTTAATTATACAGGAAAAATTATAGATTTAGTATTTAGAAAGTTATGATGTAAGATCGTCTGATAAAATATTTTCATGTAATCAACTAGAACAGCATTTTAAAATTATAACAAAAACTTAATAAAATATATGTGATGGAGAGGAAAGGGGAAAGAACGGTAAAGAACACCTAGGGAAGAAGATAGCATACGTCAACCAGCAGGAAGACCTCATAAAAGATATTTTATCCAGTAGCTGATTATTCATAAAGCCGAGTCGCGGAAAACTTGTAGTTACGTCATTTAAAATCTCACAACTATGTCACAACTGCGTCATAACTCTGGTCGTAAATGTTCAAAATTATCGAACAAAAACTAAATTAACAAAAAAAAAAAAAAAAAAATAGCAATAATAGTTCAAATAAAAAATCGATTTAGCATTTTTTACACGATAAATGTTTGTTAACCTTTTATTTATTGTCATAATAAATTTAAAAAAATATATATACCAGGTCTACAAGTATGAAATGCGGATTTTTTTTCAAACTTGTCGCGCAAACAGTGTGTATAGTTCAAAGGTTCAACCAACACATATGGCGTTTTGTTAAGTTATCATTAAGTGTCATATGCGTATAGGTTATAATTTGAAAAGTGATCATATAGTTTTGTTTTACTGTGTTAAAAATGTCAAATTTTGTGCCAAATAAAGAGCATTCGCGGACAGTACTACTGTTCAACTGAAAAAAACTGCTTCTAAATCATACCGACTGCTTCGAGAAGCTTATGGTGAATATGCTCCATCGCAAGATACGTGTGAACGATGGTTTCGGCGTTTCAAAAGTGGTGACTTTGATCTTACAGACAAAGAACATGGAAAACCTCCAAAAAAATATGAAGATACAAAATTGGAAACATTGCTATAGGAAGACGATAGTCAATCACAAAAACAACTAGCAGAGCAGTTAGGCGTTAGTCAACAAGCTGTTTCCAATCGCCTACGAGAGATGGGTAAGATCCAGAAAGTCGGCAGATGGGTTCCACATGCATTGAATGAGAGGCAGATGGAAAAACGCAAAAACACTTGTGAAATTTTGCTTGCACGATACAAAAGAAAGTCTTTTTTGTATAGTATCATTACTGGCGATGAAAAATGGATTTATTTTGAAAATCCCAAACGCAAAAAATCATGAGTGAACCCAGGCTCACCATCCACATCAACTGCAAGACCGAATCGCTTTGGCAAAAAGACCATAATGCTCTGTACTTGGTGGGACCAATAGGGTGTGGTCTATTTTGAATTGTTAAAACCTGGTGAAACAATTAATACTCAACCCTACCAACAACAACTGATCGAATTGAACCATTCGCTGCTCATAAAACGACCAGAATACGAAAGAAGACAGCACAAGGTAATCTTTCTTCACGCTAACGCACCATCACATAAGGCAAAAGCAGTTTGCAACACATTGGAGGCACTCAAGTGGGAAGTGCTACCCCATGCCGCTTACTCACCAGACTTGGCCCCTTCAGATTACCACTTGTTCGCATCGATGGGTCACGCACTTGTCGAGCAGCACTTTTGTTCATATGAAAATGTGAAAGAATGGCTAGACGAATGGTTTGCGGGGAAAGGGGAAGAGTTCTACTGGCGAGATATTCACAAATTGCTTGAAAGATGGGAAAAATGTATAACTTCTAATGGAGCATACTTTGAATAAATAAACTTTTACTGTTCTTTTGAGTTTAAAGTGTTTTATTTTTTAAAAAAATCCGCATTTCATACTTGTAGACCTGGTATATTTGAAATCTCAGTATATATACACGCCAAATTAAACTCTGTAGAATTTGCTGTTTGGCTACAATTTTGTATAGACCTGTGATTTTCAACCAGAGTAGCAAAGCCACGCACCCAGTGACCCCCCCCCCAAAACACTAAAAAAATATTTTTTAGTCCATTTGCCCGTTAGGCTCATTTAATCTTGAAATTTTTTAATAATTAAAGGAGTTTTCGAGAAAAAGAAAATATGTTACCTCAAAACTAAAGAAAGGCTACACCGATTTAAAAAAAAAAAAATACACCAGCGTGTTCATGGCATTGTTTATACCATGTGTTGAAAAAGAAATTACATAAGGGTTGGCTATGGAAAAATAAAATAATGTCTACTGCAAGTTTTATACCATGAGTTCAAAAAGAAATTACATAAGGGTTGACTGTGGAAAAATAAAATAATGTCTATTGCAAGCTTTATAAAACAATTGACTAACTAATTTTCAATAGAAACTTATAACAACAGTGATGACAGTTAATTAATTGACAGTTAAAGTTTGCAGTACACATTATTTTATTTCTCCACAGCCAACCCTTATGTAATTTCTTTTTGAACACATGGTATAACAATATAAATGTATGACAACAACAACTGTGATGACAGTTAATTAATTCTAAAGCTTGCTGTTGACATTACTTTCATTTTCCATAGCCAACCCTTATGTAATTTCTTTTTGAATTCATGGCAGTAAAATAAGCTTGTTTTTGTGTCAGAGTAATTGAATTTTTTAAACAATTAATATCAAGCGAAAACGTAAAAATATATATGGAAATAAGTTCCATAGAAAAGTAAATGCTAAAAACTCTGTATCTAATTATCGTACGAAAGTCTGATTAGCACTAACGTGTTCAAAAAATCTTTTCGCAGACTGAAACATTTTTTTATGCCTTAAAACTTATTTAGTTTATTTATAATTTTTATAAATAAACTAAAAAGCATTCAGGCATTATGTAGACAGTGTGTGATAGGCAAGGGAAGCAGAGAGGCAGAGGGAGAGATGGTTTAACAGCAACGGGCAAGCCCCTTAGTATATTAAAAACACGTTAAAATAAAAGAAAATGTATAAAAAAAAATTGATGTGAAGAGTGAATTTTTACACATTGCAGGGTTTCGCAGGTATATAATAAGTGAAGGCATGCTGAGTGTGTAGGACAAATTTTGCTTTGTAGTAATCACAGCAAAATGAACGATATTTTTAAAATAATTTATCGTCTGTTAATCTAAGAGCTTTAAAAATAAATTTTATTTTAAAATATTTTTTTGTTAATTTTAATTCGAATACCTAATACCATTATTTAGGTTTCTAAATATGTGCAGTATTTTTTTTATATAGCAAGGTTCATTAAGATTTTGAAAATTGCGCCTATGGCTTCCATTGGTTGTTTTAAGTTATGATCGCCCCTCTGGTTTCGTATACATGACACATAGAGTGAAAATATAATTCCAACAATTCAAACTGGTTATTAAATTTACGCTCTTAAAAATTAAATGCAACATTTGCCAAAATATAATTAGAATTTTGACTAAATAATTTAAACAAAATAAAAATGGAAAGAAAACAAAATAAAATTGTCTCCTCTACCCAGGAGCGAACTCCAGTTTGCTGGGTAGCAAGCGAGAACGCTAACCATTAGACCAGGATACGCGTTCTAGTATATAACATCGTCAATAAAAAAACACAAAAAATTCGTTATTTTCTGAAAACATAATCTGATCAAAAATTCCTGTTGTACTATTCGATTTCGCACGAATGTACATTACAGATTTTTAGTTTAAACCATGCCAAACCATGTATAAGCATGCCAAATTTCAACTCTCTAGGTTTAGCCGTTTGGCTACAATTTTTACCGAACAGACAGACAGACAGGCGATAAAATGACAGTATAAGGGTTTTTTGGTCATACCTAGGGTTACCAACCGTCCTACTTTAGTAGGACATGTCCTACAATTTACCTCCTTGTCCTTCGTCCTACCTACTGTATTTTTACTTTTGAAGACGCCTTTTCCGCTGAGTCGACGTTTGCCGATGAACGCGATCGAGGCATAACGTTTTGACTAAATTTCTATGATGTCATTAAGGATAAAGCTTTATTAAAAAAAGCAGGTACATCTAAAAAATACGATTTTATTAAAAAAAAAAAGAAAATTTGAACATCAACCAATAAACATATCTAATTATATTTTTTATTACCATATATATTTAAACTTGATTGTTAATTATTTATTGGTTGTTCCTTATTAATTATATATAAAGAAAATTTAAAAAAAAAATATGATTTATTTTATATTTTTATTTCTAAAATGTGATTTTGTTAAATATAAAAAAAGATGTGAACCAATAAACATATAATTTAATTTTCATAATAGTAGTATTACTTATTATTTATTGACTGTTTCTTGTTAATTATATGTTATGTTGGATCCCATAATAAGGCCTTTTTGAAAATTTGTTTAATAATATATAATCTATAATAAAATGTTTTTATAATATTATTAAACAAATTTTAAAAAAGGCCTCATTATGAAAAAAATGCCTTAC
Source organism: Liopterus haemorrhoidalis (assembly GCA_963971575.1). Classification (NCBI taxonomy): domain Eukaryota; kingdom Metazoa; phylum Arthropoda; class Insecta; order Coleoptera; family Dytiscidae; genus Liopterus; species Liopterus haemorrhoidalis. The sequence continues at coordinate 34,760,994 of OZ020620.1, read as the reverse complement.
TATGAAAAAATGGCCTTGTTATGGGATTTGAACTTAATTAGGTACCTATATATTTCGTAGCATAATAAAAGTTAAAAAAAAAACAGTCCTATTGTGTCCTACTAAACTACTATTTTTAGTTGAAATATCCTACTCTGTCACGAGAGACATTTGGTAACCCTAGTCATACCTACAAAACCCTAAAAAATTATTCTTTCATGCTTTGGAAAGAAATATTCTAAAAAAATATTAAAATCAGTATCCTGAACGTATCCTGACTTAAGTTGCTGATAAAAGTTGCCAGTTAAATTTAGTTGCTTAAATCTTACGACTAAAAATTTACTTACATTAAATTTAACTGAAAACTTAGAATAACACTGAAAACTTTTGATCACATTTACAATTTTAGAACTCCAATTTTTGGATATTTTTTTATCCAAATAAACGGGGGGCCAAGAACTGTACTTAGTATCCTGGTAACTCATAGTCAAAATTATTAAAATAAATTAAAACACTAAAACACATCTTAATATAAAAAAATTAATAAATAAACACAATATTAAAAAACACTATTTTATTTGTTATGTTGTTATATAAATTTTTTAAATGTAACACTTGCGTCGAGTTTTTCAAGTTGTTCTGTACGCTGTCTTAGGTAGACTGACTTAAGTCCCCCCCATAAGTTCTCACGTCTGAATGCAGTAGACTGTAAAGGGGTACCATCTGTCTTACCAGCTTATAGAATACTTAAAGACCACTTTGATATGGGTGCTTAACTAATGGTTTTTGGAATATTTTTTTAGGCCTGTGATTACGAAAAAATGTTATCAAGTGCTTTAAGTGTTTTGGTGAAATATGAGTTTTGATAAATTATATTTTTAGGGGACCCATGTGTTTGTCTGCATGATAAAAATGGTGGCTTAACGCCTTAGTTAGAATTTTGTCACTTTAGCTACTTAGAGCAGTGGTTATCAACTGGTGTGCCGCGAAACCTGAAAGTACTGGTTGTATGCCACTAGGCATTATAGTAGGATTCCTGATAGGTGACTGTTACATGTATGCATCAAGTAGTGCATTCATATAATAATCTAGTTACCATTTTTCAGCGATTTTAAAAATGTTTTTTGTTATTTGTCTTAGCTGTCAGTGTCTGTTAATAATATTAATTAATAGAGCTTGCGGCCAATTATTAAATTCACAAACTTTAATTTTAAATTTGCTGGAATATTTTAATTCCGAAAAAGAGAAGAATGGGCCACTTATTTCTCTATCTTGTGTCCATCAAAGAGTAGCTGCCTTAAAGATTTCGGAATCATCAATTCGTAGAATTATAAAATGTAATAAATCTGAACTTCTCACTAACAAAATCACGAGAAAACGAAGGAAATTTAAATCTGAACCAGTTTATTTTATTGATACATTGGCACAAACGTATGGTCATGAAGTACTAAGATTACCTCCTTATCACTGCCAGTTTAACCCCATTGAACTAATTTGTATAACTAAAAATTATTATGATAGACATATTGGTCTAAACGGATATAGTGATATAAGCTGTTCACTTTTGTAAGAACACACTAGATCTGGTTATTTTGGTTACTTTTATGGCGTGTTACTGACTTTAAATGTCAATTAAAAATATTCATTACGCTGTAAAACCGACTTTAGGTTGATAAGGTTATGATCATTATAATTAAGATATCATTTTTCAATATGACATATGTCAAATGGATCAAAATTTTAAAAAAAGTGACATTTTTTAATACCAACATGCCATACAGCTTCAAAGGTGCAAACTATTGAAAACAAAATTCCCTCTTAGTTTGTTCTTACAAAAGTGAACCGTCTATAACGAAGTTTTAAAAATGTGGCAAGTAGCCTGTGATCAAATTAGTTGTGAAACTTGGGCAAAATATGTTAAAAAATACAAAAATTTAATAAATGAAAGGTGGGAAAGGGAAAGGATTGTTGATGATATTAATCCAATAATAATAAATACAAGAAATGACAGCGATAGTTCACATGACGACGATATCATGCATTACAGTTATTAATTTTTTTTAAATAAAAATAAATATTTAAATACAACTTGTAGCAATATAAGTTGTTCACTTTTGTAAGAACACATTACATCTGGTTATTTTGGTTACTTTTATGGTGTGTTACTGACTTTAAATGTCAATTAAAAATATTCCTTACGCTGTAAAACCGACTTTAGGTTGATAAGGTTATGATCATTATAATTAAGATATCATTTTTCATTATGACATATGTCAAATGTAGCGACATTTTAAAAAAGTGATATTTTTTAATACCAACATGACATACAGCTTCAAAGGTGCAAACTATTGAAAACAAAATTCCCTCTTAGTTTGTTCTTACAAAAGTGAACCGTCTATACAGTCTGTTCCAAACGGTTAAGCGGAACTAAATGGGAATTTAGTTCTTTTAGGTTGTCACGAGAAGGGACCTTGCTTGGGATATTTCATTTTTTACGTTGGGATGTCAAAATTTAAAATTCCAACAATGAAACCATGGAAACGAATGACATATGTCAAAATTAAATATTTTTTTTAGATATTTTAATGACAAAAAAATAAATAAATGGGAAATTTGTTTTAAGAATGACACAAAAAATCAAAATATAAAGAAAATGACATTTTAAAATGATATTAACCTTAACAAAAAAAATGTTTACTGTAAGTATGATTTACAAAGCTTAAACAAAACGGCCGAAAGGCACGATTTAAACGATGAAAGTAACTAGATTGCAAAATCTAGTTCCGCTTAAGCGTTTGGAACAGACTGTATATTATATGAATGAATATATTTTTACTTAATATTTTATTACTTTGTACTTAGGGGAAACATAAAAATTTTATTTAATTAAATAACAAATTATAATCCAAAATTTGCTTATGAGTATAAGTTTTTACTTATTTATAATTATTACATTAAAATTATTAATTTTGTTTGTTTGAGTACTGCTGTGAATTTATTTTCGTGCTGTAATTAGTAAAAATATCTACGAATCATGCCGTTAGGGGGATATGTTTTTTAGATGTTTTAGTATTTTTCCTATGTGCGGGTCAAAGAGTTGTATAAGCATGCCAAATTTCAACTCTCTAGGTTTAGCCGTTTGGCTACAATTTTTACCGAACAGACAGACAGACAGACAGACAGGCAGATAGACAGACGACAAAATGACGGTTTAAGGTTTTAATGGTCATACCTACAAAACCCTAAAAAAGAAAAAAATCATGTAGGGTATAAAATGTAAATACTTAAGATATATTTAAAAAAAAATAGTTTTTGAAAATAGCTTTTAAAACTATGAGAACAAAATTATAACAAAAATAATGTCTCTATAGGCCTCCTGCACTTATTAGTAACCTATGAATCCTGAAATGTGGGAAAATTCACAAGATTTTTCCATCATGTTTTGGCGCGTAGTTTAAAAACAATTACAATTAATTATTTTAAATTTATTAAGTAATGGTCATTTTATTCTTTTTTTTCCGTTACATATACAGTAATATGCTTCGTTAATGAACAAATATATAGTAGTAATAATAAGAATTACTTCAACTGTGAAAACATAAAATAAAATGTATAATTTCAAGTTTAAAACTTTATATATAAAGGGTAAGGCGACCAGAGGTTCTCTTTTAGAGAACATTTTCTTTCTTTTTACTAGATAGATAGATAGATAATACTTTATTTATGTACCTTTCGGTTTAAATCTACATATTTGCATTATTAACTTTATATTTCACATAAAAAACTATAATTATTGCTAACTAGGGTATCTTCGCTTCAAATTCCTTCTTCTCTCCAAGACCTCTTCCATCCATGTCCATCCTTGGCCTGAATCACACAGCACATCTTTTCTTGCAGCTTCTTTATATTTCATTTCTCCGCAATTCTTCAGTATGTGCTCTATGGTTTCTCTTTCCTCTCCACACAACCTGCACATTCTTTGTTCATCCTTTCTCCAGTATTCGTTTTCTCTTTCCTCATTTCTGCACCTAAATCTCGCTATTATTTTCTTCTTATCTCCGTTCATTTTTGTTTTTATGTACTCTGGTATCTGTGTCGTCCAAGTCTTTACATATTTGTCGTTATATCTGGAATTTGTTAGGCTCTCGCTTCTTTCTTGCCCTTGGATATCCCTCATTCTATCTCTTATTTCCAGTGTCACATCTGGTCCTCCCAACCTTCCTCCACCTATGCCCCATACTTCCGGCAATGCTTGCATTGATTTCCTTACTAAGGTCCTGATATGTATTATATCTTTCTTTTTACTAAAGATAGAGTATTGTAAGTGTGCAGTTACATTGGATGCGGAAACGTGCGATTTTTTTAACGTACGAGAACTGACAACAAAACAAACGCACGAAGTTAAATGAGCATGGTTCTAGTACATGCATACTTGCGTGCGGTAACTTGCGTCGACGCACAAACATGTTTGTTTTTTGAAGCGTCCAGCAGGCCAAAAATATGAGTTTTGATTCAAAGACTTTTTTCCAAAATTAGAAGCAGAATAAAATTGTTAATATGCTGCTGCAAACAATGGGGATTATTTATTTGTTTATTTCGTTATTTATCTGTTTATTTATTTATTTTGTTTTCTTCTCTTCGGAGTTCTATAGAAACAAATAGGTTTGTTTCTGTCCGACAAAATCAACAAAAAATCCATTTCTGTCTGTCTATTTTTTCCGTGATTCATGTAAAAATTATCATTTATCCAGATGAAAAAGTTCTTCGGGCAAGAATATTTGTTTTTTTATTCGAAACAATTTTTGTCATACTCGTTTTTGCTATTATTAGCAAAAACTATTATTAATAATAAAGGAGATATTTCAAGATCTTAGTTTTAGTGTGTTTCCCCGTAACTCCCCAATATTCATATAAAAATGCATAGAACAAAAATAATTTGTTTTATTACTATAATGTTGTTTTATATGTTTTTGATGTTAAGTTCATAATAACTGAAATATTTTAAATAAAATAGTTGAATTTGAATGAGACCGCACGCAAGTCGCACGTATGAATTGAAACCACCCATCCTCGGATCAGGACAAGAACGTTCAGGGTAAACGCTCGTTACCGCACGCACGGATACAGTGTAACCCTAGCCTAAAATACCGTAATCTTTAGAACTCAATAAATTTAATCCGATATAACCTTACTAACCTAATTTAAGCTAAACATAACTTATTTTTTTATTTTTATTTTTACTAAGACAATTTTTAAAACAATGTTTTTGTATTCAACAAAACACTGCATACAGTGAAAACATATTTGTTTTCAAGTCAGCGTGAAAAACATACAAATTAGAAGCTACAATGCTTAAGAGAAAGGTCTACATAAACAAAAAACTGGAAAAAAATGTCACTCTTTCAAAATTATTACAAAACTGATCTTAAAAATGTTTATGTTCTTAAGTGGGTCAGTATGTAACATCGATTATCGAATATTGAGCAAAGATTTACACAATAATTTCTACAAGTGTTTTGGTAACATATAATTAAAAAATTTCCAGTCTTCGAATGTCCTAAATAATTGATTTGTACAATAACAAGTTAGATTTCAATTGTGTAGTTTGTTTCTTTGGTTTTAGCGTTTAGATTTTAAAATCTAGTTACTTTTAATAACTGAATGAGACTTTTGACTATTTTGTTTAGCAAGAACCCACTTCAGAAAATGAGTTCGTGACAACTTGATAAAATAAAACTTCCATTTAGTTCCACTTAAATTTTTGGAATAGCCTATATTTTATTTCTTTGGTTTAAAAGTAGTGATTCTTCTCGAGAATTTCTCGAGAAAAAGTTTTAATTCTCATTTTTCCATTCTCGAGAAATGTAAAATTTGCTCGACGCCTTTACTTTAGTATTTTAAAGGTGATTATAATTTCAACATGTTTTTATCCTCTACAATATTTTCAACATTAAAAAACTGATGTGAAGTGTGAATATTCACACATTTCAGGGTTTCGCAGGTATATAATAAGTGAAGGCGGCATGCTGAGTGTGTAGGACAAATTTTACTTTGTAGTAATCACGGCAAAATGAACGATATTTTTAAAATAATTTATCGTCCGTTAATCATATAATAAGACTGGTTATTAAATTTAAAAAAATTAAATGCAACATTTGTCAAAATATAACTAGAATTTTGACAAAATAATTTCAACATAATAAAAATGCAAAAAAAAAACAGAAAAAATAAAATTCACTCCGTACTCGAAACCCTTCGTTTCCAGCGAATTTTAGCTTACGACGCCAGTGCTCTAACCACTACACTATCGTACACCTTGCATGTGGGTGTCTTACATTGGTGTAACTTTTGTACTTTGTGAACCAAAAAACACAAAAAATGCGTTATTTTCCGAAAACATAATCTGATAAAAAATTCCTGTTGTACTATTTCGGTTCACACCAATATACATTACTTAGAATTTTTTTAGATTTTTAGTCTAAACCATCTAGGCTACAGGGTGTGGGACAAAATTTTTTTTGCACAATTTTGGCAAAAATCGCATCAAAATAATTTATTTTGCAAAAATAAAAATTTGATCGTAAATCCACGTTCTAAGGGCTTTCATTTGATACCCTACTCAGAATTTAAAAAAAATATTTTTGTTTTCGATGAGCACATTTTTGTTTATATTTTTAGGGGGATATGTTTTATAGATGTTTTAGTATTTTTCCTATGTGCGGGTCAAAGAGTTGTATAAGCATGCCAAATTTCAACTCTCTAGATTTAGCCGTTTGGCTACAATTTTTACCGAACAGGCAGACAGACAGACAGACAGACAGCCAGACAGACGACAAAATGACGGTATAAGGGATTTTTTGTCATACCTACAAAACCCTAAAAAAGATGTATTTTCTAATAATTATATAATTATTTTTCTCGAGATTTCTCGAGAATTCTCGAGAAAATAATTCTAATGTCGAGAAATCAGAAACACTATTTAAAAGGAACTAGATTTTAAAATCTACACTTTTAACAATTGAATAGGGCTTTTAAGCATTTTGTTTAACAAAACCTTCCATTCAATCGTTAGAAAGTGACGTCTTGACGATTAAAAAAAAAGAAATATTCCGTTTAGTTCCACTTAAACATTTGGGATTGACAATAGTACAGACCAGCAGACAGATAGAAATAGATTTTTGATATGATCATCTGAAACCAAATATAAGGCAAAAAATAAATAAATAAAAAGAAAAACAGATACTGGAGGTTATGTCTGTTTTTTATTTTATTAATATAGATAAATTTTTATTTTTTAAAGTGTATTATGTTATCTTTTAAAATTTTTCTTAATATTATTAACAATAAAAAGTCAATGTCAAATAGAAAACATGCGATTGTTTCATATTAAATAAATAATTCATAAAATTATATAATTATATGTAATATGTTTTTCTCATTATTGTCTCTTTTGGAGGTCGATTTTTTTATACAACTCCCTCTGCCTCAAAATAATCACTTTTGCAAGATTCTTTTTCTGATTATTGATAATTGGTTAATTTGTCAGCCTCCTCATAGCCCTGATTTAAATGTACTTGATCATGAATTTTTTAACGCTATTAAATCATTACAACATGAGATATCATCAGGGAGACGTTAAACCATGGGGTTCTTCCTGCAGGATTAACCGCAGGGAGAAGACATCACACTTCTAGGCTAGGCCTGTGCTATGACCTGTCAGTTGCTTTAGGTGACGATAGGGTACTCATGGACAGGCTAATACTCTTCCTGAAGAAATCGGGCTTATTGTCTTAAGTCTTAATTTAATGTGTTTTATTATTAGACTGTGATATTTGATGGTGATTGGCTCTTTTACAGCCTCTTACCATCACCTTGCCTCTGTTCAATTTTTCGAACAGAATTTTTATCTTATTTATTTGTGTTTGTTTGTGCAAGATTTCTTTTATTGAGTATGTATTAAATGTATTGTTTTTAATAATATGATACATTAATATATACAGTAGTGATTTAGATGGGCTGTGTTAGACGCAAATAGCCATCGTTGCGGTGCGCCAATAATTTTAAGTAACTCATTAACTGAGACTGAGACAGTCAAAACGATTTTTAACAAAATTATTACAAAGTTGGATATTTTCTTAACATTACAAACATGTATGGAAAGTGGAATGTAAGCAGAAGATAATGCATGCAAAATTATGCATATAAGTAAGAAAAATATCAGCTGTGGCCACCACAGGACCGACCGCCATCACAAAGTTCTTGTTTAATTTATGCTGCTTTATCAAAATATGTCTCAGAAGTTGTTAGTTATTGCTTTTATAGCAACTTTTGTTAAACAAATTTTTTATAAATTAAATTTTTGGAAATATATTTCTGTTGTGCAATAGTCGTAAAAATCTTAAAACCGACACGAGTAAACTCCCATTTCTAGTAAACTGAGTTTTACCAAAAATTGATCAACTCGTGCCATTGATGTCAAAAGCTTAAATATGAGGTTTCATAAAAATCCTTTTAGCCGAATTTGTTCAGCACGTGTAGACGGACCGACAGACAGACCGACAGACAGACAGACCGACAGACATCATGCAAAAAATAGTCAAAACGTTATGTAGGGACCTCAATTCGTGGAGATCCATCGAAATCTCGAAATGTTAAAATCGGTATAATCACAATACCTCCCTTATATATGTTGGCGGTCGGTAAAAATATGTTGAATAAAAAAATCTGGAGGAAGCACCGGTCTATAAATCTTATCGTTTCATACAGCTATATTACAGCTACAGTCACATCCCAGACAGCTAATAGTACGCAGCAATATTTCTTCTAAACGACAAACAGAATCGCATTCAATGTAAAATATTGCGTATAGTCGGATTGCTGATAGGTGACTGTTACATGTATGTACCAAGTAATGCATTTATATAATAATCTATGGTCTATTTCAAAGTAGAAAAATGTGTGTAAGAAGATAGGAGCTGTTTGTCCTTGCTTCGGATTGGTTTAAATCGTCATCCCTATTACACTGTAAAAATATTGTTTTTAGTCCAAGTTGACAGATGTTCAGTGTCGTACATTGGAAATATATATTATTTATATTATTTAATTTTTCTCATATATTTTGGTATTATTTACATAGTTAGACTTTTATTTATATTCTTGGCGTAGATTTTATGGAGAAAATTCTCCATGTAATTTGTTTTTACGCAGTTATATATTTTTTAGGTTATCTGACATATAAATATTTTTTGACATTTGACATTTAACAGATCAAGAGAGAGGACTAATGTGAGGCCAAAAGACAGCCCAGCTGATTGTGCCCAGAGAAGAAGTTATTGATATAATTTTTAGACCTTCATATATACATATACTTTTAATTTTTATTTACAATAATTATTTAAATAAGAAACTTTAGCTCTGAAGATATATTGTTTGTTTTATTGCTTTGTTTAAACTCTTTTAGCCAAATCTCTCTTTTTATATAAAGTACATAATTTTTAAAATTAATATTTTTTTCAAATTACCCATTAAACTGAATGTATGTCGCATAAATAACGTAAGTGTATTATCTGCCTTGTTTATTTCAATATCTTATTAACCTTTTTTATATAAAAAAAAATCACTTGCTAACCCAGTTGCTACGCCCATGCCCTAGTTGTAACTTATTTTAAATTTCCCGCTATACTGTATTTGATCAGTGTAAATCGTACTCGGTTCGCAGCGCTATCTACTTTGTTCTACTTTGAAATAGACCATAGTTACCATTTTTCAGCGATTTTAAAAATGTTTTTGTTATTTGTCTTAGCTGTCAGTGTCTGTTAATAATATTAATTAATAGATCTTGCTGCCAATTATTAAATTTACAAACTTTAATTTTAAATCTGCTGGAATATTTTAAATCAGAAAAAGAGAACAATGGACCACTTATTTCTCTATCTTGTGTCCGTCAAAGAGTAGCAGCTGCCTTAAAGATTTCGGAATCAACAATTTTTAGAATTATAAAATGTAATAAATCTGAACTTCTCACTAACAAAATCACGAGAAAACGAAGGAAATTAAAATCTAAACCAGTTTATTTTATTGATACATTGGTACAAACGTATGGTCATGAAGTACTAAGATTACCTCCTTATCACTGCCAGTTTAACCCCATTGAACTAATTTGGGGTATAACAAAAAATTATTATGATAGATATATTGGTCAAAACGGATATAATGATAACGAAGTTTTGAAAATGTGGCATGTAGCCTGTGATCAAATTAGTTGTGAAACTTGAGCAAAATCTGTTAAAAAAATCGAAAATTTAATAAATGAATGGTGGGAAAGGGAAAGGATTGCTGATGATATTAATCCAATAATAATAAATACAAGAAATGACAGCGATAGTTCAGATGACGACGATATCATGCATTATAGTGACTAATTTGTTTAAAAAAAAAAATAAACATTTAAATACAACTTGTAGCAATATATTATATGAATAAATATATTTTTACTTAATATTTTATTACTTTGTACTTAGGGGAAACATAAAAATTTAATTTAATTAAACAACAAATTATAATCCAAAATTTACGTATGAGTATAAGTTTTTCCTTATTTATAATTATTACCTTAAAATTAATAATTTTGTTTGTTTGAGTACTACTGTAAATTTATTTTCATGCTCAAATTAGTAAAGATATCTACGCATCATGCCGTTTCTTTCTAATGCTTTGTTTTTTATTAAAATAATTTGGAAGGTTAGTTGTCATCTTGCGTCACTATACGTTACTATGGGTATGCAAATAATTATAATGATATAGACAGAGAAAGCATGTAGTACACTGATCGAAGTGACACGGTTCACCAAATTGAAATGAGCCGGTTCACGGCTCACTGCATAGTTTCAAGTTTCAAGGATACGATTGATCGGGTGATTGTGAGCATTGACCGGAGTGATCCGGATCTAGATCGATGTCATGTTGAACTTCGCGAGAACTCGGCTTGTAATGTATTATCATAAAGTGTATTATTTATTGTCATCAATTTGTAGGGCAGTTTATTTGAAACTAATAGGCTTAGTCTGTATTTTCTTACAACCATACTATATAAAAATATTAAAAATATTGCCCAAATCCCAGATGTCTGATTTATAAGAGCAATAAACGTCGCCATAAACTTAACACATCTGGTTTAAAATACAGAAGCTACGTAAAGTGAATTGTTTGTTTCAAAAATGTTAGATAAGAACCGGGACTAAGCGACGTTCTACCTACGAGCGAACGACCGACAACTGACCGGGTCTAAGGAAGAGCCGGCTCGAAGCGACGTCTACCTATGAGCGAACGACCGACAACTGACCGGGTCTAAGAAAGAGCCGGCTCGAAGCGACGTCTACCTACGAGCGAACGACCGACAACTGACCAGGTCTAAGCAAGAGTCGGCTCTAAGCGACGTTCTACCAACGAACTAACGACCGACCTGTGTCTCGAAAACATGTTTACTTAACCGGATCACTGAGCCGGATCAATGAACCGGCTCAACAAACTGAACGACCTCCACTGATCCGGTTCCGCAAACTGAGTCGAAATTGCCATCTCTAGTAGCAACGAACATTCACCTATCAGCAATCCGACTATAATATAGGATTAAAATAAAAAATATATCCTTTAAAAATACATTTTTAAAATACACAATGGTTCTGTGGCGCCAACACTTAAAATATGGGGGAGCAGGAAATTTTTGAGTAAAATTTGGGGGTCAGGAAATATTTGTAATATTTTTTTTTATCGTCTACACATGAAAATACAAGTGATGACCTAAAAAAAAATGGCCCTCATTTCTAAAATACATTTTTCTCCAAGCAATAATAATATTTTTAAAGATATTTTTTCTATTCTGTTTATTTTATTTTCTATAAATGTGACAACTAATTGAGACAAATTTTTTGAACCAAAACAAATACTTTAATATTAACAACTATTTTCCGATAGAGGGTGTATATTTTAAAGTTACTGCAACATTGCATTTGAGAGGTTTAGACCTCATGTCAGAAGCTACAGGGGTAGTAAAAAAATAATTCTTACCTTTGTAATAAACCTTTTTAGATCATTTAAAATCATATTAAGGAAAACTGATATATTTTGCACATTTTTTATTAATATTTGTTACTTTCACTAATATTTGTTTCACACGACCTTTGGCTCGGTAATAAAGTGCGATGCGCTTCGCCTGAAGGTAACTATGAACTTTTATTCAATTATTACAAATAGCATAATCCAACTAACAGGTGACCTAGTCTCTACTCTAGGTAAACACAACACCCATTCAAATCTTAAATATGCACTGAAAAATCTAGAAAAACTCCAGTTTCACAAAAATTTATTTTGGCAAATATTCAGTAGGCAGAAATTCGTTAGGCAACATATGATTTGTAGAAAAATATATAAAGGATTCACATTAGTATACATTTATCCATACACACAATATCATCCTTTGGGCAGGACAGTATTCTATTAGATGATTTTGTCCTCGCGAACTTATAGAAGTACGAGTCCTTTTTGTATCGTTCATAGCAGGTCTTCGAACCGTTTTTACTTGCCCGACCTTAATATATAAGGGGCAAGTATTGTAATCGCGAAAATTTTCGATGTCGAGATTTTGACTGATGACCATGTTTCATGGTCCAGGGAATCCAAAAAACCTATTTTCGAAATGCCGGCCGTATGTGTGTGTGTCTGTGTGCGTCTCTGTGTGTGTATACACGATAACTCAAGAACGGTTCAACTTGGAGAATTCGTTCTGGTACAAAAAATTCTCCTATTAAATGGGAAGAACCCTATTGTTTTTTATGAAGATCGGTTGACTAGAAATGGGAGTTTACTCGTGTCGATTTTAAGATTTTTGCGAATATTTAGCAACAGAAAACTATTTCGAAAAAATTTATTGAACAAAAGTTACTATAAATGCAATAACTAATAACTTTTATTTGAGACGTTTTTTGATAAAACGAAAAATTTCGAAATATTTTTGTAAAATTATTTAAAATAAAGTCTCAATTTTTTCATACTTATATGTAAAGTTTCCATGGTCATGATAATTAATTCGTAACTAGTAAACCAAGCCTTGGACAAAAATTTGTATAGAACATAATTTGATGTATTTTTGAAGATTTATCTAAATAATAAAAAAAAAAAAAAAAAAAAAAATTTTTTTTTTTTTTTATAGGAGGGTAAGTCTAGCGGATGTTTCCCTTCGCCACTGGTTTGTTTTTGTTTCGGTTTTTGGTGAGGTCCAATTAAAAAAAATTATATCAGTTCGGTTCCGGTTTCCGTTCCGGCAAAAATAACGATTTTTTTCGGTTTTCGGTTCAGTTCCGAGTGATAAATTTTTAAATGCTTTTATTTGTATTAGAAATTTATTTTCTACTATAATTTAGAAGAACATTTTATTCCTTATTTTGTAATAATCATACCAAGACCGCTGCCAGGGGGGGGGTCTGGATGTTCCTCCCCCCCCCCCCCCCGAAATAATAGAAATGCGTTTTTTTTTTAATTATCAGTTTAAAAAATTACGATTTTTTTCTGCTCATCAGTTTAAAAAATAATCTTAAATAAAATGTATTTTATTTGCACTCCCATAAACATTATCTGAACCGAAATAATATGAACCGATATTTTTTTCGGTTCAGTTCCGGTTTTCGTTCCGACAAAAATAACGTTTTTTTCGGTTTTCGGTGTTCGGTTCAGTTCCGGTTCGAAGCCCTTGTTTATAGTAACTTGAAAAAATTCAACTCGGCTAGAAATGTTTTTTTGCACAATTTTGGAAAAATCGCATCAAAATTATTTATTTTGCAAAAATAAAATTTTGAACGTTAATCCACGTACTAAGGGCTTTCATTTGATACCCTACTCAGAGTTTTAAATAAATATTTTTTTTTTCGATGAGCAGATATTTGTTTATATATCTAGGGGGATATGTTTTTTAGATGTTTTAGTATTTTTCCTATGTGCGGGTCAAAGAGTTGTATAAGCATGCCAAATTTCATCTCTCTAGGTTTAGCCGTTTGGCTACAATTTTTACCGAACAGACAGACAGACAGATAGACGACAAAATGACGGTATAAGGGTTTTTTGGTCATACATACGAAACCCTAAAAAGGTAAAAAGTGTAACTAATAGAATTCTTAAACATGAAATCATTCATATCTGTAAAGATAAAATTAAAAATTCTGACAAATCTGAGTCAACAATTTTTGAGATATTGGGCAAATATTTTTGTCCTGATTGCACGTAGGAATGTTAACTACTAAATTGTTATCTAATCTTATTTTATCTGATTATTATGCACTTTCGCCAACTACCGAGTTTCTTACCAAAGATATCAAAATATCACTCAAATTAAACTAATCGATTTTCCCGAAAAAGAAATCAAGTGACATTTTTGCTTTCTGGTAAAGAGATGATAATTCTTAGTGCTTTCCTGCTTCCTTATTAATCCTTTCGCTGTTACAGTTTTGAAAAGCTATGAATTTTCCGTGAATTTTCTAGGTTATACAATCTTAATTTAAATCTGTAGAAACTACAATTCAATCTAAGATTTTCACGGCTTGTAAATTTTAATTATCCGTTTTAAATGTTTATATTTACTGGCAAAGAGACAGGCAGAAAATTATAGTTTTTTACTCAGTAGAAAAAGTTCTAATCTGATTATATGCTAACGCGATTTGGAGAAAATTGTATAATTTTAATGAAGATTAATGAAAATTATAGGCAATTACTTTCTGTTGAAAAAAAAAAAATACTAACAAAATTTGTTTTGGAATTAATTAGATTATCCTGGGCCTTTTTGACATATACGTCGTCTTTGTTTTTAGGGAGTCTATTCTGTAAGTTTTTGGACAATCGTTTCTACGGTATCCTGTTGAAAGTTCCGATTTTCTAAACCTCGTGTTGGTATTTTGTAACTCATTGATAGTGTTAGTTACAGTGACTGTATAAAGACAGTGTGGCCATACGATGGTCTCATTTTCTATTGGTCGAGCTGAAGTCCGCCATATTTCTTCCAACTTTGTTACAGATTATATATGGTTTACATGTGTTTAGCTTATGTTTCAACAGATTTAAGTGATATTTTCAAATAATATACGTATGTTTAGACGTTTAATAGTGAATATTGTTGTGTTTGTGATGAGTAATGAGTAATGTAGATAATGTAAACTGTGCACATATTTTAAATTGTCACAAATTAAAATTAAAAATAATGAAATGTTTTGTTATGTTTAGGTTTAAAATTGCTGGGAAAAAAAGGCTAAATGAACATAAAAAAACATTATACCAGTAAATCAATGGATGGCTTCACAATTATAAGAAGTATTTATTTTCATTAATTTTAATGTTATTCCATGCTGATTTCATTTTATTTTTCACCTGACCATAATTTTAGTTGAATAAATGCATAATTGATAATATATACATCAGTTTTCTTGATTAATATATCATTTTTACCATGAGTTCAAAAAGAAATTGCATAAAGGTTGGCTATGGAAAATAAAAATAATGTCAACAGAAAGCTTTAGAATTAATTTACTGTCTGAATTAATTAAATCACTCTTGTTGTCAAGTTATTTATTGTTACATAAAGCTTGTAGTATACATTATTTTATTTTTCCATATATATATATAAACATAAATACGTAAAACTATTAAAAATTTAAGAAATATTATAATATATTAGGATATATTAACATTTATTCCATATAACCCAATACAAATCTGGAATAAACATGGCGGCTACAGTTCATATGGCCACACTGTCTTTATACAGTCACTGTAGTATTAGTTAATAGTAGGTGCGTTCGGCATAACTATGCAGTGTTAACTAAGTGTTCTTGTCACGTGACCACTTTGCATACTGTGCAAGAAAGTCAAAGACGAACGCTTTGTTCAGATTGTGCAGTTATTCAAACTATTATTCTAACCTATTATTATTATTTTTTTTTTTATAAACAAATGAATTATATGTGTGTGATTACATCAAGTCTGTCTTCTGCTAATTCACTTGTACGATAATATATAAATGGCGCATGAAGGTTTGGCGATGCTTTTAAGTAGTATAAAAGAAATTTTATTTATGAGGAAGACAATTCAGAAGAATTTTCCAAACCAGAAAATATTTTGGAAAAAGTGTTTGAATATGCAGAGAGTACTGTTCCAAACATGACTACATATCAATTTAAAGTACATTTCCGCTTGTATCCAGAAAATTTTAAGTCTTTTTGAGTTATTTACATGTTCCATTATGAGGTTCATGTCTGTATATTTATTTTGCAAATTGTGCAGGCATAAACAATGATATCTTGATTGTTTTCACTGATATTGTTTTGTAGAAATAATAACTTTGTATTTTTACCGCGAAAAACACTATTGCAGAGACTGCCGTACGATCTGAACTTGTGACGATTGTGCAACACAAACTGCACTGCACAGTATATGCCGAACGAATTTCGTGCAGCACAAAGCACACAGAAACTTTATGACGAACGCTTCTTGTGTAAATTATGCAGAATGTGTAGATTATTAGTTTATGCCGAACAAAAAAATTACACTGGTCAACAAATTTAAAAATTTTTTTGCTGACAGATCTGATACTTGTTTTTAACTAATTTTGGGGTGCTGATTTCAAAAATGTTAACAGTTTCTGCCTATCACGTCAAATTTTTGTTCAATCGTATTTTGACTTCTTTCACATTTTCACGTTCTGATATATGTCTACTTTAATTTCAAATTCGTTCTTGTTGTCTAATATATTCCGTATGAACGCCTTACATGCAGGTACTTGTTATAGACCTTTTTACAACTTAGATCTTAAAATGGTAATCTTTTTACTTGGCCAACAAGATGGATTCACAAAATATCCATGTTTTTTGTGTTTGCGGGGCAGCAGAGCGAGAGATAAGCATTGGAAAAATTGGCCGGTGAGAATAGATTTAAATGTTGGAGACCCAAACATAATACACGAACCTTTGGTGGAGCGAACAAAAATCATTTTCCCCCCTCTTCATATTAAACTGGGTCTAATGAAGCAGTTTGTAAAAGCGTTGAACAAAGATGGTGACTGTTTCAAATATATATCTGAAACATTTCAAAGTCTCAGTAATGAGAAGCTAAAAGCTGGAATTTTTGACGGACCACAAATTAGAAAATTAGTGAATGATCCACATTTCACTGTACATATGGATGATATGGAGAAGAATGCATGGCAGTCTTTCGTGGCGCTCATCAAAAATTTTCTTGGGAATAAAAAAGCCGAAAACTATGTGGAGGTCGTTGAAAATTTGGTTGAAAATTATCGCCATCTGGGGTGCAACATGAGCGTGAAACTTCATTTTTAGGGTTTTGTAGGTATGACCAAAAAACCCTTATACCGTCATTTTGTCGTCTGTCTGTCTGTCTGTTCGGTAAAAATTGTAGCCAAACGGCTAAACCTAGAGAGTTGAAATTTGGCATGCTTATACAACTCTTTGACCAGCACATAGGAAAAATACTAAAACATTTAAAAAACATATCCCCCTAAAAATATAAACAAATATTTTTTTATAATTCTGAGTAGGGTATCAAATGAAAGCCCTTGGTACGTGGATTAACGATCAAATTTTTATTTTTGCAATATAAATTATTTTGAAGCAATTTTTGCCAAAATTGTGCAAAAATTTTTTTGTCCCACACCCTGTAGCCCAGATGGTTTAAACTAAAAATCTGAAAAAATTCTAAGTAATGTACATTGGTGTGAACCGGAATAGTTCAACAGGAATTTTTGATCAGATTAGGTTTTTGGAAAAAAACGCATTTTTTGTGATTTTTTGCTAATAATGTACACAAGTTATAGTTTTGTAACACGCCACACTGTAACGTTTATGCTGGTCTAGTGGTATTTGACGCTTATTTTTCACCCAGGTAACCCGATCCGAAAGGGATCGAACCCTGTGAAAAGAGACTATATTATTTTTTGTTTTTTTTTTTTAATTTTTATATTGTTTAAATTATTTTTTCAAAATTCTAGTTATATTTTGGCAAATGTTACATTTAATTTTTAAAAGCGTAAATTTAATAGCCAGTGGAAATTGTTTAAATTATAATTTAATTCTGTTTCAATGTACACGAAATCAGAGGGGCGGAACTTATAACAACCAATGGAAGCCATAGGCGCAATTTTTAAAATTCTTAATAAACCTTGCTATATGAAAAAAAATTACTGCACATATTTAGAAACCTAAATAATGGTATTAGGCGTTCGAATTGAAATTAACAAAAAAAATATTTTAATATAAAATTTGTTTTCGCATCCAAAATAATCATCATTCACTTACTAAATACCTGCAAAAGCCTGAAATGTGTGAAAATTCACACTTCACATAAATTTTTTAAACAGTCATCTTAACAAATTTCCTGTCAATCTTGGAGATGCCAGCTTTCCATCA
This sequence comes from Liopterus haemorrhoidalis, assembly GCA_963971575.1. NCBI lineage: Eukaryota > Metazoa > Arthropoda > Insecta > Coleoptera > Dytiscidae > Liopterus > Liopterus haemorrhoidalis. The sequence continues at coordinate 34,742,557 of OZ020620.1, read as the reverse complement.
GGATTTAAAAGAGATGGAGAGACGTTATCGAGGAAGGTGGGATACTCACATGATGGCTGACTACTGTTGGAGTATTAAAAGAGACTTATCGGGAATGGTGCACTCCAAAAGATCTTAAAAACGACCATTTAATCCTTAAATAATTTTGTATTTTTATTTTAACACTCCAATGCATTAAAATGGAATTAAAACTGTTCTCATTTTCTTTCTTTCACTATAAATAAAATTTTAATAATATTTTTTAATTATTTAGTTCTTATTGTTCGCCAAATTGTACCAATTACAGTATCGACGTCTAAAATTAAACGATAGAGGCATTATTTGGCCGAAAATATGTATTTGTTGTAGAGCAAATATCTGATGTGATACGCAAAAACTGATGTGATATTTGAGTTCAGTAGCACCAAATTAGTAAGAAACAAGTCCTAGATGTCAGTCAGCAAATATTGTGTTGACTAGTGTTATCAATTAACAAAAAATATTACTAATTGCAAGCTTTTTTACTTACCAGTTTTTTATTGGGCTGCACTAAAACTGTGGTACTTCCCATAGCAGTATCAGTTCTTTCCGAATCGGCACTTGTTATAGTTTCACTAGCTACACTTTCTGGTCCTAACTGTAAATTACTATTATATGAACTAGCATCACCATTATATGGTGGAGGAGGTTCCGTAAACGCCATTTTATTGCCGCCCGAAAATCGAAAACTACTTGGCAAAGTACGCGTATGTGTATCTAGAATCGAAAAATTATCTTCGTCACCAACGAAGGTATAATTGATTTGGGAAACGTTGTCATTCGTTGATATACTGTTGTAGTTTTGGATGGCTCGATTGGATGGAGGCTTCGAACGTTTCCATGTTGATGTGTGGAAGATTTTACCCTTTGCCAAAGTCTGAAACAAAGAAAAATGCATTAATATAACATGGAAAAATAGCGCGAGATAGAGAACCTGTTTTTTTAGGTCATCACTTGTTTTAGAATTCAGAAGTGAGGACCATTATTAACGAAAAAAATCAGCTGTGGCCACCACAGGACCGACCGCCATCATAAAGTACATGTATAAAATACATTCTAGCAGCAGAGTAGAAATAACTTGGCCTAATATTTTCTAACAGAGATATTATTTATCATGACCATGGAAACGTTACATATAAGTATGACAAAAATTTTCGTTTTATCAAAAAACGTCTCAAATAAAAGTTATTAGTTATTGCATTTATAGCAACTTTCGTTGAATAAATGTTTTCTAAATATTTTTCTGTTGCTAAATATTCGCAAAAATCTTAAAATCGACACGAGTAAACTCCCATTTATAGACAACCGATTTTTACCAAAAGTTGATCAACTCGTGCTATTGATGTCAAAAGCTTAAATATACAGTTTCATAAAAATCCTTTAAGCCGAATTTGCTCTGCAGATTTTACTCAAATATTTGCCCCCCCCCCAGATTTTACTCAAATATTTCCTGGCCCTTCCAGATTTTAAGAGCTAGTGCCACTGGTGGACACGCGTAGAGCAAATTCGGTTGATGGATTTTTAAGAAATTTCATATTTAAACTTCGGACATGAATATTTAAATTTTAGAAATTTTTGGTACAGATCTGTCCAACAGAGTAGACAGTTTACTAATGTCACTTTTATATGTTTTACGAATATTTTACTACAGAGAAATGTTTCGAAAAAAAATATTTAACAAAAGTTATTACATAAGTAATGATTAATGCGAACACCGTAATTTTGGAGGTTTGCCATTGCTGATAGTACTAGGCTAGAATAGTACAATATAATGAGTATTAGTATCAAAAAGATATAATATTTCATGAGTATATAAAATATTTTCAGACGTTTCGGAAACTACTCAATAATCTGTTTCTAGAAGTGATGAACACTTCTGGTGACCTCTGAAGACGGAAACAGATCATTGAGCAGTTTCCGAAACGTTCGAAAATATTGTATATAACTCATGAAGTATTATATGATATATTTTTGATACTAATACTCATTATATTGTATAGAGAAATCGGCGAAACAGTGCAGTTGCGTCACTTGAAACGTCACAAAAAAATGTGACGTCAAGTTTAGTACGTTTACATTCATCTATTTAACGAATGTAATATTTGTACGGTGTCACTTGTATCGAAATGAAATAAAAATATAAGAATAAGAACAGAATAGAAACAAATAAACTATTCTAATAGGCAAAATAGTCCTACAAAGGACTGATGTGATCCAAAAATATGATCAAAGAAAAGAAAATAAAAATAAGTTGAATATAACCTAAAAACTATGCAGAACACACAAAATCAAATAAGAAAATCTATAAGAAAATATATAACTAAACTCAGAACTGCTAACTAGACACAAACTAAATAAAAAAGGTTTTTAGAAATTACTATAAGTTAGATATTTGAACACAAGTCAGTATCAAAACACAACAGACGTATTATTAAATGACAAATGTAAACATCGTTTTATTCAGGAATACCAATACAAATGTATAATCTATATTAAATAAACACTTTTAAAATTTGTAAATCTTCAAAGTGAATATCGAACGCAAACTAAATATGACTTCAAAAGATATGTTTTAGTAAAATAAAAGAGTAAAGAGCAATATTAGTCTCACATAAAAAAAATAACATAATTAGCAATATAATTCACATGCAAAAAAAAAAAATCTATTTAGTTATTTTTTCGCCACTAAGTTTTTCATTGAAGTTATGACGCAAAATGACGAACTGCGCTGTTTCAGCGACTGAGCTATACTATTTTAGCCTAGTACTATCAGTAATGGCAAACGACCAAAATAACGGTGTCCGCATTAATATTGGACCATTGCAAAATAATTTGCAATTTGATATTAAGTAATGATTAATCTCTGAGATGTCTTTTTTAAGTTCTAAAAGTCCTAAAAGTTCTAAAATACTATATTAACCTCAATATTACAATATTTGTCCGATTATTTTCAATATACCTGTGTATGTAATTATAAGAATTACCTGTTGTCATACAATAAAAAAAAATGACGTAAACCATCCTGTCCTCGATCACGTGGTATTTAATTACCAATTAACAGGGACGGCCTCAGTATATTTAAATTACAGCTAGCAATTGAAAAGCTGATCTTAAATAGTTAATCTGAACATCTTTACGAACGAACGAGTTTAAATACCGCTATAATATTACAGTTCTGGCCAGATGTGCGTGGTATAAGATAGGGTCTTAGGCAATTACACTACCGTAACATTGTTTTGTTCAGAATAGGCCTATAAGAGCAATTTTCAAAATTGTCTACATGTATTTCCAGAAGCGAAAAAGTTATGGATAGCGTCTCTACCAATCATATTTTGTATGACCTTTTCTCACATACCAACGAGTGTTTCAGCAACGTTTCTATAGTTTTTACATATATTTTTGTTAGATTTTGATCAAGGTTGGGAAATGCTGCTCTACATTTCCCAACCTTTTTTCATGGCGGACCGGTAAGCGACCTAGAAAAAATTCGCGGACCGGCAAGTTTAGAAAGTAATGTGTATCGCAAAAGTTTTATATTTTTTATTGCACTGATTACATATACAAATACAACAACAAATAAAAAATCACATGTAATTAATGAAAAAAGATCTCAAAATTAAGTGGGTTATAACTTGTTAGGTGAATAGTTGCATAGTAAAAAAAAAATCTCGAGGACCGGCAAAAAAATCGCTCGGACCGGTGCCGGTCCACGGACGGTTGGGAAACACTGAACTAGAGAACATGAGTAAAATTTGTCTATCTATACTAATAGCCAAAGAAGTGGCCGAGCTCGTTAAATCGCGCATTTCTGACTGGTTAAAAAAGTCTGAATTGTGAGGTTGCTGCTTCAAATCCCCGCTGATGATATTCGGGCGACAATAATATTTTCACACTCATTCACTCCTTATCCAGGTGTAGGAGCTCGCTCCCTGTCTTCAGCAATTAGCCTCGTCGCAGAAATAGGCTGATGTAAAATAAATAAAATAAAAAATATATATCTATACTAATATATAAATAAGTCAAAAAAATACGTTTTTAAAGGACTCTTTTGTCTAGTAATTGTACGTGAGCCTCCCCAAGGAAAAAATTGGCTTCTGAGCCACATTAAAAAAATATTTTGGCGCCTCCCAAATTTTTGGGTGCGCGCCTGTTTCATAGCATCGTTTATGGTAAAATAGGCCCGTTTTTATGACGATTCAGAGTCCCTGAATTTTTTCAAATAATTAAATTTATGCGAAAACTTTATAATTACATGGAATTAAATTTCTAAAATATAAATACTAATAAGTTTGTACCTAATTATCCTACGAATGTCTGTTTTGTACCAAAGGATTCAGAAAACTTTTCCGCAGGCTGCAACCTCCTTTTTATGCTTCAAAATTTTATAATTTTTATAACTAAAAACAGTCAGGCGCTTTCTACTCAAACATTGTCTCAGTGGCGGCGCTAGCGGGGGGTCCGGGGGGCCCGGGACCCCCAAATCTTGCTCTGGCTTCCAGTTGCCCCACCCAGAATTAGTTGGAGAGAAATATATTTTAGAAGTGAGGATCTTTTTTTTTAGGCCTTCACTTATATTTTCATTTGAAAACGACAACAAAATATTTACGCCCCCCCCCCCAATTTTACTCAAATTTTTACCCCCCCCCCAGATTTTAAGAGCCAGCGCCGCCACTGCATTGTTTACAGAAGGTCTACAGCGCAGCTAAAATATATAAGTGTCCCGTTTAAAAAAAAATATTTTTTTCTAAATAACTCTTTTATTTAATCAATGGTTTTTCTAATTTAATATTCGTAGTTTTATTTATGGCCTTTGCTGCTTTCGCAATTAGCCGAGACACTTATTATTTTCGAAAATTCCATACCTGAACGGGATTCGAACCCGAGACCTTAGCAACGCAGAGCACTTGTGTTACCACTACGCTACGCCGGCATATTCGTAGTTTTAGAATGGAATACTCGGTAATTTCTAATTTAACCTCCTTCGTATCTCTTCTAATTAAGAAGTTAGCAATGCTGAAACAATTCTCAAAAACATCCTGTATACGCGTATGTCTTTGATTGCTTGGTGGCGTCATGCGCAGTATCTTGCTGTATACATAGCCCCATTAAAAAAAATGTGTCTTAAGTTCGTTCGTACGCCTTTGTTTATTTGAATTTTATGAGGCAGTTAGATTTATTTATTTAGACATAAAGATAAGAGATGCAGAAATTTACTTAGTTGATAAGAATGTTGATTCTTTACTTTTGTCTTACTTCTTAATACGTGATAAAATTTCATTTAAAACTGAGATAAAACTATTTTCAAAACATAAAATTATTTAGTTAATTTCTTTCATCTATTTCATTATCTCTTCTTATTCTTTAATTCACACGTTCTAATATTAAACAATAAAGAGAACGATTAAAAAAGGAAAATTAAGAGTAATTAGAAAATTCTCATACTTTCTTCGGTTGTCACTTGCAGCACACAATAGACATTACTAAATATGATTACTCGAAAATGAATACAATTATAACAATGTTATATCAACTGTCATGTGAGGTAATAAACTTGGATAACATCAACTGCTAATAAAGTTATTTGGTAAATATATTATTTCAAAATGGGAGATAAAAAAAAGTAAAATGTATGAATACGGAGGCTTTCAACAGAAGAAGTAAGGAGGAAAAAGAGAGAGTGGACATGGAATGCAGGAGATAATAGAAAGAATGAAGGACATACAACAACAAGAATTAAGCGAGAGAATAAACGAATCAAGGTACAATCATAAGTACAAAAAAAATTGGAACATGCAAAGATGGTTGAACATATACTGGAAGAATGTGAAGAAATGAGAAGCAAAAGGAGGAACAAGAGAAGATATTTTAAACGGAAATGGCTGCGGATACACATGGATGAAAGAGGTAATGGAGAGGAGAAAAGAAATCAAAGAAAAAGAAAATAATAGGAAATAAAGCAAAATAGATTTCAAGCCGACAGGTAGAAATTAAATTTCTCCACGACCACTATAGAATTTATCAATTCTAAAACTAATTTTGACTACAGAAAGTTAATATTCTAACACAAGAGTTGGAATGTTATTCTAAAGCACTTATCCTCTTATGCATTTTTCGTGAATTTCATTCCATTACTTGTTATGGAATAACTATTCCATGCTTGTTGTCATTTGTTTTTGAAGGGTTACATTAAAATATATGCAATATAACTTCCTAAAAAGTACTAAAACAGTGGCCGATGTACGGCAAATTAAATTAAAATTAAACAAATAATAAATAAAAAAATAAGTTTAATTAATTGATTAATTTGTTATGTAATATAAATTATTTGTTAAGAAAAAATGTTTGTTAAAATAAATATTTGTTAATTTTTTTTTGTCCTTCATGTGGTCGTGGAGAAAGTAGGGTCTGTAACTCGGTTGGAAGAGAAAATTCGATGCTCGTGGTTCCTCACGCTCGCCTGCGGCTCGCGCTCTGAATGTTCCACTCGCATCGAATTTTCTCATTCCAACCTTGTTACAGAATATACTATTATATTTTAGTTAAGAATTATAATGTAAGGAATAAATAGATATACAATAAAATGTAATAGTTATTAGTGGTAAGCCTCTTAGTGATAACCCAGCTGTGACAGGCACTAATAACCGTAGATGCTGTAAGTAAGAAAATAAAGGACTCTCCTAGTTTCAAATAAAATAAATAGACGGCAGTATAGGCAACCATTTTCACACAAAAGTATGTCTTGAAATCTAAATTATGGTGAAATAAAAATATACTATTTGCATTTGTGTAAGGACACAAGATTTGGTTATTTTGGTTACTTTTTTAGTGTATTAAGTAAATATATATATATATATATATATGATACATATATCATGATTAACCGTTCCTGTCCGTTCCACACATTTTAATGTGGAAATACATTATTTTACACATCTGACAATAATATTGGACTGAGGATGATTGGATTACCAATCGAAACGTCTCGATAAATATTGTTTTAATAAATTTATGACGAGTATGACATAAGAATTTTATTTAATACCCATATTAATTTCGTCAAGAACTTTCTTTCGAGTATATATATATATATATATATTATAGTGTTTTTTCTTTTTTTTTATTTATTAAATTTATTGAACTTTCAGCTATAATTTAAACGGAGCTAGATTATGAAATTTAATAACTTTTAAATATTGAATGAAGCTTTTGATAATTTTGTATAGTAAAAGCCCACTTCAGTCGTTCAAAAGTGAGCTCGTGACAACAAAAATTCCATTTATTTTCACTTAAACATTTTGAATAGACATTACTAACTTTAAACATCATTAAAAAAATCAGCTGTGGCCACCACAGGACCGAACAGAGATATTATTGGCCTGACAGAGATATTATCTATCATGACCATGGAAACGTTACATGTAAGTATGAAAAATCTGAGAATTGGAAAAAATTTCGAAAAATTTTGCAGAAATTATTCGAAATTTTTCGTTTTATCAAAAACGTCTCAAATAAAAGTTATTAGTTATTGCTTTTATAGCAACTTTTGTTCAATAATTTTTTTCGAAATATTTTTCTGTTGTGAAATATTTACAAAAATCTTAAAATCGACAAGAGTAAACTCCCATTTTTAGTCAACCGATTTTTACCAAAAGTTGATCAACTTGTGCCATTGATGGCAGAAGCTTAAATATGAAGTTTCACAAAAATCCTTTCAGCCAAATTTGCTCTGCACGTGTACACAGACGGACAGACGGACAGACAGACAGACAGACAGACAGACAGACAGACAGACAGACAGACAGACGGACGGACAGACAGACCGACAGACATCATGCTAAAAATAGTCAAAACGTTATTTAGGGACCTCAATTCGTGGAGATCCATCGAAATCTCGAAATGTCAAAATCGGTATGATCACAATACCTCCCTTATATATGTTGACGGTCGGTAAAAATCAGTTACACTGTAAAGTGGACTTCAGAATATTTGGTTGTGATCAGTATGTTAAAGGTATCACGACATACATCAAATAATGTGACATGTTAATAATGTGAGTTTTAAAATTATTATTATAATAAAAAAGTGCAAACTATTAAAATCAAAATTTCACACTCAGAATTTTTTCTTATGGTAGCAGCTCAATTTCTTATTTTCTATTCTATTCTACTTTTCGGTTCTATTTTTCTTGGAGAGAGGCTTTGAAGTTTTGTTAATCTACATTTTTTGTTAATAAATATGAATGTGTCCCTTCAAAATGTGTATTTTGAGTGTTGGAGGGGGCTTTTCGAAATAACCAATTCAATTAGATCTTCGCTTAGCTGCAGAGCCGCAATAAGGGGGGGCGGAGGGGGCGACGGCCCCCAGCGCACTAAGGAAAAGGGCGCTGACGGGCTTGCTAAGGGGCGCCATTGCGAAGATGAGGACTTTTTTTTTTGCTCGTCACTTGGATTTTGGGAGGTGAGACCTTTTTTTTTTGCTCATCACTTAAATTTTGAGAGGTAAAAACCTTGTTTTGATTTACTAAGGGCGCCAAAACACGGCTCTGCCCCTAGCGCAAGTTTTCCTTACTGTGGCTCTGCTTAGCTGATCCTTCTACCTTAGTAGTTTTTCCATTACTCGAAGGATATTCAATTTTCACGTATCAACCTTCCTCCAATATTCAAATAAATATATTTGTACACTATTTTAATGTTCCAATAAATTTATTAGCCATGTAGATACAACTACGATGATTTACCTACATATTTAATTTTTATTTTACGATATTTAATGTAATGTAACATGTTTATAGATTTATTATATGAAATCAACTATTTTAGTTCGTTCTTAAGAATTTAAATTTAGTATTTATTGGATTTTTCATGCGTAGATAGAAACACTACGGGAGTAATATATTTATTTATTGTGAGTTATAAATACTTATTTTACCTTTAATTGTGTAGTAAATTCCTGAATCCACTTTCACTCTTCACTCATGATTAGTCAAACACACACTAGTGGAAGCTATGAGGTACATCTACTAACACCTGAATATGCAAAACTATGATTCAGCATTGCTAATCATTCAGCATGGCTTATCAGAAAAAACAGCGGCGGGTTCCGTTGACAGAAGTCGCAACCAACACAGCCTCGCGGCAAGACTTCGCGAAGTAAAACAAACTTGATTAAGAGGCATACAAAGTGGCATAGAAGATACAGACGATGTATAGGTAAAATCCTATTATAACGAAATTCTTGGGACCATAAAAAATATTTCGTAGTATAAAGCAATATAGAAGAAAAATACAGTATTAAAAAATTTGATGTAAAGTGTGAATTTTCATAAATTTTAGGATTCTGTAAGTATTTAATAATCTAAGAATATGGTGATGCAGATATTTTAGTCGTGGTTAAAGCACAATGGTTTCGGGTTAATCAGAATACGCGTTTTTTTGGGACAATTTTCTCATTCTAATCATTCTACTCATTCGATGATTTGAGGTAGAACGACTGGAATGCAAAGTGTGGTGGGGATGAAAAGTAATATTTGAATGCAGTTGTTTTCATTTGGTTTTTAAATGTATTATAGTGCGTTCAAAGGTAAGTTTGTAGTACAGGGCATATGGAGTAGTTCTTTTTCATACTCTCTAATGGGTTTACACAATGACGCTATCCTTTTCTTGCTTGTCGACGTTGCCAGCTCTAAAACGCGCTGATCTGTGAAGACGCAGCATTCTACAAATGGCCATTTGTTTTTGTTGAGTGATATTTTGAGTTTTATAAGAGCTGATTTTTGTAAATCATACGAGTTTTTCATATTATTATAATTGACACATTTGACACTTTTACAACATTTGGCAACACCGCTCCCATTTGCCATAAGAGCTATACTGCAAACTCACCTTTGAACGCACTATAGAATTAAATCTTGGTATTACTACTTCAAAATAATTTTCACTTTTAAGTATTTTCTCATTTTGCGTCCAAAAATAAATATATACCTATACGATTTTAATATAGTATTGTTAAATCTAAACTTAAAATGTATGTACAATTATTCAATTATTTGTCCTAAAACGTTCTAAGAATATTTGCTTCAAAAATAAAGTTTTACTATTCTGCATTTATTATTTAGATTATCCATTTAGGTGAAATATGTTCGTTATTTGTTCTACCTACAACCATATGATTTAACCTCCATGCAAAATGTCAACCCATATTTACTTCACGATCAAAATTGTCGTTTTCTTGTGCATTCTAGTACTTCTAACCAGCCATTAACAAAACGCACCCATTATATCAAAATTCAGTAACCGCGGTTCCTTAAATAACATCCTTATAGCAATTTTGTATTTTTGGAATAAAAAATCGCATTCTTGGTTGAACTATGGTATTTACTTTCTGGTACATAATAATAATCTGACCAAAAATTACTATTTGCTATTCCGGTTCACTATTTTTTTTTTTTCACATTTTTATCTTTGCGTGGTCTGTTCTTCCATTTATCAACGTATATTTTTTAGATCTTTATTGCCATTTTACCCTCTGTCATCCTCTCTGTCTTATCTACATATTTTTCATGTGTGATACTCGTATAGTGAGTGAACATAATGATCTAATGATGAGTAAACTAAATAACTTAATGATTATTACTATGGATTTATCCAATGACGTCGAATGACGCCATCAACTACATATTTGATTGCTAATATTTCTGGTAAAAAAATAATCAAAACGAAATAAAAGAATTATCGTCAAGGTTATCAGATACTATATATTGGGAAAATATAAACATTTCTGTATATTAAAAATTATTTGATATCGATAAGAATCTATATTAGTTTCTGATCATCGTGCCTGGTACAGGGAAAATTAAAAATAGGAAAATCTCGTGCTACCCTGAGATATCTTTCAATGTTAAGGTCTTTCTATCTATTAACAAACTTACAATTTTATTTTAATAACATTATTTTGTAATATACAGTCCCTAGCTATATTATTATACGCATCTTCTTGTCTCAAATGAATACAGGTTGGGAGGAAAAAATCTACTAATTTTATTTTGAAACGCCTAAAAGGGGGTCATGTTTGTACTACCTTCTGCATTTATGAATGATTCCTGATATCATTTTTTTTTTTTTTATTTAAAATTTATTTTGAGGAGTATCAACTACATGGTCATTACACCCCGTAACAGTTACAAATATTACATTAAATTAGTTCATTATACTTAGGTGTAAGCAAGAAATTTGAATTACATAAAAATTACATATTGCATATTACATTACAGTGAAGATTTTTACAATAGTCGTTCGTTACAATTTTGCCTATATTTTATTTGTTAGGTTAATGTCTTCTAGATATTTTAAGATTTTGGCTGTAGCTTCCATACTGTTAGATAGGGCCTCTTCCAAGGAGTTTGGAATGCTGTTTTGGGCTCTTTCTCTAGCGTACTTCACACATTCAATGAGAATATGTTTAACAGTTATTGGGCTGTTACATGTTTGGCATATTTCCTGTTCTTTTTTCTGCATGAGGTGTTTATGGGTAATGAGAGTGTGGCCGATTCGCAGTCTAGGCATTATAACTTGCTCTTTTCTGTCTTCTGGAGTATACCAGTGGCTGATGGATGGTTTTATTCTTCTTAATTTGTTGTTATTTAGGGTATTCCAGAAGGAGTTGAAATTTTCGCTGGTTTTCTTTTTTACATAGCTTCTAAAATCATATGGCATAATTGTTGTATCGATGACGTTGCTTGAGGTTGCGTTTTTTGCTGCCTGGTCTACTTTTTCATTACCCATAATTCCCACATGTGATGGGATCCATAACAGATATAAATTTTGTCAACTGTGTTTTTATGGTTATCAGTTTCTTTGCTTCTTGATTGTAATTGTTTAAAATAATATGGGTAGCCTGAGAGTCATAAAACCAGTTCTATTTTATCATAGACGATTCCATAGACACGCTGGTGTATATTTTTAAATGTCTGTTTTAGTTATGGCCCAGGGTTAAATATTTTATGAATTTTTAGATGTACTTGAAGTGCAGAAGACAGCTCGTTAATTTAAAAAGAATATCATTTATTTTTATAATTGTTTCTGTGTTTTTTAACTTATTTATATTAAACATATAAGATTCTTCTAATAAAATTTAATTAATTTAAATAAGTTGTTTTGCATAATTCCTCCAATGGTATCTGCAATCCTTTCCATTGATCCCGCAGGGACGATGTTATCTTACAGTCAATATTCTTGAAGGAATTCGATATATTTCCGGAATTATTAATAATATTTTGTAAGACTTTTGGCGGGTCGTTATATAAATTTATCAGACCGAATAAAGTGTCAAGATCAGCTAAACTTATGGTATATAAGTCAGTTATTAGGCCAACAGTTCTGTATGGAAGTGAGTCGTAGACTTTAAACAACGAAACTCAAAAGCGATTGGGAGTAGGAAAGGAACGTTTTAAGAAAAATCTATGGTGGAAAGAAAATGGGAGATCTGTTTTTTTCGCAGAACAAATAAAGAAGTTATGGAACTATACGTTCCGTAAAAAATTGATGTGAAGTATGAATATTCACACATTTCAGGGTTTCGCAGGTATATAATAAGTGAAGGCGGCATGCTGAGTGTGTAGAACAAATTTTACTTTGTATTAATCACGGCAAAATGAACGATATTTTTAAAATAATTTATCGTCTGTTCATCATATAATAAGACTGGTTATTAAATTTACTAAGATTTCTTCAGACTAAGGATGCTCCTTTTCGACAAACTCGTGGCCCCCATATTGTACTATGGAGCTGAGATATGGGGATGGAAAGAGCAAGAAGAGATAGAGAAAATCCAGAACAAATATCTACGATGGACACTTTCAATTGACAAAAGAACAGCGCTCTACATAATACACGAGGAAACGAAGAGGCATAAACTATGCGTTGAAACGGGCAGAAGAGCAATAATCTGCGAGGAGAAAATATGTTGATCTAATTGGAAAGAACTGGTTTTTGCATGCTGGGAGCAGATAAGAAGAAAAGAAGAAAATAAACTAGAGAAGAATGACTGGGAACAAGAACGCTCAAAGTACTACGAAAGAAAAGGCTATTCAACAACAGAAGTAGAGAACCGAAGACGAATGGGAGATAGCTTAAAAGAAGAAATGGTGAGAAGGGAAAAGGACATGGAACTGCAACAACGAAGAGAGAAGATACAGATATCAAAGTACAACCCCAGATACAGGTTTTTAGAAACAATAGACATGCCTCTGCATCTAAGAAAACAGTCCAAAAACCAAAAAATAATAACCAGATTCAGAGTAGGAAACGAAGAAAGAAGGAACGAATACTGGAGAGAAAAAGAAGAAAAGAAGTGCAGAATATGTGAGAGGAATGAAGAGACAATAGAACATCTAACACGTGACTGCACGGAAGAAGTGAGAAACCCGAAATCAGCAATACAAATACTTAATGACGAAAACCCGGATGAAACCTGGATGAAGAAGATATTAAATAAAAGACTACAAATGATATAAAATTTAAAAATGTGATAATTTCTAAAGTGACTATACACATGATAATTGAACACTGTTTGCTACTAAGTTGTAAATATAAATGTAGGAAAATTTTAACACCGCAAGGTGAAAAATAAATCTTTACTTACTACTATTAAATTTACACTCTCAAAAATTAAATGCAACATTTGTCAAAATATAACTAGAATTTTGACAAAATAATTTCAACATAATAAAAATGCAAAAAAAAACAGAAAAAATGAAATTCACTCCGTACTCGAAACCCTTCGTTTCCAGCGAATTTTAGCTAACGACACCAATGCTCTAACCACTACGCTATCGCACGCCTTGCATGTGGGTGTCTTACATTGGTATAACTTTTGTACTTTGTGAACCAAAAAGGTTCACACCAATATACATTACTTAGAATTTTTTTTAGATTTTTAGTTTAAACCATCTGGGCTACAGGGTGTGGGACAATTTTTTTTTTGCACAATTTTGGCAAAAATCGCATCAAAATAATTTATTTTGCAAAAATAATAATTTGATCGTTATCCACGTACTAAGGGCTTTCATTTGATATGCTACTCAGAATTTAAAAAAAAAAATTGTTTTCGATGAGCACATTTTTGTTTATATTTTTAGGGGGATATGTTTTTTAGATGTTTTAGTATTTTTCCTATGTGCGGGTCAAACATTTGTATAAGCATGCCAAATTTCAACTCTCTAGGTTTAGCCGTTTGGCTACAATTTTTACCGAACAGACAGACAGACAGACAGACAGACGACAAAATGACGGTATAAGGGTTTTTTGGTCATACCTACAAAACCCTAAAAATGTGAATGAAAACATCAGTATGTACTTTTCTTTAGTGACTTTATTGGTTGTTATGGTTAGTTTTATACTAATCAAATATAAGTGAAGTGATTACTACTTTGAGAATTGGACTTACGTTAATGATGATGGTTTCTTCCGGGACTTCTGTTGTACAAAATCTTCTATTATGTCCTCAAAGTCTAATTTTTGAAGGATATCACTTTCTATGCACATGATTGACAAATTAGTAAGTCGTTCTTGTAACATAGTCGTTCGTAATTCATTTTTTAATCTTTTTAGCCGTGAAAAAGAGCGCTCTCCACTACAATTGGTGACCATAAATCTCATCTGGTTTTCGATTTACATTTAAATTTAGAAACTTTAACGGCAATTCTTATTAAAATTGCACTAAAAAATGAGCTACTCTTTTTTCCGTATAAACGACGACCTCAGCATTTTGAGGCCCTCATCAAGACCTAGACTCGTGCCCCATGTGCCCTTATGGAAAAGATGGAACTGTTTACACTGTTGTGAATTAACGCACCCACCTTCTATCGATTATAATATTAATAAAATGTATTATAATGCTGAAGCAATGAAATTTAATTAAGATGCTTTTAACAATATGGGCAGTGACTGTATTTTATTGAATCTAAATTTTGATGTAAAAACGCTGCACCCATGTTGAGATTCTACCTTGGTTATTGTATGGTCACATTAAGCTATTAGTTCTACAAGTAGGCTAGCTGTAGGTAGCCACATCATAGCTAGGTCATCAGCAGGTGAAGGTTATATATTCACTAGGTTGTGTGATAAATTCGTTTTCATTCAAGGCTACCGTGTGTTTTAGTTGATAAGTGTTGATAAAATAGTCATGTTTTTGCGTTTAAATTTTTATTATTTAAAAACAAAATACAAAAAGGAAAATTCTGAAAATTATACACTTTAAAAATATAAGGAATTTTTTTACGTGTACATAATTAGTTGAACAGAACAAAAAAGATTTGTATTATTAACAATTTTTGTTATATACCAAGACGTATATAACAAGAAGACACAAAATTTGACCAAAAACTCTTCATAAACTGTTTACATGCGTTGACAGATCGGTACGTAGGGCGCTAGGAAAGTTTTGAGATACGGGTTTACTTTTTAGGGTTTTGTAGGTATGACCAAAAAACCTTTATACCGTCATCTTGTCGTCTGTCTGTCTGTTCGGTAAAAATTATAGCCAAACGGCTAAACCTAGAGAGTTGAAATTTGGCATGCTTATACAACTCTTTGACCCGCACATAGGAAAAATACTAAAACATCTAAAAAACATATCCCTCTAAAAATATAAACAAATATGTGCTCATCGTAAAAAAAATATATTTTTTAAATTCTGAGTAGGGTATCAATGAAAGCCCTTAGTGCGTGGATTAACGATCAAAATTTTATTTTTGCAAAATAAATTATTTTTATGCGATTTTTGCCAAAATTGTGCAAAAAAATTTTTGTCCCACACTCTGTAGCCCAGATGGTTTAAACTAAAAATCTGAAAAAATTCTAAGTAATGTACATTGGTGTGAACCGGAATAGTACAACAGGAATTTTTGATCAGAATATGTTTTCGGAAAAAAACGCATTTTTTGTGTTTTTAACTAAAATATTTAATACGTTGTGTAACATACCAGATCACTAGCTCTCGTGGCGTGGTTGGATTTGTCGTACGCTTAATAATATAACTTAACTTGCAAACTAGGGTTCGAATCCTGTTGATTTTATTTTTTGTGTTTTTTTTTTGCATTTTTATTTTGTTTAAATTATTTTGTTAAAATTCTAGTTATATTTGGTAAATGTTGCATTTAATTTTTAAAAGCGTAAATTTAATAACCAGTGGAAAGTGTTGAAATTATAATTTAATTCTATGTTTGACGAAATCAAAGGGCGGGACTTATGATGTAAGCAACCAATGGAAGCCATAGGTGCAATTTTCAAAATCTTAATGAACTTTGCTATATAAAAAAAATACTGCATATATTTAGAAACTAAAATAATGGTATTAGGCATTCGAATTAAAATTCATAAAAAAATATTTTGACATAAAATTTGTTTTGGCATCCCAAATAATCATCGTTCAGTTACTAAATACCTGCAAAACCCAGAAATGTGTGAAAATTCACACTTCACATCAATTTTTTTATGATCAATACACTTCGTCCTACGTATAAACTACGTTAAAAATGTCTTCCCAGCTTTCAGTTGGTACTTCCGCACAGATTTGGTCCCAGGCTACTAGAAGCTCATCATCCGAAGTTTATCCTCGATGAAAGGGAAGAGTTCAAAATCACAAGGAGCAAGAACAATCCAGAATTGTTCAAAAACTCCTTAGTTAGTTGAGCTCAATACGCGGGTTCATTAATTTAGATGTGTTCGGCATAACTGTACAGTGTTAACTCTGTGTCGTGTAAGTTTTTTGTCACGTGACCACTATGCACACTGTGCAAGAAAGTCAAAGACGAACGCTTTGTTCAGATTAGGCAACTTTTTTTTGTAAAGAAATAAATTATGTGTGTTTCATTACATAAAGTCTGTCTCCGATATGTCTCATGAAGTTTTGTACGATAATATAAAAATTGATGTGAAGTGTGAATTTTCACACATT
The DNA here is from genome assembly GCA_963971575.1 of Liopterus haemorrhoidalis. Lineage (NCBI taxonomy): Eukaryota > Metazoa > Arthropoda > Insecta > Coleoptera > Dytiscidae > Liopterus > Liopterus haemorrhoidalis. The sequence continues at coordinate 34,725,586 of OZ020620.1, read as the reverse complement.
TCAGGGTTTTGCAGGTATTTAGTAACTGAATGATGATTATTTGGGATGCCAAAACAAATTTTATGTCAAAATATTTTTTTATGAATTTTAATTCGAATGCCTAATACAATTATTTAAGTTTCTAAATATGTGCAGTATTTTTTTTACATAGCAAGGTTCATTAAGATTTTGAAAATTGCGCCTATGGCTTCTATTGGTTGCTTAAATCATTAGCCCCGCCCTCTGATTTCGTATACATTCAAACATAGAATTGTATTATAATTTCAACACTTCCCACTGGTTATTAAATTTACGCTTTTAAAAATTAAATGCAACATTTACCAAAATATAATTAGAATTTTGACAAAATAATTTAAACAATGTACATTACATTAGAATTTTTTCAGATTTTTAGTTTAAACCATCTGGGCTACAGGGAGTGGGACAAATTTTTTTTTGCACAATGTTGGCAAAAATCGCGTCAAAATAATTTATTTTGCAAAAATTTTGCTTTCATTTGACACCCTACTCAGAATTAAAAAAAAAAAAAAATTTTTTTTCGATGAGCACATATCTGTTTATATTTTTAGGGGGATATGTTTTTTATATGTTTTAGTATTTTTCCTATGTGCGGGTCAAAAAGTTGCACAAGCATGCCAAATTTTATCTCTCTAGGTTTAGCCGTTTGGCTACAATTTTTACCGAACAGACAGACAGACAGACAGACAGACAGACGACAAAATGACGGTATAAGGGTTTTTTGGTGATACCTACAAAACCCTAAAAATGACGCATGGAGATTTTGGGATGCTTTTAAGTAATATAAAAGAAATTTTATTTGATGAGGAAAACAATTCAGAAGAATTTTCCAAACAGAAAATATTTTAGAAAAAGTGTTTGGATATGCAGAGAGTACTGTTCCAAACATGACTACAAATCAATTTAAAGTACATTTCCGCTTATATCCAGAAAATTTTGAGTATTTTTGAGTGTATTTACATGTTCCATCATGAGGTTCATGTCTACACTATTTATTTTGCAAATGCTGCAGGCATAAACAATGATATCTTGATTGTTTTCACTCATATTGTTTTGTAAAAATAATAACTTGTATTTTTACCGCGAAAAACATCATTGCACAGATTGCCGCACGATATGAACTTGTAAATACTGTGCATCACAAACTGCACTGCACGATTTTTGCCGAACGATCTTCGTGCAGCAGAGAGCACACAAAAACTTATGCTTGGTTTATATACGGAACAAGAATAAGGAATAGGAAATAAGAATAGTACACAAGATGTTAAAACATGGCTGCGCCGTATATCGGTTTATGTAGGAATGAAATTTAACTTAAACATAAGAATAGTTGGTAACATTCAACTTCTATTCTTATTTCAAGAATAAGACACGATAAGCCTGCGCACAGCAATCAAAATGTCTGCCGTAATAAAGTTTGTTCAACAGATGTTTTTCAGTTGTGATCAGAGGGTTGTAAACAACAATAAAATGTTTTATTTATTCTTCGTGTAAGTTTTAAGAACCTCTCAAATGACAAACGTTAAACACAGGCCAACGCAAGTACGCAGGCGCAGCGACGAAATGTTATGTCCTATATAAACGGTTTAATATTTTTTATTCTTGTGTACTATTCTTATTTCCTATTCCTTATTCTTGTTCCGTATACAAACCAACCATTAATGCCGACGTTTCTTGTGTAAATTATGAAAAATCTGTAGATTATTAGCTTTTGCTGAACGCACTTTTTAATACAGATTTATAATAAAAACAACAAGAAGACCTAAATTTGACCAAAAACTGTTTACATACGTTGACAGATAACTATCCTTTTTCGTGTCAAAAATTCAGAAGTCGATAGTGGCGCTGTTTAAGTAATTTTACTCACGAATTATCCACAAAAATCTCAAATTTTCCCACTGCTATCGGTGACTATTTCCTGATTTCTTATGTAGCAACATTAGGTATTTCACGTGTGAATCTGTTTTGTTCACAAGAATTTCAATCGGTCCCAAAAATTCAGTTTCGTCATTCATTTAGAATGTTAGTCGATGCTAGTCAGGTAAGGCGACTTTGCAAGGTCGCAAGTTGGTTGTAATTTTTTTATTACTTCGTAGAAATTCTCTTTAATGAAATATTGTTAGCTCTTACATGGTAAACAATTAGTCAGACTTACTTCACGTGATTGGTATTTTCTATTTGGGAATTTTATTTTCGCAGAAATACATCTCCAAAATTATAATCATGTTTTTGAATTTATCATTTCAAATAGGAATGAATCAGTTTGGTAGAGATCAATAAATTGCTGTGAAGAGGGAATTTTGACACATTTCAGGATTTCGTAGGTAGGTACGATTTATACCCTTTCGCCTGCGGTCAAACCATTTCTTGAAATAATTTTTCCACTCTGATGTTGGTATCTCAAAACATGATTTTCGACAGCTTCAACAGCTTCTTGAGGTGATCGCTGTCCACGCATTTTTTGTTTGCCATTGGGGAACAAAAAAAGTCGTTAGAGGATAAATCAGGTGATTACGGGCAATGAGACATTAATTCGATGTTTTCTCCTGCAAATAATCAATTGTTTCACGTGCTCTGTGGGAGCTTGCTTTGTCATGATGAAGAATGATACGACGTTTTGCTTGTTTTTTCTGATTTTATTGATGACTTCTGGCAAACAAATTGTTGTATACCATTCAGCATTAACTCTTCTCCGATCCTCTAAAGGAATGGAGGCGACATGTCCAGTATAACCGAAAAAATAAGAAACAAGGAAGTGCTTCGTGAACGAACAACTTTTGTGGGTTTCGGTTCGTCTTGGAAGACCCAAACAGTGGATTGTTGTTTAGTTTCCGGTTCATATGAATAAATCCAAGTTTCGTCACCAGTAACGATGTTGTATACGGATTTTACAGTATCTAGGTTGATTTTTTTTAGCATTCCCTTACACCAATCAACACTTTTTTTGAGCTTCGGTCAAATTATACGGAATCCATCGGGAACAGATTTTTTTCACAGCTAAATGTTCATGCAAAATCGAATGTATTGCAGTCTGCGATATGCCAAAGGATGCCTCTATCTCAAGGTAAGTCACATGCCAATTTTCTTCAATCATTTTGCGCACAGCATCGATGTTTTTTGAATCATAACCGATTTCGATCAACCCTCACGAGATTCATCACTGACGGACGCACGACCACGACGAAATTCTGCAAGCCAATTTTAAACAGTATTTTCTGATGGTGCTTCATTACCAAAAGTTGAACGAAGCGAATCTATGCATTGTTGTTGAGATAGGTCTTTACTAAAATCGTGAAAAATCATCCAACGAAAACCTTCACGAGTAATATCCATTTTTTCACAAACTTGTTTTTTTAAACGCTCACTGTCAGCAAACTACTTGGTCAATATATAATCTGCCACTGATTTCACAATAGTAAATGTCAAATTTTACGAATATAGTAATGACGCCTTTCAATATTGCCATCTAGTGGTCGTTTGTAAAAACATAAAAGGTACCCCTTGTGTCTATTTTGTTAGACAGTAGCCTGTTGGTTTCTTTTATTATCACTTGGCTTGCTATTAAGTTAAAAAAAATAAAGTCTATATTATTTTAGAACACAAAATATTTTTTTATAACAATTTATTCTATGTATAATTACATAATATAATTTCCATCATTATTTATTACGGTTTCCCAACGTTATACTAATTTTTCGATAGTTTTTACCAGTCAAAACTGTGTGATTTAACGAGATCGGAAATTCTGTTGGCTTTAATGTAAATTTGAAACGAGTAAATTACATGACAAAGATAAAAATAAATAAATTTGACGAGAGAAAATTCAGTAAGTGTTTAAAATGAAAAATTTAAAAATGATGACTTCAGGGGGGCGGGTGCCCCCTTACCCCTTACTGTAGCCACCAATGTCTACAATAACTTAGAAAACATATTACTGCTTTAAACCTTTTTCACTTTTTTAGTTAAGTACACTTTACGAATATTTTAGAATTTCTGCAAATTTTACTTACTTTGTTAAGTTAAAATTTCCAAAATTTTTTACAAAATATAAAACCAAACTTTACAGTATCAAAGAACGACACAAACTGAAAGATTAAATCAAAATAAAATTAAAATCTAAAGATGAATTCAAAAAATTTTCATTGTTTTTTTCCATGCGTTTGTTAAATAATTTGTTATTGAATTATAATTTCCAAGTCTATTATGTAATATTACGTCATACAATTGTTAGCCTTACAGTATGTCATCGTGTGAGCGTGTCTTTGCATACAATAACATTACCGAATATCCTTATATAAAAATTAACAATATGGGAGAAGAACAATATATCCGTAACTAACGCCACGATAGCGGACATTGTCAAAAATTACCCACTAAAATATTAACCAACATTTTTAATGTAATTAAACTAAAATACATTCACAAATGGAAGTTGTTAAATTGTTTAGTTGTTAATTTATTAATTTGGTACACAATAACAAACATCCCAGTGGCGTACTACGGCTAGGGCTGACCGGGCCAGACCCAGGAGCCCCAGAGACGAGTGTTAAATTTTTTTAATATACAAATGAAAAAAGTAAGTAAAAATTGTAATATGTGATATTTCAAACATTTTTCATTGCAAACGATTAAATTAGTTCATTCTTATACGAGGGTTACCTTTTATGTTTTTACAAACGACCACTAAATGGCAATATTGAAATGTGTCATTACACTGTTAACGTTAAAAAAAAAAACAAGTTTGGGAAAAAATGGATATTAGTCGTGAAGGTTTTTGTTGGATCATTTTAGTAAAGGCCTAACTCAACAACAATGCATAGATTCGCTTTGTTCAACTTTTGGTAATGAAGCACCATCAGAAAAGACTGTTTACAATTGGTTTGCAGAATTTCGTCCAGGTTGTGCGTCCGTCAGTGATGAATCTTTTGAAGGTCGACCAAAATCGGTTGTGATTAGGGTTGTACATCGAAGGCAAAACATCGATGTTTAACATCGATGTTAACATCGGCGCCTTACTATCGATGTTGCAAAAACATCGAAGGAAAAACATCGATGTATCGGAAACATCGATGTTTTATTAATATTAAAAAAAGCTATTTATTTATATATATATTATATAGGTTTTATTTAATAATGTAAAGATAAAATACGAAATAAGTAACACATAATACACAAAAAGCATTTATTAGATTTTGAAATAGAAATATTTCTTTTTAATAGTAATTAATTTCACATTAATATTATTATACCCAATATAATAATCCTAATTTGTACCTACAGTCTATTCCAAACGATTAGGTGGAACTAACCGCAATTTTCATATTTGTAAATTGTCATTAGATATTTTTTTTATATATTGAAGTTTACTTTTCCTGAACAAAATGATCAAAACCTTCAATCAATCGGTAAAAGTAACTAGAATTGAAAATCTACTTCCGCCTAAAGCAAAGGAACAGACCTTACTATTTTTACATTTCTAAAATGAAATATTGGATTTTATTACAATACTAATATAGTAATCTTAATGTTAATTTTATATTATTTAACATAAAAATAACACTGTCATACACAATTATTTTTATACTTTTTTAAGTTGAAATAAAGTCTGTTCCTTTGGTTTAGGCGGAACTAGATTTTCAATTCTAGTTACTTTTACCGATTAATTGAAGCTTTTGATCATTTTATTCAGGAAAAGCCAACTTCAATATATAAAAAAATAGCTAATGACAACTTACAAAAATCCAGGGATTGGAGGAATAACAACTGGGAAAGTGTCAACAAGACTCAAAAAGAAAAAGTGTGTTGGCGTCGTTGGTCGTTCGCATTGTTTGCAAAAATTAGAAGTTTCTTCTTATTTTTTCGTATTCTGCTAACTGCTATGAAGAATAAGAACTAACACTATTAGTATTGTTATATCACAATAGAGGGCGCTTATATTTTGTGTACTAATTTTAATAAAAATTAAATTTTTAAGATTCCATCGCCTCTAGCGGTAGTTTCTGAATTTCAAAGTTTAAACATCGACATCGGTAGTAGACATCGATGTTTTTAAAACAAACATCGATGTTTTTTTTCCCATCCCTGGTTGTGATTCAAAAAAACATCGATGCTCTGCGCAAAATGGTTGAAGAAGATCGGCATGTAACTTACTGTAAGATAGAGGCATTCTTTGACATATCGTAGACTGCAATACATTTGATTTTGCATAAAAATTTAGCTGTGAAAAAGATCTGATCCCGATGGATTCCGCATAATTTCAGCGAAGCTCAAAAAAAGGCTCGTGTTGATTGGTGTAAGGAAATACTAAAAAAAAATCAACCTAGGCACTGCAAAATCCGTATACAACATCGTTACAGTTGACGAAACTTCGGCTGCATTTTGCAAAAACACAGTAATTGACATTTTTGTGAAAAATGAGTTTAGGACAATATTGAACTTGCTGTGTTCTTCTGCACCTTTTAATGTAATTTTTTTTTAAATCGGCGGTCCCAGTCAGAAGTTATGCATAGGTAGCAACACAGTAACTGCATTTTATGGAACAGAGTAACCAGTCTAAAACACAGCATAAGACAATGTCCAAGGAAAAACACAGTATCTGCTACGGTGATACTGTGTTTTTGTGTGGTATTTGTAATTACTGTGTTTATTATTGGTCCTTAACTTACCGTGTCTTAATGTCTGAACTTGATATAACATGTTTGAACAAGTCATTTCCAAACACAGTAAAGCATATCATTTGTTGTTTTCTAGTAATCTTATTTTTATTCCTAATTATATTACCACTTTAAAACACAGTAATGGCTAATGCTGTGGTTTTGTTCGTGTGGTACCTCATACAATTCTAAATATCCCCATTAAAAACAATGTATCATGCTGCCGATCTATGTTTTTTGTATGCTAATCCGTTGGAGTTATCATGAAAAGAAAGCCAAGGGTAAGTAAGATACACTATCGGAAATTCATAGGCCTCAGATACTCCTGTTCGAAAGGCTGATAATTTTTACAAATTCCTTTTTTCTGACGAATCTGGTTAAGAACAATTACTGTGTTTTTGCAAAATGCAGCCGACTTGGATTTATTCACATGAACCGGAAACTAAGCAAATCTAAAAATCAGAAAATTTCAAGTGAGGACTGGAGGTAGAAATTCATACGACCACCTTTTGAACTTGAGATCCCTGGCAAATACTAGACCCATTACGTCCGGTTCTGAGCCGAGACAGAAAAAAAAATGTCAAAAATTAGTTCATTTTCTTCTTGCAAAATTTAAAATAGGGCAGCCCAATTCTTCATTCCAGGGATCCCAAACATTGTGGTAACGCCACTGATACATCCATTCTAGATTATTCAGATTTCTTTTAAAAACAACAGGATGAAATAAAAACGGAAATTATTAGTAATTTTAAACCATTATCATAATAATATTCCAAAAAAACTCATGGTTATGACGTCCGTAGTCCTATAGTATTTTTAACTCAAATACTTTGTAATAAATTTGTAAATAAAAAAAAAAAAAATGTGAAATTTCACATTTTAGGATTTTGTTGGTATCTGGTTTGTTAAAAAGGCCACTGGACAATTGGAAATCTAGGATTTATTACCAGAATTACATTCAAATGTTTATTTTAAGATTTTTTTAAAGCATCTTGTATTCAATTTTATAGTTTTTTAATACAACTTTGTCTAAAATTTCGTCAAAATAAAGATAGACTATAGTTTGTATAACAGAACAAGAACCAGTTAGGAGGACTATAAAAATAAGAAATGGAAATGGATAGGACACACGTTAAGAAAACCAATGGAAAACATAGCAAGACAAGCAATAGAATATAATCCAAAAGGGAAACGGAAAACTAGAAGACCGACAGAGACATGGAAAAGAAACATAAACAGGAAATATGCAGTAATTGGAATGACCTGGAATAAAATTAAAAGGAAAGCAAAGAATAGAGAAAAGTGGAGAGAGATCTTTGAAAATATATGTGTAAATGAGAACTTATAAGTGAAACACAGTGGCGCAGCCAAGGAGGGGGGGGGGGCGATAAGGAAGAGGTGAGGGCCTTTGTTTTTTGCTCATCACTTATATTTTGGAGGTGAAGACCTTTTTTTTGCTCATCATTTGTATTTTGGATTCATCACTTGCTCAACATTATTTATTATTTATATTTTGAATAATTCTTTCTTCCGGGCCCACTCCAAACAAAAATTCTGGCTACGACACTACTGAAACACCAACTAAAAAGAAAAGAAGTGAAGGGCACTGGTTTAGCCAACCAACCACTTTTCTACCGGCTATAGAAACGCGTTTACGCGCCCTATGCTCCACTCGGGAGCTAAAAGGACAAAGGGAGAGAGATAGTTTGTATAATTCGCAGTTGCTTGTATATTTTCCGAAAAAAAATAATAATAATTGACGACAATAGTCTACCGGAAGGAGCGAATAGTAATATTAAATTAAATGCAGTTATGCAATTAAATTAAGTGCAGGGAATCAAGGACAACTTTGTATGTCGGGTTAGGTATTTTTGGATGGAGATTTTGGGAAAGAAACAACTTCTACTTAAACATTTTTACCGACCGCCAACATATATAAGGGAGGTATTGTGATCATACCAATTTTGACGTTTCGAGATTTCGATGGATCTCCACGAATTGAGGTCCCGACATAACCTTTTGACTATTTTTAGCATGATTTTTAGTCTGTCGGTATGTCTGTCCGTCCGTCCGTCCGTTCGTCCATCCGTCCGTCCGTCCGTCCGTCTGTCTGTCTGTCTGTGTACACGTGCAGAGCAAATTCGGCTAAAAGGATTTTTATGAAACTACATATTTAAGCTTTTGATATCAATGGCACGAGTTGATCAACTTTTGGTAAAAATCGGTTGACTAAAAATGGGAGTTTACTCGTGTCGATTTTAAGATTTTTGCGAATATTTCACAACAGAAAAATATCTCGAAAAAATTTATTAAACAAAAGATGTTATAAATGCAATAACTAATAACTTTTATTTGAGACGTTGGTTGATAAAACGAAAAATTTCGAATAATTTCTGCAAAATTTTTCGAATTTTTTTCCAAGTCTCAATTTTTTCATATTTACATGTAACGTTTCCATGGTTATGATAAATAATATCTCTGTTAGAAAATATTAGGTCAAGTTATTTCTACTCTGCTGCTAGAATGTAATTTATGTACTTTATGATTGCGGTCGGTCCTGTGGTGGCCACAGCTGATTTTTTTACTTAAATATATCTTATGGTTTACGATTTTTCTACCATATTATTTTTACCGACCGCCAACATATATAAGGGAGGTATTGTGATCGTACCGATTTTGATATTTCGAGATTTCGATGGATATCCACGAATTGAGGTCCCGACATAGCCTTTTGACTATTTTTAGCATGATTTTTAGTCTGTCGGTATGTCTGTCCGTCCGTCCGTCCGTCCGTCCGTCCGTCCGTCCGTCCGTCTGTCTGTCTGTGTACACGTGCAGAGCAAATTCGGCTAAAAGGATTTTTATGAAACTGCATATTTAAGCTTTTGATATCAATGGCATGAGTTGATCAACTTTTGGTAAAAATCGGTTGACTAGAAATGGGAGTTTACTCGTGTCGATTTTAAGATTTTTGCGAATATTTAGCAACAGAAAAATTTTTCGAAAAAAATTATTTAACAAAAGTTGCTATAAATACAATAAATAATAACTTTTATTTGAGACGTAGAATGTATTTTATACAAGTACTTTATGATAGCGGTCGGTCCTGTGGTGGCCACAGCTGATTTTTTATTTTTATTATCGGGATTTCTTTTTGAATTGACAAGAAGTGATGAAATGACGAAGTCTTTTTAACACTTATCTAAATAACACATATCTACTTACCGGATTTTCCATTTTTTCATCTGCTATATTCCATTTATCCTTCATTTTTGTTTTTTATTTACACACACATAACAAAACTGTTAGCACAGATCACAAAATAGAACTGATGATTATGAGACAGCTCTAGATTTATCTAATCTAAGTTGATAAGAGACAGATTTCAAAAATATGTTGACGAAAATTCAGATTAAAACTATATGCATGAAACTACGCAATTTATATCTATATATTTTTGGAATGACGTGTTCTTTAGACGTAACAGTATTTTTCCCAGATGCAGGTCAAAGAACTGTATATGCATGCAAAATTTTAATTCTCTATCTCTAATCGTTTGGTCATATTTAAAAAAATACCATACAGATAGACAAACATATGGCTTTATAAAGATTTTTTATTATACCTACAAAAACTTAAAGATGAACAATTAAATCTGAGGATAAACCAAGTTTTAATATACGGATGTATGCTAAATTTCAACTCTCTAACTTCAATAGTTTCGCCACAATTGTCAAAGTAACGTACAGAGAGACAGATAAACATATGAGTGGCGGTTTAAGGTTTTTTTATTATACCTACGAAAACTTAAAGATGAACAATTAAATCTGAGGATATAACTTGTTTTAATATACGGTTGTATGCTAAATTTCACCTTTCTAGGTCAAAGCGTTTGGACACAATTACCAAAATAGTGGACTGACACGAGTGTAAATATGTCCAGAAAAGAAATGCACTAAAAGCCTACGGCTATAACTCGGACTGAGAAAAATTTAAGAGAGACCCAGAAGCTGATGGAAAGACGACGTAGAGAAGGATATCAAAAAGCTCGAAATGTCCAACTGGAAGAGTATCTAAAGAGAGAGATGACTGAGAAGCTGGAGAACAAGAAAGAAGATGATGAATTTCAATTCTTTAGATCAATGGTTCTGAAACTTATTTGGCCTACCGCCCCCTTTTCAGAAAAAAAAATTACTCAGCGCCCCTTGGAAAACTACATTCTTTAAGCGAACAAACAGAAAGATATATGTATCTATATTTCTACCTACGTTCTAAAATATAGTAAAAAAAGATGTAAATAAGACACCTTGAAGCTTGAAATTAAAAAATATTTATTAAAATCTTCTCATCTAATGATAAGGATGAACCTGGTGCGCTGTTATCAATGTATCAATCCTCGGCTCTATTTTTTGCAGCAGTACTTTTAAATCACCGCGATTAGCTATTTGCAGTCGGTTTCCTTTTTTTGTTAATAGATTTGTAACCACACTGAACCTACGTTCCACTAAATATGACGAAGAAAATGCAATTAACAACTTTTGTATTATAGCCTATAACCCAGGATAAGCTGTAGTTATTTTTAATCAACGCCCCCCAAATGCACCCGAGGCTACAATCGCCCCCAGGGAACGGTATCTCCTACTTTGAGAATCACTGCTTTAGACCCAAGTGTTTGGTCACAATTGCCAAAATAGAGGACAGACAGACAAACACGAAAGTGACAGTATAAAAATTTCTTGATTTTATCTTTGATATTACTTACGACACTTTAAAATGGATAATTAAATCTAAAGATAATATAGTTTTAATATAGGGTTTTGAAAGAGTTTACCACTTGTTTTAGTAGAGGCGTGTATTATTTTAATAACTAACTAACAATGCACTGCACAAACTGACGTTTTATGAATGAAACCTGAGCATTTTACAGTCGATTTAAAACTAAACCGTGCGTTCACTGTTACAGAGTTGTTGTTGCCATGACAACGTGTAAACAGCCTGTGTGACACTTTCTAAGAATCTCTTGGGGGATTATGTAAGTCGCAAGCAAGGAAAGGATGTACCAGTTTCTCTTCAAACTATAACATTTAGAATAAATTAATATAATACGTTTTCCGTTTGTTTCAATGATTTAAGGCTTAAGAGATCCGCTGACAAAATATCTAGACGAGGGCTATCTTTTAAGTTTTCACAAAAACTAAGAAAGATTTTTTTTTTTGAACAAACTGTTTTATTGCTTTTCAAAATATTCATCTTCAATTTTTATACAATTTTGCATGCGTTCAAACCAATTCTCGAAACATTTTTTCCACTCTGAAGTTGGTATCTCAAAAACATTGTTTTCGAAGGCTTCAACAGCTTCTTGAGGTGATGAAATCGCTGTCCACGCATTTTTTGTTTGACATTGTGGAGGAAAAAAAAAATCGTTAGGGGATAAATCAGGTGAATACGGGCAATGAGACATTAATTTGATGTGTTTCTCGCTTCAAATAATCAATTGTTTGACGTGCTGTGTGGGGGCTTGCATTGTCATGATGAAGAATGATGCGATGTTTTTTGTTGTTTTTCCTGATTTTTCCAAACAGTGGATTGTTGCTTAGTTTCCGGTTCATATAACTAAATCCAAGTTTCGTCACCTGTAACGATGTTGTATACGGATTTTGCAGTATCTAGGTTGAATTTTTTTAGCATTCTCTAAAGTCCATTCTACATTATACTTTTTTCAATACTTTTTTCAATACTATCCAACTCTGACGTCATTTCAACTTTTGATACTACAGAATATAGTGGGGGAATAAATAAGAGACAGTGATATATTTTATACCTTCTATCTCTTATTACTTTTCATTGCCAACTAATTTTTAGGTTCAGATGGCAGACAACAATTTGGTTATAGTAAACCAATTTATAAATATTGTTTAATTGTGCTAAGTTTATATTTAATTATATGTTCTAAATAAATTTCTTATCAACTTAATAAACTACTAAAAGTTAAGTTGTAAACAAAAACTAAAAAGTTGGTAGTTGGTACGACTGAAAAGTACAGAACTGTCAACCAAAAATTTGACCGGAGGTAGTTTTGGATGACAGTTGTATACTTATCAGTCGTACCCAAAGAATGAAAAAAAAAATTGAAAATACAGTATATTTTATTAAGTTTTGCTCACCTCCAAAATGTAAGTGATGAGCAAAAAAATAAAGGTTTTCACCTTCAAAATTCAAGTAATGAGCAAACAAAAAAAAGTCCTTACCTCCAAAATCCAAGTGAGAGCAAAAACAAAGGTTCTCACGTCCAAAATCCAAGTAATGAGAAAAAAAAGGTCTTCACCTCTAAACTACGCGATGGGGAAAAGCATTAGCCGACCCCCAATTTATTTGTATTAAGTTTTAAAAAAAAGCTCGTAGAACCCTTGAGGACCTTGTATGGAACCCCAGAGTTCCATGGAACACAGTTTGAATATATCAACACCAATTAACACGAGCCTTTTATAAGCTTCGGTCAAATTATGCGGAATCCATCGGGAACAGATCTTTTGCACAGATAAATGTTCATGCAAAATCGAATGTATTGCAGTCTGCGATATGCTAAAGGTTGCCTCAATCTCACGGTAAGTCACATGCCGATCTTCTTCAATCATTTTGTGCACAGCATCGATGTTTTTGCGAATCACAACCGATTTTGGTCGACCTTCACGAGATTCATCACTGACGGACGCAGGAACACGATAAAATTCTGCAAACCAATTGTAAACAGTCTTTTCTGATGGTGCTTTATTACCAAAGGTTGAACGAAGCGAATCTATGCATTGTTGTTGAGTTAGGCCTTTACTAAAATCGTAAAAAATCATCCAACGAAAACCTTCACGAGTAATATCCATTTTTTCACAAACTTTTTTTTAAACGCTGACTGTCAACAAACCACTCGGTCAATTTATAAGCTGCCACTGATTTCCCAATAACAAATGTATAATTTTACGAATATAGTAATGCCACATTTCAATATTGCCACCTAGTGGTCGTTTGTAAAAACATAACAGGTAACCCTCGTATTGGTCTTCCACAAATATTTTATCTTGTAAGAATCCGGTCTCTTCAGGTTAGGGTGACCATTCGTCCCGCATTCTAACATTTTGTCCCGCATTAAGATGCGTCTCGCAAAAGTCCCGCATTGTCCCGCATTTTGTAACTTGCATTTGGGAGGTGAGGACCTTTTTTTTGCTCTTCACTTGGATTTGGGAGGTGAGGACCTCTTTTTTTTTGCTCTTCACTTGGATTTGGGAGATGACGACCTTTTTTTAGGGTTTTGTAGGTATGACCAAAAAACCCTTATACCGTCATTTGGTCGTCTGTCTGTCTGTCTGTTCGGTAAAAATTGTAGCCAAACGGCTAAACCTAGAGAGTTGAAATTTGGCATGCTTATACAACTCTTTGACCCGCATATAGGAAAAATACTAAAACATCTAAAAAACATATCCCCCTAAAAATATAAACAAATATATGCTCACCGAAAAAAAATATATTTTTTTACAATTCTGTGTAGGGTATCAAATGAAAGCCCTCGGTACGTGGATTAACGATCAAATTTTTATTTTTGCAAAATAAATTATTTTGAAGCGATTTTTGCCAAAATTGTGCAAAAATTTTTTTGTCCCACACCCTGTAGCCCAGATGGTTTAAACTAAAAATCTGAAAAAATTCTAAGTAATGTACATTGGTGTGAACCGGAATAGTACAACAGAAATTTTTGATCAGATTATGTTTTCGGAAAATAACGCATTTTTTGTGTTTTTAAGTAAAATATGTAATATATTTAATCCGCTATTTAACATACTAAACGAGTGATCCTGTATAGCACAGTGGTAGCATTGTCGCTTAGTGAGTTGAAACTACTGTAAGAAACTGTGTTCGAATCCCGTCAATTTTTATTTTTTCAGTTTTTTTTTTGCATTTTTATTTTGTTTAAATTATTTTGTCAAAATTCTAGTTATATTTTGGTAAATGTTGCATTTAATTTTTAAAAGCGTAAATTCAATAACCAGTGGGAAGTTTTGAAATTATAATTTAATTCTATATTTGAAGGTATCAGAGGGCGAGGCTTATGATTTAAGCAACCAATGGAAGCCATAGGAGCAATTTTCAAAATATTAATGAACCTTGCTATATAAAAAAAATACTGCACATATTTAGAAACTTAAATAATGGTATTAGGCATTCGAATTAAAATTCATAAAAAAATATTTTGACATAAAATTTGTTTTGGCATCCCAAATAATCATCACATAGTTAATAAATAACTGCGAAACCCTGAAATGTGTGAAAATTCACACTTCACATCAATTTTTTTGTTCTTCACTTGGATTTGGGAGATGAGGACCTTTTTTCTTGCTCCGTCCCGCATTGCCTTCTTAAGAAATGGTCACCGTACTTCAGGTATATGTTTCAAAATAATCAGACAATATTAAAAGGGTACCATTTAAATTTAATTCTTTAATTTATGCAATTTACATAAAACTGTTTTTCAACAGTTTACTTCAGTTAGATAACAGCGTATGTAATGAGTAATGATTCATATAAAATTAATAGAAAGTAAACGTAATGAAGCAAAAAAGAAAACTATTTCTTTGCATAATTTTATTAAACTATAATAGGGACGTAATTGGATAACTAAATTAACTTAGGAAGTAAACTAGGAAAATATTAAATAATCTTTTAGTTTAATTAGCCATAAAAGTAAATTATTCTTAAGAATTTGATAGTAAAATTATTAGATTATTGCTAATTACAAATCAGATACGGCCTAAGTTCCGCAATCCAACAACAAAAAAACGTATTCGAGCCAAAAGTTTCTGGATAAGTATATTCTAGGACAAGGGTCCCAAAAGGGGTCGTTTGACATTGTAAGGTGTCGATGGAAAAAGGTGTTGACCGAGGGCAGAATGGCTCTTGTTGGGACCATAGTCTGCACATTTGATATTCTTTTGGATTAATGATATTTTAACAAAATTGACATGCAACTAAATGAGGATAATTTCTGGCAAATTTAAATTTACTGTTATAAGAAAGTAATGGGATTCAGGCTGATCAAAAATTAAAACAATATTTTAGCTAACGTATCGATTTATATTTTAAATCTTCATCAGAGCTGTAAGAATTACGTAGATATAATTTTATGCTACAATTTTAGAAAGTTAAGACAGATTTTTTTTACATAATTATTAATATCAAACTAAATGGTAATATACTCCCTCCGTCCAAAAATATGGTATACCGTCTGTCTGTCTGTCTGTCTGTCTGTCTGTCTGTCTGTCTGTCTGTCTGTCCGTCCGTCTGTCTGTGTACACGTGCAGAGCAAATTCGGCTAAAAGGATTTTTATGAAACTTCATATTTAAGTTTTCGACATCAATGGCACGAGTTTTGGTAAAAATCGGTTGAGTAGAAATGAGAGTTTACTCTTGTCGATTTTAAGATTTTTGCGAATATTTAGCAAGAGAAAAATATTTCGATAAAATTTATTTAACAAAAGTTGCTATAAAAGAAATAACTAACAACTTTTGATATTTGAGACATTTTTTGAAATGTCTCAATTTTTTGATAAAACGAAAAAAAATTGATTTTATCTAATTTTTCATACTTATATGTAACGTTTCCATGGTCATGATAAATAATATCCTTGTTAGAAAATATTAGGCCAAGTTATTTCTACTCTGCTGCTAGAATATATTTTATGCAAGTACTTTTTGATGGCGGTCGGTCCTGTGGTGGCCACAGCTGATTTTTTTGTTTTTATTTCTAAATAAGTGGTTGCTAGGCAACTAATAAACAAATGGCGCGCAAAATGTTTTGCATATTTCAAAAGTAATTCACAAAAAAGTGTCTTTTAGACAAATTATAGTGATATCTGCTGTTCTAACAAAATGGCGAATTTTGATCAAAATTGTGTTGAATTGCAAGGAAGAAGTTCCAAATCGACTGAAACCAAAACTTCCCAATAGTCCAGATTTTAATGTATTAGATCTTGGTTTTTTAATTTCTATACAGTCCTTACAACGTACATCTTCACCGAATACAATCGACGAACTGATTGAATGCGTATAAAATGCATTTAATGCATTAAACACAACCCCTTGATAATGTTTTTTTAATATTGCAAACTTGTCTAGAAGTAATCATGTTAGCAAAAGGAAGGAATGCCTTTAAGATTCCGTACATTAATAAGGCAAAACTTCATCGTAAGGGACGATTACAAACAACATTATCATGTTCCATACAAGCTGTGGAGACAGCCACGTCCTTGTTAAATTAAACCTTTTTGTATTATTCTTTGTTTTACTAGATGTTTGTAACTATTTCAGTGGCGGAACTACAAATTTTGGACCACCCCGCAAAAAAATTAGATCGGCCCCCCAACCTTATGTGATTTTTTTTCTTTTCGTTTCTAGCGTCCCATAATTTTGAAGAAATTTAACCTTATATTCTTTTTACGCAAAGAATCATTTTACTTTATAATACATATTTTATTAAGAATATAAAAGAAAAACAATAATATTAAACAAATGAAACAGACAAAACAAAACAAAACTAGATATAAATAAATAAATCAATTTAAAATGTTAAATCTTTCTTTCTAGATTTTAAATTAGCAAAATCTCTAATTAAGTCTTTAATGCCCATTTCTTGAGTTATTTCGGCCTCAATGCTCAACAAAGATAAATTATGTAAGCGTTCTTCTCCAGTAGAATTTCGTAGATAGTTTTTTATTATTTTTAATTTGGAAAAAGAACGCTCTGCCGTTGCCACAGTGACAGGAAGTGTTAAAAATAATAAAATTGCAGTAACTACGTCTGGAAAACTAACCGACAGGGAGGTATATTTAACTATTAAAAGTTCGGCAAATTCTTTCATTGTTGATATTTTAGAGATTTTCTCATTAAGAATCGAAGCTAACATTACCATTTGTAACGGAAAATTGGATGAAATATCACCTTTGTATTTTTTTTTTTTTTTTTTTGTAAGATTTCGGCAGAACTCAAAACTTCTGTTTCATCCAAGTTAATTAAATTTCTAGGTGACATGAATAAAATCAAATTTACAACGTCGTTCATCCCTCTGAATCTATTAACAATTTGATTGATAACAATATCGAGAACTGCATTAAATACAGTTATTCTAAAAAAATCATCCCCGTTATGAAACCGATGATCTGTTGCCAATTCATCAAAGTTTACAATTTTTTGTCTTTTCCAAACAAAAGTGGAGCTGATATTCCACTTGGCTGCCATTTGAATTGCGTCATCTTTGAATCACAGAAAAGTACATATTTCGGTATTTTTATTAAAAAAAAAAAAAAAAAAGATAACCCCATTCTTGCAGTCTTCCTTTAATCGCGTTATAATAATATTTATTTTGAATGTTATTTTTTTAATTGAATTACTATTTTGAATATGGATAAACAATCTCGCTATTGTTTTGCTGAGGTCTTACTAAACGTAAGATAAAAAAAAAAAAAAAATACATAATTTAATGTCGTCAAATTAACTTTGCGAAAATGTTGTAATATATATTTCAACCATTATTAAATAAAACAAATGTTTATTTTTTGTTTTATTTTTTTTATGAATGTGTTTTATAGTGAAAAGTAAATTCTTTATTTTTCAGTATAAAACGCGACTAATTTTCTCAAAATTTTCGGGCCCCCCAAAAATTATTCTTCACAGTCGGGACAATCTTTGGAGGCGGTCGTAATTTGCCTAGAATATATGTTGTACGCAATACATCTGTGTTATGAAGGTTGCATAAACACAGGAAATAATTACCTTTTGTACATTACATAAACATAGGAAATACTTAATTACCTTTTTTACCTTATTTCCTAAAAATAAATAATCAAACAAGACATATGTAGGCTGTAACATATTTTTATTTACTGAATTAAATATTTTCAACACATTTTGTAAGTTTATTTTGTATTATTATTTTATTTACAAAGTCCCGTTAATCATGACGTCAATCGTATACAGCTGTTACCTAGGTAACAGCATTGTATACAAACCAACTTGTTGAAAAAATGAGAACTCTACCAAAATGGAGTGATAAAATTCAGGATTCAGAAAAAACAGAACAATGGTAACAAACTGATCAACATTTATTATATTTATATTAATATAAACATATTTTTAGTATATACGATCTATGTTTCAACCCGGAAGGAACACAGTTAGTCGTAGCAAGTGGACAACGTGTTCTAGTCTACGATGCAACTAACGGAAATCTTATACAACCTTTACGAGGCCATAAAGATTTAGTTTACTGCGTAGCATACGCAAAAGATGGGAAGAAGTTTGCGAGTGGAAGTGCGGATAAAAGTGTCATTATTTGGAATTCGAAACTCGAAGGGATATTAAAATATAGTCATAGCGATGCTATACAATGTTTAGCTTATAATCCGTTGTCGCATCAGTTGGCTTCTTGTGCGTTGAGTGATTTTGCTTTTTGGTCCACTGATCAAAAAGCAGTACAAAAACACAAAGTAAATAGTAGAATTAATGCATGCGCTTGGACTAATGATGGACAGTATTTGGCTCTCGGAATGGGGAATGGAATTATATCGATACGGAGCAGAGTAAGTAAATGAATATAACCTATTTATAACCTAAATAACCTAAATTTTTTTATTTTAGTTGGGTGAAGAAAAAGGTCGTATTGAAAGACAGGATAAAAGTAATCCTAATGCAGTTTTACCACAAATTTGGGCCATTGCCTGGTCTCCGATTAAAGATGAAGATATTTTGTGTGTTACGGACTGGGCAAATAATCTAGCTTTTTATACTCTCGGTGGTAAATTAGTTGGAAAGGAACGACAGATCGGTTTTCAAGCTTTAAAAGCTCGATATTTTCCAAATGGAGAATATATACTTATTTGTGGTACAAATAAAATATGTTCTATGTACACAAAAGAAGGTATCAAATTGGGAAATATTGGAGATTCTCAACAATCATGGGTTTGGTGTTGCTCAGTTCACCCCAATTCAAATTACATAGTAAGTGTAAAAATAGTATTTTATTTCACAAGTATATAATGGCTATATTTCACGACGATGAAGTTTGATCGCTAAAATGGTCGCTATACGGCAAATGTCGTGTCAATTGCCGATACCCGCAAATTTTCCCCTCTAATATTTTTCAAAAAATTTCGTATTTTTAATTCGTCCTAAATAATATTTATAGACTAATTTTGAGGTGGTGAGTCTGAAAAAAATATTTAAAAAATTCCTTCTTGGCTATATTTTAAGTTATGGCCAAATCAAGTCGGGTTGGAGGTTATTTTTGAGATTTACTGCTCAAAATACATATATATCCATAGTTTCAGCTAAATTGGACACAAAAAAATTTTGCTCGAAAATCTATTTTTCGTAAGGGGTACGATTTTTTCAAATTTTGACCAATTTCAACTGTTTTATTTGATGATTCATATTTTTTTAAATAATTGGGTTATTAAGCCACCAAATTTTTTCTAGACTAAACAAGGTACGCGGATTCCAAAAATTGAAACCGCTGCTTTCAATTTTTTACTGTTTTCAATATAGGATTTTTTGAAATTTAGAAAAAAAAAAACCGAAAAATACAAATTTTCCCAAAAAATTTTTTTTTATGGATTTGTTCCAAAATATGTCTTCAGGTCATTTAGGACCTCAGAATCGCAAAAATTCCTACCGCAGGTTTTTATTTCACTTAGTTTTTGAAATATGGATAGATGAAAATTAAAATTTTGCCAATTTTAGATATTTTCAAAAATGGCTCAAACGTGAAGTGTTTAAATAATTTTGCCCCTAATTTTTTTCTGTACTCAACAAGGTTCGAGGAATTCAAAAATTCAAACCGAAATTTTCTATTTTCTAGCGTTTTTCAGATAGAATTTTTCGAAAATTTTGAAAAATTCATATTTTTTCATTTTTTTTTTTTTTTGTTCAGGATTCGTCTAAAAATGGGTCCTAAATGGCCCTTTATGGTTTATTTAAGGCCCTATTGGCCTATTTAAGGCTCTAAAATGGAACATTTAGAGCCATAAAATGTTAAGACATAAAAGTGTGTTAAAGCACAATAAACTTTATAAAATTAGAAGTAAGAAATGATTACAAGTCATAAAAAGAATATATTTTGATGAACTTAATCAGAAATATGCTAGAGTTTGTAGTTAGTATTTTTTATACGGTTGGTAAAATGATTTTTATCCACCGTATCCACCGAAAAAGATCAATTTTTTGGCCATGGTACACAAATAATTATTTCAGGCAATAGGATGTCAAGATGGTACTCTTTCCTATTATCAACTAGTTTTCAATACCGTTCATGGTCTGTACAAAGAACGATATGCATTTCGAGAGAATATGACGGATGTTATAATCCAACATTTACTAACAGAACAAAAAGTTCGAATAAAATGTCGAGATCTGATAAAAAAGATTGCGATTTATAAACATCGGTTGGCTGTTCAGCTTCCTGAGAGAGTTGTAATTTATGAATTATATTCTGGTGATACAAATGACATGCATTATAGAGTCAAAGAAAAGATTACTCAGAGATTGGATTGTAGTCTTTTGGTTGTTTGTACAAAGCATTTGGTGATTTGTCAAGAAATGAAATTGCAGTGTGTCACTTTTGTCGGTGAAATGGAAAGAGAATGGACTTTGGAGAGTTCCATAAGGTATATTAAAGTTGTTGGAGGACCTCCTGGTCAAGAAGGACTTGTACTTGGACTCAAGAATGGGCAGGTAAATATCTTTTGCTATCACTTAAGACGCTGTAGTATATCATAGGGCTTAGTTACCGACCGGGTTGCAGTATACGTGGTATGTAAATTAAGTAACCGGACTGATTTTAAAATTTTTTTTTATTCGAATTGAATTACAATTCAATATAGTTTCCCTCAAAATAACTTCCTTTGGAAGCCACACAGCGCTGGAGACGGTTCTTCAAATCTTCATAGCAGTGCTGGAACTCGGATACTGGAATAGTTTTCAGCTGGTCGGTTACGGACGCTTGAATGTTTTCGAGTGTCCCAAAATGACGTCCCTTGAGGTGATTTTTCAATCTTGGGAAGAGGAAAAAGTCACAAGGACTCAAGTCAGGCGAATAAGGAGGCGGAGGAGCCACAGGAATGTTTTTACTGGGCAAAAACTCGATTATTGAAATTGCTGTGTAACAAGGCGCTTTGGTCAAAATCTGATGATCGGTAGTGTGAGTCAAATTCAACTCTTTCCCGATCATTCTAACTGTCAACCGACGATCTGAACGCACAAGATCCCGGATTCTGTCGACATTTTCATCGGTTCTTGAAGATGATGGCCTTCCGCTGCGTGATTCATCTTCAATCAACTCTTTACCTTCTGAAAATTTCTTTATTCACCAAAAAACCTGGGTCTTGACAAAACACTGTCTCCGTAGGCCTGCTGAAATTTTGCAAAAGTTTCCTTTGTACTGTGCCCTAGTTTGAAGCAAAACCTAATAGCACACCGTTGCTTGAAATGAATGTCACTCATTTTTAGAACGCACTAGAAAAAACTGTTTCACGAAAAAAATCGCTATGGACAACAAAATTACTCTAGCGAGTTCAAACTCGTACTGAAGGCGTATCACATGTTCACCTGCTGCCCCTCCAAGTCCCGCGTTCCAAATGTTGCCAGATCAAATGCTATGTTGCCAGTCCGGTTACTTAATACACGCACCTCGTACGTTTGTTTATTTCACAAACTTGGCAAGGTTTACTAATTCTGCCTAACATATGCTCTGTTTGTACCTTGTATGTTGAAATCAAATTTTTATTATTTTTTTTTTTAAGGTTTGGAAAATTTATTTGGATAACGCTTTTCCGATATTATTAGTAACAGCTCCAGCGGCTGTTAGATGTCTCGATTTAAGCTATCAGCGCGAAAAATTGGCTGTTGTTGATGAAAATGGCTTATGTCAGGTTTATTTGGCAAACACTGGAGAACTATTATTCCAGGTAAGTAACTAGTCTCTTTAATTTAATTCCATCTGCTCTTTTAAGTGTTTTCCAAATATCTTGCATCCGATTAGAGTAACAAAAATCATTGTTATTGCTCTGCCCCCAGTTAGCCTAAAGTCACTAGATTATACAAAGTAACAACATTACAAAAATAAGAAACCAGTTTTTATTTTAAACATTGTAATCACGATTTTTTTAATCAAAGATGCACTATAACAAAATTGTGGTACAATTTCAATTATTTTTTTAATTTTTATTAAATAAAATGGATATAATATATAAATTTAAATTAAACTTAACCTTAAATATTTAAACCGCTGACAAAGAAGGTTATTAAATGAGAGCGAGAGGGGGAGATGTGACAGCGCAGACGTAAGCTTAAGAACGTAAAAATTGCTGCTTTAGTTTGCTTAATAGGGGAAGCAATGTTGCCAATCAAACCCTGGGCTCTGTCGGCTTCTTCAAAGGCTTGCGGTACTTTGTATAATCCAGTGACTTTAAGTTAGCCCACCCAGAAATGCTTGGAGAAAAATATGAGCGCAACAAGGCAGGTTTTTTGGTTCAATTAAGTCATCACTTATTATTTTAGAAGTGAGGACCGTTTTTTTAGGTCATCACTTGTTTTTAGAAGTTAGGACCCTTTTTTTAGGATATTACTCATATTTTCACCTGTCCATTAATAACGATAAAAAAATTATGCCCTCTTCAAATATTTTACACCAGATTTTACTCAAATATTTCCTGGCCCCTCCAGATTTGAAGAGCTAGCGCCGTCATTGGTCGCCGGTATTCTAAAATTTTCCTCGGTCAAATTTTAGCAAAAAAAATAAATAAATAAATAAATAAAATTGTATTTATGAATTCATTTTACGAATCGTAGACTAATTTTGGGGTGAAAAATCTAAAGAAAAGGATTAAAAAATTCTCACTTGGCTAATTTTTTAGTTATGGAGAACCCGTGACGATTTTTTAAAATTAATTCGAAAACTGTAGTTCGTTGTTAGAAATGGAAATTATGTTGATCTTCTTCGGCCCAAAATGCATAAGTCTGCACAATTTAAATCTAAAACAAAATATTTTTAATCTATGGTCTATTTCAAAGTAGAAAAAAGTAGATAGCGCTGCGAACCGAGTACGATTTACACTGATCAAATACAGTATAGCGGGAAATTTAAAATAAGTTACAACTAGGGCATGGGCGTAGCAACTGGGTTAGCAAGTAATTTTTTTTTTTAAATATAAAAAAGGTTAATAAGATATTGAAATAAACAAGGCAGATAATACACTTACGTTATTTATACGATATAAATTCAGTTTAATGGGAAATTTGAATAAGTTAAAATAATATTAATTTTAAAAATTGTGTACTATATATAAAAAGAAAGATTTAGCTAAAAGAGTTTAAACAAAGCAATACAGTCTGTTCCAAACGGTTAAGCGAAACTAAATGGGAATTTAGTTCTTTTAGGTTGTCAAGAGAAGGGACCTTGCTTGGGTTATTTCATTTTTCACGTTGGGATGTCAAAATTTAAAATTCCAACAATGAAACCATGGAAACGAATGACATATGTCAAAATTAAATATTTTTTTTAGGTATTTTAATGACAAAAAAATAAATATATGGGAAATTTGTATTAAGAATGACACAAAAAATCAAAATATAAAGAAAATGACATTTTAAAATGATATTAACCTTAACCAAAAAATGTTTATTGTAAGTATGATTTACAAAGCTTAAACAAAACGGCCGAAAGGCACGATTTAAACGATGAAAGTAACTAGATTGCAAAATCTAGTTCCGCTTAACCGCTTGGAACAGACTGTAAAACAAACAATATATCTTCAGAGCTAAAGTTTCTTATTTAAATAATTATTGTAAATAAAAATTATAAATATATGTATATATGAAGGTCTAAAAATTATATCAATAACTTCTTCTTTGGGCACAATCAGCTGGGCTGTCTTTTGGCCTCACATTAGTCTTCTTCCTTGATCTGTTAATTGTCAACTGTCAAAAAATATTTATATGTCAGATAAAATCTACGCCAAGAATATAAATAAAAGTCTAAATATGTAAATAATAACAAAATATATGAGAAAAATTAAATAATATAAATAATATATATTTCCAATGTACGACACTGAACATCTGTCAACTTGGACTAAAAACAATATTTTTACAGTGTAATAGGGATGACGATCTAAACCAATCCGAAGCAAGGACAAACAGCTCCTATCTTCTTACACACATTTTTCTACTTTGAAATAGACCATAGATTCTTTTTTGATTGGGAAATTTACGATTTTTGCCAAGGGTTTTTTTTTGACGATTCATATTTTTTGGAAAAAAAAAATAAGTTTAAATTTTTAAAGTAACTAACTAAGTTTCAGGGGTTATAAAAATGCAAACCGCAGGTCTATTTCTTTTATCGTTGTCGAGATATGATATTTTGAAATATTTAACCATTTTACCAATTTGTTTTTTTTTTTTTTTACTTCAAAATGTGATCTTAAGACCTCAGGATTCCAGAGAATTACAATCTTCATTTCAGTCTATTTTAGACGAAAAATAAATACCAGGATATAAAAATTAAACCGCAGTTCTTTTACTGTTTTTCAGATAATATTGTTCAAATATTGTATTTTTTTTTTTCGACAAATTCAAAATTTTACAAACAATTTTTTTTGTCAAAATGCTAGTTAGACATTTAGGACCTTGGAATTTCAAAAATCCAACTTCAGTTGTCATTTATAAGTAACTTTTTTTCAACTTTTAGTTTTCATATGATCAAACGAAAATTACTTAGCGAGTGTATTTCACCTCTTTGTATTTTATGAACTTCTGTCTTAGGTAAACTTAAATAGATTCGTTACTTCACAAATTATTTGTGAAGTAAAGAATCTATTTAAGTTTACCTTATTCTAAACACGTTAACTCAATAATTAATATTCACTCTTCTATTGTGATTATTTCTCATTTCCTGTGTGATATTTCATTGTTTTAAATTAATAATTTTAGGAATACAACACAAATAGTGTTGCTTGGAACACAATCTATGAAGATATGGTTGCTTTTTCTGGCAACAACACTTTAGGTATAAAAATCGCTGATTTTCCGGCGCATAGACAAAAATTAGCTGGTTTTGTCGTTGGGCTGACGGGGTCCCAAGTTTTTTGCCTCAACGGATCAACTATGACGACTTTCCAATTGCCACTTTCGGCACCGATGTTCCAGTATATGGAGAAAAGAATGTTCCACGAAGCACATGAAGTCGCTTGTCTTGGAGTTACAAATGGAGATTGGGAAGAATTGGGTTTTTGTGCTTTGGAAAATTTGGAATTGGAAGTTGCCAAATATGCTTTTGTTAGATTGCAGGATTATACAAATTTGGAATTAATTCATGATTTACAGGTAGGTACAGAATGGCTTAAAATTTAAGTGTCACTAATATGAATTTACGTTTTTATGTCGAAATCGACTGAATATTTCCTAGTTCTTTCACCCTTTGCCATTTCTAGTCTTCATTTTTTTCGAACATGGTCCGATTTTTGTAATTTTTAAAAGGAACCGATCTCATGAATCGATAAAAAAATTGAAAATATCATTAATTAACCGAACAATTACTTAAAAACGACTTCCCATGTCATACAATAAGTGCGAGAAACATCTACAACGATGAAACTATTTTTTTTTTCTATTTTTTTTTTATCTGGCGAATCGGATAGAAATTTTGATTTCACCTACATGTTCCGGGTATCGTTTCTTATAATATAGACCTATTTTCAGGTTTCCACAGGTTCTTGAATTTTTATTAAAAAATAATAATGATAATAATAATAACTGTCTGTTTCATTGAACAACTAAAGACAAATACGATGGTTGCCTTTTATATTTGGGGATTGCGCTAAACTAGTGCTGCCATCTGGCAACTGACGGTTCGATCGTTAAGTTTGACATTTTTGACGTTATACGTACTCAGAACATTTTGACGTACGAGCGCTATTTGTGTTGTTTACAGTAACTTGAAAAAATTCATCTCGGCTAAAAATGGAATTAAATAGTTAACATTTTCGAGCGATTATTTTTTACAACTTTTGACGTGGATTAACCCAACAACAGTGCATCGCTGAACTTAATTCGACTTTTGGTGATGAAGCACCATCAAGGACTACTGTTTATCGATGGTTTTCCGACTTCAATCGTGGCTGTAGTTCGCTTAAGGACGAATTTCATGAACGTTATCCAAAATCGGTTGTTGTTCCGGAAAATATTGATGCTGTGCGTGAACTGATACTGCAAGATCGTCATGTGACTTATCGTGAGATTGAGGTATCCTTGGGCATTAGTGGGACCAGCATACATTCACTATTGCATGAACATATGGCCGTCAAAAAAGATTTGTTCGCATTGAATCCCACATAATTT
Source organism: Liopterus haemorrhoidalis (assembly GCA_963971575.1). Classification (NCBI taxonomy): domain Eukaryota; kingdom Metazoa; phylum Arthropoda; class Insecta; order Coleoptera; family Dytiscidae; genus Liopterus; species Liopterus haemorrhoidalis. The sequence goes on along the minus strand of OZ020620.1, from coordinate 34,698,488 downwards.
GACAATTGGAGAGGAAAATGCCTCAATCGGAGTGGAAAAAGTGCTTCGAAAATTGGTTCAAACTCATGCAAAAATGTATTGATCTTCATGGAGAATATTTTGAAAAACAATAAGCCACTTTTGTTGATAAATAATTGTTTTTGATCTCAAATTCCGAAATATAAAAGGCAATCCTCGTATTCAAGCAGCTGTAGTTGAAATATCATCAGAAATAAGTAATAAACAAAAACTATATTTCAACGCGATTTTTGCCAAATTTTATTTCCTATATTTTCTAAAGAGGTTGTTTTCAAAATCTGAGAAAACGGAGTAATACACAGTGACAGATACTAGAATAGTAATCTCGGAAGTTTTTACATTATTTTTTCGAACATTTTTTTGTGTTAAAAAAATTATTTTGACAAAGATTTAAAAGTATACCAAAAATATTGTCACTTATTATACAGCTACGAAAGTTTGAAATATGTAAAAATTCACTTTATTTTTTTAGGAACGCCAGAAAAAGGGAGAGTCTAACGAGGTTCTAATTGGAGACATTTTGGCGTACAGAGGTCGTTTTAGAGACGCGGCAAGGATGTATCAAAAAGCTGGGCAAGAACAAAAGGCTTTAACTATGTACACCGATCTTCGGATGTTCGATTTGGCACAGGTAAGATATTTTAATGGTCTAATGGCCGGTTGCTAAAGTAAGAATTATCCCTAACTCGAGTTAAAATCATTAGTTTTTGTATGTTGTAAGATATGAAAACAATTGATTTTAACTTGAGTTAGAGAAAACTCTTACGTTAGCAACCCGCCATAATAGTACCATTCAAATATAAAATATTGTTTATAAAGCTTGGCTACTTGATAAAGAATGCTTTATAACATTTATAATTTTTAAATTTCCTCGGAAGTAGTTTGAGAGATAGTTTATTTACCTAACATGTAGAGTTTTTAATTCTAAATATATTATTGTATAAAATATCAATAAGAAACACGAAAAAAGTTTAGTTTATAAAAATGAATAATTAAACTTTAAAAATGCAAAAAACGGATATCCGATATCAACTGTACCATGGTTTTATTTTGATTTCTAAGTTGTTTTAAGTGCAAGGGACACTATAAAAGCCTTATCAAGGCCCTATCACACTAGAGTTATTATTCAAGTCTAAACTTGGAAAAATAAAGTCTTTGCATTCGAATCGAAGTCTTGTGCGTGTGATAGTATGAAGAAAAAACCTATGGTCTATTTCAAAGTAGAAAAAAGTAGATAGCGCTGCGAACCGAGTACGATTTACACTGATCAAATACAGTATAGCGGGAAATTTAAAATAAGTTACAACTAGGGCATGGGCGTAACAACTGGGTTAGTAAGTGATTTTTTTTTTAAATATAAAAAAGGTTAATAAGATATTGAAATATACAAGGCAGATAATACACTTACGTTATTTATACGACATACATTCAGTTTAATGGGAAATTTGAAAAAGTTAAAAAAATATTAATTTTAAAAATTATGTACTAAATAATAAAGAGAGATATAAAATATAAAAAGAGATATTTGGCTAAAAGATTTTAAACAAAGTAATAAAACAAACAATATATCTTCAGAGTTAAAGTTTCTTATTTAAATAATTATTGTAAATAAAAATTAAAAATATATGTATATATGAAGATCTAAAAATTATATCAATAACTTCTTCTTTGGGCACAATCAGCTGTCTTTTGGCCTCACATTAGTCCTCTTTCTTGATCTGTTAATTGTCAACTGTCAAAAAATATTTATATGTCAGATAACCTAAAATATATATAACTGCGTAAAAACAAATTACATGAAGAATTTTCTCCATAAAATCTACGCCAAGAATATAAATAAAAGTATAAATATGTAAATAATAACAAAATATATGAGAAAAATTAAATAATATAAATAATATATATTTCCAATGTACGACACTGAACCTCTGTCAACTTGGACTAAAAACAATATTTTTACAGTGTAATAGGGATGACGATCTAAACCAATCCGAAGCAAACACAAACAGTTCCTATCTTCTTACACACATTTTTCTACTTTGAAATAGACCATAGGTTTTGAAGACCAGGCAAATGAAACAGGATACAATTTCTCGGTCTCTTTACCCAGGTCTTACAGCTGACGCGTCTTTGTTTTAAAATAACCTTTCAAAATATAACTGTCAACTGTCATAATTTCACGATGTGCGCATGGGTAAACAAACAATTTCCAAGTCTTAACTAATATTCAAATACCGTGTGATATGTCAAGACCTGAAGACTTGGATCCTGAAAAAAAACCTACAAAAATAATACTTGGATAGCGTTCTAGTGTGATACGCCTTTCACACTAGAGTTATTATTCAAGTCTAAACTTGGAAAATTAAAGTCTTTGCATTCGAATCGAAGTCTTGTGCGTGTGATAGTATGAAGAAAAAACCTAGGTTTTGAAGACCAGGCAAATGAAACAGGATACAATTTCTCGGTCTTTTTACCCAGGTCTTACAGCTGACGCGTCTTTTTCTTTTGTTTATGTCAAAATATAACTGTCAACTGTCATAATTTCACGATGTGCGCATGGGTAAACAAACAATTTCCAAGTCTTAACTAATATTCAAATACCGTGTGATATGTCAAGACCTGAACACCTTGGATCCTGAAAAAAAACCTTCAAAAATAAGACTTGGATAGCGTTCTAGTGTGATAAGGCCTTTATGATCTTTACGTAATTACTCATTTGCATTATGGACATAATGAAATGTTTCATTAAAATTTGTTTATTATTTTTATGAATAGCAATATACATATTATGATCATGAAATATATTATGTTCATTACAAAATGTACGATTATGGACTGTTTTATGAATACGGCCCTTAGCCGATGAGTTATACGCTTTTGGTTATTGATTTATTTTTTTGAAGGATTATTTGGGATCTGGCGATCATAAGACCTTAATCCGTCAAAAAGCAGAATGGGCAAAGAATATAAACGAACCAAAAGCCGCGGCGGATATGTACCTATCTATCGGTGACACCAAAGCTGCTATCGACATTATTGGAGAAAGCGGATGGACGGATCAACTGATAGACCTCGGTCGACGATTGGATAAGGTCGATCGGGATTCGTTGCTTTGCATAGCGGATCATTTGAAACGAATGGGTCAGACTGGGGCTGCCGCTGAGTTATATCATAGGTTGGGGGACTCAGCAGCGGTACTAAAACTTCATGTGGATGCTAGAGAATGGGCAGAAGCGTTTGCTTTGGCGGATCAACAACCACAGCATAAAGCGTTGGTTTATATACCGTACGCGCATTGGTTGGCAGAAAATGATAAATTTGTACAAGCACAAAAAGGTATGACAATATTTTTAGGATTTTGTAGGTATTGAGAAGGGACACGCTCTAATACGTTAACTGGTCAAATTATTGTACTAAATACTAGAATACAGTTTGAACTTATTACGTATATTTTAGTGTTGATTTTTTGTTCAATGTCTACAGAAGTTGTGAAAAACTATAAAAGCAGAACAAATTGTAGTGTTTTTGGTTGTCATTTAAGAAAGGACAAAGATAGGCATCTTAGTTATTATTTTTTCCTAAGAAAAATGGAGGGAAAAAATTACTTTGTAATTGGATATTAAGTTTTTCCAGAGCCTTTAGAGAAGTTAATTTTGCAGCTAAGTGTTTTTAGAGAACTTGCTCTTGCGGATTATTCTATTTATAAGAAAAATGGAGGTAAAGTTAATATTAAGTCCAAATTTTTGCGAAATGATTCTGTTGTTAAATGATTAGAGATAGAAATCTATGGTTTGAATTTTTGAAATATAGGATTTTATCTACCTAAATAAAAACTGAAGCTCTTCTGAGTTTTTTATCCGTGTAGTTTTTATAATTTGTAAATATTTCATTTTCGATTCTGTCTTTCGAAAATGAAATATTAACAAATTTTTAAAACTACACGGAACAAAAAGGCTTTAACTAAGGAGGGCCCTATTTTTTATCTAAGCAGAAAAAAGTCTGTAGATTTCAAAAATTCAAACCGCAGGTCCCTATATTTTATTGTTCTTATCTTAGGATTTTGTCACGGAAAAAAATATTTTAAAAAAAATATTATTTCAAATACATTTATAGTTTTTGAAATACATTATTTCAAATATTGTTTAAAGGTATTTGATATTTCAAATACTTTTTATTAGTGGTGACTAATAGTATTTGTTATTTCAAATACTTTGATCGTTATTTGAAATACTTTTTGAAAGTATTTGACACAGATCTGCACGAGATATCCTCGAAATTTTGAAATATGATGTATAAAAGTTCACATTTCACATTAAATTTTTAATTATTTTTTAGCTTTCCACAAGGCTGGATGTCCGGATGAAGCATTTCGAGTTTTGGAACAATTGACTGTAAATGCAGTGGATGAATCTAGATTTCAAGACGCTGGTTATTATTACTGGATACTTTCGCGACAATGTTTAGATCTCGCAAATGAAAATTCACAACAAGATGAGATGCTGGCCAGTTTTTACAAAAACGAACGTCTCGCCGGTGTATACTACACGTACCATGTTATACACAGATATTTAGAAGAACCTTTCACTTCATATATGGCTGAAGGGTTATTCAACATCGCCAGGTACTTAATGAACGAAACTTCAGATCAAAAACCACGAGGAGTTTCAGTTTTTGCTATTATGTATACTTTATCGAAACAAGCTAGAATTTTAGGAGCGAATAAATTGGCAAAACAACTTTTAGATAAAATACAAACTCTAAGGATACCTAATAGGTATTTGGAACAAGTTGAAATTGCTACTTTAGCGGCAAAAGCGAAACCCTTTAGTGACTCAGAAGACCTGCTGCCTATGTGCTATAGATGTTCAACTTATAATCCACTTTTGAGCCATAAAAATGCTTGTGATAACTGTGGTCAGAAATTTGTTTATTCGTTCTTCTCTTTTGGTAAGTACAACTAAATTAGAACTGATTAATTTGTTTACTATTTGTCGGGGTATTTAAAATATATCCGCAAGCGATGCGTCGATTGCGGATACCTACATAATTTCCCCGGCTTTACCAAAAAAATATGTTCTAATCTAACATTTTGAAATGAAAAGTAATTTGCAGCACATTTCTTAGTTTTTTATATACTTTTTAAAGTTTCGTTTCAAGGAACTATATGAGGATTTATATTGTCTCTCTCTTAAAGTTTACAATCCTAAGATTGGTTGGCATCTCTCCATTTCTCCCTTACTTCTGCCTTTCTTTTTAGATCTACATATTTCTGACAGTTAAGCTGTTCCTTCAACTGACTCATATAGTTAAAGGGGTCTTCCTTTAGGATGTTTCCTTCAACCATACCTTTCATGATTACTTTCAGTAAACCTTCATGTCTCAAAATATGCCCCACCAGGCTAGCTCGTCTTTTATTTATATTTTGAAGCAGAAATCTTTTTGCTTCAGCTCTGAAACACCTTTTTGTTCGAGACTTTGTCAACCCATATCACTTTTAACATGCGTCGATTACACCAGGTCTTGAAGGCTTTCAATCTTCTTTTTTCTGTAGTTGCTATTGTAGTTTCACAACCAGAGAATACTATGCTCCATAGATATGTTATTAGAAGCTTCTTCCTCAGTATTATTGCGATTGTTATTCGAGGTGAATAGATTTCGTTTCTTGTTAAAAGCGAGCTTAGCCTGAGCAATTCTACTTGTGATGTTCTTTTTTGATCTGGTATCGTTCGTGATAACAGTTCCTAGGTATGTGAATTCTTTGACTTGTGATAACGTCTGGGCGTCAATTTTAATTGAAGTTGTTACATCACCGGTATTTCTGCCACACATCATTATTTTGGTTTTGGCTCTATTCAGTCTCATTGACATTACATCGAAGCAGATTGCAGTTCTTCTGCACTATTTGCCAGCATATCTCAACATGTCCATGTATTTTGATGCAGACGTTCAATTTTTCTCTGACAGAATTTATGGCTCCCTGAATGTAGGCGTTAAATATAATTGGTGATAAAGCGCAGCCTTGTCTTACACCCTAGTACAGTATTCAATTTATTTTGTAGAACTTTTGCCTTTGGTGGAATTTGAGCTTGAAGTTGGTATTAGTGACCAAGAAGCCGTAAGACTGATAGAATCTCCTCCTGATGGCGTTGATAGTGAAATCAAAGACGGATGGGTGCAAGAAGTTTCGGAAGACACCCAAACCTTACAGTTGGGGTCGGGAGAAGAGGTCGATGACCCTTTTACTGCCAGATTATTGAATTTAGAGGTATTTTTTTGAACTTATTATGGTCCAGTCATTTAAAGAATAGGACAGGATAATTAATTCTTTGCTAGGATACTGATCAGCTGAACATATCAGTAACGTTTTGGTTTTGGTGTACTATTATTGTTTTTTTAGAGTGAAAATGGGAATTTTTCGCCGGTTACGGTGAATAGAAGCACACTCCTGGCCATGGAGAGTTCATCTGTTTTAGTTTGCAGATGGCAACCGCCACTTAGATACAAATATTATAGAAATTTGTTACCTGAAGTACCTATTACGCTATGTAATACTTGCTACAAGGTAAGTTATTTTTAAAGTATAATCTGTCTTAATTTGTAATACGAAACTAGATCTGGTTAGTTTGGTGACTGTTGTGGTGTAAACAGACTTTGGCGTATCCGTGTGTACCAATACTATGATAATATGATAAATGTATTGTCAATATACAACATATAAAATGAACTTTCCCTGTTAGTTTCGTATTACAAAATGAGACAGATAATATTTTTGTATGTGCAAAAAGCAACCAATATACGTCACAAGTTGGGGACGATTGGTTGTATTGAATAGATTTTTATGTAGTTAATTTTAAAACTTACTGTCTGTTTCAAACGGTTAGGCGGAACAAAATGGGAATTTCGTTCTTTTAGGTTGTCACGAAAAGGGACCTTGCTTGGGTTATTTCATTTTTCACGTTGGAATGTCAAAATTTAAAATTCCAACAATGAAACCATGGAAACGAATGACATATGTCAAACTTAAATTAATTTTCTTACATATTTTAATGACAAAAAAATAAATAAATGGGATATTTGTATTAAGAATGAAAAAATCAAAATATAAAGAAAATGACATTTTAAAATAATATTAACCTTAACCAAAAAATGTTTGTTGTAAGTATGATTTACAAAGCTTAAACAAAACGGCTGAAAAGCATGATTTAAACGATGAAAGTAACTAGATTGCAAAATCTAGTTCTGCCAAACCGTTTGGAACAGACTTTACCTAATTCTGCAAAAAAGATACCAGTTTATAAGCAGTTCACTTTTGTAAGAACAAACTAAGAGGGAAATTTGTTTTCAATAGTTTGCACCATTGAAGCTGTATGTCATGTTGGTATTAAAAAATGTCACTTTTTTTAAATGTCGATCCATTTGACATATGTCATGATGAAAAATGATATCTTAATTATAATGATCATAACCATATCAAATTAAAGTTGGTTTTACAGCGTAAGGAATATTTTTTATTGACATTTAAAGTCAGTAACAGACTATAAAAGTAACCAAAATAACCAGATCTAGTGTGTTCTTACAAAAGTGAACAGCTTATACATCTTATTAATTTTGTACAGTTTGACGTGCATCGGTTGGTTATATGATTAGACAGTTTTTATATAAATTTGACCTCTAGTGATTTTTTTTTAATGAATATTAATCAGTTTTTAATATAAAGCAAAAATCACTTTATAGATATATTTTATAACAGCTTGACGTGCATCGGTTGATTAAATGGATAGGCAGTTGCTACAAATTTGGAAACAATTTTTGTATGTGCAAAAAACAGCCAACTCACGTTATCTTTAGTGACGCGTACTGGTTGGCCATGTTTACACCCTGATTTTACCATAAATTTGAAAATTGAATAAATTCTGCACATAAAACAACCAATTTACGTCCGTTACAATTTAACATTCTATGATTCATTTTCTTTTTTTTTTTAGTTTGAATATTACCGATTGTACAGTCTGTTTCAAACGGTTAGGCGGAACTAAATGGGAATTTAGTTCTTTTAGGTTGTCACGAGAAGGGACCTTGCTTGGGTTATTTCATTTTTCACGTTGGGATGTCAAAATTTAAAATTCCAACAATGAAACCATGGAAACGAATGACATATGTCAAAATTAAATATTTTTTTAGATATTTTAATGACAAAAAAATAAAGAAATGGGAAATTTGTATTAAGAATGACACAAAAAATCAAAATATTAAGAAAATGATATTTTAAAATTATATTAACCTTAACCAAAAAATGTTTATTGTAAGTATGATTTACAAAGCTTAAACAAAACGGCCGAAAAGCACGATTTAAACGATGAAAGTAACTAGATTGCAAAATATAGTTCCGCTTAACCGTTTGGAACAGACTGTAAGCTGTTCACTTTTGTAAGAACAAACTAAGAGGGAATTTTGTTTTTAATAGTTTGCACCTTTGAAGCTGTGTGTCATGTTGGTATTAAAAAATGTCACTTTTTTAAAATGTCGATCCATTTGACATATGTCATAATGAAAAATGATATCTTAATTATAGTGATCATAACCTTATCAACCTAAAGTCGGTTTTACAGCGTAAGGAATATTTTTAATTGACATTTAAAGTCAGTAACACACCATAAAAGTAACCAAAATAACCAGATCTAGTGTGTTCTTACAAAAGTGAACAGCTTATAGCATTTAATTCTTCTCATTAAGAAAAAGTCATATTTCCAATTTATTGCTTGATGAAATTTGACGTGTTGTGGTTGGTTATATGCATTTTTTTTTAAATTTGTAAACTAAAGTCTGTTCCAAACGGTTAGGCGGAACTAGATTTTGCAATCTAGTTACTTTCATCGTTTAAATCGTGCTTTTCGGCCGTTTTGTTTAAGCTTTGTAAATCATACTTACAATAAACATTTTTTGGTTAAGGTTAATATTATTTTAAAATGTCATTTTCTTTATATTTTGATATTTTGTGCATTCTTAATACAAATTTCCCATTTATTTATTTTTTGTCATTAAAATTTGTAAAAAAAATAATTTAATTTTGACATGTCATTCGTTTCTATGGTTTCATTGTTGGAATTTTAAATTTTGACATTCCAACGTGAAAAATGAAATAACCCAAGTAAGGTCCCTTCTCGTGACAACCTAAAAGAACGAAATTCCCATTTAGTTCCGCCTAACCGTTTGGAACAGACTGTAATGCTCCGAACACAGTTCTTCTAACAAATCAACCAATCCACGTCATAGTAACGATTAATAAAATTTGACGTGAAGTGATTGGTTACATGATTTATTTTTAAATTTGTAAAATAATGCTCTAAACACAATTCTTCTCGAAAATCAACCAATGCTCCAAACACAATTTTTGTCCCAAATCAACCAATTCACGTCATAGTGAAGATTAATAAAATTTGACGTGTAGTGGTTGGTTGCATGCTTTTTTTAATTTGTAAACTAATGCTCCGAACACAATTCCTCTCACAAATCAACCAATTTACGTCATAGTAACGATTAATAAAATTTTACGTGTAATGGTTGATTGTATGTTTTTTTTAGGCATTCCACGTCGATGATTTCGAGCTGCAAGTTCTCCAAAAGGGATTTTGTCCCTTCTGTCGAACTTCTCCAGATGTCCATGATGAATCAGAAGACCATTTAAACATGTATTAAAATTTATTTATTCAAAATTATACATCATTAATTCTACCCCAACGTAATCTATTTTTCATTGTTTCCAATTTAAGCCAACTCGGCATATCTTGCGGTAAATATTCAGCGTTCGGGAAAGGTACTCTTGGTTTTGGAGGTTGGAAAGGATGGATATCTTTTAATTTTAATTTAAAATATCTTTCTGATACTTTCTTTGGATCTTGATATTTATCTAAATATAAATTGAAGGGCTGTTTTAAAGGGAACCATTTTTGTGGGCGGATGTATGGGGGAGGAAAATCATATTCAAATACTGGTTCTTTTATTTGTAATTTTTCGTGGAAAAAATTTGTTAGTGTTTTGTCCCAATCAGATTGAAAGAACGCTAGACCTGCTGGCGTTATAATATCTTGTTTTTTACGATAAAAATCTAATGTTGAAAATGTGCGATCGCTTAATTTGAAATTCGAGGATATTTTTAAAGAAGAGTAATCTATTTTTTCGGTTTGTTTGTAAAGAATAAATATATGCCGATGATATCCTGTTCCTCGAGGTGGAAATGGCTGAAGATAATCAATAATGGTTTCACCTTTTGACAGATTATTTCCAGGAATATTTCCTCTGAAAAAAATAAAATATAACTGTTATCTAATACATATATACAGACTCAAAATCTTATTAGTTCATCTGTACGCATTTTTAAAACTTAATTTACATTAAGTTTTAAAAATGAAATGTAATGTTTACACATTTACTTGTTCCGTCTGTTGATGAAAAGTTGAACGACTGAACTTTTAAAATACATTTTTTTTACTGCTTTGTTTACAAGTGTTCTGTGTACGCTTAAAAATATGAAATGTGAATTTTCACACATTTCAGGATTTCGCAGGTAAGTGAATGAATTATGGTTATTTGGGATGCCAAAACAAATTTTATGTTAAAATATTTTTTTTTGTTAATTTTAATTTGAATGCCTAATACCATTATTTAGGTTTTTAAATATGTGCAGTATTTATATATATATATATATCAAGGTTCATTAAGATTTTGAAAATTGCGCCTATGGCTTCCATTGGTTGTTTTAAGTCATAACCCCGCCCCTCTGATTTCGTGTATTCAATTCCAACAATTTCCACTGGTTATTAAATTTACGCTTTTAATAATTAAATTCAACATTTGCCCAAATATAACTAGAATTTTGAAAAAATAATTTAAACAAAATAAAAATGCAAAAAAAAAAACAAAATAAAATTGCCTAGAGAGCGGAGCGAACTTTAGTTTGCAAATTAGAACGCGAGCATGCTAGCCATTACACTAACAAAGCATACTGATTCAGTGTGTTAGATAAGTTGTTAAATATTTTACGTGGTCAAACAAAAAACACAAAAAATGCGTTATTTTCCATTACTTAGAATTTTTCAGATTTTTAGTTTAAACCATCTGGGCTACAGGGTGTGGGACAACATTTTTTTGCACAATTTTGGCTAACATCACGTTAAAATAATATATTTTGCAAAAATTTTGATCGTTAATCCACATACTAAGGGCTTTCATTTGATACCCTACTCAGAATTTTAAAAAAAAATATTTTTTTTCGATGGGCAGATATTTGTTTACATTTTTGGGGGATATGTTTTTTAGATGTTTTAGTATTTTTCCTGTGTGTGGGTCAAAGAGTTGTATAAGCATGTCAAATTTCAACTCTCTAGATTTAGCCGTTTGGCTACAATTTTTACCGAACAGACAGACGACAAAATGACGGTATAAGGGTTTTTTGGTCATACCTACAAAACCGCAAAAAGGTCCTAAAAAAGTCCTAATTTCTAAAACAAGTGATGACCTAAACAAAAAAAGGTCCTCACTTCTAAAATATAAGTAATGACTTCCTTGAAAAACAAACCCTTGTTTTTTCACACATTTTTCTTTTTTTTTTTTTGAGTATTTCTGAGGGGGGGGGGCAACTGGCGCCCAGAGCAAATACAATAATCAATTGAAAATATACATTAAAAAAATAACAGAAATCAAAATATTTTTTTAAATTTACTTACATGAACCAGTGGACATATTCAGAATTTTTCTGTGTCAAATGTCCATCAGGATTTGTTAATATAAGCGTCCACAAACTTTTCTCGTCACTTTTATAAGAAACGCTAGGTTTCTCAGTGGCTTCCGATGGTTTTACAATATTTCCTTGGCAAACTGGAGTTGTATCATATAAAATATGCAACGGAACCCTTGGTATAAAATACGCATCCCCAAACAAATGTTCAAAAACCCCATAATGTTCAGCTATGCGTTTAATTTGATACGGTCCACCAGTAGCAAGCCATTCTTTACGCACATCATCCAAATTTACACTCACTGCAATTAATTCAATGTAAAAGTTTATTAAAAATAAAATTTATACATACATTTTTGTTCCCGAGCCAATTTTTCCAATTTTGCATCATTACGATTAGTTTTCATATGATCTATTCTTGCAAAAAATTCTTTCGATCTTGATTTAGATTCACCAGGAAACCCAATATCAACCTTAAAATGTAGTTTTGGGTCTTGAAAATTAATTTCTGAAACATAACCTATAAATATTTAATGTTTCAAATGATTAGAACTTACCTTCTAGCCGTTGTTCTAATGATTTAGCAACATCTGCTGGTTTTCCACGGACGTGATGTCCATGTCTTACTTGATTTAATAAATTGTAAGTGATTTTATTATTTTTACAAGTTTTCCATATACTTGCTGCCATGGTGTAAGGTTAGTTTTCACCACAGATGACCAAGAGGAGATGCGAAACCTACATGTTATTTTCTGTGCTTTTGTGGCAAAGTGGCGCCTCTTTTTTTTCGCCCAGGAACTATTCGATTTAAAATTTACCGCCTGGTTATTTGAAGGTTACTTCTTTATTTTTAAGGCAGAAAAATGTTTATTAATGAAACATGATAATAATATAAAAGCAAGTTTTATTTTAAATAATATACACATATTTTAAATACAAAGTTCAGTTTTTTACTAAATATTTTAAATACAAAGAAGTTTATTCAATCACAAATGAACGAATCATCAATCAACTTATTTATATATTTCTTTCTCATTCATGCAAGACATGTACGAGACAGAAATACATAAATAAGTTGATTGTTGCTTTATTTATTTGTGATTACTACGTGGAAACTACTACAGTTCTTCGATTATTCTTCATACACATTCTTATAAACCAAGCAGAAGAGTGGAAACACAGAACATTGAAATGATTGAAAAACAACACAGAACACGGAACACTGGAACATAAAACATCGGAAATTACTTATAATTTGTAGCACGTGGCACTGTACATGAATTAATTGATTTCCTTGTCAAAATTAACCACAAAACACCTTAAAATATGGACGTTAAAAAACAATGACATATGTTTCACTATGATATGGAACTAATGTAGCATTTAGCGACATCTACTGTGGTTATTTGAAATTAAAACTGGTTACTAACGCCATCTATGTTTTTATCCAGAAACTATTCTCACGAGCACAACTCTCCCATTAAGCCTTCACCCCCCTGGTTTTCACCACAAATCAGATAATCGGCACGGCACAAATATAAAAATTTAAAAAAAACTATTTATACAGTTTTTAATTACTTAATACTATTTATTTTGAATTTTATATTGTTTTCATACCTAAATTAATTACATAAATTGATTAATTTTAATTTAGGATAATATATAATATTTTTTTTGTAAAGTTTGTGTGGTGTAGCTGGTACTTTACAAATTCTTTTGACAGATTTTCGTGTTCAGTTCACCCATATTTACCTGGGAGGTGCTTATACAAGTATGTACCTTTCTTGTTGTAATTCAAGAAAGATCATACGTATATCTGTCTCATTTTCTCTTACGAAACACCATGAAATAGATATAGGAAATCATTATATTTGTTTTTGTGTGAATTAAACCACTATACGCATATCGCAATCATAAAGTGTCAAAATAAGTGATCTAATCTTTAGTTAAGTGTTTATTTATATTTTTTGCTGATATATTTGGGTGTAAACATCAAAACCTGTTTGTTTTTAATAAAAAATATGTAATTTGTGGTGTTAATAATATTTTTAAAGATGACTGAATTGTTGGTTTCGCGTGGAGATACGTTTCCACGAACTTTTTTGGATGGTTATAGATCTCACAGATCTAGAGCAAGTGAACAATTATATAATGAACTTAAATCTAGTAAAAGTGATGAATTGGTTTTACAAAGTCCTACTGGCATCGAAATGCCAAGTGAAATGCATCATGGACACTCGGATAATGTATTGGACAGCGGAGTTTCACCCTGTGGTTCTCCGACACAGGGGGACTTTTTGGATAAGGAAGTTTTGACACTACCTACAAGACGGAGAGTGGCTTATGACAGAATTGATCCGGAAGATAGTATAAGGGATATGGTAACGGAGAATGATTTTTATAGATTTGTTTTATTTAAAAAACACTATGATAAATACTTGCATTTATCACAAAAATATGAAGAAGTACGTAATATTGCTTACTATCTTGAAGAAAAGTATCACGAAGTTAAGGTAATCGTTATTTTAAGTTTAATTTTGTTTTATATTTACTTGTATTATAAAATTTAGATGGAAAGAGATGATTTGGTTTACGCTAATGAACAATTATCGAAACGTTTGGAAGCAAATGAATCCACTCTTCGTGAGAAAGAAGATGAAGTTTTTTTACAACTCGAACGAGTAGTTTATTTAGAAGAACAGTGCGAAAAATTGAGAACTGAAAGAGAGAAATTGTTGGAACAAAAAGAACAGCTAGAAAAAGAGAAGAATGAAGCATACAGATTGGTGAGTTATATATAATTTCTTGTTAACTAGCCAAAGATTTGTTTTCCTGCTTTAAACAATTTTTGAAATATACGTTTTTGTTGAAATAATAAGTGTAGGGTGACCATTCGTCCCGCATTTTGATTTGGTGTCCCCAGGGCCGAAGTTTGCTCTGTACTTATTTTTGGGAGGTGAAGACCTTTATTTTGCTCTTTACTTATATTTGGGAGGTGAGGACCTTTTTTTTGTTTGCTCTTCACTTATATTTCGGAAGTGACGACCTTTTTAGGGTTTTGTAGGTATGACCAAAAAACCCTTATACCGTCATTTTATCGTCTGTCTGTCTGTCTGTCTGTCTGTCTGTCTGTTCGGTAAAAATTGTAGCCAAACAGCTAAACCTAGAGAGTTGAAATTTGGCATGCTTGTACAACTTTTTGACCCGCACATAGGAAAAATACTAAAACATCTAAAAAACATCCCACTAAAAATATAAACAAATATGGGCTCATCTAAAAAAAAATTATTTTTTTTAAATTCTGAGTAGGGTATCAAATGAAAGCCCTTAGTACGTGGATTAACGATCAAAATTTTATTTTTGCATTTTGAATTATTTTGAGGCGATTTTTACCAAAATTGTGCAAAAAAATTTTTGTCCCACACCCTGTAGCTCAGATGGTTTAAACTAAAAATGTGAAAAAATTCTAAGTAATGTATATTGGTGTGAACCGGAATAGTACAACAGGAATTTTTGATCAGATTATGTTTTCGGAAAATAATGCATTTTTTGTGTTTTTAACCAAAATATGTTAAATATTTAATTCGCTATGTAACCAAGTAGATACATCAGCGCTCATAGCGATGTGCGTTTAGTCATTGGTTTTCTAATTTGCTAAACAGTTAACTTGCAAACTAGAGTTCGAATCCTGTCAATTTTAATTTTTTTGTTTTTTTTTGCAGTTTTCTTTTGTTTAAATTATTTTGTAAAAATTCTAGTTATATTTTGGTAAATGTTGCATTTAATTTTTAAAAGCGTAAATTTAATAACCAGTGGGAAGTGGTGAAATTATAATTTAATTCTGTTTGATGTATACGAAATCAGAGGGCGGGGCTAATGATTTAAGCAACCCATAGAAGCCATAGGCGCAATTTTCAAAATTCTAATGAACCTTGCTATGTAAAAAAAAATACTGCACATATTTAGTAACTTAAATAATGGTATTAGGCATTCGAATTAAAATTCATAAAAAAATATTTTGACATAAAATTTGTTTTGGCATCCCAAATAATCATCATTCAGTTATTAAATACCTGCAAAACCCTGAAATGTGTGAAAATTCACACTTCACATCAATTTTTTTTGCTCCGTCCCGCATTGCCTTCTACAAGAAAATGGTCACCCTATATAAGTGAGATATTTCAATAGTGAGATTATTAGTTTTTATTTAGCATTCTCCATAGGAGCTATGTATTTCAATTGAAAAACATACATAATTTTTTGTGAATTTGTTAATTATGATTATTTTTAATCTTATTTTTTTTTAGTTGAAGATTCAAGCTCAAGAATCGGAAGCAAATAGACGAACTTTAGAAAGAGCTCGCCAAGAAGTTATTCGACAAATGACTGCTATCAACAGTGAAAAAGAATGGCTAGAACGAGAGGTATGCTACTTTGTCCATCTGTCTCTTTTTGGGAACTGTCAGCTGATACTTTATGTCTTCTACAAATACTTTGTTTAGTTCTAAAAATTGCTTTTTCCATTTATCTGGTTCAAAAAACTCGCTAGATTTTCTGTCACTTTTTCTCCTTTTAATAACAACATCGTTTCTATATTTTTCAGAATGTTCATCTAAAAGAAACACTAGAAGCCGAGAGGCAAGGTGTTAATAAGTACATGAATCAGATTACTTGCCAAAAGAAAAGGAGTACAAACAACATACAATCACTTGAGAAGGAAATGAGTGAACTTAAATTGATCGCCAATCAAAATGCGACTTTAAGTTCACAGTTTCATAAAGGGTTGAGACATCTAGCGACTTGTAAAAGGCGCAAATGCTCCGTTTGTTCCTATACGAAAGCTGCGTTTGGGAACCTAGGCTCAAACCAACGTTGTAACGAGTAAGTTCCTTTTTTTAACTTAAAAAAATTATTTCATTGGATTTTACAACCCCTAGAGCTTTTGCCTTAATGTTTCGCCTCTAATATTCTGCGGATTATGGTTAATAGCTAGTTCTCAGCATGGTCCTTCGAGCCGGATTTTTTGCTGGTAGGGTGAAACTGATAGGTTTCTTAACTTTACAAAAACACTTTTTATAATCCACTTTAATCCACAAAATGATTATGGTTAATGGTCCTTCGAGCCGGATATTTAAATGAAAATGATGAAACTGATGTTTCCTAATTTTAGAGAAGTATTATTCAATTTTGCATATTATAAATAACTAATGCCCAACAGGGTCCTTCGAGCCGGATTTTCACTGAAAAGAATGAAACAGAAAGGATTTTTAAGTTTGCAAAATTACCTTTCAATTCTGCGAAGTATGGTTAGTAACTAAAGCTCAACGTGGTCCTTCGAACCGAATTGTTTTTGTAAAAAATACATATCATGATAATAAAGTTATTAAAAATTATTTTTCTAGTTACCGTCTATACTTTTGAATCCTCTCCACATCTATCTTACTCTGTTAAGTTTCAGATCTCACCCGTTATTTTGCTTATTAATGCTTCAATTTCTGTCAGTCAATTTCTTTAATTTTTATACCAATATTCCTTTGACCAAACCGAATTGAAAAGCAACTAGTGTAATTACTTATTAAAGACGGGAATGATAGGAAGATGTCCGCTATAGACCTATCGTTTACGGGCATTTACAGATTTTCCCCTGAATAATTCAACTCGGGTTATCACCGTTTTTTCGATTAGTTCGGGGAAATCTTGAAGATATCCGCTATCGATCCGTCAGTTACCGGCTTTAACCAATTTTCCCCTGAACATATTAGATCACAAAACTTTTTCTACTGCAGTGTTAACACAAGGAAATCACTATCTGTAAATAATTCATAAAAAATACGATTAAAAAATGGATAAATCTGGTCTTTATAAACATTTTTGTTTATATGTGGTCTGTAAAAATTTGATTGGTATGTCTCCTAATACACTCAATTTGGTCCTTCGAACCAGATTATGTAAAAAAAGCTATATCAAAGTTACATTTTAAGATTCTTTATCAAATTATGTAGTTTATTATGTCAGTAAAACAATAGTTTCATATATTATTAGTTTCTCACAATTAAATATTGTTTCAATTGTTTATAAATTCAAGGTTTCTAGCTTAGAAATGTTTTCATTTAGATAATAAAGCCTTGTGTTTTATTATTATGCCAGTTTTTATCAAAATTTATGCCCGTATATTGCAAAATTATTTAAAACTTCTTTTGAGCCCATCTTTGCTTTATGAAATCTACTTTTTAATAACTGAAAACGTAATATCGTTAGTTCCATTTATAAAATAGTGATTTCATTATTATTTTTAACTCAATTAATTATTGATGACGTCAATCTTTTTGTATGCAAAGTAAATGAACTCACTTAAGTAACTACGGAATAATAATTAATCATATTGCCATAAAAAGATAATTATTTTGTAACTAAATTTAAGTACAATGTTATCTACTGCAAATTTATCTTCTGATTATCGAAAATAAAAATATAAAGACCTTGGATTACACCCAGGATATTTTAAAAAAATAAATAGTGCTAAACGAGGTTAAACGTAAATTGAGATACTCTTATTCAGCGTCTTCAAGGCTCTTAATGATAGGATATATTCGATCAAACGTAAATTTATTTATTTTTTTGCAGGCATAAATTATTTTCCTGTCTTCAAACACCATTTCAAGATCTACGAAATAAGATGAAATCGGTTTCAACTCCACCTGGTGATGAAGCAGAAAGTCTATCGGAATTTTTCCGTCCATCATGTTCTTCGACAACTACAAGCGAATGTTCGTCAGTAAGTGTTCCATTTGGAGATCTTGCCATTTCGTATATGGACGAATGTTCGTCTCTCAGTTCAAGTACATCACAAAATTTGGATATGAGCAGTGCTCCACAAGGTAAAATTTGTTTTATAAATTTACAGGGAAATTTGAAAGATATCCGTTATGGATGCGTCGGTTACGGATATCTTCAGATATTCCCCTGATAATAACAATTTAAATATCCAGGAAATTTTTGTTTAAAACAATGGTTTTGGAGAGTTTTGCGTAAGTTTTGGAAATTGATGTGATGATTAGGTCTTCAGGTACTGTTTTTTAGGTCACATTTGAGGATTACAATTTTTTGCCGGAAAAAACTTGAAAAACTTATTTTTCGTAAATATCTCTGTTTCGTTGCAAAATTCGAAAAAAATATGTCCATACTGAATTAAAGAAAAATAAATTTTCTGTAATTTAGCTTTCATAATTTTTTTTGTTGAATGTACAGTTTCGCCGCTAGAGCGTCACAAAATTGTTAAATTTTTCGAATTAATGAAAAATGTACTTTTTGCTTTAAAAAACACTAAAATATTATTATAATTTTGTTAATTTTCCAAAATATTTAATTTGTATCGACCAGAAAAAATAAAATATATAATTTGCAACACCCTCGTCAAAATTTTCAACTCGGGAATTTTCGAAGATACCCGTAACTGACGCATCGCTAACGGTCATTTTCAATTTTTCCCCTGAACTAATTTAATTTTTTTCTAATATTTTTTTAGGTGTTAGAGGTTTTGGAAGTGATTCTGGCTTTAGTTCTGACCTTTGTACCGACTGCAAGAGTCTTCGGAATACGCCGAAAGAAAAATTTACTCCGAAATCCACGTTGGATGAAAATGATTGCGTTAAATTACAACGTACGAAATGGACTGCGTCTTTTAGGAAACTTATTAATAAGGTTGCGAAGAAATAGGTATGTTTTAATAAGTCTATAATTGGTCTAAAAATTTAGATCATAATTGGTTCGGCACGGATAGGAAAATATGAACAAATTGGTATTAAAAAATTTGGTTTGGGACTTCAAAATTGATTTATTTTTGATCCAAAAGTGGGGATAGACAGATCGTTTACCTCGCAGATTAAAAATAAATTATATTTTGTTAATTATGAACCGATTTTGATGCAATTTGGTGTGGGATTTTATTTTTATCTTATCCAAAAAGGGTATATCCAGATCAGAATATAGCCAATTAATAAGAAAAACACTTTTGCATTATTACTGAACCGATTTTTGTTGAAATTTAATATGAGGGTGGGCTAAAATTAAATTGCCCAAAAGGGAGGAGTACCCATGTCATTGACCTTGCGATTTTAAATATCTAACTTCTTTATTTATGGGCCGATTTCGTTGAAATTTGGTATGGGGGTCCAAAATTAAATTATTTTTTATCCAAAACTGGAAACGGTGTCCATATCATTGACCTAGCTTGTTAAAAAAAAATTAAATTATTTATTTATGGGCCGATTTTGTTAAAATTTGGTATGGGGTCCAAAATTAAATTATTTTTGAGCCAAAATGGGGAACGGTATCCATATCATTGACTTAGCTTGTTAAAAACATTAATAAATTCTTTATTTATGGGCCGATTTTCTTGAAATTTGGTATGGGGGTACAAAATTAAATTATTTTTGAGTCAAAACGGGAAATGGTATCCATATCATTGACCGAGCTTATTAAAAAAAAATTAAATTCTTTATTTATGGGTCGATTTTGTTGAAATTTGGTATGGGGGTCCAAAATTATATTAGTTTTTATCCAAAACGGGGGTAGGGTATCTGTGTCATTGACCTCGCGTATTAAAAATCTAACTTCTTTATTTATTTATTTGATTTTGTTGAAATTTGGTATGATGGTCCAAAATTACATTATTTTTGAACCAAAATGGGGGGAGGGTATCCATGTCATTGACCTCGCGTATTAGAAAAACTTGCTTCTTTATTTATTGTCCGATTTTGATGATATTTTATTTTTAGTATCACAATTGTAGGTTTTTTGATGTGAAATGGAATTTTTAAGAATTATCGCAAATGAAAAGCGATAGACCGATTATAGCAAATGCTTACATTCCATTTGTAACTATTTTTAATAGAATAGGTTTGTTGTTAATTTATAACGATCTGAGTTGCCATTTTTGGAAAAATTTGAGTTAAAAAAAAACATTCTCTTTTGAGATGTATAGGGCAATGAGTATCTGAATTTTTGTGAAAATTTACAACCAGATTTTTACAAAAAAAATCTCTTTTGAGTAGCATAGGTCTATTTTATTTGATTTTTTAATTTACTGGTATTTTTTTGGATAAACCAAGTCTCGTTTGAGGACCATAGTGCCAGATTAATCTGCCTTTTGCTATTTTTATATTGATAACTTATTTATTACATTATTCAGAAGTTCCGACGAACTGAAATATACTCTTTTGAGGAACATAAGGCCGGTTTTATTTATTTATTTTTTTAAATTACCCGTGATTATTTTGTACATAAGCTTGCCTTTTTAGGAACATAGGCCTGATTTATCGGGTTTTTACAATTTTTATATTGATAACTCATTTTATTACATTATTAACAAGTCCTGGCGAACTAAAATATACTCCTTTGAGGAACATACCAGGTCTACAAGTATGAAATGCGGATTTTTTTTTAAATAAAACACATTAAACTCAAAAGAACAGTAAAAGTTTATTTCTTCAAAGTATGCTCCATTAGAAGTTATACATTTTTCCCATCTTTCAGGTAATTTGTGAATACCTCGCCAGTAGAACTCATCCCCTTTCCCTGCAAACCATTCATCTAGCCATTCTTTCACATTTTCATATGAACAAAAGTGCTGGTCGGCAAGTGCGTGACCCATCGATGCGAACAAGTGGTAATCTTAAAGGGCCAAGTCTGGTGAGTAAGTGGCATGGGGTAGCACTTCCCACTTGAGTGCCTCCAATGTGTTGCAAACTGATTTTGCCTTATGTGATGGAGCGTTATCGTGAAGAAAGATTACCTTGTGCTACCTTCTTTCGTATTCTGGTCGTTTTATGAGCAGCGAATGGTTCAATTCGATCAGTTGTTCAGTTGTTGGTAGCGTTGGGTATTAACTGTTTCACCAGGTTTTAACAATTCGTAATAGACCACACCCTTTTGGTCCCACCAAGTACAGAGCATTGTCTTTTTGCCAAAGCGATTCGGTCTTGCAGTTGATGTGGATGGTGAGCCTGGGTTCACCCATGATTTTTTGCGTTTGGGATTTTCAAAATAAATCCATTTTTCATCGCCAGTAATGATATGATGCAAAAAAGACTATCTTTTTTTTTGTATCGTGCAAGCAAAATTTCACAAGTGTTTTTGCGTTTTTCCATCTGCCTCTCATTCAATGCATGTGGAACCCATCTGCCGACTTTCTGGATCTTACCCATCTCTCGTAGGCGATTGGAAACAGCTTGTTGACTAACGCCTAACTGCTCTGCTAGTTGTTTTTGTGATTGACTATCGTCTTCCTGTAGCAATGTTTCCAATTTTGTATCTTCATATTTTTTTGGGGGTTTTCCATGTTCTTTGCCTGTAAGATCAAACTCACCACTTTTGAAACGCCGAAACCATCGTTCACACGTATCTTGTGATGGAGCATATTCACCATAAGCTTCTCGAAGCAGTCGGTATGATTCAGCAGCAGTTTTTTTCAAATGAAAACAAAACAGTAGTACTGTCCGCGAATGCTCTTTATTTGGCACAAAATTTGACATTTTTAACACAGTAAAACAAAACTATATGATCACTTTTCAAATTATATCCTATACGAATTTGACACTTAATGATAACTTAACAAAACGCCATATGTTTTGAAACTTTGAAATATACACTCTGTTTGCGCGGCAAGTTTGAAAAAAATCCGCATTTCATACTTGACCTGGTAAAGCCAATTTTGATTTTAATTTATTTAAATTACCTAATAATTTTTAATCTTAATACTTCTTTTTAGGAACATAGTGCCTGATTTATCATGTTTTTTGCGATTTTTATATTTATTATTCGTTTTTTGAAATACTCTTTCTAGGACCAGAGGAGCGGTATTATCTATATTTTACGATTTAGCATTTTTGACAAATCCCTCTCTTTAGAGAAGAATAGGGTCACATTTGTCTGATTTCAAATTGTTGATTCTCCAAAAATCCTTCTTTTTAGAGGAGCATAGGCCACATAGTCAAATAGCTTAAAAAAAAAATTTACGACTTAAATTTGTTACTCATAGTTTATTTTGACAAAATGCTTCTCTGTTGAGGAACATAGATACAGATTTGTGGTTTTTGTGATTTTTAAATTACCCATATTTTGCCCAAATTTTCCTCTTTTATGGAACATAATTACAGATTTGTCAATTTTTGCGACTTTTTATTAATCGTACTTCATGACAAAGTGTTTCTCTTTTGGGGAACATAGGGATAGATTTTTTTTACGTCTTTTAAATTGACTATACGTATTTTTATGTAAGAAAAAACCATCTCTTTTGTAGATAATGCGATTAAATTTATTAATAACAATATTTTTTTCAAAAATGGCAATATTTAGCTAATATACGTAATATTTAAACTTAGAATATTGTTATATTTAGATGTTATATATATTCTGCGACTGATCGAAGAAATTTTGATGTACACTGGAATTGAAATCGTAAGATTTTTTTTATCGTCATGTGTCAAATTTTACGATAGTTAAATTCGAATTTTTTAAAAAAAGTTTGTTTTTTAAATGTTTTTGTGATATAATACGCACAAAGTACTTATGTTACTTTATTTAAGGTAATTTGGTTAAAAATACTTTTTTTTTACTATTTACCAGATTGGATTATGTAAGGTGCAGGTAATGCTTGAAAAATATGCATTTGGTAAATTTGGCTAAAAGTTGGTAAATTTGACTAAGTCGGTTAATATGGGTAATTGACCAATACTTCCGATCAGGACAATTTAAATATTTTATATATAATACCCCAGTAATAGGACGGGTTGAAACGTCAACTAACCACGTGTGTTTTATGGCCGGAAACTTGCCCACCTAGGCGTTGGGAACCTATTATACCGGATAACGTTCAAGAGCCTAGTATTTGTGCTGAAATATTGATAACAGCGTTAAACGGGGTACCGTTAAGCGAAATTGTACTGTATTTACCAATTTTTACCCAAATTTACCTATTATACACGATATTACTATCTTTGAACAGTATTATAATGGCTACTATTTTTTTTTTTTTTTTAGTTGTAGTTTTTGTATTTTTTATAATATGTACCCAGCAAACATTTTTATCCGGACCAGTACTGGTAAAGCACATACTCGCCGGCATTGAAAGTAATGGGCCAGTGCTGGCATTTCGTACTGGGCCAGTACCCCGGTGTCCCGTGGCCCTTAGCTGGTCCATTGATGTATCAGTTGCTGGCCCAGCAACGGTAAAGTGCATTGAAAGTAATGGGCCAGTGCTGGCATTTCGCACTGGGCCAGTGCTGGCATTTCGCATTGGTCCAGTGCTGGCATTTTGCACTGGGCCAGTACCCCGGTGTCCCCGTGGACGTTAGCTGGCCCATTGATGTATCAGTTGCTGGCCCAGCAACGGTAAAGTGCAAAATAATCGCATTAGTTGCAAGATTTATTTCTGACAGACTAGTGCTTATATTATACCCACTCTCTAGTGTTTCAAATGTAATATATGTGTACTTACCCAGTATTAAAATAAATTAATGGTTAGGTGCAAAATAAATACTCATTTGGCCATTTTCACCATCGTTGAATAAATTTATTTAACAAGTAAAGTTGACAATATCGCATCGGTTTTAAACTATTAATGAAGAAATTAACATTGCTGTCAATAGAATGATGCGATATTGTTAACTTAAGTTGTTAAATAAATTTATTCAACGATGGTAAAACTAGCCGATTGTAAATTGAATTAACAGTTATAATTTATTGATTTATTTATAAATATTAAATAAATATAATTTCAGGAATAACAGGAATTAGTTTCTTTAATTTATTAATTTAATGAAGAATTTTAAGAAAATGGTTTTCTGCCATTTCGGTCAAACCAATTTCATCCTAAAGATAAGGGGTGACTAATAATTTTCGCCAATATTCGTCTTGTATTATCTACCACATCTTTTCCCCCTGACTTGAAGAGTGCCAACCTAAAGAAATCATACTTGTTAAAATAAATTCAATAAACAAATTTTATAAGCATTAATGCTATAAGCTGTTCACTTTTGTAAGAACAAACTAGATCTGGTTATTTTGGTGATTTTTATAGTGTATTACTGACTTTTAGAAACTTGGTTATATTGTAAAAAAAGCTTTACAGTTTTGGATTAAGTTTGTATTATTTTAGGTTAGTATTATATTTACAAAATATTTAAGATGTCACTATTCAAAATGAAATATGACAAATTATATTTTTTAAATGACATATTTATAATCTTGTATCAGATTTATTAATAATTGAAAATTTTATTACATGAAAAAACTATGATTGAACTAAACTAAAAATTAAACAATTTAATATGAAATAGTTTGTGTAAACTACGTCCTTAAATCTAACAAAACACACACAAATCACAATAAAAAACTGTATAATGCTCACTATCAATAACTATTCAAATACACATAAACTGTTCACCAACACGTACCAACTTGAACTCACAGAATATCACTTGTACCGACCCTCGAAGGCCACGCCATTAGGGTGTTTTATGACTAAGAACGGTCAGACTTTTCAAATTATTACATTCAAAAAAAGTTATAAACATAAGCACTGGCCCGCTAGAAATAACCTTGGATTAATACAAATAAGGAATGCTTATAAAATGCTGGTAAAGTACTTCGTATAGGCAGAGTGCGAAATACAAATGTGAAGTACATTATTAATACTGGCGTTGCACTTACTTCTGGTGCCAGCAATGTACCAGCGTAAAAGCAGTTTGCCGGCGTTCGGCCGTTAGTTCAATGTTTGCTGGGTAATTTTTATATTTATTAATTTAGTTTACTGTTTGAGACAAAAATATCCATAATTAGTTTAGAATGTGAAAAAATATTTATAATTGGCAGTTACAATAAGGGTGCTTTTTGCACAAAATGTTTAGGGGAAATTTTAAAATTGACCGCTAGCGATGCGTCGGTAGCGGCTATTTTATAAATCTCCCCGGCTTTGAAATAATACTTTTTTGTATTAATCTAAGTATTTGAAAATGGATAACTAGTTCTTCACAAATGGCTGCATATTTCATATAATTTGTGTATTTTCTATAACTTGGGTTTCGTAGGTAAAATTAAATGGGGTTTGTAAAAAAAATTTTTTTTTCTATTTTTAAATGTGCTGATTTCAAAAAAATCAATGTATTACTTAACATGTGGACTGGAATAGTACGCTCGAATTTTAGATACAATTTTCCGAAGAAAAAAAAAATACATTTTTATATTTTTGAAATTTTTTGCAAGAAATGAATAATCTTTTTAAAAAATTTTTGATCTTAATATTATTTTGATAAAAAATATTTTTTATTTTTTAAAATATTAAAATTTAATCTTCTAACCTTTTTGAGTTTAGAAGCTAGCCATTTGTATCAAATTTAAATTTGCCAAAAATTGTGATATTATTGCAAAATTTTACAATTTTAACTCAGACAATCTGTTTTTTTTTTTTCAAACTGTGCCAAAAAAATTTTAAAGATATTTTTGTCTCAAATTTTAGTAATGCCATTAGGATGTGCTAACGAAAAGGACGATTTTCAAAATTAATAACTGAAATCTCATTTTTTTTTTTCAATAAATATGCAAGACTCTGTATAACGCTGTTCGTAGAATTTAGAGCGAAATAGCGCTAAACGAGGATTGTAGAGTGCTTTTATCACGAGAACAGGTCAGTGGTTTCATAATAATGACATCAAACCAATGGTAATACGACTTGAAGACGGTTCTGCTTCCTTTGTTTAGCAACGGTACGAATTTTCGCATGTGACCTCATTGGCCTCTTCTCGTGGGAATAAACCTCAAATATTTTACGCTGTGAAACTGTATTTGCTTTTATGAAGTTTTGAAAATCGCTCCGTGATTGCTTTTAGGATTAAGTTTATTTATACAATTTTGTTGTTTATTTATTAAGACAATCAGAGGATCACTAATTTTAAGAACGCTATTTGTTTTTTGAATTTTACCAAAAAAAGCCTTTTGTACCTTCTAAAAATTAAAATTAAGTTTTATCTCAAAAACGGAAAGGAGAAGTGAATTTTATTGTGGTGGTTTGGTGTACGGAGTTTTGTGTAGAGATACCAGGGTTAGGGATGCTGCCGTGTGTATTCAGCTCCATTGATCCCTAGTTGGCTCTCTTCGCGTATATAATGAACAGGTGTATATACTAGGTGAAAAAATGTACACAATTTACAAAGGTTACAGTCCCCCCCACCCTTATCTCAATCCTTTTGATATTTACATGTCTGGGTTAAGTGTTTTCCCAGCTTATGCCGAGAAAGTGTCAGAAAACTTCATAATAATAATAATACGTTACGTGAGTTAAATTAAAAGTAAGAAAATGATAATACCAGGGTTAGGGATGCAGTTCTACATATTCAGTTCCATTGTTTCCTAGTGTGCTTTTTTCGAGTCTACAGTGTAGCTTCGGAGAACTCTTGAAACCCAATAATAGTAAAAATACCAGGGTTAGGGATGCAGGCCTACGTATTCACCTCCATTGTTCCCTAGTGTGCTTTTTTCGAGTCTACAGTGTAGCTTCGGAGGAGTCTTGAAACCCAATAATAGTAAAAATACCAGGGTTAGGGATGCAGGCCTACGTATTCAGCTCCATTGTTCCCTAGTGTGCTTTTTTCGAGTCTACAGTAGCTTCGGAGGACTCTTCAAACCCAATAATAGTAATAATGCCAGGGTTTGGGATTCAGTCGTGTGTAGTCAGCTCCATTGATCCCTAGCATGATTTGAGCGTAAATTGTAGGATTATCGTTAACATCTTGGCAAGCCAATAATAATATTGTCAAGGTTTGGGATGCAGCCGTTGCTTATCAGCTCCATTGATCCATTGTATACTCTTTAACACTGTGTTAGATAGGTGAATTTTTACTTTTACATTAATAAAATCGCCAGGGTTCAGGATTTAGTTCTATGTATTCAACTTTGATCCCTATACTAGCGTCGGCGAATCAGTGCAGTTACGTCACACGACGTAACAAACAATTGCATTGTTCCAAACAATACATTCGTTTGTTTCGTATTGTGACGTAACTGCACTGATTCGCCGACGCTAGTATAGTATGTTTTTTATCTGCAGTGTGGGGTCGATGGAAACTTCTCAATATGACAATAATAAACATTGCCAGGGTTGGGATACAGCCGTGTAATAGCTGCATTCATTTCTAATACTATTCGAACCTGCAGTTTTAATTCGGTGGATGTTTTTCAATACCTTGATTATTAAATCGCGAGAATTTGGGAGGTAGCCGTGTGTATTCAGCTCCATTGATCCATCTCCAAACCAGCAGAACGATAGTATATATAATTGTAACCTGCAAACAAAGATCAAATTCAAAAATTGAGGTCTTAATGTTTTTACTCTATATGGGATCTTAGAGCCTTTTACCGTTTTTGAAATACAAACTTTTTGGCTAAAAACCGACGGCAATAAGATATCCGTCCTTAACAATTTCATGATACAGACCCCCGTTTTGCGACGACTCACTTTACGACGCTATGAAAACGGACATAGGGACTGTATAGCATTACGAGATTTTTTAAAGCGTTTTGCTAAGTGATCTTTTAGGTTGTGGAAATGGTTGCTTTTTAAAAATATTTAGGCTTTTTATTAATTTTTCGCTTTTTACGTATTCGCCAAAATTATTTGTAAAAATATCTGATTGACAAAAAATATTTTAGTTTTTTTGAATAAAAACTAAAATAAATATTTTTTGTCAATTAGAAATTAGGAAATTTAAAAATTGGGTATATATTAGACTGAAAAAATAGAGATTTGAATTTTAGAAATTTAATAAATTAAAAAAAGTTTGTTTAAATTATATTTGTTGCTGTTTTATAATGTAAGAACTAAAATAAATTATAATGCATTATTCAAATTTGTTTTATTTAAAAATGTTCCTATATTTGAACTTTATTCATCACCTAAAATTAAAAAATATCAACCTATAACAGTTTAAGTACTATTACTGAATGCTTGATGAGTCATAACTAAATAAAGGTACTTAACCCACCCAAAATTTGCCTTAATCATCAGTTGATATATTAAAAGGCCCTTCCAAAATTACCAAGTATTTTTATTACAAATATTGTTCGAAAAAATATCCATTATTGTTTAACCGCTTAAGGACTACGCCCGAGTATTCTCGGGCGGCTATTTTGTACGAAAATTCCCACACCCGAGATAACTCGGGCAAGCTTTACCTGCAGAAAAGATTACTCCCGAATGTACTCGGGCGAAAATAAATACGATTCATGGTATGTGGAAGCGAGACAAAAGACAGCTACGATGATTCAAACGAGGTACGAGAGAAAATGAATTTCTATTATTTCTCGACCCACACTATGCACCATAATATCAACTTTCAATCCCATTTTGGGCCCGAAATGGCTTTTATGAAGGATATATATGTTCAGTAAATAAAATTCATTCATAAAAAAAATTGTTTTTTTCCCCCGTTTTTAAATTTTTTTAATGATTATGAAGGGGTTAAACACAATCTTATTCTTTATTTTATGTTTCGCATTACATTGCATAACACATTTTTAGAAATTTTCCTGCAAGCAAAAGATATTCTAGGAGAAAATATACATGCTTGGAATTCTACGAAATAGGGACATATTTCTATGAAGGAAATTTGACTACTATAAAGTATTTAGATTTTTTGGAAAATAGTTTCCATGATGTGCCCATACCTAACAGAATTAATTTGAAGTATTTTCAACATGATGGTACACCTGCACATAATGCCTATCTTGTAAATAATTACATACAAAATAAATATGACGACAAATGGATTGGTACTAATGGACCTATTAATTTTCCTCCTAGATCTCCTGATTTAACATCTTTAGATTTTTTGTTTGGGGATTGCTGAAAAATACAGTCTATAGAGATCAAGTGAATAATTTAGACGAACTAAAAAATAAAATATCTCTTGCTTGCAGCAAATTTTCTAAAAATATGTTACGCAATATAATGCGAAACATAAAATAAAAAATAAGATTGTGTTTAAACAGTAATGGATATTTATTCGAACAATATTTGTAACCAAAATACTTGGTAATTTTTACTTTTGTTTTTATTATATGTAAGTTTTTAATCGTACTATTTTTATAAGTTTGTAAAGTTGATATCTCCGTTATTAAAAAAAAATTCATTATAAACATGTTTAGCATTCTATAAAGACAAAAAAAAATATCTTTATTCCAATGGTCTAACAATATACCAGGTCTACAAGTATGAAATGCGGATTTTTTTTAAAAATAAAACACGTTAATCTCAAAAGAACAGTAAAAGTTTATTTATTCAAAGTATGCTCCATTAGAAGTTATACATTTTTCCCATCTTTCAGGCAATTTGTGAATATTTCGCCAGTAGAACTCTTCCCCTTTCCCCGCAAACCATTCATCTAGCCATTCTTTCACATTTTCATATGAACAAAAGTGCTGCTCGGCAAGTGCGTGACCCATCGATGCGAACAAGTGGTAATCTGAAGGGGCCAAGTCTGATGAGTAAGCGGCATGGGGTAGCACTTCCCACTTGAGTGCCTCCAATGTGTTGCAAACTGCTTTTGCCTTATGTGATGGACCGTTATCGTGAAGAAAGATTACCTTGTGCTGTCTTTTTTCGTATTCTGGTCGTTTTATGAGCAGCGAATGGTTCAATTCGATCAATTGTTGTTAGTAGCGTTGGGTATTAACTGTTTCACCAGGTTTTAATAATTCATAATAGACCACACCCTTTTGGTCCCACCAAGTACAGAGCATTGTCTTTTTGCCAAAGCGATTCGGTTTTGCAGTTGATGTGGATGGCGAGCCTGGGTTTACCCATGATTTTTTGCGTTTGGGATTTTCAAAATAAATCCATTTTTCATCGCCAATAATGATACGATGCAAAAAAGACTTTCTTTTGTATCGTGCAAACAAAATTTCACAAGTGTTTTTGCGTTTTTCCATCTGCCTCTCATTCAATGCATGTGGAACCCATCTGCCGACTTTCTGGATCTTACCCATCTCTCGTAGGCGATTGGAAACAGCTTGTTGACTAACGCCTAACTGCTCTGCTAGTTGTTTTTGTGATTGACTATCGTCTTCCTGTAGCAATGTTTCCAATTTTGTATCTTCATATTTTTTTGGAGGTTTTCCATGTTCTTTGTCTGTAAGATCAAAGTCACCACTTTTGAAACGCCGAAACCATCGTTCACACGTATCTTGCGATGGAGAATATTCACCATAAGCTTCTCGAAGCGGTCGGTATGATTTAGCAGCAGGTTTTTTCAAATGAAAACAAAACTAATACTGTCCGCGAATGCTCTTTATTTGGCACAAAATTTGACATTTTTAACACAGTAAAACAAAACTATATGATCACTTTTCAAATTATAACTTATACACATTTGACACTTAATGATAACTTAACCAAACGCCATATGTGTTGAAACTTTGAACTATAAACTCTGTTTGCGCGGTAAGTTTGAA
Source organism: Liopterus haemorrhoidalis (assembly GCA_963971575.1). Taxonomy (NCBI): domain Eukaryota; kingdom Metazoa; phylum Arthropoda; class Insecta; order Coleoptera; family Dytiscidae; genus Liopterus; species Liopterus haemorrhoidalis. Next base: position 34,667,233 of record OZ020620.1, on the reverse strand, counting down.
AAAAATCCGCATTTCATACTTGTAGACCTGGGGTGCGTTCCAGAACCTTACTCTAGCGTATTGAGTATGCTAAATACTGTTCCAAAACTATAGAGTATACTCTACGGAGGATGCTCAATGTCGTTCATAAACTAACGGAGTTTACCCTTGAGTAAACTCTCTGTACCCTGCTATGTATGGAGGGTAAAGGTATACTCCAAGTCTCGCGTCTGCGTAGAACGCAATTTATGTCTTAAATTTTTGTTTATAGTTGAGTCAACGATTCAAATATGTTCTGTGTTCAACGTTTAGATGTTTTTATTCAATTTTTTAATTATTATTAGTTATAAATATGGAAGTCATAAATCTAAATACTAACGAGTGGAAGGCCATATACCTGATAGAAGACGAAAATATGTTATCGCTTGCAGGGGCGCACACAAGGGGGGGGTCCAAGGGGTCCGGACCCCCCCCGTACTGTGAGAAGTGAGGACTTTTTTTTTGCTCTTCACCTAAAATTTAGAAGTGAGGACCTTTTTTTTTTTTGCTCTTCACTTAAAATTTAGAAAGGAGGACATTTTTTTGCTCTTCACTTGAAATTGAAATTTTGCCCTGTGTTTATAAAAATTATGTATAATTGGACCCCCCCCCCAAGCCAAAAATCTGTGTGCGCCCCTGATCGCTTGTAAACAAAGGTAAGAATAACATTTTTTGGTTATAAATCGCATGGAAAATTCATTTAAAACTTGTTTATTTTTTTGGTAATAATTTGTTATTCTATTTACGTTTTTACAGAAAGTGGTCAGATGATTAAAGTAGCTTTGTCAGATGAAGTGTGCAATCATTTTAACATTACGATGACTGAAGAAAAGAATCTAACCCCTGAACAACCTACTCCTACAAAGGTACCAAATGAGCGCCAGTGGACAAAAAATGCAATACTCATGCTCATAGCAGAGTATAAGGCCCATGAACCGCAGTTTAAAAGCTCAAAAACGAAAAATGATTTAGTCTGGAAAGACATAACTAATACACTACAAGAAAATACATTTATGTTTACTGTCACGCAGGTGATGAATAAATGGAAGCATTTAAGGAAACTATACCTAAAAGAGAAAGACAACATGGGACCAAACGCATCTGGGGAAGGAGCCTACACATTCCCTTATTTTGATGAGATGGACGACATTTTTAATAAAAAACCTAATGTTAATCCAGTAGCCATGGCTTGTTCAAGTCGGGGGTCAGGAATTTCTGCTGACGTGCTAAAAGAGTCATTCAGGACTGTCAGTCGGAAGAGAATATTAGAAGAGGAGGAAAACACAAATAAACCTGTTAAACAAAAAAGCAAAACAAATTCTGTAATTATAAATTGGATGGAGAATAGAGAAAAAAAACGTGAAGAGACAAGACAGCGTAGACATGAAGAGAATATTGTTGTACAAAGGGAAGCCATAACAGAATTTAAATCTGCTATGGAAAAATTAATTGATAAATTATAAAGATTTTGTATCCAATTTAATATAATAATTTTGAAAATACCTTCTATTAATATAATATCTACTTCCGATGTCCTCTGTCCGCATGAAAATATTTTTTAAGACCGTTTGAACTAGAACGCTGAAATTTGGCAAGCAGGTAGGTAATAGCTTATTACATAATAACTAATAAGAGTTACTAAATATTTAATTTTAATATCTTTACAATGAATAATAAATAACACTTGTTTTTTGTAATATTTTTAAATCAAATTTTAAAGAAAATTTCTGTGGCTCATGAGTATTCGTAACAAAGAAATATCGATAAAATTTATTTAAAGAAAATTATTGTACAACATAAAACAGACTTCTATAAGATAAAAATAAATATTGTTTGGCAATATTCAATGCCAATGCACAAATTTTTCTTTTTTTGTTTCTTGTCATTCTTCTTTCTTGCTCTATCCTTGCCATTATCAAATATCCCGAAACAAATAAAAAAAATTAACCTTAAATTTAAATTATACCTATACTGATGTATACTCCAATAACGTTCCATAACCTTAGGAAATATTACAGTCACGTGACCATACTCTTGAAACTCTGTACTCTACTCTGTACTCTGGTTTTGGAACGCACCCCTGGTACAGGCTATTCCATTTAAAAAATGTTTATTTTTAAAATATCTTGTCAACGAAACATACAAAAATATTTTTGAGTCTGTCATAATATTTCCTACAAAAAATACTCGAACTTTGTCCATTTAACCGAATCTCTATCTATATTATTAACAAAGATAGCAATGGTGATCCACTTGGTTGGGATCGTAGATTTCCTTTAAATAAGAAAAAAGGCCCAAAAAAGCTTGGAAAATATGAAAATGCAACTCGTGTTCATTTTCACCATGCAAATACACAAGTGGAAGTTTAATATCACTCTCGAGTGTTCCAGCATTTGCCACATATGGCGCTACGATTTTAAAAAGTTTGTCCTATTAACAGTTTACATGTAAATAAATAATGATTGTATTGTTTTAACAAGGGGGGGCGCTAGAATCCAACTTCGGCCAAAGGCATATGGGACGGCTCTGGGTTTAGAAACATTATTTAAGATTTTAACTAATATATTATTTTTTAACGAGTAATAAAAAATGTTCACGCTAATTTTATTAAAACTTTAAACATTTTTATAGTATTCATTTCAATCAGAACAGGAAATAAATCTTACTTGTTATCGTTTTCGACTGATATTATGCGAGACAGGTTTTCGATAACGAAACTTATGGATATTTAAACGCTTTATAGATATAATTATATTCTTAACAATAATCAGTCATAGAAATAACTTTCACCATGAGATTACTAATATTTTGGCTCTTTTTCATCAGTGCTACTGTGGTAAGTCGATATATTTTCATTCGATAAATTCTATATACATGTAGAACTCGATATACGCCGCAGTTTCGTTATGAGGAGAACCGGCGTAAACCGAACTGGCGTAAAATGAACCTAACTTATAGTGAGGGTATAGGGTTAGGTTCCAAGTAAATAAAGGATAAAAATATTTGACCTATGAAAAAAATATATGATCTACAGAATAGTACCTATGAAAATAATAGCTTACCTTTGTATTAAATAATTGATCTATGGTTTTAATTTTTGACCTATGGAATTAATTATTGAGCTATAGAAATATTTATTGATCTATGAAAATAATTATCAACCTATGTAAATATTGAATAGATCTATGGAAATAATCATATACCTACTGATATAATTATTGATCTATAAAATTTGATCTATAAAATTAATACTTGACCTATAAGTACTCTTTCACTCTATCGACGAAATTTTTAACTGTAAATAAAATATAATAAAACAAATATTGTAAATAAAGCTTATAAAAATATATTTTTAAGTAAATTATAACAAAAAAAGTAAAAAGCATACATTGTCTTTGGTATTTAAACCTAACCCAACTTCTAGTTTAATGACAAAACACTATCTTAGGTTAGATTAGGTTAGTAAGGGTTCAGTTAGAAGAAGCCGAGCGAAGCGAGCTACCCATCTTTTAGTTTAATGTCAAAACACTACCTTAGATTAGGTTAGTTTAGTAAGGGTTTGGTTAGAAGAAGCCGAGCGAAGCGAGCTACCCATTTTCTAGTTTAATGACAAAACAAACTCTAGATATATGAATCATTCAAATAATTTTGGAACCTGTTAGTTTACAACTGATTTTAAGGTTATATTCACGAATTAGTTAGGTTATATTTTATCATAACGCTACTAGTCAATAGATGTCACTACTGTCTATAGGTAGTTTATTATAGATCAATTGATAATTTTCTATAGGTCAACTATTAATTTGCTATAGATCATTTTTTAATTATCTATAGGTAAATTATTGATTTTTCTATAGGTAAAAATATAAAATTTCATAGGTAATATTTGAATTATTAATAGATCATAAAATAAGGATCCGTAAATAAACAATAGACATAAAGGGTATCTATAACGCTATTTTATTTGACTTAGTACTCGTTGACTCGTACTTAGCGTTTACTTCTGTAGTTTTTCTAGCACTTATCTAATAACTTCCATCTTCTTCTCAAGGGAGAAAAAAATTCTAGCCCTTTTAGGTCCACCTTGAGTTAATATTTCATTTCTCCTCTTCTCAGACATTGTTTTATTGTACCGTTTTATACAGGGCTTCGAACCGTTATTTTTTTCGTTTCGGTTTTCGTTCCGGTTCAATTAAAAAAATATATATCGGTACGGTTCCGGTTTTCGTTCCGGCAAAAATAACGGTTTTTTTCGGTTTTCGGTTTTCGGTTCAGTTCCGAGTGATAAACTTTTATACTCTATCTCCGAAAGACGGATAGTAATAAAATTTATTATTTGTAAAAAGTTATTGTATTATCACACAGAAGCGGTAAAACAAAAGCGACAAAATATGAATAGTTCGAAACGAAATATTGTTAAAAACAACGGAGTGTGCCGCACATATTATATGGGAATACAAACTAGGGTTCAACACAATAGGCCATAAAAATTTGACTCTAAAATTTTGAGGAAAAATATGGTCACAGGGGTGTGTTTAATGATATGATAAATATGGTCACAGGCGTGCGTTTAATAAAATGATAAATAGTAATATAGAAATACAAAAAACCAATTTAAACATGTTTAAAATGTGCACGCCACTGGTAATTGCCTGACAAAATGATTTAGTACTATCAGTCTTTTAGAGATGGAGTATAAATGCTTTTATTTGTATTGGTTCTGGGCGTTCAACCCCTCTCTTCCGGAATAATAGAAGAGCATTTTTTTTACTTATCAGTTAAAAAATTACGAATTACGATTTTTTTCTGCTCATCAGTTTAAAAAATAATCTTAAATAAAATGTATTTTATATTCACTCACATAAACATTATCTGAACCGAAATAAACCGATATTTTTTTTCGGTTCAGTTCCGGTTTTCGTTCCGACAAAAATAACGGTTTTTTTCGGTTTTCGGTTCAGTTCCGGTTCGAAGCCCTGGTTTTATATACCACGTTGCTCAATAAGTCTCCGGTCTAACTAAGAAAAACATTTTTTTTGTTTTTAGAAATTCGACTTTATTCTTCAACTTACTCTCCTTCAAGAGGATTTGTCTTTGCCACAGTGGCGGAACTATAAATTTTGCCCCCGCCTCGCAAAAATTTTTTCGGGCCCCCCAAAGATTCGCCCCCCCCCCGCGTTGCGGGATCTAGCGGTATGGTAGTTCCGCCACTGCTTTGCCCTCAAAATAGGCCTCGGTTTCGGCAATCACTTCTTCATTTGAGTCAAATATCTTTCCCTGGAGTATCTTTTTGAGGTCTGTAAAAAGCGAGTAGTCGCTGGGGGCCAGATCTGGAGAGTACACGGTGGGTGAGGAACCAATTCTAAGCGTAATTCATTCAATTTGCTTGTGACACGGGGCGTTGTCTTGGTGAAAGAGCACTGGTTTCTTATGCATGCGAAACCGTTTTTTTTTTTTTTACCTTTTTGTTTTACCTTTCTCAAGATAGTCGATAAACAAAATACCATGCGTGTTCCAAAATACGGATGCCATAACCTTGCCAGCTGACTTTTGAGTTTTTGGTCGCTTTGGAAGACTTTCACCGACTGCTGTCCACTCAGCTGACGGTCTTTTTGATTCAGATGTGTAGTAGTGGATCCACGTTTCATCCATTGTCACATACCGATACAAGAAATCCTTTTTATCACGCTTGAACAGCTCCAAACAGCGCTCTGAGTCGTCGACGCGTTGTTGTTTTTCGTCCGGTGTAAGCGAACGCGGCATCCACTTCGAAAGCAATTTACGCATGCTCAAATTTTCGTGTAAAATTGTAAACACACTACCATCTGATATCTTTAAGGTGTCAGCTATCTCACGCAACTTCACTTTACGGTCTTTTAAAACTATTATGTGGACTGTTTTTATGTTTTCCGGAACATCTGCCGATTTTGAGCGACCTGAGCGTTCAGCATCATCGATGTTTGTACGACCGCGTTTAAATTCAGCATACCAATCAGTAATAGTGGATTTGCCTGGTGCAGAGTCTCCATAACGCTTATCAAGCCACTGTTTGGCTTCAACAGTATTTTTTTCCCATCAGAAAACAATGTTCAATCAACACACGAAATTCTTTTTTATCCATTCTTTTGAAAATTACAAAACTGGAGTCACTAAAACCACTGTAACCTCTAAACTAATTGTCAGAATGTCATGAAATTTTCACACGTATCGTTTGAAGGTTGGTACTATCCAGAAATCATATGGGTCTGTCAACAGTGTTGCCATATATATGTCAGACCGGAGACTTATTGAGTGAAGTGTTATGTGTATGCAAAAAAACACCTTATTATAGAAACAAGTAAATTTAATTACGAATAACTAAACTAGATATACGCCAGATGTGTAGAAGGATGATACACGATGATACTGGAACGCTGTCCAGTCCAGTTGTCGCGGTACTTTCCCGATCAGATCGGGGAATTCCAGCGTACGATAGTTAATTCAGCGCAGGCGTAAAAGTGAATCGGCGTAAATCGAGTTTTACCTGTATATAATTTCAGTGTTTCGTAGGTTTTATAAAGTGGGAAAGGTTAACAGAAAGCTGGATAACTGGGATAATATTTTTGGTTGTATACACAATAGAGGTGGGAAATACGAATCTTTTTAAAGATTCGCCAAAAGCCAACTTCAATATATACAAAGTTAGCTAGCGACAACTTAAGAAAATTTTAATTCTATTTAGTTCTTAAACGACTGGAATAGCCTATATGCAGTGTTGTAATAGATACATTTGAAAATATATCTAGATACAGATACAGATACTTGAGGAAAAATGTATCTAGATGCAGATACAGATACAAATTTTAAAAAGTATCTAGATACAGATACATTTTTTTACAATGTATCTAGATACTTCAAGATACTTTTAAGATACTTTCGGAAAAATGAAAACACCACAAAAAAAAAGAAATAACTAGAGCAAGGAATATATTTGTTCACAATAAAAAATAAGTTATGCAGTATTATTACTCTTAAAATAAACACAAATAGCCTTTGAAGCTGTGTGTCAGAAATATTAACTAACTATATACCTGTAATCTTTAAAAAAATCACTTTTTTATTCCAATTTCAGCGGATATCTCGAACATTTTTTGTTCGCTAATAAATTACTGATTATTAAATGAGTATTTAGGATGACAAAAATAAAACAACAATTTTATTTATTATATTTTTCTTTATTTAATTCACATTTATAAAATTAATTCTTATTCTTAGATTAGATAATTACTTAATGGTTGTTTTACTTTACCGTTGTTAATAAAATTATTTAATTTTTTATTTATTTATTATTTTTTTAAATTTATTCAGAGCTGGAAATACAATTACATTTTATTAAAATTTTATAGATAAAAATAAATTAAATAAATAAATAAATTATAAGTTTGAGAATTATGATAAAATACAAGTTCTATATATAATTAATTAAATTTTGGAAAACATCCTTTTATTTTTTTCCTTTTTTTTTAAATAAAAAATAAAACCAGTGGCGAAGGGAAACCTACGCTAGACTTGCCCTCCCATAAAAAAATAAATAAAAAAAAAATTAATTAATTTTTTTTTTTTTAATATTTAGATAAATCTTCAAAAATACATCAAATTATGTTCTATACAAATTTTTGTCCAAGGCATGGTTTACTAGTTACGAATTAATTATCATAACCATGGAAACGTTACATGCAAGTATGAAAAAATTGAGACTTGGAAAAATTTTAAACAATTTTACAAACATTTTTCGAAATTTTTCGTTTTATCAAAAAACGTCTCAAATAAAAGTTATTAGTAATTGCATTTATAGTAACTTTTGTTCAATAAATTTTTTCGTAATATTTTTCTGTTGCTAAATAGTCGCAAAAATCTTAAAATCGACACGAGTAAACTCCCATTTCTAGTCAACCGATTTTCACAAAAAACAATAGGGTTCTTCCCATTTAATAGGAGAATTTTTTAGTACCAGAACGAATTCTCTAAGTTGAACCGTTCTAGAGTTATCGTGTATACACACAGACACACAGACACACAGACAGACAGACACACACACACACACACACACACACACACACATACGGACGGCACTTCGAAAATAGGTTTTTTGGAGTCCCTGGACCATGAAACGTGGTCATCCGTCAAAATCTCGACATCGAAAATTTTCGCGATTACAATACTTACCCCTTATATATTAAGGTCGGGCAAGTAAAAAATAAATAAAAAATAAAAGAATGTTTAATTAATTAACCAAAATTTAATTAATTACATATAGAACTTGTATTTTATCAAAATTCTCAAACTTATAATTTATTTATTTAATTTATTTTTATCTATAAAATTTTAACAAAATGTAATTGTATTTCCAGCTCTGAAAATGGATTACTCCGAAACTAGTTAGCTAATAATTTTTTTTTAAATGAAATAATTTTATTAACAACGGTTACCCAATCAACCTTTAAATATAGTTACTAAACGTGTTTTTTTTATTATTATTATTATAGTTTGCAAAGATAATTTTGCAAAGTAAATTGCCAGGCTGCAAGGGTTATACGCATTTCAAATGCGAAACATATGATGTACATCTTTGTCTAAAATTCAAATATCTGAATGATGCTAAATGTATTACGAACTTGAAAAATCGTAAGGACATATTTTGTAAAAAGACCTTGAAAAAGACAAAATAGGAAAGTATCTGAAAAAAGTACCTGAAATACAGATACTTAGATACTGATTTAAATATCTAGATACAGATACAGATACATATTTTAAAATGTACCTAGATACATTACAACACTGCCTATATGCATATATTTTTGTGGTGTGTTTTTCGAAGTCTCAGTATTTTTACTATTTCTGCATCTCCCTACTTCCAGCCTTTTTGCCACTATTTCCACTGGACACAAAAGTGGTTTTGGTTAATATCTACGAAACACTAAAAATTTGAAATAGATTATTATAAATTATATAATATATATTAGGTGTACCGAAAAGTTTTTTCGTTTTTATTATTAGTGCAGTATGCGAACTAGTCACGACTTATTCGCTGAATTAAACAGACGTCTTTTGCGTTTTGATTAAACTCTGTAATCTTGAGTACCTAATTATTTTTTCGTTCATTTTAAACCCTTGTATTTTAAAATGGCGGAAGAATTTTCATCAAAACATTTTTTATGCTATATAATGTTGTATGAGTACCATAAAAAAAATCTGCTACAGTTGCTACATAAAACATTTGCACTGTTTATGGTGATAAACTAAGTGTAGGCACATGTCAACAGTGGTTTAAAAAAATTAAATCAGGAAATTTAAGCTTGGATGATGAACTTCGATCTGGAAGGCCCTATAAAGGAATAATTTATTACGAGATGTTAAAACCGGGGCAAAGTGTTAATTCTGATCTCTACTGTAAACAATTGGATCGACTGAATCAGAACTTGGCCAGAAATCGGCCAGAAATTGTGAATAGAAGAGGAGTTATTCTTCAAGACGACAATGCCTGATTTCATTCATCAAAAAAAGACACGTAAAAAAATTTCCGAACTTGATTGGAAGGTTCTAACTAGAGATGAGAATTTCGGCAAAGTTTGCGGAACCGGATCAGTGGAGGTCGTTCAGTTTGTTAAGCCGGTTCATTGATCCGGATCAGTGATCCGGTTAAGTAAACATGTTTTCGAGACACAGGTCGGTCGCTAGTTTGTAGCTAGAACGTCACTTAGAGCCGGTTCTTGCAATATATGAACTGTAAACATGATCCCGAGACACAGGTCGTTCGGTCGTAGGTAGAACGTCGCTTAGAGCCAGCTCTTGCTTAGACCCGGTCAGTTGTCGATCGTTCGCTCCTAGGTAGACGTCGCTTAGAGCCGGCTCTTGCTTAGACTCGGTCAGTTGTCGGTCGTTCGCTCGTAGGTAGACTTCGCTTAGAGCCGGTTCTTGCTTAGACCCGGTCAGTTGTCGGTCGTTCGCTCGTAGGTAGAACGTCGCTTAGACCCGGTCAGTTATCGGTCGTTCGCTCGTAGGTAGAACGTCGCTTAGGCCCAGTTCTTATCTAACATTTTTGAAACAAACAATTCACTTTATGTAGCTACTGTATTTTAAACCAGATGTGTTAAGTTTATGGCGATGTTTATTGCCCTTATAAATCGGACATCTGGGATTTGGGCAATATTTTTAATATTTTTATATGGTATGGTTGTAAGAAAATACAGACTAAGCCTATTAGTTTCAAATAAACTGCCCTGCAAATTGATGACAATAAATAATACACTTTATGATAATACATTACAAGCCGAGTTCTCGCGAAGTTCAACATGACATCGATCCAGATCCGGATCACTCCGGTCACAGCTCACAATCACAGCCCGACCAATCGTATCCTTGAAACTTGAAACTATACAGTGAGCCGTGAGCCGGCTCATTTCAATTGGTGAACCGTGTCACTTCGGTCAGTGTACTGAGTCGGCTCAGTGCGCCGGTTCGTTCATGAACGACCCATCTCTAGTTCTAACACACCCACCCTACTCACCAGACATTTCACCCTCCGGCTATCACTTATTTCGGTCACTGGAACACTTTTTAAGAAACAAGACACTTGATACAACCATGGGACACAAGATATGAACCATGTTAAAATGAGCCTTGAACATTTTTTTCCTTAAAAAAATCAGGAATTTTATAAATAATATTTTCTCTTCTTGATAAATGGAGTGTTATAGATCACAATGGTAACTATTTTACTCGATAAAGTATATTTTCTTGCGATTTGTTTCTATTTTAATAATACCAAATAAACGAAAAAACTTTCCGGTACACCTAATATAAAGCTTTTGTAGATTATCAAATATAATTCATGTTCTACAGGTTTCCAGCTTCAAATATAAGGATTGTGGTAAGTGTTAGTGTACGTCCATAACATAAGACATTGCATGGGCATAAAGATGAGTACTAAGGAGTATCATTGTTCTGAAAAAATCCTCAGTTTTGCTGGCTTGGCTGGTTTGATAGTTGAGAATAAGCACATAAATCACCAGCTATCGCAATAAAACTGCAACTTTTCTGTCTAGATAAATAAATAGGTAATTATTTTTTAGAATGTGGTACAACAATGGGAATTGTTTCGAATAGAATTGTAGGAGGTTCAGAAGCACATCCTCATGAATATCCATGGATGGTCGCCATCTACAACGGTGGGGAACTTCACTGTGGAGGATCCCTCATTAATAACCAATATGTACTTACAGCAGGACATTGCATCAGATGGTAATTTTTAATTATACGCGGGATGGTTCAAACTTGATTGGCAATTCATTTTTTTGCTAAGGTCTGGGAAAAAGTTCCTGGCGTTTTTGCCGATAGATGGTTATTACAAATAACTCAAGAAACACAGATCGCAGCGACACCACTAAGCGCTCGTTGTAAAGGTGACAGTTAGAGCGTTACTTTGAGTGTCTAAACATCAAAATTTGTGCAGTGGTTGGAAAGTTGTTTGCGTTTGAAAATGGAGAAAAGTAATAAAAAATTGCGCTATATTTTGCAATATTATTACGACAAAGGGAAGAATGCTGCGCAGGCTTGTGAAAAAAATTGTGCTGTGTACGGTGGAAGTACTTTATCAAAATCTGCTGCGCGGAAATAGTTCGATCGCTTTCGTTCTGGTAATTTTAATGTGAAAGATGACTCACGCTCTGGTCGTCCAATCAGTGAAAAAGCTGATGAAATTCTTGAAAAAGTCCAGCAAGATAGGCATATCAGCAGTGATATTGGTACGGAGCTAGGCATTGACCACAAAACTGTTTTAAACCATTTACGGAAAGCTGGCTACAAAAAGAAGATATATGGGTTCCTCATGAGTTGAGCGCGAAAAACATGATCGAATTAACATCTGCGATGCGCTGCTGAAACGCAATGAAATCGAGCCATTTCTGAAACGTGTCATAATTGGTGATGAATGGATCACGTACGACAATCGGAAGCGTAAAAGACCGTGGATAAGGGATGGTGAGCCGTTACAAGCATTCGCGAAGCGAGGATTGACGCCGAACAAGGTGATACTGTGTGTGTGGTGGGACTGGAAGGGAATCGTCCACCATGAGCTACTTCCAGTTGATTCTCAACTCTACTGTGGACAACTAGAGAGATTACGCCAGGCAATTGAAAGAGAACGGCCCGAATTGAATAATAGGAAAGGTGTTGTCTTTCATCATGACAACGCAAGACCACACACTTCTTTGATGACCCGTTAAAAATTGCGAGAGATTAGAGAAATTTTGTTGCATCCACCGTATAGTCCAGACATAGCTCCCTCTGACTATCACCTATTCCGATCTCCAGATTCTCTCAATGGAATTAAGCTGGTTTCAAAAAAAAGCCTGTGATGACCACTTGACCACAGTTTTTCAACTAGAAACCACAGAAATTCTTCACCGATGGCATCATGGCTCTACCCGAAAAATGGCGAAACGTTGTCGATAATAATGGAGCATATTTGGTTTAAATAAATTCATTTTCACACTATAACAAAACCAGTTGAATTTTACTAAAAAGACGCCACGAACTTTTTTCCAGACTTGATATTTACAAATACAGTGATTTCCTTGGGTGTACACTGTAGGATTCTCTTATGGCCGGTTGCTAAAGTAAGAATTATCCCTAACTCGAGTTAAAATAATTTGTTTTTGTATGTTTTAGCATACAAAAACAAATGATTTTAACTTGAGTTAGAGAAAACTCTTACGTTAGCAACCCGCCATTAATGAGTTAAAAATGGTACATGATATTTAAAACAAATTCTAAATTGTTTTTTAAATGTTCGTTTAATCTGTAACAATATGGTGACGTCGGAATATTTGTTTTAGTTTTTAATAATGCTTCACAAAGTATGTTATACAAATTTACGGTACATTTATGGTAATACAGATTTAAACGATTTTAGATTTCGCGTCGCGTTCTATTGTTATATGTAATAGCATATATTTTAACAACAAATTTTTTTTATTATTTTATCAAACAATATAATATATACACAGAGCCGGCGCGAGGGTCTGTGGCGCCCGTAGGCAAAATTTAATTGAGCGCCTCTAGGCAGAGCGTAACTAGTTTTTGTTTCGAGCATGTCAAATGAAGAGAAAAAAAAGGTCTTCACTTCTAATTTCAAGTGAAGACTAAAAAAAAAATCCCCATTTCTAAATTTCAAGTGAAAACCTAAAAAAAAGGTCCTCACTTCTAATTTTCAAAAAATAAAGATCCCCATTTCTAAATTTCAACTGAAGACCAAAAAAAAAGGTCCTCACTTCTAATTTTCAAACAACAAAGATCCTCATTTCTAAATTTCAAGTGAAGACCAAAAAAAAAAGGTCCTCAAGTCTAAATTTCAAGTGAAAACTAAAAAAAAAATCCCTTTGGTTTACGCCCTTTTACCGTTTGCTCCTTAGGCAGTTGCCTAGTTCACCTATTGCCTAGCGCCGGCCCTGTATAATACAGGATGTAATACGAAAAGTCAAAATGTGGGTCAAAAGCATTTAACATGGAAAATTCCAACAGGGAAACCATGGAAACGACTAACATTTATTATAAAAATATATATACTCCCTCCGTCCGAAAATATGGTATACATTACTTAAAAATATCAGCTGTGGCCACCACAGGACCGGCCGCCATCACAATGTACTTGTATAAAATACATTCTAGCAGCAGAAATAACTTGGCCCAATATTTTCTAACAGAGATATTATTTATCATAACAATGGAAACGTTACATATAAGTATGAAAAAATTGATATATAGAAAAAATTTCGAAAATTTTTTCGTTTTATCAAAAAATGTCTCAAATAAAAGTTGTTGGTTATTGTTTTTATAGCAACTTTTGTTAAATAATTTTTTTCGAAATATTTTTCTGTTAAAATCTTAAAATTGACACTAGTAAACTCCCATTTCTAATTGATCAACTTTTGCCATTGATATCAAAAGCTTAAATATGAAGTTTCATAATAATCCTTTTAGCCGAATTTGCTCTGCACGTGTACACAGACAGACGGACGGACGGACGGACGGACGGACAGACAGACAGACAGACAGACAGACAGACAGACAGACAGACAGACAGACAGACAGACAGACAGACAGACAGACAGACAGACAGACAGACAGATAGACGGACATACAGACCGACAGACATCATGCTAAAAATAGTCAAAACGTTATGTAGGGACCTCAATTCATGGAGATACATCGAAATCTCGAAATGACAAAATCGGTATGATCACAATTCCTCCCTTATACAGGATGTTAGGTAAATGTTCGGCACAATTTAAAAGACAACATGGTGACGTAGAATGCAATCGATTTTTCCTTTGCCAATTTTCTTTAAAATGTGAATTTCGTCCAAAAATAAACAAACAAAAACATACCCCAAATTTTGAAAACCACTGACTTTTTTTAAATTTTTCATATTAATCCAGATGTTGTGTAGTTGCCATAGAGAAAAAAATATTTTAATTGTAGTTTAATAATAGAATAATATATTTTTTTTGTAACATTTTATTTTTAATATTAAAGTTTTTATTATTTCTTTTTTCTTCATAAAATTGAAAAAACATTTTGTTAAAATAAAATTACGGTATTGTTTCCATGGTTTCTATTTATATCAGTCACATATGTGATTGTTGTAACAGACAAAATATTAGTGGCTCCTAAACGGTGGTACTGCATCGATTATCAAGCGATATATGCATCTTATTCAAAAATGGTTGAAGACTTTTTAGCTCTAAATGGGCCAACAATGCTGCCTTTAAAATTGTGCCGGACATTTACCTAACACCCTGTATATGCTGGCGGTCGGTAACAAAATGTATACCATATTTTCGGACGGAGGGAATACAATTTATGAATACAAAATAAGCCACTGGCCTACTGTATTTTTAACTATTATTTAATAAAAACTATCTGTTTTTCTTTATGTTTTCACTTATAATTTAAGTATGTTTTCAGGTCTGATCCAAATAAGTTGACAGTGATGTTGGGTATGCATTCGCGTAGCCCATTCGATGGAAAACGCTTTAATATATCACATACCATTTTAAATGGAAACTTTTACAGTCATAGATTATACGATGACAATGATATAGCCTTAATAAGACTGGCAAAACCTGTCAAATTTTCAAAATACGTTCAACCAATATGTCTGCCGGAGTACAGTAAGTATTTTTTTTCTACTCACCTATCAGAAAGCTATCGTTTTGTGTTGCCATAGCAAAGTGGAAAATTGGTGTTTGCTGAGGAGTGTTTTGTATCCAAGGCAACCCAATCGAAAAATACTTTCCGCTCTAGCGCAGAAAGTATTATCCGATTGGTCAATATAAATTAAATAATAATACACATTTAAGTTTATTTTTTGTAATTAATTGCTATTTGACAATTATTTAAAGCATTAAAATTAATTCCTCCTTCGAACAAAAAGTTGGCTGTTAAGGCGCATCCCCACTATGCCGCAGTTTGCCAGTTGGCAAGGCCAGCTGGCAAAGCCAACTGGCAAAGCCAGTGGCTGTATAAACGTCCACATCTGTGTTGGCATTTAGTTTAGTCGCACAATGTTCACCGAGGAAGATTTACTAATTGCTTCAGCTGCTGTTATCATACTTGACAGTGAAGAAAAAATACGCAAACGGCGCAAACGACTGTTTTGGGTACGTCCAAGTCTTCAAAGTAGATCACGCACCGGACTTATTACCTTCTCTCTCTTTTTTTATTTCGTGCGAAAAATGACACACCAAGTTTTTGATTTTTCTATCAATATCTTCTTTTTGTATTCCAAAACTAACCGCAATTTCCAATAGAGCATCACATCTCTTATTCCTGTTTTTAAAGTCCTTTAACCGACAGTCCCACAAAACAGGACGATCCCGGTATAAATCGATCAAATTAAACACTTTTTCGTTTGTCCACTCCATCTATAAACAACGTTGTTCATATGCGTCTGAATCACAACCTGAATTTAAGCCTAAAGCCGCGTGATGCCAGTTGGCACGTCCCCACTCACCGTTCTTATCGGCTTTCTTTGAAAGAAACCGACACTCGAGCGATTCTCGTTGGCATGCCGCTGGCACTATGGCATGTGCCAACGGTCACGTCCACACTATGCCGCAGTTTGCCAACTGGCAAGTTTATTTTTTTTATTTGCCAACTGGCAAACTGCGGCATAGTGTGGACGCCGCTTTACACAATATACTATTATATATATTAATACCTTTCTCTTGACTTTTGCGGCAAGAGTTCTAACACTATTTTCTTTGCCGCTTTCTCTACCTCCTCGTCAGCCTTGCTGCTTACTTCATCTTCATACATTATTATTTAACAAACGACAAATACTAATGTATTTTAAAATAATTATTTTGACATTCGTTTAATTAAGCGGTTCTTCAACTGTGGTCCGCGGACCCCTGGGGGTCCGCGTAACCATTACAGGAGGTCCGTGAAACAATGTTGGCATTCATTTTATATCCTCCAACTTTTCGTTTTTATTCAAATAACTTATTTAATAAAAATCCTACATGGTCAAGACTTTTTGTATTTGTTATTATCTAACTAGTTATTGACATAACTAAACAATAATTAGTAAAAATTTAATTATTTTTATTCAACTGCAAATTATTTACAGAAAACATATTATAATAAGATCTATTTTGACCAATATTTGATCAAGAAATGTTTGTATGAGTTTAACTTATTATAATTTATAACTTTTTTAATTCTTTTTACTATTTTTATTCATTTTATGTTTTTTTATTCTATATGCTAATAAAAATGTTCATCTCTATAGATACGCAAGACCATTTATTAAAATAACCAGCGATACATTTTTACCAATATTTATTATATCGTTGAGATTATTGAGCCAGAAATTAAGTATCAAGAACGACGTAAAATGCCTAGGGTTGGGATGGGGGCACAAAAAATGTTGTTCAAGAGGGGGTCCTCGGACTACATAAGTTTAAGAACCTGTATTACATGAAATGGATTTCTGCGCCTTAAATTGTTTAGTTAGGCTACCCGCCGTACTGCCACGCATTGTGGGTTTCTTCAACAGCAAATATCGTGTTTCTTGATAAATTTGCCTTTGTATAAATAATACCTGATTTGAAGCGTGCATATTTCATAATCTAATGTACACATAAGTATTTTTATCTATAAATAAGTTATTTCGAGAATAAATTAATGAAATTATCGATATTTTAGTTGGAAAATGTATTTTTACGCCTTATTGTTCAGTTGTAAAACTTCAAATTGTGTTCAGCAATCTTTCGTCCATTATACAGTCTCTGGCTGAACAATCAGACGTAGTTTAAAAAAAAGAATACAAACACAACCGTGTTCATTATATTAGGTGTGCCGGAAAGTTTTTTCTTTTATTTGGTATTATTAGAATAGAAACAAATCGAAAGAAAAAAATCTACTTTATTGGGTAAATAGGTACCATTGTGATCTATAGTGGTTGGTTTATATACGGAACAAGAATATGGAATGGTAAATAAGAATAGTACACAAGAATAAAAAATATGAAACCGTTTATATCGGACATAACATTCGTCGCTACGCCTGCGTACTTGCGTTGGCCTGTGTTTAACGATTGTCGTTTGACAGGTTGTTGTGTTTAATATAACCTTTAAAAAAATTTCATTTTCAGTAATATGGATTTAGAAGATTTTATAAATTTATTTGCTTGTGTTTCACGCATTATATTGTTTTTTCCAACCTTCTGATCACAGCAAGAAAACATCTGTTGGACAAATTTTATTACGGCCGACATTTTGACCATTGTGCGCATGCTTATCGTCTCTTATTCTTGGAATAAGAATAAAATGTTAAATGTTACCAACTTATGTTTAAGTTAAATTTCATTCCTACATAAACCGATTTACATGGCGCAGCCATGTTTTAACATCTTGTGTACTATTCTTATTTCCTATTCCTTATTCTTGTTTCGTATATAAACCAACCGTAACACTCTGCCATTTATCAGGAAGAGAAAATATTCCCGATTTATAAAATTCCTGATTTTTTGAAGGACAAAATTGTCAAGGCTCATTTTAATATAGCTCATATCTCCACGTGTCTTGTTTCTAAAAAAGTGTTTCAGTGACCGAAATAAGTGATAATCGGAGGGTGAAATGTCTGGTGAGTAGGGTGGGTGTGTTAGAACCTACCAATCAAGCTCGGAAATTTTTTCACGTGTTTTTTTTTTATTGATGAGGTCAGCCATTATCGCCTTGAAGAATAACTTGTACTAACAGGCAAGAAAATTTGCAAATTTTCTTGCCTGCAGGTTTTATTTGGTTTTTTTATGTAACAAAATCATTTTCAAAGCTTGCTATGTTTAACTGTACGATTTATGTTATTTATTATTTTGTAAATAAATGGTCGCCATTTTGAAATTGTTAAAATTAGAGTATGATATTTTGATATCCTTGTAAATCAGATTTAAGGTACAGTCAAAAAAATAAATTAATTAAAGTACCGATTCCCTATGTTAGATAAAAAGTTGAAACAATTTCGGCTGAAACCGGAAGTGATGCAGAATTCTTATTATAGTCTTTAAGTGGGCCCTTTTGTCTAGTTTAACTTTTTTTCTAAAGAATTTTTTGTATCTCTTAAAATAAAGAAGTTATTCGAGGTGCAGCGTTTCAAATAAACACTCTGTATAACAGTTGATTAAATTAAAAACCTGTATTTTTTTTTTTCAGAAAAGGATCATTGGGAGAAAATAGCTATTGTAGCGGGTTGGGGTCGTACCCTGGTTAATGGAAAACCATCTAATATTTTGAAAAAGACATTTATATCTATAATGACGCGCCAGGCTTGTAGAAATAGTCCTATCGTTGGAAATTCAACAACTGATCTCGTTTTATGTGGATACGAAGTAGGCACTGATGCTTGTCAGGTAAAAAATATTACCCTGGATTTTAAGTCCACACAAGGCGCTACACTATGTATGCTACGTATGCTTTGTTCGCTATATTTACTAAGTTCGCTACACCAATTGGCCACACTGGCTACGATTCGTACGAGACGCAGCAGTTATCCTCAGCAGTTTTGTACAAGATTTTGGCGGGTAGGTTGCCCTGAAAAAATGATAACAGTAGAGATGAGATTTTGTTGTTATATGGAGTGGTTAATAAACGTGAAAGAAAGTGGGGATACAAAGTAAACATAATAAGAGAGTTTGGTGAATTTTATCAAAGTTAAATTTAAAGCACTTTTTCGAATGAGTAACCAGTTTGACAAATCTTTGTTTACTGTGCATGCTTGGCAGGGCCGTAACTAGCTTTTTGTGGGCCCTGGGCAAGACTTTCAAATTGGGGCCCCCTTTAATAAAAAAAAAAAAAACTTACCATGCATATACGATAGTTCTGAAGCTCCAGTTCTTTCATATTTTTTTCAGTTTGGTATAACAGTCTTAACCGCTTAAGGACTACGCCCGAGTATGCTCTGGCGGCTATTATGTGCGAAAATTCCCACACCCGAGGTAACTCGGACAAGCTTTACCTGCAGAAAAGATCACTACCGAATGTACTCGGGCGAAAATAGGTATATATGTTCAGTAAATAAAATTCATTCATAAAAAAAATTGTGTTTTTTTTCCATTTTTAGGGTTTTGTAGGTATGGCCAAAAAACCCTTATACCGTCATTTTGTCGTCTGTCTGTCTGTCTGTCTGTCTGTCTGTTCGGTAAAAATTGTAGCCAAACGGCTAAACCTAAAGAGTTGAAATTTGGCATGCTAATACAACTCTTTGACCCGCACATAGGAAAAATACTAAAACATCTAAAAAACGTATCCCCCTAAAAATATAAACAAATATGTGCTCATCGAAAAAAAAAAATATATTTTTTTAATTCTGAGTAGGGTATCAAATGAAAGCCCTTAGTACGTGGATTAACGATCAAAATTTTATTTTTGCAAAATAAATTATTTTGATGCTATTTTTGCCAAAATTGTGTAATTTTTTTTTATCCCACACCCTGTAGCCCAGATGGTTTAAACTAAAAATCTCAAAAAATTCTAAGTAATGTACATTGGAGTGAACCGGAATAGTACAACAGGAATTTTCGATCAGATTATGTTTTCGGAAAATAACTCATTTTTTGTGTTTTTTGGTTGACGATGCATACAGCTTATACTCATATAACACGCTGAGTTGTTAAGCGTATGGTGGTCTAGTGGCTCCGTTGCGCGCCAACTGCACAGATTTGTTATACACTACACAGATTCGTTCCTGGCTTGTGGAGGAAATTTAATTTTTTGTTTTTTTTTTTTCATTTTTATTTTGTTTAAATTAATTTGTTAAAATTCTAGTTATATTTTAGCAAATTTTGAATTTAATTTTCAAGAGCGTAAATTTAATAACCAATTGAAATTATATTTTCATTCTATGTGTCATTTATACGAAACCAGAGGGGCGGAGCGTATGATTTAAGACCACCAATGAAAGCCATAGGCGCAATTTTCAAAATCTTAATGAACCTTGTTATATAAAAAAAATACTGCACTTATTTAGAAACCTAAATAATGATATTAGGTATTCGAATTAAAATATTTTAACATAAAATTTGTTTTTAAAGCTCTGAGATTAACAGACGATAAATTATTTTAAAAAACTACAAAGCAAAATTTGTCCTATACACTCAGCATGCCGCCTTCACTTATTATATACCTGCGAAACTCTGCAATGTGTGAAAATTCACACTGCACATCAATTTTTTAATTTTTCAATGATTACTGAAGCGGTTAATAAATAAACACAAAATAATTATACTTTCAATTGTTTATGTCCGTAATTTTAATTTCATTTTATATTTATGAAAAAACAATAAATTAAAAAATCATAAATTTATTTAATTTGTATTTTTCTTGCTTTTTCTCCCGCAAATTCATCAATTAAATCATTAAAATCTATTTGTTGCACTATATCATGTTCAATAGATATAATTGACAGATTAGATAAACGCTCTTGTGAAAGGGTCGATCTTAACAAATTTTAAATTAACTTCAGTTTACTAAAACCCCTCTCACAAGAAGCGGTGGTCACTGGCAAGGTTAGAAATATTCTTAAATCAACAACGATTTCCTGGTACGATTTGACTAATTCCAAATCGTGTATGATCTGTAATAAATTTTGAGAAGTTGCATGTTTCAGATTTTGCATCAGTCCACCTACTTGAAACTTGAAACTTTAAGGCCCGGTCTTTCCACCTTCAGATAAAGTTCCAGGTAACTATCTGACAGATAAGATTTTTTGTAACTTCATCTGCTGAGTAAATGTCATCCCTTCTTTCTATACAAATGTATCTATCGGATAGTTATCTAACAGATAATGAGACTGACGTATTGGATTCACTGACTGATATTGCCATTTATTCAGCAGATGAAGTTACAAAAAACCTTATCTGTCAGATAGTTACCTGGAACTTTATCTGAAGGTGGAAAGACCGGGCCTAAATCTCACAACTGAATTCATAACTATTCAAATCTTTATCATATTTGCTAGACAAATCGGCTGCCGCTTTTTGCAATTCAGTAATGCTCATTGATTCTAAGGACGAGCCAAAAAGAAAAGAAAAATCTTCAAATATAATTTTCATTTGTTTATAACGCCAGTCTGTTTCAGCAATTAAACGTCAAAAACGTTGTACATTTGCATCGCAAACAAATTTTTTGGACTTAGATTTGTACTTTTTTCGGCGTCAGCGACGCTTAAAAATATATTAGATTAGATTAGATTTATTGAAATATTAGATACAAAAAATTGAACATAATTCCAGTCAGTCAAAAAAAATAACAATATATAATATTCGTACAGTATAATACATATTACAAAACATGGTATAAATACAAACTATAATACATCATCTAAATTATGGTTCATATGGTTCTTGTAGACTATAGAACGCATTATCGAGGAGGTAAGCTCTCATGGTAGACCTGAACTTACGCACATTGTAGTTCCTTACTTCTAATGGTAATTTGTTAAATATGTCGATACCTACATTTTTACAGAAACATAAAGATTTTTTGTACTTAAGATGGCGACCTCTGGTGTTATATTCATGACCATTGCCACATATGGCCATCTCACCAATGCCTTCTCTGACCAATGTGAGCGCTTCTAGTATGTACAGGCACGGGAGAGTAAAGATTTTGCTGGATCTAAATAATGGTCTACACGAATCCCTCCAAGCGCTGTTCGTAATTATTCTAATGGCTTTTTTTTGTAGAATAAAAATCCTTTTCCAATTTACCGAATTACCCCATAATATGATGCCATATGATATTAGGCTATGAAAGCGCGCGAAGTATACCGTTTTAGCTGCTCTAAGTGATATGTGATTTACCACTTTTCTTAACATAAACAAGGCGGTGTTTATTTTATTTTCGAGATTATTTATGTGTATCTTCCAGGTTAACTGGGAATCCAAATAAAAACCTAGAAATTTAGCATTATTGTTAGCATATGGTAAAAGATTCTCTGAAAAATTTCTGTTGAGACTAAAAACCATTTCATTAGTCTTCTCTATGTTCAGGCTCAAATTGTTGGATGCAAACCAATTCAAAGCCTGGTTTAGAGACGCTTCCATAAGGTCTGGAATTCTCCTGTAGTCCATATTTTTATTTAAAAAAGTACTGTCATCCGCAAACATAAAAGTATTGGCAGTAATGAAGTCGGGTAAGTCGTTAATGTAAATAAGGAACACTAATGGCCCCAAAATGGAACCCTGTGGGATCCCATGATTAACCTGAAGTTTATCTGAAAAACTGTTATTAACATTAACGCACTGGAACCTATCTGTTAGAAAACTACGTACCAGTGCCTTAGCTGTGCCCCTAATACCAAAATGCTCTAATTTATCAGCTAATATGTCGTGTGAGACACAATCAAAAGCCTTGGAGAGATCGCAAAATGTGGCGGCCACGTGCATACCTTCTTAAATGCTAGTCATTACATCTAATAAAAATTTAAAGAACACGACGACATAGGTAGATAGCGAACGTAGCGTGCATAGTGTACGCAGTTCTGTGTTATTTATAAAGAGTACGTTAAGTTATCTATAAGTTTGGCAATTTTAATTATTTCTATTTATAGGGGGACAGTGGGGGTCCATTAATATATGAACGATGGCCAGGAAAAAGTGAACAAATTGGTAATTATTAATTTTAAAAATATTCTGTAGCAAAATTTGTTAATTTTTATTATTGTCTATTTTTTAGGGGTGGTATCTTGGGGGATAGGTTGTGCCTCTCCCAATATTCCAGGAGTTTATACCAAAATATCTGAGTATACCCATTGGATAGATAGTAATACGAAAGATTCATTGTATTGTAAAAACTAATTTCTATATATGTCTGTATGTACATCTAAGTCTCTGTTAAATAAAAAACGTTGTAGATCTGCTTAAGGCTAGGTTCATTGACCTTTGAACCAGTGATTTTTCATTAAGTGTAACACCTGAAATAGAAAATAAATCAAATGTAAAAACATTTACAAATATATATTTTTTAAACATGAATTTACTTATTTAATACTTAAGATGATAATTTTTATTTTTAGTGTCTTTATCCATTGTTTGAGATTTTCTGTGGTAGTCGTGTTCATAATATAATTGATTCATACCGCTGAGTTCCATCATAATTTGTTCCGCTTAGTCGAGCGACTCACGTGATCCAGAATAGAGTGAACGATAATTTTCAATCAGTTTGATATAATACCACTTTTTATAAGAATATTGATTTGTTTATCTATATAAATAAAATAATAACAATCTGTAATAATTAAAACGGGCGAAGCTGAAACAGCAGTCAGTACAACAAATATTTTTTTCTACTTCTGTTAAAAAAAACTGTGCTATATTTTACTTGTTTTTCTCCATAAAATGCCTGTTTATGGTGAGAGTTAAAAACGTAAAAAGCGTGAAAAAAGCCATAACGTATCATTTATTCACTCTTGTCATATGAACAATACAAACTAATGAGGTTTACGTAAATACTTCCACGGCTGCAAGCATGTCCGTCATGAACGTCATATACTATAGACCAGGGATTCCCAACCTTTTTTCTACTTAGACCCCCTATTTTTTTTTTTATTATAATGCATAATTATGTAGCGCCATGTATCAAGTTGAAATTGTAAGGACAATCCAGCAACTAACATAATAAATATAAATATATATATATTTTATTAGACAATTTTTCAATTTTACTGAAATATGTAACTAATAATAATAAAGGTGTCTCAAAAGAAATTTTATATTTATTTAGCTTACTGCGTGAACGCAACGTATCCGAGGGGCGCGGGGGTTATGTCAATCGGTAGCCTGGCTCTTGGGAATTCAGTCGCTATGGAGCGTTTCTCGGGAGCAGACCGCGCGTTATTCGTGCGAGAGTTTTACAAAAACGTTGATTCGGCGACTGTAGCGCGTAGAAAATTCTGCAGTATTCGAGGTTTTCGCCACTTAAATGATGCGCCAAGCATTCGTCTCATTCGACATTGGGTTAAAAAGTTTGAAGAGACTGGTACAACGCTGGATAAATCAAAATCCGGGCGACCTAGGTCATCAAGAACGGTAGAAAACGTGGAGAATGTTAATCAGTCTATTCGTGACGACCCGAACCTTTCAATTCGGAAGCGCGCAAGTGCTTTAAATGTGCATAGATCATCATTACATCGCATTACGCACAAAGACCTAAAGCTGCACCCCTACAAAATTCAATTGGTGCAAGAATTAAAGCCCCAAGATGCCAGTCAGAGGCTTAATTTCGTAAATCAGGTGATTGAGCGATTTTCAACGTTTACCAACATTTTGTTTTCGGATGAAGCTCATTTTCATCTTAATGGCCACGTAAATAAGCAGAACTGCCGCTACCTGGAGTGCAACGAATCCGAAACGCAAACATCAGAAACCCCTACATTCGCCTAAAGTGACCGTATGGGCTGCGATGTCGGCGCGAGGAATTATCGGCTCTTACTTTTTTGAAGACGAAAGGGGGCGTGCAGTTACAGTGAATTCAGATTCATGTGTAGATGTTAAACAACTTCTTAGTACCTGAACTGCAAAACTTTCCTGGCTATAACCAAAGAACATGGTTCCAACAGGACGGAGCAACTTCACACACGTCCAATATGTCTCTGACACGTGTTCGTGAAATTTTCTCAGGCAAATTGATCTCCCGGAGAGGTGACATAAATTGGCCTCCACGCAGTCCAGATTTAACCCCTATGGACTTTTTCCTATGGGGTTATCTTAAATCTAAAGTTTACGCCAATAAACCGACTTCACTGGCGCATTTGAAAGAAAATATCCGTCACGAAATGTTAGCCATCCCTGAGTCCACCTGCCGAGACGTCATAAGTAATTTTACTGTTCGATTAAATGAGTGCCGAGAACGCGAGGGTCTACATTTAGACGATATTATTTTTAAGAAATAAATCCCCAAAAAGTGTATTTTAATAATTAATAAACATTTTTTCTATATACGGCTTACTTTTTTTTTAAAAGATCCACTAAATATAAAATTTCTTTTGAGACACCTTTATATATTATTTAAATTTAATGCGATGGTTGTGGTTTATGCTTTTCCATAACTTTTTATGTTAGGTGTAAAATTAGTTAATAATAATCGTAAATCACCGCGTTCTGTAATATTTAATCGATTTCTAGTTTTTCTTAATAAATTGTTAACCTGACTAAATCCTGCCTCAACCAAGTAAGAACTAGGAAAAGCTAAAAATAATGGTTCGGTGATAGCAATTAATTTGATGTATTTTTTGCGAATATCTTTACAATTCCAAAATTTGGCATAACCACTTGCTTGAAATTGATTTTATCTTCCAAATCCTCCTTTAATTCAATCAATTCTTCTTGTAGCGAAAAATCAATATTGCTTGTGTCGATAAAATGGATTTATAATCCAAGACGGCATATCTAAACTTTCCAAATCTTTATAACGGGTATTGATATCTTCTTTAAATTGTTTCAAGTAGAGATGGGAATTTCGGCTCAGTTTGCGGAACCGGATCAGTGGAGGTCGTTCAGTTTGTTGAGCCGGTTCATTGATCTGGCTCAGTGATCCGGTTAAGTAAACATGTTTCCGAAACACAGGACGGTCATTAGTTCGTAGGTAGAACGTCGCTTAGAGCCGGTTCTTGCAATATATGAACTGTAAACATGATCCCAAGACACAGGTCGGTCGGTCGTTCGGTCGTAGGTAGAACGCCGCTTAGAGCCGGTTCTTGCAATATATGAACTCTAAACATGATCCCGAGACACAGATCAGTCGGTTGCCGGTCGTTCGGTCGTAGGTAGAACGTTGCTTAGCCCCGGCTCTTATCTAACATTTTTGAAACAAACAATTCACTTTATGTAGCTACTGTATTTTAAACCAGATGTGTTAAGTTTATGGCGATGTTTATTGCCCTTATAAATCGGACATCTGGGATTTGGGCAATATTTTTAATATTTTTATATAGTATGGTTGTAAGAAAATACAGACTAACCCTATTAGTTTCAAAAAACTGCCCTACAAATTGATGACAAAATACACTTTATGATAATACATTACAAGCCGAGTTCCCGCGAAGTTCAACATGACATCGATCCAGATCCGGATCATTCCGGTCACTGCTCTCAATCGCCCGACCAATCGTATTCTTGAAACTTGAAACTATACAGTGAGCCGTGAGCCGGCTCATTTCAATTTGGTCAACCGTGTCACTTCGGTCAGTGTACTGAGCCGGCTCAGTGAGTAGGTTCGTTCATGAACGACCCATCTCTAGTTTCAAGTGGTCAGTGTAGATTTGAATGTCATCAACTTTAATCATATCTTTTTCAACAACAGAAAGTTGCATCAAATGTTCAAAGTATCGAAAACCATTGCGATTTAAAGTGGAAATAAACAAATCAATTTTGGAGTGAAACCCAAATATAACTGTTCGAGTTTGAATGAGATTCACGTTTTTTCCTTGTAATTTATTTTGCATATTATTAAATAAAGAAAATATGTCTGCTAAACAAATTATATGCTTTTTTGATTCAATTAATTTTGTTGCCGTAGGTTTATCAATTTCCAAAAGGAACTCAATTACAGAATTAAAGATTTTAGTGAAACGGTGCAAACAATTGCCTTTCGACAACCAACGAACTTCTGTATGAAGAAATAAATTATTATAAAGTTCATCATTACTTTCGCATAATTTTTTTTTAGGTTTAGGAACCGTGGCTGGCTCTGGCCCAACTCTGAATGCGCACTAGTTTAATAATGGACTCCTGATAGACCCCTGGAAAACTACAGACCCTTTTTAAACTTCCATAAACCCCCAAGGGGTCCACCAGGACCCCGTTGGGAATCCCTGCTCTATACTAAAATTGACTCCAAATTCCGCCTCTTAATGTGCCGCCCGTTAGTGAGCCTCCTGTTAATGATCCGCCCGTGCGTGGTTCACACCTTGTTCCTTACTAGCGTCTATTTTAACTCAGAATCCACAAGTAGAATGTTCAGTAATTAAGTCCTGATCTAAATTTAGTCCTGCACCCTAAATTAAACCAAAAATAAAGCAATTAGTCCTAAATTGAAGGTTGGTAACATGAAAAGTGTAATTTAGTTGATAATGATGCACTTAGTGAAATTACGAAGGCAATCAGACGAATGTTGACAGTTCACTGGACTCGAACCTGATGATTCTATTTCCTGCAGGACGAAAACATTCATCCCCCCGCTCCCCATCTCTCACCCGGTACGTTACCGGTATACCTCTACATCAGTGTACACTTCGCAAACCTAGCTCCAGGGGAGATTTTTCAATTTCACGACAAATTAACAGTGGTGGAGTAAAGTATTTTTAACAAGAAAAATTGGAAAATTCAGGAAAATTTATGTGAAGCGTGAGATTCGCACAGGTTAAATAGTTTAATGGTAGGTTACACAGTGGTGTAACTACCACCCGGGCTGATCGGGAAAGTCCCAAGTACCCCAGAATCGTGTGTTAAATTTTAGAATATACGAGGTGTGCAAATTAACAGATCAATTCTGTAAAAATTACTGTGTAGTAACGTTACTACAAGATAAAATATTATAAAAAGTTTAATGACTTTCATTCATGATAGTAACTGACCTTGCTCATAGAGACAAATTTAGTTACTATTATCATAGTAACTGAGTTACAGAATTGGCCAGTAAGTAACTGGACTGATTTTTTATTTTATTTTTTTTTATTCGAATAGAATTACAATTCAATATTGTCTCCCTCAAAATAACTTCCTTAGGATTCCCCGGATTCTGTCGACATTTTCATCGGTTCTTGAAAATGAAGGCCTTCCGCTGCGTGATTCATCTTCAATCAACTCTCTTCCTTCTGAAAATGCCTTAAACCAATAAAAAAACCTGGGTCCTTGACAAAACACTGTCTTCGTAGGACTGGAGTTTTACAAAAGTTTCCGTTGCACTGTGTTCAAGTCCGAAGCAAAACCTGATAGTCACTCATTTTTAGAACGCACTAGAAAAACTGTTTCACGAAAAAAATCGCTACGGACAACAAAATGACTAGCGAGTTCAAACTCGTACTGAAAGCGTATCACATGTTCACCTGCCGCCCCTCAAAGTCCCGCGTCCCAAATGTTACCAGATCAAACGCTATGTTGCCAGTCCGGTTACTTAATTTACACACCAAAGGGAGATAAGGGAGAAACACTCCCTTAGAATAAAAATTTTCAGATGCCTTATAGCCTATGTTCGAAACCTGGATTTACAGACACACAGACAAACATACCGATAGATAGACAGGCAGGCAGGCATACATACATACAGACAGACCGACAGTCAGACAAAAATTGTTTTTTTTTGCGAATATTGTCTAAAGCCTGGAACAGAATGCACAACGAGCTACGCCGTCAGCGCGCCGTCATTTGCGACAGCGTTGCGTTAGCGCCGTTGAGAATTTTCGCCTGCACACGATGCAATCATTTTTAACGCCGTCAAGTGTCACTTGACAACCTATATCTGTGTTTATACATGCGCTTTCTTTTATTAAAAGTATAATGGATGATGAAGACTTGTGTGTGATGTTATTTATGTTGTATGCAAGTTATTTATACATACACTTTACCATTCAGTAAAAACTGAGGTTAGGTGTTCTGCGTCAACGTTCAACGGCGTCAAAAGTTGGAATTTAACGAACATTCAGTATCAACGGCGTTCGATCGCCGTAGGACGTTGTCCATTCTGTGCAATTGCGTACGACAGCTTGGTTTTAACTTTCTTCTGACAGATAGCGCCGTACGAACGGCGTCAACGCGCCGTCAAACTCGTTGCATTCTGTTTCCCACTTTATAATCATCTGAAACGTGTGGAAACCAAATATGAGATCGGAGAAATGTAAATGCAGATATAGCCCCCAATTTTATTAATATAGATATTATTAGTTTTATTTGTGGGGGTTGTACGTAGCCTTAAGAAATATACGATAGACATTTTATTAAGTGAAATATCATTATAAAAAGTTTTGCTGAATTTGAACATGATGTTAAATATTTGAGTATTTGTATTGATGTGATACCGCTGGAATAGAATAGATTTCTATCTAAGCTAGGGGTATGTTTGATGGCGGAGAATGACCCCCCACCCTCCCACTAAGTTCTCCGTGTTGCAGCTGCTGTGAGCCACGTGGTACAACACGCTTACCACACCTGTCCAACCCCTGGCACCTGCCCCCCCCCCCGACTTTCATTCCGACATATCTCATCCCTCAGTAACTATTGCAGTCGATGTCCCTTTGTGGTTCTGGCAAATACTGAAAGAAAATATGCATTACTTCACGTTTTAATATTCCTGGACACAGAATTACTCAAAATGTGCCTCAAGAGATGATATACAGGGGTTCTGAAACCTTCTACGTCTTTTTTACCGACCGCCACTTGTATAAGGGAAACAGGAAAGAAATATTTTATTTTAGAAAATAATATATATATATAAGGAAATAAAAATTCTTGAATACTCGTCAAAAGTTTATTATAAAATATTAAGAGACGTTTCGACTGGTAAATCCAGTCATCCTCAGTCAAGAGTACGTTGTCAATATTAAAAAAAAAAGTATATTGTTATAAAAAAATATACGGAAATGAAAATGAAAAAACCATCCCAAACACATACAGAGTAGACATGGCAGTGTAGAACAGGACGGCTCGAGATTGTCTGGTCGTTTTGAAACGTCTCCAGCCCAATACTAAATTTTTAAACTTTAAACGACTGCATTGAGCGGCTTTTTAGGATTTCCTAGGTATAATCAGAAACAGCTATACCATTGATGTCCAGCATATGGGCCGCGGGCCGTATCCAGCCCGATACTAATTTTTAAACTTTAAACGACATGCATTGAGCGGCTTTTTTGGATTTCCTAGGTATAATCAGAGACAGCTATACCATTGATGTCCAGCATATGGCCCGCGGGCCGTATCGAGCCCGATACTAATTTTTAAACTTTAAACGACATGCATTGAGCGTTTTTTAGGATTTCCTAGGTATAATCAGAAACAGCTATACCACTGTTGTCCAGCATATGGCCCGCGGACCGTATTCAGTCCAATACCAATTTTTAAATGACACGCATTAAACGGCTTTTTAGGATTTCGTAGGTATAATCAGTAACAGCTATAACATTGATGTTCAGCATATGGCCCGCGGGCCGTATCCAGCTCGATACTAATTTTTAAACTTTAAACGACATGCATTGAGCGGCTTTTTAGGATTTCCTAGGTATAATCAGATACAGCTATACCATTGATGTCCAGCATATGGCCCGCGGGCCGTATCCAGCCCGATACTAATTTTTAAACTTTAAACGACATGCATTGAGCGTTTTTTTAGGATTTCCTAGGTATAATCAGAAACAGCTACACCACTGTTGTCCAGCATATGGCCCGCGGGCCGTATCCAGTCCAATACCAATTTTTAAATGACACGCATTAAACGGCTTTTTAGGATTTCGTAGGTATAATCAGTAACATTGATGTTCAGCATATGGCCCGCGGGCCGTATCCAGCTCGATACTAATTTTTAAACTTTAAACGACATGCATTGAGCGGTTTTTTAGGATTTCCTAGGTATAATCAGAAACAGATATACCATTGATGTCCAGTATATGGCCCACGGGCCGTATACAGCCCGGTACTATTTTTTAAACGACACGCATTAAGCGGCTTTTTAGGATTTCCTAGGTATAATCAAGAAACGTTTTTGTTTTGTTAATATACGCAGATCATAAAAATTTTAATAATTAATTCCTGCTTATATTGATTTTTATTCGATATCAGTTTGCCAACGTTGTTGGCAACGGGTTCTGCTAGTTGCATTCATAATATGTATAATCTAGTTCTCTTGTAATTTTAAAAACTGTTTTGTGAATTTTATATATACTTTGTACTATTTATTTTATTTTTTTGTATGAATGTATGTGAAAATCGCTAGGGGATGACCTCCCTGTTGATTTTCTAATTTAAATAAAAATAAATAAATAAATAAAAATATATTGACTTGACAAAATGATTCAAACTGCAACAAATTAATTTAAGGAACATATATACATAATTTTGTTTAAAATCTACGGACAATTATGCAAACAATTATATATTTAAATAAATTTTATTGCATTATAATTTAATATAGTTATTTTGAAGTCAGTTTTGCGTGAAATTGCATCCATCCATGCAAAATAAATACGGCCTGCAGATATCAAAGTAAATTTATTTCTAAACAATCTTATAAAACGCTTAATTAAATATATTTAGTTATAAATAAAATAATTAAAATAAAAATATAAAAGAACATCTAGGATACTGGGCTGCAGGTATGTTACATGTTCCTTATAAGCCCTCATTTGACGAACATATGTCTTGTTATGAATATATACATATTTCTTTGAGGTGCATACTGGCTCTGACATGTATTTAGCCATGTGCTGGCTGCACGTCTACAATATGTTACTCCCTTGCCCTGTGCATACAGGTAGAAAATAATTATAAATATGCACCAGGGATCCTCAAACTTTATAAAAAGTATTTACTTCTTATGCCAACAGGAAAATTCTGTCTGACTGTAAGCATCTTTGACTATAAAAACACCTAACGGAATGGTGACATCACCAAAGTCAACAAATTAGAAGAAGAATATACACAGGAAGGAGCCTGAACGCGACCTTGAAGGGAACTAGAGAGCTCTTAGTAGTGGGGGAAATTTGAACGGACGCAAACTTTACAACCAATTTTAAAATATCTGACGCATACTGTCAATATAAAAACACGTATCTTTACAGAATTCGTAGTCGCTTTGTTACTAATACCCTTTTCACACTAGATCTTTAAGATCGGATGTTAAAGTGAATGTATCTTTAAACGCTAATGTGAAACCGTACGGCCTCGTCTAAACACGACCGATGTTTAAGACAAAGATCTGCGTCTTAAACTTCGTACGCATTGCCAACTTAATTTCTATTATAAAAAAATACTTCTTGAATTTGTGCTGTCAACATTTTATATTATCATAAACAAGAATACTGTATTATATCGACGTTATAAGAAGTTTATACTTATTGTTATAATAAAATTATTTATTTTAATAATGTGTTTAATAAAATACAGAGCTACAATAATTGAGATAAAATGTATCGACTTACATGTTAATACATGTGTAATATATTTTTTATTGTAGTGCCCTTATTGTAGAATGAAATGAAATATCCTTAATTGTTTATAATAATTCAAAATGTGCGTCTGCGCAGACAGTTCAAAACTGGTAATTTCATGACGGTAACTTAAGGACAAAATTACTGTAGCTGATGACAGCACCAGAGATTTAAACATCAAGTGTGAAAGCATACCGATCTTAAACATCGGTGAACTTTAAGTTCACTCGTCTTAAAGATCTAGTGTGAAAAGAGTATAAGCAACGGACGTAGAGCCGACTGTAAGTTGTATTTCTATTGGTTTGACGTCATTTCTTGGTGCATATGCTATGCCATCACTGGACAGTGCTCGTGAGAAAAGCACTCTACCTGATCGTACCCCAAAGGAGAGTCCTTACTTCAGGAGTACTCAAAGTTTCTTTTAATTCTGAACATTTTTTATACTTACACTTTGTGTTCTAAAATTAATAGAGGAAAGTGCCCAAAAACCGGACCACTATTTTGTTATTGATTAAAAAAAAAGAAAGAAAATAGTAAAAAATTATGTTTTAAAAGCATGTATTATTTACTTTATAATGTTATGCACCATTTACATTTTACTTTTAGAACATATAATTAAAAATTAGTATAACAAAAAATTATTACACTTTGGCGATTTGAAAAATAGTTGAAAAAGCCGAAATCGGACCTCTTGTAAAAATAATAAAAATAACCCTAAACAAAATAAGAAAAAGGTATTAAATCAGAGAAAACAATCTAGTTACAAATTACAGGTTTTAGTTTAAAAAAATTTATGTGAAGTGTGAATTTTCCCACATTTCAGGGTTTCGCAGGTATTTAGTAAGTGAATAATGATTATTTGGGATGCCAAAACAAATTTTATGTTAAAATATTTTTTTTTGTTAATTTTAATTCGAATGGCTAATACCATTATGTAGGTTTCTCAATATGTGCAGCATTTTTTTTATATAGCAAGGTTCAATAAGATTTTGAAAATTGCGCTTACGGTTTCCATTGGTTGTTTGAGTCATAAGCTCCGCCCTTCTGATTTCGTGTATTTATAGGAATATAAATAACAGTACAGCAGTAATATATTTAGGCTCTAATATGATACATTATATCACATGACATAACATATATTTTATATATTTTATTTTTTTACTTGTATCCATGGTATTATATATAAGTTACTTGGTTGTAAGTCCAAGAGTATTCAATTTCAACAATTTCCACTGGTTATTAAATTTACGCTTTTAAAATTGAAATGCAATATTTGCCCAAATATAACTATAATTTTGAAAAAATAATATAAACAAAATAACAATGCAAAAAAAAACAGAAAAAATGAAATTACTTCGAGGCCGGATTGAACCCGAGTGTGCAAATTACAACGCCAGTATTCTAAGCATTACACCATCGAAGCGCTCTGTTTACTGTACTACATAATATCATTAAATATTTTACATGGTCAAGCAAAAAACACAAAAAATGCGTTATTTTCCGAAAACATAATCTGATCAAAAATTCCTGTTGTACTATTCTGGTTCACACAAATGTACATTACTTAGAATTTTTTCAGATTTTTAGTTTAAACCATCTGGGATACAGGGTGTGGGACAAAAATTTTTTTGCACTATTTTGGCAAAAATCACGTCAAATTAATTTATTTTGCAAAAATAAAATTTTGATCGTTAATCTACGTACAAAGGGCTTTCATTTGATACCCTACTCAGAATTTTAAAAAAATATTTTTTTTTCCGTGAGCACATATTTGTTTATATTGTTATGGGGATATGTTTGTTAGATGTTTTGGTATTTTTCCTATGTGCGGGCCAACGAGTTGTATAAGCATGCCAAATTTCAACTCTCTAGGTTTAGCCGTTTAGCTACAATTTTTACCGAACAGACAGACAGACAGACAGACGACAAAATGACGGTATAAGGGTTTTTTGGTCATACCTACAAAACCCTAAAAAATATACAGAATGTATTCAAAAAAGATACAAAAGTGATTTTTGTTGCTAAACGATTTAATTCTGTTATACTTCAAAATTAAATCGTTTAGCGACAAAGATGTACTGACTCCACTTTCTTCGATCAACCTTCCCCATTATCCTAAGAATAAGAGAGAATACGGGGTCCGGTTTAGGCAACTGAAGGGGCTCCGGTTTGCGCTACTATAGCTAACATTTTGTTAACCCAATAAATTTTTAACCAAATATCTAAATGTTAAGGTTTAATGGTAAACATCAACCTTAAACCTTACCACTTAAGAATATATATAGGTTGAAAGGCTTACCTGCCAATATCTGGGCGAAATAACGAAAAATATAGCACAACGTAAAAACTTTTTTCTCTGTCAAAGTACATAAAGGCGGACTGATAAAAAACAAGTGAAGTGGGCGACGTGTACGTTTCGCTACAGAGTGCTAGAAGCCTAAACTACTATTTACAATTGGTTCCGCTAAAGTACAAGAGAATGCAGAGGCAGGAGACTGGGGGTCCGCTTTAGGAGGAGGAATCCGGTTTAGGGCACTTTCCTCTATATAAAAGTTATCTCTAAATGAAAATATTAACATTTTATTTCATGTGTTCAATAAAAAAAGTAGACGCCAATTGTGAAAGCAGGAATGTGTTTTTAGGGTTTTGTAGGTATGACCAAAAAACCCTTATACCGTCATTTTGTCGTCTGTCTGTCTGTTCGTTAAAAATTGTAGCCAAATGGCTAAACCTAGAGAGTTGAAATTTGGCACGCTTATACAACTCGTTGGCCCGCACATAGGAAAAATACCAAAGCATCTAAAAAACATATCCCCCTAAAAATATAAAAAATATGTGCTCATCGAAAAAAAAAATATTTTTTTAAAATTCTGAGTAGGATATCAAATGAAAGCCCTTAGTACGTGGATTAACGATCAAGATTTTATTTTTGCAAAATAAATTATTTTGACGCGATTTTTACCAAAACTGTGCAAAAAAAATTTTGTCCCACACCCTATAGCCCAGATGGTTTAAACTAAAAATCTGAAAATATTCTAAGTAATGTACATTTGTGTGAACCGGAATAGTACAACAGGAATTTTTGATCAGATTATGTTTTCGGATAATAATGCATTTTTTGTGTTTTTTGCGTGACCATGTAAAATATTTAATAATATTATGTAGCACAGTAAATAGAGCGCTTCGATGGTGTAATGCTTAGTATCTAATTTGCAAACTCGAGTTCAAATCGGTCTCGAGACAATTTAATTTTTTCTGTTTTTTTGCATTTTTATTTTGTTTAAATTATTTTTTCAAAATTCTTGTTATGTTTGGGCAAATATTGCATTTAATTTTTAAAAGTGTAAATTAAATAACCAGTGGAAATTGTTGAAAATGATTACTATTGGACTTACAACCAAGTAACTTAAAATATAACATAACTATAAATATATAATACCATGGATACAAGTAAAAAAAAAATAAAATATATGTTATGTCATGTGTTATAATATCTGTATCATATTAGTGCCTAAATATATTACTGCTATACTGCTATTTATATTCCTATAAATACACGAAAACAGAAGAGCGGAGCTTATAACTAAAACAACCAATGGAAGCCACAGGCGCAATTTTCGAAACCTTATTAAACCTTGCTATATAAAAAAAAAATACTGCACATATTTAGAAACCTACATAATGGTATTAGGCATTCGAATTAAAATTAACAAAAAAATATATATATTTTAACATAAAATTTGTTTTGGCATCCCAAATAATCATTATTCACTTACTAAATACCTGCAAAACCCTGAAATGTGTGAAAATTCACACTTCACATCAATTTTTTAATCTAAAGTGATGTTTTTTTTACTTAGTTTCTTGGTTGAAGAAAATCAATATCTCTAATTGTATTATTAGTCTTATCTGCTAATGAGAAAATTGATATTCCAGGGATCGAGTTATTCAATTAAGGGTACCTTGTCAACACATTACCTGACAAAAACATAGGACATGCGCGTTGCTCGTTGCGAGACCACACAGAGCTGCAAAAGCGAGGAAATTCACCGAAAAACCTCCCTTACAAGTAATGACAGGGCATTTGTCCTCTACAACAAACAACGCGTTAATTAATAGCATGTTTAGACATTATTAGGTCACTTAATAACCCTAAAACAAAGGGATTTTACACACAAAATACAACCTTTCAAAACTCTATATACAGTAGAAGAAAACGTTTATGCACAGGCTGTATCTGATCAGCAGTACACCTATTTTTTCTCGAAAACGCGATTTGTGAGTAACTTGAGGAAACCTTAAATTTTGTTTATCCAAAAAATCGAATGGTAGTAGTGACATTTTCCGGAATAATCCAGAAGTACAGGATATCAAGGACAAGTTATCTTTCGATAGAGCGTTGGAAGATAAACAACTATTACTTAATAGTATTTTATTTAAGCATACGAGGTTTACCTTTTATACTTTTTACAAACGACCATTAACGCTACGTACAACCACCAGAGATTATTAGTTTCTTATACAAAACTAACAATCTGAAATAAAATTAGTGACAATCTATACATCAAATTTTGCACAGAATTTTTATCTATCTAATAAGATATTTTTGATTGTAGAAAAAATTATTGTAAAAATGTTATTGCTCAATAACTTAATAATAGGTATCACACAACAATGTTCTGTAATTTTTTAAATATATTTGAGGGTTTCAAATAATTTTTATATTTATATTATTTTGTGTAGAAATGTTCAAATAATACGACAACATTTTTTTCGACATGATTGCTTATAGTTTAGAGCCTTCGTCGAAAAATATTATACTTGATGATAATGAAATGCCACTTGGTACAAGTATTCTTTACATAAAATAAATCATTTTTATCCGCAGCACCTATATTAAGAACCGCGGCAGATTCGAGGTGGCGTCAAAAGTAGATTACCAAGTACAGTAACTATAAGTAATTTTCACAATAGAACAAATTATCTCCAAACTTATTTGTAGAATGGAGCTTTAGCTGCAATTTGCCACGTAGTACACAAATATGCGTCGAATGGTTTACAAGATGGTGTCTATAATGCAATTTGTTTATTTGCAATTACATGACAGTTCTTTTTAAAATTAAGAATATCCTATTAGATAGATAAAAATTCGCTGAAAATTTTGATATATAGATTGTTACTAATTTTATTTCAGGTTGTTAGTCTTGTATAAGAAACTGTACGGTTGTGCGCACCCTTAAATGGCAATATTGAAATGTGTCATTACTATATTCGTAAAATTTGACATTTGACATTTATTATTGTAAAATCATTGGCAGCTTATAAATTGAAAGTGAGCGTTTAAAAAAAATAAGTTTGTGAAAAAATAGATATTACTCGAAAATGTTTTCGTTCGATGATTTTTCAGGATTTTAGTAAAGGCCTAACTCAACAACAATGCATAGATTGGCTTCGTTCAGCTTTTGGTAATGAAGCACCATCAGAAAACACTGTTTACAATTGGTTTTCAGAATTTCGTCATGGTCGTGCGTCCGTCAGTGATGAATCTCGTATAGGTCGACCAAAATCGGTTGTGATTCGAAAAAACATCGATACTGTCAGTGATGGGCGTTTACACGTAAACTTTAATTCTTTACGTTTACGTGTAAATTTATGTAAACAATTGGTAAACTTGTCAACAATGTAAACTATGTAAACTCTCAAATAATGAGGTTAGTTTTAGTTATTTAATATCAATAATAGACAACTTAATGAACAAGTAGTTCAAAATAATAAAAAATAGAGATTAATTATCTTAAAGAAAAAATGTTTTTTACTTGTCATATTCATATTTACTAACTTGTAACACCTATATAATGATACATATTTGATTTTTATTAATATATATATTGGCTTGCTCAAATTTTATATAATATACTTAATTTTTCTTCTAAAATTCTCTTATTTATAAAAATGTGTCGATAATGGGGTTCTGTAATTCAATATAAGTGCGCATGTCTAAATCATTTTTTACATTGTTTACGTTGTTTACATTGTTTACAAGAGTTTTGTGTTTACTTTACACCAATTGTTTACGCGTCAACAATGAGGTAACTTACATCATGTAACTTACGCGCCCATCACTGGATACTGTGCGCAAAATAATTGAAGAAGATGTGACCTACCGTGAGATAGTGCAATACATTCGATTTTGCATGAACATTTAGCTGTGAAAAAGATCTGTTCTCGATGAATTCTCGCCTAATTTGACCGAAGCTCAAAAAATAGACTCGTTTTGATTGGTGTAAGGGAATGCTAAAAAAATTCAACCTCGGCACTGCAAAATCCGTTACAACATCGTTACAAGTGACGAAACTTGGATTTATTAATATGAACCGGAAACTAAGCAACAATCCACTGTTTGGGTCTCTTTACCGTGAGATATAGGCATCCTTTGGTATATCGCAGACTGCAATACATTTGATTTTGCATGAA
Organism: Liopterus haemorrhoidalis; assembly: GCA_963971575.1. Lineage (NCBI taxonomy): Eukaryota > Metazoa > Arthropoda > Insecta > Coleoptera > Dytiscidae > Liopterus > Liopterus haemorrhoidalis. The sequence goes on along the minus strand of OZ020620.1, from coordinate 34,628,008 downwards.
CATTTAGCTGTGAATAAGATCTGTTCCTGATGGATTCCGGATAATTTGATCAAAGCTCAAAAAAGGCTCGTGTTGATTGGTGTAAGGGAATGTGAATAAAATTAAACGTAAGCACTGCAAAGTATTTATATTTACAAGTATTCAGAGTGCCTTCCATTTTGATTTAAACACTTTCGCATTCTCACTCTTGAATTATCTGTAGCTCGGAGCATAATAAAAACTTTCAAGTCGTAATTTGTGCGGCAGCATGTGGGCATTTGGCCGACATAATATTCCACAAATAATTGGAAGATACAAATAAAGCATTCATATTATTGTTTTGTGTTTATTACAGCAATTATTTAAAATTAAAGTTGTTTAGTTAAATTTTGACCATACTGCATGTTATTTCCATAAAATTTTGTTTCAAAAATTGAATAACATTCAAATTATCTACGAATTGTATTTTAAAAATACATTTTTCGGAATTTTTAGCTCAATTTACACGTGACATGCATACAGTATTCCATTAGATAAAAATTTTATTTCAAAAATTTTATTTTTTGTTTACGTTAGTTTCATATTACATTATTTTTAACAAAACGAATTATTAAATTTTATAAAATAATGAAACAGAGATTTAAAATATATATATTAAATTAGTAGACTGATGATTACAGTGGATAGAACAAAAAAGAAAAAATAGGACATTATTTACAATTAGGAGTGTCGTACACAAATATGCGTAAATTGATTTACAACAGTCATGTGCAGCCTACGGCTCGCGGGCCGGATCCGGCCCGTTTCTTAATTTTGTCCGACCCGCGATAACTATACAAAATCCCATTGCATCTGGCCCGCGAGTATATCTTTGTTTTCAGAAATGCGGTTAAACGGTTGATGTTGATGTGGCCAGGGCCACTCCTAGGCGGGGGCAAGTGGGGCACCTGCCCCAGGCCCCGCGCCTTTAAGGGCCCCGCACTTCGACCATCAAGTAATAAAATTTTTATAAATAGTTGGAAAAAAATTATATTTTCATTGAATATAAGTATGTGTACTTTGTTAATAGTTAATAATACTAAAGAAAATATCGTTATTTAATATACACACACACACACACACACACACACACACACACACATATATATAGATGGGGCCCCGCAAATCCAGTTTTAGGGCCCCGCAATTCTAGTTTTGCCCCAGGCCCCGCAAATGCTTGGGGCGGCACTGGATGTGGCACAAGAGCCACTTTCTCTGCAAATGGAACTACTTGAACTACAAGAGAACTCAGATTTGAAATCAAAAATAAAGGATATTTCACTAATTGAGTTTTACAAGGAATATTTCTTAGTTGAAAAATTACCGAAATTCACAGCTTTTGCTCAGAAAATTTTCTTGGTTGAATCAAAAACAAGGACGCGAATAAGAAATTCATACCTAGAAAACACGTTGCGTGTTGCTACAGCAGTTGTTTCCCCGAACATTGACAAACTTGTGAGCAATATGAAGTCCCAACTGTCCTATTAAAATTAAATAAACATTTTGTTCTTATTTAACAATATTTATGCATTATATATTTTTTTTCTTGTGTTTTTTTTTCTGAATGTTATAAAGTTATATATTTTTACCGACCGCCAACATATATAAGGGAGGTATTGTGATCATACCAATTTTGACGTTTAGAGATTTCGATGGATCTCCACGAATTGAGGTCCCTACATAACGTTTTGACTATTTTTAGCATGATGTCTGTCGGTATGTCTGTCCGTCTGTCTGTCTGTCCGTCTGTCCGTTTTTCCGTCTGTCCGTCTGTCTGCCCGTCTGTCCGTCTGTCTGTGGACACGTGCAGAGCAAATTCGGCTGAATGGATTTTTATGAAACTTCATATTTAAGCTTCTGCCATCAATGGCACGAGTTGATCAACTTTTGGTAAAAATCGGTGGACTAAAAATGGGAGTTTACTCGTGTCGATTTTAAGATTTTTGTGAATATTTCACAACAGAAAAATATCTCGAAAAAATTTATTAAACAAAAGTTGCTATAAAAGCAATAGCTAATAACTTTTATTTGAGACGTTGTTTGATAAAACGAAAAATTTGGAATAATTTCTGTAAAATTTTTCGAAATTTTTTCCAAGTCTCAATTTTTTCATATTTATATGTAACGTTTCCATGGTCATGATAAATAATATCTCTGTTAGAAAATATTAGATCAAGTTATTTCTACTCTGCTGCTAGAATGTAATTTATATAAGTATTTTATGATGGCGGTCGGTCCTGTGGTGGCCACAGCTGATTTTTTTATTAATATTAAATGACTTCATTGAATTTTGATTAAGTATATAAAAAGCAAGTATCTGAAGCTGTTAGCGTTATTATTGGAGGTTTAATTTGTGGCTTCGAAAGCCGTTTTCGAGTTTCAAAGAGATATACAAAACTTGTAGCGGATCTGTACCTACATTAATGGTTTTGAAAACAGCTGCCGCTTCAGGGTGGGAGTGAAACACCTTGCTGGCCTTTACAGGGTCGAATCAGGGGGACAAAATAAAAATAATTCAAAAATTCCTTGTTGTGCAAATAATATTAACTTTACGTATATAATAAGTTAGTTAGTTAGTTAGTTAGTTAAAATTTTTGGCGCACAGCAACAAAGGCTACTTGCGCCTAACGCAGCCCATCTAAATGACTAGACTATGTATTAAAAACAATAAATTAGACAATAAATAAATAAATAAGATCATTAAAAATACGCATACCGAATGAAAGAAATCTTTCACTGACAAACACAAATAAATAATATAAAAAGTCTGTTCGAAAATTTGAACAGACTCAGGGTGATGGTAAGAGGCTGTAAAGGGGCCAAATACCACCGAATATCACAGTCAATAACTAGAAACACATTAAAATAATGTGCAAGACTTCACACATAAAACAGTAAGTTCGATTCTCTCAGGAAGAGTATCAGCCTGTCCATGAGTACTCTGTCGTCACCTAAAGCAACTGACAGGTCATAGCACAGGTCTAACCTCTCCCTGACATCCTCGAACTGTACACATTCAGTTAAAAAGTGTAACACAGACAAATCTGTGTTACACATCTCACAGATAGGCGACTCTTCACCGCGAAGGAGGTGTCCATGGGTCCACCAACAGTGGCCTATACGGAGGCGTGTGATGGCGGTTTCCTCCCTGCGGTTAATCCTGCAGGAAGAACCCCATGGTTTAACGTCTCCCTTAATCTGTCGCAACTTCACGTTTTGTGTGCGGCTCCACTCATGTTGCCACATGTCTAAAACCAGGTGTTTCAGATGACTCTTTGCGTCATCTGGAAAAACTCACATCAATCATAGGTCTGTGAGAGGCGGCTTTTGCAGCTGCATCTGCCGCTTCGTTGCCTTTAATACCAACATGTCCCGGTATCCAAAATAGCTCTACCCCCACATTCTGAGCATTCAGATTGTGGAGTAGCAACCGGATCTTTAGTACAAGAGGATGCACTGGATCTGGATCTTGGATACTGTTCAGAGCGCTCAGCGAGTCAGTCAAGATAATAAGTAAATATATAATACGTATATAATAAGTTAAGGCGTGACAATCTTCTTCTCTTATCTCATCCGTTATCGCATTCCAAAATAGTTCGTGGATGTATCCTCAAAAGGGTCACAACAACTCGTCTCCAGACTTTACGTGTATGACATTTCGTATACAGACATTAGCAGAGGCGAATTAAGCGGTGGGCGGACTGGGCTGCCGGCCGGGGCCCACAAAGCCGGGGGGCCTACCGAAGCCTATATACAAATATTCTATTTAAAATAATAGAGGGCCCATTTTAATTTTACCGCCCAGGGCCCCCAAGCATCTTAATTCGCCACTGGACATTAGGTATACGGACTTCTCGTCTACCACGGCAATTCGTATACAGATTTTTCGTCTACCACGACATTTAGTATAACGAACTTTACGACTACTAACATATTACATCTACCAGGTTAATTCGTCTACTAAAATAAAATTTTATTTTATTTTATTCTTAGCAATTTATAAAAAATAAGTTATAGGGGTATTAGTAAAAAGATGATACGGTTCTTCAAATTCAGTTATATTGTGAATAAAATTAAATGTATACAATTTACAATTACATATGTAAATAACTACAAAAAATATTATTTTTTTAATGCAACAAACCAATATTCAAATATACATACATATATATATATATATGCTTGCATTATAAACAAAAATATTTATTAATACAGAGCCAATTAAACAAACCCATTCAAAATGTGCTGACTGTTTGCAAGAGTATACAATAACCAGTGGCGGCGTTAGGCGTCGGCGTCGGCGACGGCCTCGCGCTTGAGGGGGCCTCGCAAAAATTTTACAAGTTGTTGAAACGCAGTACAAAGTTAATTTTTTCAACACAATGATAAACGCAGTCATAGTCGACACTGAATGTCGAATCAAAGCGCTTTATGAATATTATGAACGATTTGGTTTTATTTATGACATCAATTATTTGAAATTTTGGCCAAAAAAGGACCTTTTCAAGCATTGTAATGATTTAGGTATTATACTTCGGCAAGGTGAAAACAGCGACATAGATCCTTTCGAACTTTATGAAGAACTGCAAATTTTAAAATCTCCTTCACTAGAAAATATAAATGATGCAAAACAACTTATCCAGTATATTTTAGAAAATAATTTTGAAGAAGTATATCCAAATTTTTACATAACAATCAGAATCATGCTCACAATTCCAGTAAGTACAGCTTCTGCTGAGAGAAGCTTCTCAAAGTTTAAACTGTTTAAGCCCTACTTAAGAAGCACGATGAGCCAAGAAAGACTATCGTTATCAGTTTTGTCAATTGAAGCTGAAATAGCGGCTGATGTTAGTTATGACACAATTTTGAAAAGATTCAGTGAGGCTTAAAGCAGAAACATTCTTTTTTAATTTGTGTTTGTTCGTGTAATTTTTGTTATTAATTCATAATTAACAATAAAACTCATATGGTACTCATAAATTTAAGTATAATTCAGCTTATTTAATTTACCGTTTATTTGACCTAAAACTTTAAAATCATTAATTTAATTTGATTAACATGAAAATTAATATTTAAGTTTTAAGAACAAATAACTGTAAATACTTATATTAAAATTAAATGTATATAAATATGTGTTTAAAATTAATAATAACAGTTATGAGTTGTGTTTATAACTTTATATAAAATATAGTGTTTAGTGGCTAAAAAGTCAAGCCAGAAAACTAGGCCAAATCGAGGTTTGTTTTTACTATCTTTTTTTTTTATTTTTTTTTTTACTGAGAACTGAAAGGGGCCTCGCAAAGCTAATTTCGCCGATGTCCACGATTGGTCTAGCGCCGCCGCTGACAATAGCCTGTATAAATATTTAAATTTGAATATAAAAATCTTATGTAGTAAAATATTTATATATTTTAGTAGACGAATTAACCTGGTAGACGTAAAGTCGGCATACTAAATGTCATGATAGACGAAAAGTCTGTACACGAATTGTCGTGGTAGACGAGAAGTTGGTATACCTAATGTCTGTAACGAAATGTCGTAGACGTAAAGTCTGTAGACGAATTGTCGTGAAACCATCTTCAAACCACTTCTTTAGGTTACCTAGTCAAGTAATCATCCTTCGTGTTTCAGTACTTCTTCTTAGGCCCAGTATTTCGAACCATAGATAAAATTGACTATCTATGGGATAAGTTGTTATCAAGGGAATAAACGATTTTTTGCGTATTTCCAATTATTTATCTATAGAGTAACTAAGTTATCTATAGGATAAGTTATTCACAACGTGTAGGTACTGACAAATATTATCCATTTGATAAAAATGACAGATCTACACAGATAGGTGACAAAAAACATTTTATTGATAAATACATGTATAGAATATAAACATATATACGTAAAATATATATTATAACAGGTATTATGTACATATTAGACATACCTACACTTTATATACATATTACATACACCTGTTTCCATTATGTGTACTATTTTATTGTGTAATTACCTATATCAAAATAAATTCAAAATAATTTAGTAATCTACTTTAATTTATACTGAAAGAAAAAAATATTGTCGATTATTTTTCGATAATTTACATTTATTTTTAAAGAAAGAAATCATAGATGCTGATTTAGAAGATTTGCAAGCAAATGATGATGAAGAAATTGTAGAGTATTTAGAACGTCCATATATAGTTCGTGTTAGACCAAATCATATGAACCATTAAGATGAGAAATAAACGGTCGTATTTAATTTTCAGTGTTTTTGCATTTCTATTCTTTATGCAGGATGCATTAAACATAATACAATTTTTTATCCCAGGCCCCTTGTTTATCTTTTAGATTTACAACATCAGTAGCTTTATTTTCTATAAGATTTTTACATTTTAACACAAGATTTACAAGTTGCCTTGTTTGGGAAATATTGAAATTGGCGCTTCTTGGGCATTTATCGCACATTTTTCTGTACAACATTTTGACAGTTGTCATTTATTTTGACAGTTGTATCTATCTCCCTTTTATTCGTGCGAGTCGCGTATACGTCTCTCTTTGTTTAAGATAGCGCTACTAATACCAACATAAAAAAACATTCGAAAATATTATTATCAATCAGAATAGCTATCTACGGGATAACTTGAGTTGGAAATACAGAAAGCAATTTATCCTAGCGACTATCAAATGGATAATATTATCCCATTGATAGTTATTCTGATAGATAACAGTAAGGTGGAAATACCGGGCCTTAGTTAGTTAAAAAGTTTGGCGTACTAAAACGAAGGCTATATGCGCCTTCAGAACTTCTTCCTTCTTCAACCTTCGTCTATAATATCCTGTAAAGAATTAATGTAATACGCTTCATTTGTCATATATTATTCGTCCATTTCTGTTGATTTCCGTATTTTAATGTAACTTTTCAGAAGTAAAATATTTGTAATCCGAGCCTGTCGATGATGACCGGTGTTCATAGAGGCTGCTGGCTGCCTGGGGCAAGAAAGAAGCCGAGACCACGCGTAGGTCTGGGCAGCACGTGCCGCTTCGACCACAGAGAAGACCCTCCTTCCTCTCTCCACATTTATACATAGCAAATTAGCAGCTGAACAGACACACAAATGCTGAATATTAAACAGATTACATCCATTTAGAAAAATTAAAACAAATCAGACAAAAAAACAAATTTATATTGAAATGAAGAAGCTCTCCAATCACCTTAGTTAATACTTAACCATTTGAATTTTCTTTTACAAAGATTTTAATAATGATGGATAGGGCGTTTGAATTTCCCGCTCATTAAATTAATTTTAAAGGATGGTGCTTTCTACCAAGGGCTTGTGTTTAAAATACAAACTCAAAGTAACAGTTTTACTATTACTGATAATATAAATAACAAAAATCGCATTCATACAGTGAATTTATTTTTTAATGTAACATGTACTATGTCATTACCATGGATACAGTTTTTGACAGCAATATTAATCGTGTTCATTTTCATTTGCAACCTAAACAATGAGAATACTTTTGCTCATTGCTGATTTAAAAATTAATTAACATGTATACAGATGAAGAAAAAATAATGATGGTAACTTGGTATAACTCCCAAATGAGTTTAAGAGAAGTTTCTACTGTATTTAGTGCAACTTATCCAGATCGGCTAATACCAAATCCCTCTACAATTTCAAGACTAGTTAATAAATTTCATCGCGAAGGATGTCTTAAGTCAAAAAATAATAATAAAAAGAACAACATCCCACGTGCTTACAGAAGAGAAGCAGTTGGAAATATTATTACAAGTGGAAAAAAACAACCAAAATACTTTAAGATCAATTGCACAAACCGTTGGTGTCGGTATTGGATCTGTTTTTAACTTCTTAAAAAAAGAAAAGTTTAGATCATACAAATTTCAAAATCATCAAGAATTGTTAGAAAGGGACGCAGCAGTACGTATGGATTTTTGTTTTGAAATGTTTGAAAAAATTAATTCCGTCCCAACAATGCTTCAAAGAATTTTATTTGGGGGCCCATATTAAATACAGCGTCCATATTAGGACCATCTTCTCTATTCGTTACATCTCTGGTGTGGGTTTTTAAATTGACTCCAACTCCGACTTTAGTAAACCAAAATTGCTACCAACTCCGATTCCAACTCCACCGCCCTAATTTTTCATGAAACTAATGAAATGTAGAGGCGCTTTAATCGTTGTAGTTAATGTGTATTCATTTTGAAACTGTCATAGGTCTCTCTGTATGAAAGCAGTGAAATATAGAAGCACTGCAATCGTTATAATTAAAGCTTAATCCTTTGTAGATTTGTACATATTTTGTGCAATATCAAAACTGATCTTTATAATTTACGTAAAGTAGTATTTTTATATTCTGATAAGCAAAGCGAATGCATACAAACGATTGCGCAGTAAAGATAAACAGAATGGAATCGATATAGGTTATTAAATAAAACTACCTAAATTCCATTTTGGTATCTTCGCAGTTTTACAACATATGTGACCGTATCATTTTTTTCTGTCTGTTTTTATATCGGTTCGAAAGAAAGGAAAAGTGAAACTAAACACGACAAGAATGGGAAAAGTTTCGAGTTATATATGTGTAAAATATAATTTTATGGTGCATTATATTTCATATATTTCACAAGAAAATATTCAGGGTGAATTATACAGGGTGTTCAATTGCTCACCATTGCTATCTTGAGAACTAGAAGAGCTACGGGTTTCTTAAATTAGACAAAAAAATACTATTTTACAGGAAAATATCAATGAGTGAAGCAAATTATCATCAAAAAACTGTTGATTTTCATTTGATTATTCAAGAAATGTTGTTATACGCCAAGGACTGGCAAACTTTAGAGGCTCGAAACATTTTAAAGAGCCATAATTTTGTTTTAAAACATGTCTTTTTTTTGGTTCCACGACAACTCGTCTACAGACTTTACGTCTACGACATTTCGTATACAGACATTTGGTATACGGACTTCTCGTCTACAACGACAATTGGTATATAGATTTTTCGTGGTAACCGACGAGTTTATCAAAAATCAATTCATCGAAAATCAATTCATCGAAAATCAATTCATCGAAAATCAATTCATCGAAAATCAATTCATCGAATGATCAATTCATCGAATCGTCAATTCATCGAAAAAAAATATATTTTGTAAATATTTGAGAGGAATGCCGAGGGGATCGGAAAGTCAAAAAAGCAGTGGTCAATAAAAGTAGACAGACTAAGGGCCGAGAGTTCCAGTTCCTAATAAACTCCCCAATAGTTATTTGACACATATAAGCAGTTCACTTTTGTAAGAACAAACTAAGAGGGAATTTTGTTTTCAATAGTTTGCACCTTTGAAGCTGTATGTCATGTTGGTATTAAAAAATGTCACTTTTTTAAAATGTCGATCAATTTGACATATGTCATAATGAAAAATGATATCTTAATTATAATGATCATAACCTTATCAACCTAAAGTCGGTTTTACAGCGTAAGGAATATTTTTAATTGACATTTAAAGTCAGTAACACACCATAAAAGTAACCAAAATAACCAGATCTAGCGTGTTCTTACAAAAGTGAACAGTTTATAATATATTTATGAAGCTACAGTCTGTTCCAAACGGTTAAGCGGAACTAAATTTTGCAATCTAGTTACTTTCATCGTTTAAATCGTGCTTTTCGACCGTTTTGTTTAAGCTTTGTAAATCATACTTACAATAAACATTTTTGGTTAAGGTTAATATCATTTTAAAATGTCATTTTCTTTATATTTTGATTTTTTGTGTCATTCTTAATACAAATTTCCCATTTATTTATTTTTTTGTCATTAAAATATATAAAAAAATAATTAAATTTTGACATAGGTCATTCGTTTCCATGGTTTCATTGTTGTAATTTTAAATTTTGACATTCCAACTTGAAAAATGAAATAACCCAAGCAAGGTCCCTTGTCGTGACAACCTAAAAGAACGAAATTCCCATTTAGTTCCGCCTAAGCGTTTGAAACAGACTGTAATAAATTTATTGGTGATTTCCAAGTTACAAAATCCTTCTAATAGTTTATTAGCAACATAATTTTTTGTTTTTGCATTGGTATTTCTTATGAAGATAGTAACACGGTGCAAGAGGGATAGAGCTATACGTAAATTTGTAGAGCTAAAGTGAGATGAAATTTTGACACTGAATATTTTGACATTAAATATTTTGACAATAAATAGTTTGACTTGACATTCAATGACATTACGTATATTTTTTGTGTTACTGTTAAAATGACAATTAAACGGCGTTCAACAAATTTTATCACAGAAAAAGAGGACAATATAGATAGAAGAGAAGTTAATAAAAATAGCATTTTATAATACAAAAGTTACTGAAAATAAGAAGACAGCCATATTTTGCTTTATTTTACATTCCTTAAACAATATGAATTAAACTTATCAGCAATTTTCAGCCACACATCTTTATTATTCTGCCAATAATTGCGTCTGTCTTCTTATTCTCTATCATTGTTATATAAATAGTAATGCTTAAAGTATTGTTTGTAGTGTGTTGTAATCGTAATTGAAATAAATACATATGTAAAAATAAAAGACAATGTTTATTTAAAAATATATATTTATATATTGTTCTTTATATATCACATTTACAATAAATGCCCAAAATATTCTAAAAACGGTTGTCCATAATTTATAAATTCACCCAAACAGATCGTCGATTTCGCCAAAATACTACTTAAATGTATATAAAACACTAAAATCACCATTATATAAATGTTTAAAAACTACACATTCGTATATTCTTTTAAAATTATACGGTTTTTAATTAAAATTGAAATATTAACACATTTTGCGAACTTGTTTTTGGTTATATGTCACTTTATTAAGCACTTCATGTTGCCTATAAGTTATTAGACAAATAAGCCTGTTAATTAGCAACCTAATAACTATTTAGGGGTGGAACTCTCGGAAAAAAAATTATGTTGCTAATAAACTTATTGGACAGTTTATTAGCAACTGGAACTCTCGGCCCTAAGAAATAATTGCATAATTTTTTTTATATGGTTTAAAAAAAGGTAAATAAAGTGACATAGTGTTTGAATATAAATAAATATAATAATAAAACGAATAAATTTTTTGTTTTTAAGGTTTAATAAGACAGGTTATGAGCAACTGCAGGCAAATAATTTTTATAAATTCATACACAATGATACGCATTTTAATTGGGCTAATATAGGGGAAAATAAAGTACTATGCATCTAAAAACAAGGTAATTAGGTTAGGTTTAGTTAGTAAAAGTCTAAAACCGAGCGGAGCGATCCATCTTCTAGTTTAAGGCCAAAGCACTATTTTAGGTTAGGTAAGGTTAGTAAGGGTTTTGTTAGAAGAAGCCGAGCGAAGCGAGCTACCCATCTTCTAGTTTAATGTCAAAACACTATCTTAGGTTAGTAAGGGTTTGGTTACAATAAGCCGAGCGAAGCGAGCTACCCATCTTCTAGTTTAATGTCAAAACACTATCTTAGGTTAGGTTAGGTTAGTAAGGGTTTGGTTAGAAGAAGCCGAGCGAAGCGAGCTCCCCATCTTCTAGTTTGATGACAAAACACTATCTTAGGTTGGGTTAGGTTAGTAAGGGTTTGGTTAGAAGAAGCCGAGCGAAGCGAGCTACCCATAATCTAGTTTAATGACAAAACAAACTCATACTAACATAACAATGCCACCTGTTTAGAATCACCGTACATTGAACAAATCATGTGTGGTATGACGCGGTGTGACAATTGCGCAGTTGCGTAGGTACCTATTCCCTAGTTATACCGAAAATTTATATAAATAAGAAACACGTGCCATTCGATAAATTGAGCATTCGATAAATTGACTTTCGATAAAAAACTATGTACATAACACAAAACCCTTAAGACTTAACAGATGGGGAAGTACCATTTTTATAATCCTTTAAGAATGGGTGTATTAAGTACATTTATGACCGGGTTCCATTACCGGGTTTTTCTGATCTAAGGAGCCCTGTTCGATTTCAAAATAATCCAACAGGTATCTTTTACCTGGCGTATTTTCTGAATGGAAAATTTAAAAATTATTAATAGACCAAGTATGATAGTTATTTAATAAGTGTAGTCTGTCAACTTTTATCACTGCTTTTTTGGCTTTCCGATCCCCTCGGCATTCCTCTCAAATATTTACAAAATATTTTTTTTTTCGATGAATTGACGATTCGAAGAATTGATCATTCGATGAATTGATCATTCGATGAATTGATTTTCGATGAATTGATTTTCGATTAGTTGATTTTCGATGAATTGATTTTCGATGAATTGATTTTCGATGAACTTACCGTGAATCATTTTTCGTCTACCACGACATTTAGTAAACCAACTTTACGTCTACTGACATTACGTCTACCAGGTTAATTCGTCTATTGTGTGGTATCAAAAGAAAACTTTTAAGACGTAGATTACGGAACAATAGATAGTTTTTTGAAATTAGTTTCTTTTAACACGAATTTAACCAAAAATTTTCAAAAGTTCTTGTCCCGCACCTTTCTACCAAAAAGGGTTAAACTAAAAATCTGAAAAAATTGTAGGTAATGCATATTGATCTCAGCCGGAAACGTACGAGCGGAATTTTTAATAAGATTGTGTTTTTGAAAAATATGACAGTTTTTGTGTTTTTGAAAAAAATAATTATTTTTTAAATTCATGGTTAAATTATGGCTAATAATGTTATATATTATTATTTTTTGTATTTATAGCTAAGATAGTGCGTGGATTTTTTTGGAATTAAAAATTTTAAAAAATAATATATTTTTTTAATAGTTGCGAACTGAGTTACTGAGTTTCTCACACCACACTACACTATACACTGTAAAATATTTCTTATTAATTTAATGAAAACTTGAATACGAAGCAAATGCAGAAAAAAACGCTGGGATATTTGGCAAATTATTAAATTTTGTTTAAAAAAATTAAATGGAAGCTCTTAGTTCTCAAATAACGAATAAAAGTGATCAATTTTTTTATTTGATATTGATGTGATAAATATACCTAGACATCCAGTATTATGTTGACTTCTTACACCTATTAAACCCTGAAATATGTGAAAATTCACAATTCACTTCAATTTTTTGTTCTTCTGGTTATAATTTATAGAATTTAATTGTTCCCATATATCTTAGTATGATTAAAATAATTTTATTAAAAAATGACTTTGTTAAGTATTTTTGTAGAGTCGTTTATAAAAATGTAAGTTGTTTTTGAAAAATGAGATTCTCCTGTTAACTTATGCGGGTAGTAGAACCTTGATTTTGTTTAGTTTTTAATGTGATTCAATGTTGGTTACAAGGTGCCCGCATGAAACTCTTACAGTTGTAATTCTTGAATAAACTAACTCGGCACCTGCTCAATTTGCACCTGGACTTGCTTAATCAACAACTTTCAAAAAATAACACGCAAAACTAAGAACATTCATAGTACACAGGGTGTTTACAGTGTTCTTATTTCTTATTTAATGGGTGATACTACAGGTCAACAGTAGAGGCACACACAAGGGGGGGGGGGTCCAAGTGGTCCGGAGCCCCCCCGTACCGTGAGAAGTGAGGACCTTTTTTTAGGGTTTTGTAGGTATGACCAAAAAACCCTTATACCGTCATTTTGTCGTCTCTCTGTCTGTCTGTCTGTCTGTTCGGTCAAAATTGTAGCCAAACGGCTAAACCTAGAGAGTTGAAATTTGGCATGCTTATACAACTCGTTGACCCGCACATAGGAAAAATACTAAAACATCTAAAAAACATATCCCTCTAAAAATATAAACAAATATGTGCTCATCGAAAAAAAAAATATTTTTTTTAAATTCTGAGTAGGGTATCAAATGAAAGCCCTTAGTACGTGGATTAACGATCAAAATTTTATTTTTGCAAAATAAATTATTTTGATGCGATTTTTGCCAAAATTGTGCAAACAAATTTTTGTCCCACCCCCTGTAGCCCAGATGGTTTAAACTAAAAATCTGGAAAAATTCTAAGTAATGTACATTGGTGTGAACCGGAATAGTACAACAGGAATTTTTGATCAGATTATGTTTTCGGAAAATAACGCATTTTTTGTGTTTTTAACTAAAATATGTTAACTATTTAATACGTTGTGTAACATACCACAACAGTAACTCTCGTGGCGTGGTTGGATTCGTCGTGCGCTTAATAATATAAGTTAACTTGCAAACTAGGGTTCGAATCCTGTTGATTTTATTTTTTGTTTTTTTTTTGCATTTTTATTTTGTTTAAAATATTTTGTTAAAATTCTAGTTATATTTGGTAAATAGTGCATTTAATTTTTAAAAGCGTAAATTTAATAACCAGTGGAAAGTGTTGAAATTATAATTTAATTCTATGTTTGACGAAATCAAAGGGCGGGACTTATGATGTAAGCAACCAATGGAAGCAATAGGTGCAATTTTCAAAATCTTAATGAACTTTGCTATATAAAAAAAATACTGCATATATTTAGAAACTCAAATAATGGTATTAGGCATTCGAATTAAAATTCATAAAAAAATATTTTGACATAAAATTTGTTTTGGCATCCCAAATAATCATCGTTCAGTTACTAAATACCTGCAAAACCCAGAAATGTGTGAAAATTCACACTTCACATCAATTTTTTAAATTTCTTTATAAAAATTATGTATAATTGGACCCCCCCAAGCCAAAAATCTGTGTGCGCACCTGGTCAACAGACGGGGAAAAACCTTAAAACACTTTAGTAATAGTTTTATATCAGGTCGTCATGGATGAAATTTGTAGTTAATAATATTGCCAAATTTAATAGCTTATTATTTGACATTGGCTTAATATTTCACCGTTCTGTTTTTTTTTTTTTTTGGAAAGTTAAACATCTCGCCTGTTTAAAGAAATCATTGTATGCACTAAAAAATATCAAAATTTTTTATTTAAAATTAATTTTGTTGAAAATCGAACGGTCGGAAATTTGCACTATTATGGAAGTATGAGTTCTTACGTGGAACTACGCCATCGCAGACCGCGCGAAACGTTAATAGTGTATTTGGCTCTATTGTTACTACGCAGCAGACATTCAGATCAATTCTGTAAAAAGTTACTGTGTAATAACGTTACTACAGCATAAAATATTATAAAAAATACAATGACTTTCATTCATGATAGTAACTGACCTTGCTCATAGTGACGAATTTAGTAACTATTATCATAGTAACAGAGTTACAGAATTGGTCTGAATATCAAATAGGTTCGACAAATTTCGTGCATGTAACTTAAAAACAAAAAAAAAAACTTTTTACAATTATTTTACAAAAAAAAAAAAAAAAACACAAATGTTCGATCAAACCACCATTATTGTCCACACAATAACGACTTACTATCAATTAATACAATTTTTTTTTTCAAACAAAAATAAGCTAAATAAACTATTAAACTCTTGTTATTTATAAAACATTTAATTGAAAAATTAAAACTTAAGTTATTTTATATAATAACTAGTTATAACAGTTTATTTTAGAGATATTTTGTTTCTTTTTTTATTGTTTTCAAAGCTTGCTACGTTCAACTTTGTAAAACTTATGTTGATTATTATTTTGTAAATAAATGGTCGCCATTAAACCGGAAGTGCCTCAGAATTCTTATAGTAACCTTTAGATGGGCCTTTTTGTTTAGTTTAACTTTTGTTCTGAAGATTTTTTGTGTCTTTACAAATAAAGGAGATTTTCGGGGTGCCCCGTTTCAAACAAACATCCTGTATATGTTGATGTGAAAAGTTTTAATTTTAATTTGGAAATATTCTAAGTATTTTTTGACTTTTTGGTAAAATTCACCCCATTTTACGGTATTTTATACTATAAATATCTAGAATATTAATAAAATTGTGTCTAAAATCTATGTCTAAAACTCGTAAAAAATTTCGTAATTTTTTTTTTGAATTGTAAACACGTTGTTATAGGAGAATATTAACAGTGTAGCAGTGCTCGGTCCTAATTCAACAATATCTCCTGCGATCGACTTTTAATTTAGGATGTAACATCACCCTTCGCGTGTTCGTTCAAAACAAATTTACTGAACGCAAAATAATCGCGCGAAGATTCGCGCGTTCGCCTTCACGCTTTAATCGACAGTGAAATTTGATTATAACAGTTTACAGCCCAGAAATTTATTTTCTGTAAGGAATTGTCAGGCGAACTTAACCCAGAAACTGAAAGGAGTGTTCACAGGAAAACACTTTTAAACAGTTTTGTTTACACTCTAAAAAAAGTGTTAAAGGGATTTTATGGTACACTAAAATATGAACTTTTAGTATACCATCACGTCCATTATATTGCGCATAATTATTGAACAATCAGTAGAGTGGCAGGCACCACTCTATCTGGTTTTCATAGACTTTAAGCAAGCATTCGACAGGGTCAGTCAAGAGGCACTGTGGAATATCTTGGATTATGTTGGGGTCCCTACTAAAATAATTAACCTCATAAAAGAACTATACCGTGAAGCAAGTTCGCAAGTTGTGCATAATGGGATGAGAAGTAAAAGTATTACCGTCAAAAGCGGAGTTAAGCAAGGCTGCCTACTATCTCCTCTACTATTTAATACCGTGTTGGACTGGGTTCTTCATAATGCCCTCACAGAACACAGAGGCATACAGTGGGACTTCCAAAACCGTTTGGAAGATTTGAGCTATGCGGACGATATATGCCTTCTTTCACATAATTATGAAGATATGCAAGCCAAACTTAAAAGTATAAGTACTATGGCAAATTTAGTTGGCTTATGCATAAATATAGGGAAAACCAAAATAATGCGGATTGGTACCAATAACGTCAACAGATTTTAACGGCGAAGTCTTAGAAGATGTGGAAGAATTCTGCTACCTCGGTAGTGCAATAACGAGAGATGGAGGAACTACAAGGGACGTGAACAACAGAATACTTAAAGGTCAACAAGCTTTCGGCTTGTTGAAAGAAGTCTGGAAATCCAATAAGATCTCTCGTAACACTAAGGTACGAATATTTAAAACCAATGTAAAATCAGTTCTGACGTATGGCTACGAAACTTGGAAAGTCACTAAAGAAATTACCCATAAACTCCAAGTTTTTATTAACAGATGTCTGCGCAGAATTTTTCGCATTACTTGGTCAGATCATATTCCCTATACTCATCTTTGGGAATCGACAGCACAAAAACCTATCCACTTGGAAATTTAGGCAAGAAAGTGGAACTGGATTGGGCATACCCTCCGGAAGGCAGTAAACGACATCTCCAGAATGGCATTAGAGTGGAACCCTCAGGGAAACCGTCGTAGAGGTCGACCTGTATCCACATGGAGGAGGACAATATACAAAGAACTTGATACTCACGGAACTACCTGGCGCCAGGTGAAAAGGCTTGCTCTTCACAGACCCCGATGGCGCGAGTTTGTAAAGGCCCTATGCTCCAGCGAGGAGATCTAGGACAAAATATATATATTTATATGACGTCCCTGGCTTTTCTGGTTTTTGGGGTTAGATTAACTATTAATTAATATAATCACGTGTTTAGGACACCAAGGAGGAAATAATAAAAATACATAAATGTGAGTCCTCCTCAGGGCTGCCGAGATGATTTCTGGGACCCCGGGGTCCCAGAAAGAAAGGTCCTCAATGGAGAAACTTATTTTGCGGATTCAGGGGTCCTCACTTCCAAAATACAAGTGATGAGCAAAAAAAGGTCCTCACTTCCAAAAATACAAGTGATGAGCAAAAAAAGGGTCCTCACTTACGCCTCTGCCTAGGACCCCGGGCCCCAAAAACCCCGGGGTCCCGGGAATTTTCCCCGGCTACCACCTCTTGTCGGGCCTGCCAGCAGTAAATTTTAGTCAAAGAAGGGCCTGTCCACTGAAAACTAAATAAACTTTACACTCATAAGCGTTTTGGGAAATAAAACAAAATTAAAATGAAAAATTTATTTAAAAAAATGAATTTTCACATATTTAAGGGTTTTATAAGCTGAGTTCGTGCAGATCGGGATATGTATTTGTTGAAAATATGCATTTTGTGTGATTCGACAGCTGTTCATGTTGACAGCTAATAATTATTCAAAGCAAAGTAAACCTTTATACATAATTCAGTAGCACACGCGGTCTTGTAAACTCACAATAAATTTATTTATTAAGTAAATAACAGAGAAGTTAAAACAAATGTCTATAAATGTAGGAGTAAAATTTATTTTATCGTATTAAACCAATTACCGAAAAATAATTGTCTGAAATTTTTTATTTCTTTCCCAGACTAAAACTGGTTGGATTAAGTTTTCTCTAAACAAAAATACATTTGTATTTTAGGGATTTATTCTGACAATTAGGTCAGTTGGGTTTAAAATGAAAAGAATATATTGAGAGAACAAAAGGCTACGAACATCGATGAAATAGAAAACAGAATTATATACTAAACTAGCAACATATGACTTGTGAACCAGATCTGGCTCTTTCGTTCTTCAAATATGACTCTTTTGGTCAGTGGCGTAAATAGGGGTATGTTATGCCGTCGCATAGGGGCCCTTAGACGTTCTGCTGAATTAGAGCTACATATTTAAATTTTAAATTAGAAAAGAAAACAAAAACTGATTTTTCCTGTATAATAACATATTTCCCAGCAAACATTTTTATACGGGCCAGTACTGGTAAAGCACATACTCCCCGGCATTGAAAGTAATGGGCCAGTGCTGGCATTTCGTACTGGGCTAGTACCCCGGTGTCCCGTGGCCCTTAGCTGGCCCATTGATGTATCAGTTGCTGGCCCAGCAACGGTAAAGTGCATTGAAAGTAATGGGTCAGTGCTGGCATTTCGCACTGGGCCAGTTCTGGCATTTCGCACTGGGCCAGTGCTGGCATTTTGCAAAATAAATACTCTTTTGGCCATTTTCACCACTGTTGAATAAAATTTAACAAATAAAGTTGACAATATCGCATCGGTTTTAAACTATTAATGAATAAATTAACATTGCTGTCAATAGAATGATGCGATATTGTTAACTTAAGTTGTTAAATAAATTTATTCAACGATGGTAAAACTGGCCGATTGTAAATTGTATTAAAAGTTATAATTTATTGATTTATTTATAAATATTAAATAAATATAATTTCAGGAATAACAGGAATTAGTTTATTTAATTTATTAATTTAATGAAGAATTTTAAGAAAATGGTTTTCTGCCATTTCGGCCAAACCAATTGCATCCTAAAGATATGGGGTGACTAATAATTTTCGCCAATATTCGTCTTGTATTATCTACCACATCTTTCCCCCCTGACTTGAAGAGTGCCAACCTAAAGAAATCATACTTGTTAAAATAAATTCAATAATCAAATTTTATAAGCATTAATGCTATAAGCTGTTCACTTTTGTAAGAACAAACTAGATCTGGTTATTTTGGTGATTTTTATAGTGTATTACTGACTTTTAGAAACTTGGTTATATTGTAAAAATAGTTTTACAGTTTTGGATTAAGTTTGTATTATTTTAGGTTGGTATTATATTTACAAAATATGTAAGATGTCACTATTCAAAATGAAATATGACAAATTATATTTTTTAAATGACATATTTATAATCTTGTAACAGATTTATTAATAATTGAAAATTTTATTACATGAAAAAAACTATGATTGAACTAAACTAAAAATTAAACAATTTAACATGAAATAGTTTGTGTAAACTACGTCCTTAAATCTAACAAAACACACACAAATCACAATAAAAAACTGTATAATGTTCACAATACAATAACTATTCAAATACACTTCTTAACAAACTGTCCACCAACACGTATCAACTTGTACTGGCCCTCGAGGGGGTACTGGCCGTTAGGGCGTTTTATGACTAAGAACAATCAGACTTTTCAAATTATTACATTCAAAAAAAGTTTAGTTTTAAGTAAAAAGTATATAAATGTTTGCTTGGATTAATACAAATAAGGAGTGCTTATAAAATGTTGGTAAAGTACTTCGTATAGGCGGAGTGTGAAATACAAATGTGAAGTACATTATTAATACTGGCGTTGTACTTACTTTTGGTGCCAGCAGTAAAAGCAGTTTGCCGGCATTCGGCCGTTAGTTAAATGTTTGCTGGGTTATGATGTAGTTTTGGTCGCTTGGTTGAAGTTAAAATTTTTGATGCGTAGCAACAATGGCTATTTACGATTGGGGCCCTTGAAACTAGACAAAAACGAAGATACTGTTTATTTTTAATAAATGTACACTTGTACAAATCTAAAGACCGGTTTTTCAATTCATGGTTAACTGTTGGTTAACCAAATCAATGGTTAACAACATATTGGTGTAGCGAACCCGGTATGTTCCTTTACAACGTACCATTTATTGTCCACTAGGTAGCGAGCCTGTGATATACATATAAAGTCTGATCTCAAACTGAAATGAGATTTCTGACTAAAGGAGTTCGGGTAGCAGGCGTGAGTGTTTTCCAGGATTCATCATTACGATATGTGAATTAAATTATATGTATTTGTACTTATCAATCGCCTGATCAGGCATCTTGTTAATAGTTTGGACTTAGCTGTTCACTTTAGTTCTTAAAGGTGAAGGTTTACACAAGTTAAGTAAGACGGTTTAAAATTGAATTTGATTTAATAAAAGTAATATTTACAAAGTTTGAAAGATAAAAATGTATTTAAAATAATGAATAAAATAAAACAAACAAAATCGAGTAGTCCACCAGAATGCCGACACAGTGCCTCTAAGAATTTAACAAATTAGATATTAATGCTATGCAGACCGAATACTGACTGATTTCCTCTTCAGAGAGACAGGAGTTTTTATAAAACTTTTTTAGGCATTTCTAGGAAAAACCCTTTTGTTCAAGGGGATGCTAGTGTTTAAAGTTATTAAGCAATATGAACAAATGTCTCCTTGAACAATGAACCATTTATAAATATATTTCTAAAGATCCGTGCTATAACGTAAAGTTTCTTATTTTATTTTATTATCTGAATTCTTAAAAAGATTTATTTTTAAAATACCCCTCGTAAAAAAAAAAAAAAACGGCAACCCCTTTTAAAGAAATTCTCGCGACGGGTGTTTTGTGAAAGTTAGTAATTTTTCTGATGGACCACTCGATTCGTTACATTGGCAATCGAAACGTTGTAATAAAAAATGTTTTCTGGGCTTAAAAAAAAAAAAAAAAAAACTGTATAGTAGATTTTTATCTAAGGAGGAGTTTGATGTAACAATTTTTGATTATTTTGAAGGTATTCCGAAAGATTGGTTGGGAACTTTGAAGAAGTGGAAGAAAAGAGGCCAAGAAATCCCCGGCTGTACCTCGGCCTTCAAATTCAGATGCGGCCGAAAAAGATCTACTTTTTGGCCATGATACACAAATAACTATTTTAGTAACATAAAAATGATAATGTATTTTTTTAACATAAGCATGTACAGTGGTACCTTGACTTACGAGTGTCCCACCTAAAGAATTTTTCGAGATAGGAACCGTCTCTCGGCCGATGTTTTGCTTTGAGTTGAGCTAAAATTCGAATTACGAGCGGAGGAGGTTATCTCTACAAGTGAGATGAACGAAGTGTTGGGAATGTCGGAGAATGTTTCAGACTTTATTCAAAAGAAACACCAGAATAAGTATAATGGGCGTTCGACGACGCTATTTAATGACACTTGCCGAACTCATTTCAGAAACATTGTGAAAGGGAGGATGAAACAGATGGCATTGGACAGGTTTTTATCGAAAACCCTGCAGATGAAAGTGGAGAAAGCGTGGCGAAAAGGACAAAAATAAGCGAATAAGATTCAGTTATGCAGTTCAACGTTTCTCCTCCACCTCTGTCAGTATCTTCAAGTCGTTTGATCTTCTTTACCTTGATGTACATAATACTTAATCAGTTTGCTGCAGTAATTCTATTGTATTGCGCTTTTATACAATATTCCTTATTTATAAATACAATTTTCTTATCTAAAAACATGTAACAAAAAAAATGCGGTGTGTTTTGAAGGCCTGGAACGTATAAATGGCTTTTCAATTCATTCCAATGTGGAAAATTGATTTGATATACGAGTAATTTGAGTTACGAGCTCCGTCACGGAACGAATTAAACTCGTAAGTCAAGGCACCACTGTATTTTGCTTATTTCATTATTGTACTTTGTACGTACATTTTACTTTGATTCACCCATTTCAGCTTCTAAATTTTATACCGTCCTATGGTCATGGGCGATCGTGTCTCTTCGTATAAAAATACAACAATACACGAAGCAATTGACGTTACCACTACTTCCTGAACATAATTTTAAGGTAACACTTAAACTTAAATTTGATTGATTCACTATACACAATTGATTCACTGTCACCACGTTAACCTTACTGTAAAAATAAACTTCATCACACTTCCGTTTGTGTTAAGGATTCCTTGAGCTGTAATACAAGGTGTCTCAAAAGAAATTTTATATTTATTTAGCTTACTGCGTGAACGCAATGTATCCGAGGGGCGCGGGGGTTATGTCAATCGGTAGCCTGGCTCTTGGGAATTCAGTCGCTATAGAGCGTTTCTCGGGAGCAGACCGCGCGTTATGCGTGCGAGAGTTTTACAAAAACGGTGATTCGGCGACTGTAGCGCGTAGAAAATTCTGCAGTATTCGAGGTTTTCACCACTTAAATGATGCGCCAAGCATTCCTCTCATTCGACATTGGGTTAAAAAGTTTGAAGAGACTGGTACAACGCTGGATAAATCAAAATCCGGGCGACCTAGGTCATCAAGAACGGTCGAAAACGGGGAGAATGTTAATCAGTCTGTTCGTGACGACTCGAACCTTTCAATTCGGAAGCGCGCAAGTGCTTTAAATGTGCATAGATCATCGTTACATCGCATTATGCACAAAGACCTAAAGCTGTACCCCTACAAAATTCAATTGGTGCAAGAATTAAAGCCCCAAGATGCCAGTCAGAGGCTTAATTTCGTAAATCAGGTGATTGAGCGATTTTCAACGTTTACCAACATTTTGTTTTTGGATGAAGCTCATTTTCATCTTAATGGCCACGTAAATAAGCAGAACTGCCGCTACTGGAGTTCAACGAATCCGAAACGCAAACATCAGAAACCCCTACATTCGCCTAAAGTGACTGTATGGGCTGCGATGTCGGCGCGAGGAATTATCGGCCCTTACTTTTTTGAAGACGAAAGGGGGCGTGCAGTTACAGTGAATTCAGAGCGTTATGTGGAGATGTTAGACAACTTCTTGGTACCTGAACTGCAAAACTTTCCTGGCTATAACCAAAGAACATGGTTCCAACAGGATGGAGCAACTTCACACACGTCCAATATGTCTCTGCCACGTGTTCGTGAAATTTTCTCAGGCAAATTGATCTCCCGGAGAGGTGACATAAATTGGCCTCCACGCAGTCCAGATTTAACCCCTATGGACTTTTTCCTATGGGGTTATCTTAAATCTAAAGTTAACGCTAATAAACCGACTTCACTGGCGCATTTGAAAGAAAATATCCGTCACGAAATGGCAGCCATCCCTGAGTCCACCTGCCGAGACGTCATAAGTAATTTTACTGTTCGATTAAATGAGTGCCGAGAACGCGAGGGTCTACATTTAGACGATATTATTTTTAAGAAATAAATCCCCAAAAAGTGTATTTTAATAATTAATAAAAATTTTTTCTATATACGGCTTACTTTTTTTTTTAATCGATCCACTAAATATAAAATTTCTTTTGAGACACCTTGTATAAAATATTATCGTTGAGTTTCTGGAACAATTGGAATAGTTGTAATCCTGTTGACCGCATCCTATCGTCACCTATATTTCAATAATTAATACCTTCACCTCGGACGCATGATGGCTGCTTCAAATTGATCGTCGACCGAGATAGAATACTGTAGTTTGATTCCAGCCCTTACATTCTTGTGGCTGGATAGATTAAGTGAGGAACATTTGGGTTAATTCAAATTCTAGAAAGGTCATCTAATTCCACTCTTATTCTACAAATAATTAAATAGGATATGAAAAGATCTATTGCTTTAATAAGATACTTAGTACAATGAATCTACGATAACTTTGCGATAATAGAAGGGATGATATTTAATCGGTACGCAACAGTACGCGACCGGTTGTTATAATAATGAAATACTTCCGTACCGATTGTTAAAATGAATATTAGGATAAACGGTAAAAAAAGTTACTATGCGGTACCAAAAGAAAGTTATTAAAAACGTAGATAAAGATATGAACAGTAATTTTTAAATTATGTTAATACGTTTTTTTTACAATAAGCTTGCTGAAAAAGACTTTCGTCCCACACCTTATAACCTAGGACGGTTAATCTAAAATACTTAAAAGTTCTGAGTAATACACATTCAGATCAATTCTATAAAAAGTAACTATAATAGTTACCGTGTAGTAACGCTACTACAATAACTTTTATAGTGACTTTAATAGTAAGTTTAACATTTTTCGTATTCTGTAATATCCGACTGTCGTGACGTCGCTATGAAAGTTATATCTTAGTGACAGTTACTGAGAAAAGAATGAAGTTAGTTACAGAAGCGCAACACGCATGCGTATTGGTGGTATACAGATGACAGTTGAGGGTAAAAATGTCAAAATATTGTATTGCTTACATTATTTTGTTGTTATATTGTTGTATTTGTTATTACACAGTTCAGAACACTGTTATAATATTTTATATAAAATGGTTTTAACTTGTATATTCGCTCTCACTAATAAATTAATAGTTAAACTACCAACACGTTGATTCTTCCTAACACACACGTTCAATATAAAACATATATAATATATATTATGGTATATACATTTATAAAAAAAAAAAAAAAAAAATGAGTGAAGAAATTAAAAATAAAGAACGGAATGCAAAGACAAATTCTCAACAATAGAACCAGTGGCGCAGGCGGGTGGGTTTGGGGGTTAGAACCTCCCATGAAGCTGGATTTTTTATTACTTCAATGCATTTTCCTTGTTTTGTCATTACTTCCATACGTCTCATTTTATAACCCTCCCCTTTCATGAAACTATTTTTGCGTCACTGAATAGAACTTTTGTTAATTTTTTTAAAAACAATATTTTTTTAAAAACAATATTTTTTTAAATAATTTAAAAAAAGACGTATTAAAAATGAGGAATTGGAGACTTGGAAAAGACTTTTTGATCTTTAATATATTTCATCTCCTGCAATATAAATATTTACCTACACTCATACATACATATTTTATATATATTTAATTTATATAATTTTCTTTACTAATTTTCTTCATTTTCTATTATATCTAAAAATTACACTTAAAATCAAATTTCCGCCATTTTTATCTTCATAAGAACTAAGTTATTACTTATAAACATCAGTATTTGGTAGTTCCTATGATAGGAACTTTTAGAGTAACATGTTATTAAATATTGTACTAACTTTTGTCTTACGGAATACGAAATACCCCAAAATTACTATGATAGTAAGTTATCTTGCTCATAGTGACAAATTTAGTTACTATGATCATAGTAACTGAGTTACAGAATTGATCTGATTGTGAGCCGGAATAGTACAATAGGAATTTTTGATCTAATTATTTCGAAAGATTTTTTGCATCACCCTGCTTCCAATATTTATCCTTTCATTTTTTTATTGAAATTGGAATAGTTTCAATTTTATTTTTCAGCATGATGTTCTTGGTGTACTGATTTTTTAGTGTACTGGTTGTTATATATTTTTAACATCATCCATGGATAATAGCAATTTATGTGTCAAAATATTAAACTGAACGGTCAATAAATTTTTGAAAGTAAAATGTAATTTTCATGGATTTTATGTTAATGTTATATTCTTGGTTTTCTCACCGGTTACAGTTGTTTCTTAACTTTGTATAAACACGAAAGTATGCTAAGAAAACATTTGTAACTTAAAGAAAAATATTATCTTTATATTTAGCCACTTCAACAAAACTTCAGACATCTTTCAATTCAATTTCAAAATTTAAAAAAACATAAAAAATGAAAATATTTATAAAATTTTTACCAAGTTATATATATTTTCAAAATACAAAACACAAGTCTCCATCTCTTTTAGAACATATTCATCAAATTAAGTCGATTTATTTAACATCGAACTGCTGTTTTTACCGACCGCCAACATATATATTAGGGAGGTATTGTGATCATACCGATTTTGACATTTCGAGATTTCGATGGATCTCCAACTGAGGTCCCTACATAACGTTTTGACTATTTTTAGCATGATGTCTGTCGGTCTGTCTGTCCAGCCGTCTGTCTGTCTGTCTGTCTGTCTGTCTGTCTGTCTGTCTGTCTGTCTGTCTGTCTGTCTGTCTGTCTGTCTGTCTGTCTGTCTGTCTGTCTGTCTGTCTGTCTGTCTGTCTGTCTGTCTGTCTGTCTGTCTGTCTGTCTGTCTGTCTGTCTGTCTGTCTGTCTGTCTGTCTGTCTGTCTGTCTGTCTGTCTGTCTGTCTGTCTGTCTGTCTGTCTGTCTGTCTGTCTGTCTGTCTGTCTGTCTGTCTGTCTGTCTGTCTGTCTGTCTGTCTGTCTGTCTGTCTGTCTGTCTGTCTGTCTGTCTGTCTGTCTGTCTGTCTGTCTGTCTGTCTGTCTGTCTGTCTGTCTGTCTGTCTGTCTGTCTGTCTGTCTGTCTGTCTGTCTGTCTGTCTGTCTGTCTGTCTGTCTGTCTGTCTGTCTGTCTGTCTGTCTGTCTGTCTGTCTGTCTGTCTGTCTGTCTGTCTGTCTGTCTGTCTGTCTGTCTGTCTGTCTGTCTGTCTGTCTGTCTGTCTGTCTGTCTGTCTGTCTGTCTGTCTGTCTGTCTGTCTGTCTGTCTGTCTGTCTGTCTGTCTGTCTGTCTGTCTGTCTGTCTGTCTGTCTGTCTGTCTGTCTGTCTGTCTGTCTGTCTGTCTGTCTGTCTGTCTGTCTGTCTGTCTGTCTGTCTGTCTGTCTGTCTGTCTGTCTGTCTGTCTGTCTGTCTGTCTGTCTGTCTGTCTGTCTGTCTGTCTGTCTGTCTGTCTGTCCGTCCGTTTGTCTGTGTACGCGTGCAGAGCAAATTTGGCTAAAAGGATTTTTATGAAACTTTATATTTAAGCTTTTGACAACAGTAGCACGAGTTGATTAACTTTTGGTAAAAATCGGTTGACTAAAAATGAGAGTTTACTCGTGTCGATTTTAAGATTTTTGCGAATATTTAACAGAAAAATATTTCTAAAAAATGTATTTAACAAAAGTTGCTTCAACTTTTTATCTAGCATAGGGAATCGATACTCTCTTGACTAACCGCCAACATATGTAAGGAAGGTATTGTGATCATACCGATTTTGACATTTCGATGGATCTCCAACTGAGGTCTCTACATAACGTTTTGACTAGTTTTAGCATGATGTCTGTCGGTCTGTCTGTCCAGCCGTCTGTCTGTCTGTCTGTCTGTCTGTATGTCTGTCTGTCCGTTTGTCTGTGTACACCTGCAGAGCAAATTCGGCTAAAAGGATTTTTATGAAACTTTATATGTAAGCTTTTGACATCAGTGGCACGAGTTGATCAACTTTTGATAAAATTCGGTTGACTAAAAATGGGAGTTTACTCGTATCGATTTTAAGATTTTTGCGAATATTTAACAACAGAATAATATTTCGAAAAAATGTATTAAACAAAAGTTGCTATAAAAGCAATAAATAACAACTTTTATTTGAGACATTCTTTGATAAAACAATATTTTTTTGAAAAAGTATCTATTTTTTCATACTTATATGTAACATTTTCATGGTCATGATAAATAATATCTCTGTTAGAAAATATTAGGCCAGGTTATTTCTACTCTGCTGCTAGAAAGTATTTTATACAAGTGCTTTGTGATGGCGGTCGGTCCTGTGTTAGCCGCAGCTGATTTTTTAGATTCTACTGGCAGCATTTTGTTGATAGTCCGAGAGCTAGCAACGTTTTCGAGAAAGAATTTTAGGTCGGCTGGTTTTTCGATATTTCCCTTTCTTACTGAAGTTAGGTAGGGATGCGGTACGTCTGGCACCTGTGAGCGGTTGCGTTTACCTGTGCGCATCTCGCCTGTACAGCTAAAAAGTGGATGTTTTGAAATCATTTTAAGACATTTTTTTTATATATATATAATTTTCTATGTCTTTTTAGCATTATAAATTTATAGTTGCCAGACAGTTTCGTTGTTGCTAACATTGCGCCAGATCTAATTTAAGTATTTAAAAAATAATAATTTTCAATCCATTTTAGTATAGCTGTAATTTTAATATGATATAGTCCTGTAATCGAAGAATACAATATTAATTTGCCAGACGGAAATTCCGTTGTTTAACTAGGAACCAGACCAATTCAAGTCCCGGGGATAATAGGTAAGTTAGAAAAGTGTGGCAGCTTATTCGTTGGTTGCGTGAGAGAGATAGCTGCAACAGAGGGCGTTAGAGAGAGACAAGTTATATAGGTTAGAATTTCATAAAAAAAATAGAGCAGAATAATAATTAAAGAAAATGAGGTGAGAACAACTGATAAAAAATATAATTAGCAAAATAAAACAAATCATTTATTTTAAATATGTAGGAAATGAAACATAAAATGTAATTCAGTATCACTCCTTATATCATTATTATTATTGTATTCAGATGTATCGTCATTTTCTAGGACCTGAGTATATGTAAAAAAATAAAAAAAAATAAATAAAATTATTATTATTTTTAAATTTTATTATTTTACCACTTTTGTCTGAACAAAAGCACAGTTTTCTTTTTCCTCACTCATCACGATAAAATTCTGCTTTATTTTATTTTATAAAAACAAGCAAACATAAACACTCATGTGGTCGACGCCAACTTAAAAAATAGCAGCTGTGATTGTTTTACTGTTATCTCTTCTAACTCACCTATTCTCCCCGGGAATTAAATTAGTCTGGTTCCTAGTTAAACAACGGAATTTCCGTCTGGCAAATTAATATTGTATTCTTTGATTACAGAATTATATCCTATTAAAATTACAGCTATACTAAAATGGTTTGAAAAATATTATTTTTTAAATACTTAAATTAGATCTGGCGCAATGTTAGCAACAACGAAACTGTCTGGCAACTATAAATTTATAATGCTAAAAAGACATAGAAAATTATATATATAAAAAAAAATGTCTTAAAATGATTTCAAAACATCCACTTTTTGGCTGTACAGGCGAGATGCGCACAGGTAAACGCAACCGCTCCCAGGTGCCAGACGTACCGCATCCCTACCTAACTTCAGTAAGAAAGGGAAATATCGAAAAACCAACCGACCTAAAATAAACTTTTTTGTGACGTTGCTAGCTCTTAGACTATGAGTTCTGTAGCAGTTTTTTCTCCAAAAAATGAGTCCCGGGATTTTTTGTGTCCCGGGTAACTGCATCCCGGGACGCGGGACTTTCAGTGCTCAAACTGGGATAGTTGGTCACCCTAGTAGTAACGTTTTTACAAGTATTACGTGTTAAGTAGGCGATAGCAGCGCCTCTATATCTTCACTAAGTAGTCTAATATATTTAGTGAGTATAGTAAAATTGAATTTCCTACCCTACCTTAACCTACTTTGGGTTATAGTGTGCGAGAATCTTTATAACAAAGGTTCTAATTTATATTATAAAGTTGGAAGTTTTTCCCGGAGTTAATTTAAGCGTACGTTCTCACCTTGTTGGTGTAAACTGCCAACTTTGCTCTGGAATTGCTAATTCCGTTCCCTGATAAAGTTCAGCCATACAGCTCTCTAAATAAACTCGCTAAATTCACACCACGTCCTCAAAATTAATATTATTTTTATATACTGATATTTTCAACCACTCTCTTATAATATGCAAGCGAAATATTTAGATAAGAATGTTTGGCAAATCAATTTATGTTAGAATAAACGTAAAATTCAGTTTTTTAAAGCAGTCGGTTTAGTGACAAATTCAAAGATAGGAAGTCGGAGTTGGAGTCGGAGTCGGGAGTCGAAATTCGAAGCTGTTTGTAGGAATAGGGAATCGGGTCGAGAGATTGAAAAAGCTATCGACTCCTGACTCTTTGATTTAATTTTTAGGGTTTTGTAGGTATGACCAACAAAACCCTTATACCGTCATTTTGTCGTCTGTCTGTCTGTCTGTCTGTCTGTCTGTCTGTCTGTCTGTCTGTCTGTCTGTCTGTCTGTCTGTCTGTCTGTCTGTCTGTCTGTCTGTCTGTCTGTCTGTCTGTCTGTCTGTCTGTCTGTCTGTCTGTCTGTCTGTCTGTTCGGTAAAAATTGTAGCCAAACGGCTAAACCTAGAGAGTTGAAATTTGGCATGCTTATACAACTCTTTGACCCGCACATAGGAAAAATACTAAAACATCTAAAAAACATATCCCTCTAAAAATATAAACAAATATGTGCTCATCGAAAAAAAAAAATATTTTTTTTAAATTCTGAGTAGGGTATCAAATGAAAGCCCTTAGTACGTGGATTAACGATCAAAATTTTATTTTTGCAAAATAAATTATTTTGATGAGATTTTTGCCAAAATTGTGCAAAAAAAGTTTTGTCCCACACCCTGTAGCCCAGATGGTTTAAACTAAAAATCTGAAAAAATTCTAAGTAATGTACATTGGTGTGAATCGGAATAGTACAACAGGAATTTTTGATCAGATTATGTTTTCGGAAAATAACGCATTTTTTGTGTTTTTAACTAAAATATGTTAACTATTTAATACGTTGTGTAACATACCAGATCAGTAGCTCTCGTGGCGTGGTTGGATTTGTCGTACGCTTAATAATATAAGAAACTTGCCAACTAGGGTTCGAATCATGTTTATTTTATTTTTTGTTTTTTTTTTGCATTTTTATTTTGTTTAAATTATTTTGTTAAAATTCTAGTTATATTTGGTAAATGTTGCATTTAATTTTTAAAAGCGTAAATTTAATAACCAGTGGAAAGTGTTGAAATTATAATTTAATTCTATGTTTGACGAAATCAAAGGGCGGGACTTATGATGTAAGCAACCAATGGAAGCCATAGGTGCAATTTTCAAAATCTTAATGAACTTCGCTATATAAAAAAAAAAATACTGCATATATTTAGAAACTTAAATAATGGTATTAGGCATTCGAATTAAAATTCATAAAAAAATATTTTGACATAAAATTTGTTTTGGCATCCCAAATAATCATCGTTCAGTTACTAAATACCTGCAAAACTCAGAAATGTGTGAAAATTCATACTTCACATCAATTTTTAAATGAAAACGAAGACAAAATAACCATATTATAGTATTTCCAAAATGAAATGGCCACTCTAGTTGAGAAGCTTAACAATGCGGTAATGAGTTTATGGCAGTAATCCTAAGACTTGTTGCTGTAAACAGAATATAAGAGGTATTAAGGGAATTTTAAATTTAAATACATAGATATAACACTAGTTAAACTGAAGTTTCTAAATTTTAGGGGTTGTTATACACATATAATATGTAACTAATTGTTTTGTTCAATAAATTTTTGGACCCCAAAACTTTCTTAGCTACGACGCTGTTAAATATTGCACAGCAAAAAAATCATGTGTAAAAGTTCATTCTCAGTTTGGCTAAAATTTTAGTGTTAAAATTTTCATTTAAAAAAGTATCAAGTTCACTATTTTTAACCAAATCACCGTGTAAATCTTCATTTATTCAAATAGTGTTATTTTTATGAAATATTACTTTTTCACTGTTAAAATTAACACTGCTTTAACACTATTTATTATCTAACACTATAATTTAACCAGTATGTAAGTGTAAACTTTACACTAAATTTAACCAAAAAAGAAGTGTAAATAATTAACACGAAAAGCGAGGGACTTCATGGTACACTAAAAGTTCCTTTTTTTGGTGTACCATGTAGTCCCTTTAACCCTTTCGTGCCCACAGAAACACCTATGTCCCAAGATATGTTTAATGTATTTTATTGGGAAAATTTTAACCCGAAAATACATATAAACTACTGAAAGTGGTGCTATAAGTATATTTTTGTATTGTAGTTTTTGTTGGTAGCATTGATTGTACTGTTATAACATAAAATTTAACGTTTCTTCAGTCAATGTTACAATTTTACGTAAACATTTCTTGTGTCTCGTGTGTCTTATGTAAAATAAAATGAGGTAAGTCAATATTACATGTCAATTTTGATGCTAAAGTTGTTAGTTTAGAAATCACTTACGTTTCCATGGTTCTTTTTGCAACTAAAAAATTGCGGGACATTATTGTTCCAATGGTATTTTTCGGTGGTATAAAATGGTCCCAATGGTATTTTTCAGTGCCAAACGAAAATTGACAGATGATTGACAGATGAAATTGCAGTTCTTTGCTGAACATTTATCAGACATAGAATCTAGTGAAGACGATCCATTTGCTCAGACTATGAAAATGATTCAGATGAGTCAGATGAAAGTGATTTCTCCGAAGAAGACGAAGATAACTCTGACATTGAAGCAGAAATTAATCCAGAAGAAGTCAAGAATAACACAAATGATAGCAATGCAAATGAAAATGTTGTAAGTAGATCCAGATATCGTTTTGTCAGATGTACCTCGAAATTTTGTACCAAAATTTCTTGTTTTTCTGGAACGAGGATGTAAGATTCATGAAAATATAAGAAGAACTTCTACAAGGTTGCATGTTTTCAAACTTTTTTCTCACAATTTGTTGCTTAGGCTATTCATAAAATGGCAATATACTAAAGAAGTGTTGGTGCTGACTAATTGTTATAATGATGACACTGTACTTGTAAAGCGGAAGCAAAAGAATGGGGCAAAAATCGACGTGTCCTGTCTAGAAGCAATTTCCTTTTACAACCAATATATGGGTGGAGTATGATATGAAAAGAAAAACTTGCAAATGGTGGAAGAAGATTATTTACAGAATGGTAATGGTGGCAGCCGTCAACAGTTGGATTATATATAGAGAAAAAAGTAAACAGAAGGAGCCCTTTCTTGATTTGTTGGCAGAATTAGCAGAGGAAATGGATGAATGGGGAAAACGGATAACGAAAATCAAGCATAGACGCCGCTCTTTGAGTAGACCGTCTAAATCAAACTAACAAATGCTTGACGTGGGAAGCCATTTGCCACTATTTGGACCAACAAGAAGGCGTTTTGGACGATGTGCGAAGCAACACTGTGCAAGAATTGTTTCACCCCTTTCCACACCTAGTTTATAAACATTTTTGTATTGCTTACGTTCTAAAGCAGGGGTCGGCAACGCGGTGCCCGCGAAGCAATTTCTAAGTGCCTGCCTAACCATGCGAAATTCTATTTCCGAACCGCTTTTAGTAATAAAAGTACTGTCAAGAAGACTAGAAGTGTTATAGTTTTATAAATAAATATAATTTAATATTCATTAAATTTTATTGTAAAACTAAATTTTAAAACTATTCCCAATATAGACCCAATATGAAAGAAAGCAATAATAAAAATGGTAATAGAAAATTATTGCGATGGAAATGCTACCACCCATCAATTTCCCAAACATTTTGATACATTATTGAAAGAATTAATACCAGATTTGAAGACTTCTATGAATTGGAGGAATTTTTAACATTTTTATTAGTCCTTTTTCTGAAAGAGAGGATGATGTGACTAATAAAATCGCAACATATTTCGGTATTTCCAATAAGGAGGACTTAGAATTGGAAGTTATAAATATAACAAATGACATTGAATTAAAATCACATCGTAACGAAGAAAAATTCTGGAACTTGGTGAATGGGAATAGCTACACATTGTTGAGAAAATGTGCTCTAAAATAAAATCTAAAATTTTAAATTGCATTAATATTTTTATGTTTAAATGTTAACCCCCCCCCCCTTTGACCCTCGGTGCCCGCCGAACTCCCGCATTTCTGAAATATGCCCACTTAGTAAAAAAGGTTGTCGCCCCCTGTTCTAAAGTATTAGTTTGTACTAGTGTAGTAGTTCATTTTGCTATAATAAATAATATTCGTCTTTAAAATCTTGACTTTCATTGTGTCCCATTGGGTCAAAAGTGTCCCACCAAAAAGTCCCATTGGGACCTGTATGTCACAGGGCCTAAAATTTATTGTAAAATGTATTGTTTATTATAAATCAAACAAATATGCTTCCATATGCTCCTCTGACTATATAAAGCCAATAACAATGTTTGTAACATCATCCTGCAAAAGTGGGCTTGAAAGGGTTAACACTATTTTTTTTAGAGTGTATAGGTTTAGTTTGTGTAAGACCGGTATCATATGCTACTATTGTTACTTGATTAATCCGGCACTGAACTTTATCGATAGTCTCTTCTAAAATTTCAAACGTGCGAGTGCATTGTGTTGTTGTGGTTGTTTGCTAGCTTGTTGAGCTTTTTTTTTGAAGTACAGTTCAAGCTTTGTCATCTGATAACAGAAACCCAATAACATAAATTCATGAAATGGTCAATCGATTTCTCTTATTGACAATATGACTGAAACATTGCTACCAACAACTTGTCATTCTAGATAAAAAAAAACACCATTCAAATTTACTATCAAAAGATATATGTATTTGTCTATATGTACGTACGTAAAAATGAACTATGTGCACTAAATCTGTTTCATGATACGTATAATTCCTATATACGTTTCTTTGATGTGATTATAGAAAACATATTGTTCTAGACATCCAACATTCTGTTGGCTTCTTACACTTATTAAATACCTACAAAATCTTGAAATGTGTGAAAGTTAACATAATATTTTGCCATTTGCTGGCGATCGACAATAGTGAGTTTCCATATGCAGGAAAAGCTAGCATTACACTGGCTCCCCACATATAGAGAACAAAGGCTTGGAAACCGCGTTGTCATTTTAATTACTTACCGCCGCAGATGTAACAGATGTAGATTCCACCATCATATTGTAATTTTTACATTAATTTTAAGAGAGTGCATATTGAATTTTTACATAAGAAGAGTTTTTATAAGAAAATAACTTCGAAATGAAAGAATATTTTTTACGAAAATGCTACTAGAATTGCCTCTTTTTCGGAATTGCGCTAAATTAGTGTTACCATATAGCAACTCACGCTTCTGTCGTAAAGTTTCAAATTTTGACGGTATATGTATTCAGAACGTTTTGCGTACGAGCGCAATAGGGGATACGCATAAAATTTATATTTCCTTAAAACTACATTATTTTGATGTTAATGTTAGTTATGTCACCTAACAAAACAAAAATCACATTTTAATTAATATTACAGCCAAATTTTTTAATTAAAATTTGCGCGAAGGTTGCCGAGTAAATACAGCTGAGCATGACGTCAAACCCCAGCAGACAACCCAAACTACAACATAATCTTTACGTGTGTATATTGTATTGTTCGAGAGTTTTGTATTTGTTTTTAAGTTTTCACGCATTTATTATTAAAATGGCAGATAAAGATTTTGTTTGGGCTCAGAGTGATAATTTACCCAACATTGATGCTTTTATGCTCATGGAATATATGAAAAATAATGAATGATACAGTGCTGAAGAAATACGTGGTGTCAAAACAGACTTGTAAGTAAACCATTTATGTACTCTATAACTGTATGTAAACAATAAACGCTGCAACTCTGTAAAATGTAAATATTTATGTAATTTAGATGTCAGAATTTTACTACATTGTTTACATGAAGTTACAAAACGTTGGAGGCATAATTGAAATACTGCAATATAGGTTATATATTTTAATATAAAATTAAATTCGGTAAACATGTATGAATTGTTTTTATAGAATTAAACTTTATTTTAATTAAAATCACTCTAACTTTACACAATCTATAAAAGTTATACAAGCAAATAAGTTCACGACAGACTGTATAGGCTGTACGCTGTACACTGGGTAGGCTGTACGCAGTACACTTATGTAGGGTATGACGACACACGTGGTTTTCGTGCGCTACATACATTTAAGATTTTTTTAAGCATTCAAATTAAAAAAAAAAATGCAAAACTGTTTTCTATGTTATATGCAACAAGAGGAATTTAATAAAAAATAAAAAAAATCATGCCTATCCCCTATTTGTGTTGTTTAAGTAACTTAAAACAAATCATTTCGGCTAAAAATTAAATTAAATCGTGAACATTTTCGAGCGACTATTTTTTACAACTTTCGACGTCGATTAACCCAACAACAGTGCATCGATGAACTTAATTCGACTTTTGGCGATGAAGCACCATCAAGGACTACTGTTTATCGATGGTTTGCCAACTTCAATCGTGGCCGTAGTTCGCTTAAGGACGAATTTCGTTAAGGTCGTCCAAAATCTGTTGTTGTTCCGGAAAACATTGATGCTGTGCGTGAACTGATACTGCAAGATCGTCATGTGACTTATCGTGAGATTGAGGTATCCTTGGGCATTAGTGGGATCAGTATACATTCACTATCGCATGAATATTTGACCGTCAACAAGATTTGTTCGAGTTGGATCCCACATAATTTGACAATCGCAGTGGAAAAAGTCTCAATTGGAGTGGAAAAAGTGCTTCGAAAATTGTTTCAAACGCATGCAAAAGTGTATTGATCTTCATGGAGAATATTTTGAAAAACCATAAATCCACTTTTGTAGATAAATCATTGTTTTTGATCTCAAATCCCGAAATATAAAGGGCAACCCTCGTTTTCAACATAGTCTCCTGTTAGCTCGATGCATTTTGCGCAACGATATTCCAACTTCTTTGAGTCATCCAAAAAGTAAGATTTCTTGAACTCGGCAAAATGTCAGAAAACTTGATCTGAGCGCCATCTCTTATCAAAATCACTGATTTATCAAACGCCCCTCGTATTGACCATCTCTTATTTTACAGAAACACTATAAAATTTATATATCTGATGTCAAATTTCATAAGTTCATATTGTGCTGTTATTGTCTGGTTGCCATTTCTTATTTTACAGAAACACCCTAAAATTTGTACATCTGAACTCAAATTTCATAAATTCGTATTGTGCCGTTATTGTCTGGTTTGTTCCTCTTTAAAAATAATTTGCATAACTTAATGTTTTTTATGATTTGTGATAAAACATTTAAGAGAGTTTTATTAAAATAATTCCCTTCTAAAAGTTATCTTTGTATATCAAATAGGAACTTTCAGCAATCAATTGTTTCCCGTGTTATTTATCATTCCATCTTTTATCTCTGGTTCGTGATCAGTCACAATGCGATAAATAATAAGAAAGAGTTTCAGACAAGTGCCGGATTAAGGGACATTTGGATATAAGAAATAAATTTGGTTGGCATGCTGGCGATTTGCAAACGAAATTATTTTTATTTTAATTTATCAGGTCGTCAAGGATTTGTAGTTCATAATATTGCCAACTTTAACAGCTTATAATTTGACATTGGCTTAATATTTTACCGGTCTGTATTTTTTTGTTGGAAAGTTACACACCTCACATGTTTAAAGAAATCATTGTATGCTCTAAAAAATATCAAAAACTTAAAAAAAAAATAATTTTGTTGAAAATGGAGCGGTCAGAAATTCGCACTATTATGAAGTATGAGTTCTTACGTGGAACAACGTCATCGCAGACCGCGCGAAAAATTAATAGTGTTACTACGCAGCAGACAATATCAAATTGGTTTGCCAAATTTCCTACAGGTAACTTAAAATCAAAAAAAAAAAAAAACCTAGCTCATCGATCATAGCAGAAATATAATGCAACCAACTGGATGAAATGAGGCAAAATATTAAAGAAAAATAGTCTAGATTGGTCAACAGATCGACTCCTATCTTATTGCATGATAACGCTAGACCACACACTGCACAAATGACTGTGGTAAAACTACAGAAATTGGAGTTGGAACTTCTTCATCATCCTCCATACTCACCAGACCTAGCCCCCACTGACTACCACTTCTTCCGCAATTTGGACAACTTTTTAATAGGAAAACAGTTTAATTCCGACAATGCTGTAAAACTGGTCTTCCAGGAATTCATTGATTCTCGTCCGCCAGGGTTTATACCATCGGCCTGAACAACCTGCCGCTTAAATGGCAAAGGTGTATAGACAATATGGGTGTATACTTTGATGAATAAAATAATTCCTTATATTTGTAAGTTATCAACCAACTTTGCGTTTTTTTTTTCTACGAATTTCATCCTTGACGACTTGATACATTGTGTAAACTTAACAACGCTTTATGTAACTGGGCCTTAGATTTAGCCCATGGAATTACAATAACTAGGATAAATGGACGGAATGAAAAAGGAAGTATACAGCGGAGTATAATTAATTTTAATTATGAATTAATTTGAGGAATAAGCTATCGAAAAGCAAGTCCAAGCTTTTAAAATGTGAATATACAATCAGAATCTTTTGGATCGACCGAGGCAGCAACGATCAAATCTTCGAGGAAATATTTCTAATCTTAAAGAAAAGGAAACTAGAATATCTTAGACATACGAGCTGTGTAAATTAAGTAACTGGACTGATTTATTTTTATTTTTTTTTTTTAATTCGAAAAGAATTACAATTCAATATTGTCTCCCTCAAAATAACTTCCTTGGGAAGCCACACAGCGCTGGAAACGGTTCTTCCAATCCTTATAGTAGTGTTGGAACTCGGATACTGGAATAACTTTCAGCTGGTTGGTTACGGAAGTTTGAATGTGTCCGAGTGTTCCAAAATGACGTACCTTGAGGTGATTTTTCAATCTTGGGAAGAGGAAAAAGTCACAAGGACTCAAGTCAGGCGAATAAGGAAGCTGAGGAGCCACAGGAATGTTTTTACTGTCCAAAAACTCGTTTATTGAAATTGCTGTGGAACCATTTTTGCGCAGGTGTTTCTCATCCCCAATTCACTGGTCAAAATTTGATGAACGGTAGTGTAAGGCAATCATCTCTTCCACGATCATTATAGATATAGCTGATATTATTTGGCACATGAACACAAAGAAGTTCGTTACTTACGAGGGTCAATCAAATATAAACGAGCCTTTCTCGGCTGAGCGGCAGAAAAGTCAACAATGTGTGCTCTGGTGGTTGGGATCCTCAGGTAGGGATTCGTAGAGAGAGAAAACCAGCCCAATCGGTTTATTTAATGTCATATTTAGTAGCCCTTGCGAGGAATGTGAAAAGTTTGCCAGTCTCTGTTGCGCAACACATTATTATAAAGTTTCTAACCCGTGAAAACGTGAAACCAGCCGAAATTCACCGCAGTTCCAGTTCGGGCAAGATACCCTTTCATGGCCAAGGGTAAAAGTTTGGTCCAACGAGTTCCAGCAATGCCGTGCACTAGTTGAAAATCAAAGTCATCTTCGCCGGCCTCGCACCATTGTGACTTATGAAAACATTGCTCGTGCTTGTGAGTGAATGGAACGGGATCGACGATTAACAGTATGGAGGGTCCAATATATCTTCCGAAAGCACTTGGGCTTCAAAAAAATCTCATCACGTTAGGTTCCAAATCTGCTGAGTGATGATCCTTCACAACAACGCCAGGTTCCACATAGCAGATCTAAAGCAACATAAACTGGTGGATATGCACTGGCAAATGCTTGAACTTCCACTTTATAGTCCAGACTAATGGCTATGCGATTACCACTTCTTTGGGACCCTCAAAGGAGCACTTGGAGGCGAGCGATTTGAGAATAATGAACAAGTGAAAACGTTTGTGCACAACTGGTTAGATACCCGCCTAATTTCATTCTACGAAAACGGGATAAAGAAACTGCCCAAACGTTGGGAAAAATGCATCCTAATAGGAGGAGACTATGTGGAAAAATAATTTGTAGAAATGTATAAATATTTCTTGTAAAAAAAAATTGTTAAAATAAAAGGCTCGTTTATATTTGATTGCCCCACGTATAAAGACTTCAGCCTGACATGTGAATAATCCGCAGGCCGCCTCTGCCTACTTTATGTTGTTCGTTTCTGTTCGGTGTTGCCTCCTACTGATATTTATACGAGCCAATAAAACCCTTAGATAACTGTCTGTACTCAGCGACATCAAATAAAACTTTAATTAATTTTAATGAAGAGTTTCACATAGTTTCAATTCATGAAACTTTGTCACGAATTTAAAAATCTCTTTTATGTTCGATAAAATATTAGGTTATAAAATAAAATTTATGGTTTTGAGGAATTTGCCAAGAATTTATGACCTTAGTAGGCTTTATAGAATATTTTAGTAAGAAGACACTAAAATTTCTTGTGTATTGTCAGTTGGAACGTTCGTCCTTATAGTTGGTATTTCGGTATTTGGATTTTTCAATAATATTCAATCCGTACAACAGCGGAACTAACTAGAATTTTCATTTTTGTAAGTTGTCATGTGTAATCCTTTTTAGGTATGATGCGGGTTTTTGCTAGAAACACCCTGTATAACTATTTTGGCACTGAGAGTAAAGCTACGTTCAGAACTCTTAAATTAGTAGACGGAAA
Source organism: Liopterus haemorrhoidalis (assembly GCA_963971575.1). NCBI lineage: Eukaryota > Metazoa > Arthropoda > Insecta > Coleoptera > Dytiscidae > Liopterus > Liopterus haemorrhoidalis. The sequence continues at coordinate 34,587,598 of OZ020620.1, read as the reverse complement.
ATTCACGTACATCGGATTGTACATTGAACCATTCGTCCACAATAATTTTCTTCAATTCTTTGTTTGATTTGCATTTGTAAAGAGACACCTTGTTTATCAGAATCAACCATAAATTTTAAATTTGCGATAAATGTGCAAAAAGATCTACTACATCAAATTAATATCATTCATGGAATATACTCATGCAAATGTTGATACTGCCGGACAGGTTGATGTGATATATACAGATTATAAAAAAGCCTTTGATAAGGTTAACCATAGTTTACTTATATCAAAATTAATTTCACTGGGTATACATGGCAACTTGTTGAGATGGCTAGAATCTTACATTACAAATAGATCCCAGACCGTCGCTATCAATAACTGTAAGTCGAGTTTTGTCTCTGTAACTTCCGGTGTACCCCAAGGCTCACATTTAGGTCCCATTCTATTTAACATATTTATTAATTATATTTCTCCTTGTTTCCAACACTCAAAATTTCTTTTATAGGCATACGATTTAAAAATATTTAAAAAAATTGATGTGAAGTGTGAATATTCACACATTTCAGGGTTTCGCAGGTATATAATAAGTGAAGGCGGTATGCTAAGTGTGTAGGACAAATTTTACTTTGTAGTAATCACGGCAAAATGAACGATATTTTTAAAATAATTTATCGTCTGTTAATCATATAATTAGACTGGTTATTAAATTTACGCTCTTAAAAATTAAATACAACATTTGTTAAAATATAACTAGAATTTTGATAAAATAATTTCGTGTAATAAAGTGCAAAAAAAAAACAGAAAAAATAAAATTCACTCCGTACTCGAACTCGAAACCCTTCGTTTTCCAGCAGTGCTCTAACCAATTACGCCATCGCACGCCATGCATGTGTTTGTCTTACATTAGTATAACTTTTGTACTTTGTGAACCAAAAACCACAAAAAATGCGTTATTTTCCGAAAACATAATCTGATCAAAAATTCCTGTTGTACTATTTCGGTTCACACCAATATACATTACTTAGAATTTTTTTAGATTTTTAGAGTAAACCATCTGGGCTACAGGGTGTGGGACGAAATTTTTTTTGCACAATTTTGGCAAAAATTGCATCAAAATAATTTATTTTGCAAAAATAAAAATTTGATCGTTAATCCACGTACTAAGGGCTTACATTTGATACCCTACTCAGAATTTAAAAAAATATTTTTGTTTTCGATGAGCACATATTTGTTTATATTTTTAGGGGGGTATGTTTTTTAGATGTTTTAGTATTTTTGCTATGTGCGGGTCAAAGAGTTGTATAAGCATGCCAAATTTCAACTCTCTAGGTTTAGCCGTTTGGCTACAATTTTTACCGAACAGACAGACAGAGAGACAGACAGACAGACAGACAGACAGACGACAAAATGACGGTATAAGGGTTTTTTGGTCATACCTACAAAACCCTAATAATCGAAACTATCCAAGACTGTCATGACCTAAACTGTGATCTTAACAACTTTTATTGTTATTGTGTAAAAAATAAATTATTTCTCAATTTAAATAAATGTCAAGTAATAACGTTCAGCAGAAGCCGTGTTTCTATACATTTTAGTTAATCAATGGGCGGCTCAACTCTCACAATGGTCGACACTGTGAAGGACTTAAGCATTTACCTTGACAGAAAACTAAAATTTGATGTACATGTTGAAAAAATAGTCAAGTCATCTTTAAAAACCCTGGGGTTTATAATAAGAATTACAAAAGATTTCGCGCAACCTGCTAGCTTGTTACAGTTGTATAAATCATTGGTATGCAGTAGACTAGAATATGCATCTGTCATATGGAATCCTAACTATCACATCTTTATTGATAGAATTGAATCTGTGCAAAGACGATTCACTAAACACCTTGATTACAAATTTTTTAATAATAATGTTCTACATTACCGGGAAATATTAACCCGTTATAACCTAACAAACTTAGCTACTAGACGTATGTTTAGTGACATGCATGTAATATTCAAAATTACTAAGAATTTGATAGATTGCCCTCATATTTTAGGGCTTATTAATTTCAATGCACCTTTAAGAAACACTAGGCAAGTCAATACATTTTATTTTAATAACAGAACGACAAATATAGGCATGAACTCACCAATTAATAGATGTACTATCACTTATGATAAATACTTTGATACTTGCGATATTTTCTTTTTAAATTTCGCTCAGTTCAAAGCTGTAATTAAAACTTTGTTCTAAAACAGTTATTTTTCTCTTTGATGTAATTGTATTCATAATATGTATAATCTAGTTCTCTTGTAATTTTAAAAACTGTTTTGTGAATTTTATACATACTTTGTACTATTTCTTTTTTTTTTTTTTGTATGAATGTATGTGATTTTCGCTAGGGGATGATTTCCCTGTTGATTTTCCAATTTAAATAAATAAAAAAAAAAAAAAATCTGGTGACTGGGAGGCCATGCAAAAAGTGACATATTGTTTTTGGAAAACCATTCATTTGTTGCTTTTGCTTTGTGATAGGGGGTCACGAAGCAAAAGCAACAAATGAATGGTTTTCCAAAAACAATATGTCACTTTTTGCATGGCCTCCCAGTCACCAGATTTTTTTTTTTTATGTTGTTGAAAAATATTTTCTGGATTGTCTTCATCAAATAATTTTAATATTGATGGCTCCAAAACTTCATTAAGCATGGTAATATAACGAGCAGAATAATGCGTTCCTCGCACAGAAAGATTTCGCCTAAGCCACTGGCGGACATGTACCTCCAGATCATGATGCTACCACCACCAAATTTGACCGTAGGGATGATGCTGTCAGGATGAAAAGCTTCACCAGGCCTACGTATTACAAAGATGGCTCCAGGTTGTCTAAAAAGCTGATCCAAAAAATTGATGTGAAGTGTGAATATTCACACATTTCAGGGTTTCGCAGGTATATAATAAGTGAAAGCGGTATGCTGAGTGTGTAGGACAAATTTTACTTTGTAGTAATCATGGCAAAATGAACGATATTTTTAAAATAATTTATCGTCTGTTAATCATATAATAAGACTGGTTATTAAATTTACGCTCATAAAAATTAAATACAACATTTGTCAAAATATAACTAGAATTTTGACAAAATAATTTCAACATTATAAAAATGCAAAAAAAAAAACAGAAAAAATAAAATTCACTCCGGTACTCGAACTCGAAACCCTTCGTTTTCCAACCAGTTTAAGAGTGCTCTAACGCATGTAGCCATCGCACGCCATGCATGTGAGTGTCTTACATTGGTATAACTTTTGTACTTTGTGAACCAAAAACCACAAAAAATGCGTTATTTTCCAAAAACATAATCTGATCAAAAATTCCTGTTGTACTATTTCGGTTCACACCAATATACATTACTTAGAATTTTTTTAGATTTTTAGTTTAAACCATCTGGGCTACAGGGTGTGGGACAAAATTTTTTTTGCACATTTTTGGCAAAAATCGCATCAAAATAATTTATTTTGCAAAAATAAAAATTTGATCGTTAATCCACGTACTAAGGGCTTTCATTTGATACCCTACTCAGAATTTAAAAAAAAATATTTTTGTTTTCGATGAGCACATATTTGTTTATATTTTTAGGGGGGTATGTTTTTTAGATGTTTTAGTATTTTTCCTATGTGCGGGTCAAAGAGTTGTATAAGCATGCCAAATTTCAACTCTCTAGGTTTAGCCGTTTGGCTACAATTTTTACTGAACAGACAGACAGACAGACAGACAGACAGACAGACAGACAGACAGACAGACAGACAGACAGACAGACAGACGACAAAATGACGGTATAAGGGTTTTTTGGTCATACCTACTGTTAGCGTATTGCAAAATCTTATACAGCGATCAGCTGTTCCACCTCCTGAAGCTAATAGGCCATGATGATGCGGTGACCAAGCTATTGCTTTTACAGCTGCCTGGTAGTCTGTGTAGGTTTGTACTGGTGACAAGGACTGCATGTTCCAAACATATAGTCGGTTATCATTACCTCCAGATGCAAGGTACTGGTTATCCGGAGACCATTTCAGTCCACAAACTTCCTGTCGGTGGCCCACTAATTTTCGTTCCGGAACTGTAGCTGGTGTTCTTGTGTCCCGTTGTAAAATTAATCTATCTCTGCTACCCCCTCCCTCAATCAAAAGTCTACAATCAAAATTAATTTCTCAAGTCCAGCTTGTTAACGAATGACATATGCTTATCAAAAGTTAACCCTTTTGTGAGAATATCTGCTGTCATTTGTTCTGTCGGAATATATTCTATTTCTACTTTATTTGCTTCATATGCTTCTCTAATAAAATGATGTCTTATATCAATATGTTTTGTCCTTGCATGAAAAGTATGATTTTTAACCAATAGTCCGGCTCCTATATTGTCACAAAAAATCTTTGTTCTTTCTTCTTTTATATTAAGTTCCTTGAGAAAATTCTGTAGATATATAGCTTCTTTAGCAGCTTCAGTCAATGACATATATTCTGCCTCTGTGCATGACAGGGCAACTGTCTTTTGTTTCTTTGCTTCCCAACTAATTGGTGTACCTGCAAATGTAAAAACATATCCCGTGTATGATCGTCTATCATTTACACAAGATCCCCAATCTGAATCTGCATAACCAATTAAATTCTGTTTTTTCTTGCAAAATTTGAGACCATAGTCCATCGTACCTTGCAAATATCTCAAAATTCTTTTGGTTGCAATCCAATGCATCTTCTGGTAGCAGGTATTAAACTGACTGAGAAAATTCACTGCATATGTTATATCCGGTCTTGTTCCCATAGCGAGGTACATAAGGGATCCAATCAGATTTTGATATGGATATTTTAAATCTGGAGCTTCTTCCGATTTCGTTAATTTGTAGTTTGTTTCCAAAGGTGTTTTGATCGGTTTTGAATTTTCCATTCCGAAACGTTTCAGCAAATCTTTAACATAATGTTTTTGAGACATTTTTATTATCCCCTCCTTTTCGTATTGTGAAAATTCAATACCAAGGCAATGACAAATTTTTCCCATGTCTTTAATTTCAAATTGTTTTGATAATTCCAATTTAAAATTATTTATTATTTTAGCATTACTTCCAGCTAATATAATATCGTCAACAAAAATAGCTAATAAAATAATTTCATTACCTTCTTTATTAAAGTAAACGCAAGAATCAGTTGACAATGGTTTCATTTTTAATTGTTTAAGTTTCTCGTCCAATTTCTTGTTCCATTGCCTACCTGATTGTCGCAAGCCGTATAGGGACTTCTGTAACAGACATGTTTTCTTGCCACCTTGTTTAATATCATTTAACCATTTTTGAGCTCTCTTTAAAATTTCTGTTCCTTCTTCCTTTTTTCTTAGTATTTGGTCCAACGATTTTTCCAAATATTCTGGGATCTCCATGTAAATCCCCTCCTCAATGTCGCCATTTAGGTAAGCGCTTTTAACATCTAATTGATGTACTGTCAAACCTAATTGTACTGCGAGCGCCATTATCAAACGGACTGATTTTAATCTCACTACAGGTGCAAAAGTTTCATTAAAATCTATACCATAAATTTGGCTATAACCTTTTGCTACCAAGCGAGCTTTTCTTTTTTCAATATTTCCTCCCAAGTCAAATTTATTTGTCAAAACAAGTCTACATTTTACTTCCTTTTGCTTTTCAGGGAGATCTACGATCTTCCATGTTTTTGTTTTTAAGAGTGATAAAAATTCTTCACATATTGCTTCCTTCCACTCTTCGGCGTTTGTTCCATTTAAAGCTTCTTTACAAGAGATTTCAGCTGCACCAACAAATTCGTTTTCTGGTTAATTATTCAGTACATATACTTTACTTCCAAATTTCCTGAAATAATTAATCGTAGGAGTTCTTTCAAATCGCATTTTAAAAGGAGTTTCATTTCCGGCGCTTTTGGAAATGCATCTGTTCCTTATATAATTTGCCGTTGCAACAGCTTCGGCCCAAAATGTTGAAGCAAGACCAGATTGGATAAGTAGACACCTTGCCATCTCGACAATAGTTCTATTTTTCCTTTCAGCAACACCATTTTGTTGAGGGGTGTATGCAACTGAAAGTCTTCTTTTTATTCCTTTCTGTTTTAAATATTCATCAAACTTATTACAGCAGTATTCCTTACCGTTATCTGACTGTAAGTATTTTATTTTAGTTCCTGCTTGTGTTTCAAGAAGATTTTTAACTTCTTTAAATGCGTCTAAAGCTTCACTTTTGTATTTTAAAAATCTTATTTCACACCACCGAGATTTGTCATCTATGAAGGTTATAAAATATTGACTTCCTTTAAGTGATCTAGTCCTCATTGGACCACAAATATCGGTGTGTATAATTTCTAATAGATTTGTAGATTTTTCTGCAGTTGAACTTACAAAAGGTTTTTGTACCATTTTTCCTTTCAAACAAATATCGCAAGGGTCTAATTTATTTTCCATTTTATTTAATTTCATACCTTTAACTAAATTCCGTCTTGACATATCCAGTAAACTTCTTTCGTTTAAATGACCAAGTCGCTCGTGCCAGTCTTGTAAAGAGTTCCTTTCAACTGTCACATTTACTTCGGCCATTACTTCCGAAATTATGTACAAGTCGTTATTTTTTTTAGCCAGCGTTGTAACTTCACCTTGTCGATTTTTGATTTTTGCAATTTTGTTTCCAAATTCCACTGTATAGCCGTGTTTCGTAATTTTTGAGACTGACATTAAGTTCATACGAAGATCTGGTACATAAAGTGTGTCACTGAGTGTGACGTTCGAAATTTCCTTTCCAGCATCCAATCGCAACTTGACGTCTCCTTTTCCTTCTATTTGAGTAGATGTATTATTCGCCAAATTTACTTCAGTTTTCTTTAGTTGAATATTTTCAAATTTGTTTTTATCGGCACACATGTGTGAAGAGCATCCACTGTCTAAACACCATGTGTTCTTCAAATTTTGTATGTTACTGAAATTACTTTGACCTATATATTCATATTTTTCCTTTTCTACCATAAGTTCCGTTGCTGAAAAGGTTTTCTGTTGATTATTCTTGTGGTTGGACTTCTGTGTTCTACATTCAGATCTTCTATGTCCAAATTTTCCACATTGATGGCACTTATACTGAAAATTTGCTTTGCCAGTTCTATAGGTGTTAGATATTTTATTCTTTTTATTAATATACATGGCCTCTGATAAATTTTTATTTTTATCTTCCCGAGCCTCGTATTCTTCCGTAATTTTTATTTTTAAAATATCAATAGATGGCAATGTGTCACGTGATTCCATTGCACATCTGAAATTTTCAAATCTTTCTGGCAGACTGTACAGCAAAATTATGGTCAATAAATCTTCATTTATTTCCAGTTCCATGTCTTTCAATTTATCAACAATTTCCACGAATCTGTTTAAATAACCAGTGGAAGCGTGCTGGGCCCATAACCTGTTAGGAAGGTATTTTACGCAGTGTTTATAATAATAATATATTTATTCTTAAGGCATCCGATTAGCATAAATATTTTTGGGGATGGAGTGTTGGCTTTTACTAAAAATTTAAAAAAATGTTTTGTTCAAAAATATTCATACAATTGGCCACAATTAATTTTGAAACATTAAAAAATGAGCATTTCGGTACTTGTTACTGAAAAATTAATATCTCGGGCCCTAATTAAAGGGGGTTAAAATACATTAAGAACGAATTCGTCAGGCGGAGAGCTCCGCGTAGTCAAAAAAACACGGAGAGCTCGGAGGGTTAAGACCTTACACTTTTAGTATATTATATATGACATGACACACAATAATTATTTACACAATAACATGCTCCTTAGCAACAACAATATTTTGACATTTGATTGACAGATGTCACAACACCTACAAAACCCTAAAAAGAAAAAACAAACCTTAATTTATAGTAAATTTTATATTACTAGCGCAATAATTGCTTAGACATTTATTTTTCTGTTAAATTCGTAAGTACATTAAACCATTATAATGCTTACTTCTACATTGGACTCATCAGATCAAATGATTTTCGCTCATTCATCAGGTGTCCAATTTAAATGTCTTTTGGTCCACTCAAGACGAAGTTTTTTGTGTCGCTCGGTCAACAGTTGTTTTCGGTGAGCTCTTCTTCCAATCAAATTAGATTCCACTAGACGTCTTCTAATTTTTCTAGAAGAAACTTTAACTTCTCTATGCTCCCACAGACCACCAGCCAGCTCTTTTGACGATATTGACCGTTTACAAAGAACACTTTTATTTATAAAACGATCATCTCTAGAAGTGGTTGCACGTTTTCTTTTGGTTTTTGGTCTGTTTTCATAATTATCAGTCTCCTTGAACCTTTTGATGGTAATTTGCACGGCTTTTCTTGAACATCCCATTTTTTGCACACTATATCGCACTATACGTAACGCATTCATTTCCTTAGCTGTAAACGCTACCTCGAACGTTAAAACAATCTATTAAACATATCCATAACGCACAATGCACAGTCAACTAATTTAAAGAGCTCTGAACGCAGTTTTAGTAATATTTTGGTAGCGAGTTACGTGTTTAGAAACACTGGAGTATAATCCACCTCTTGAGGTCGTCTAATTTTTTTCTCAAATGTTGCAATTTCATTCAAATTGCAAAGCCCTGCAGTTTTTAAGTAAAATTTATTCCTGCAAGAAAACGACTTCTAGACTTTAGATTACAGTGAAATATATTACTGAACTGTTGGATTTATGTTTTAAAGAATTCCGAATACACTGAAAATTTCACAAATTTTATCGACAATTTTCTTGTCACTTGTCAATATTTTAGAAAGCTGTACATGACAACAGAATATTCAATTGGCCAGGTGAAATGTCACTTTTGACATTTTTTTAAAAAGAAATATTTCATTTTTAGGATGTCAACAATTTTTAATTTCTTTACCAGTATGAAGACTTCGAAAAATAAATATCAACTAACACAGAATTTATATATGCTAATAGCTTTGTTTGTACATTTGATTTTTGACCATTTTTAGAATTTTTATCTGTCTGTGTGTCTGTTTGTCTAAGTACAGCTCAAAAACTACTGGTCAGATTTTGATTCAATTTACTGATTGATTTTTAATTTTAATTAATTAAATTAATAGGGGTCGATATTGAGATTTGGTCAAATGCAAAATCAAATGTGTTGTAAAACATTAAATTTATAATAATATTAATGGATATAGCTGTTACTTCTTGATGGAACATTTTGAATAATACAGAAAAAACACAAAACACACTTGGTTAAAGTTACACAAAATTAATTTATTAATACTTAATATATGGGGTGTGTAAATTAAGTAACCGGGCTGGCAACTTACCGCTTGATCTGGCAACATTAGGGACGCGGGACTTGGAGGGGCGTTAGGTGAACATGTGATACACCTTCAGTACGAGTTTGAACTCGCTGGAGTAATTTTGTTGTCCGTAGCGATTTTTTTCGTGAAACAGTTTTTTCTAGTGCGTTCTAAAAATGAGTGACATTCATTTCGAGCAACGGTGTGCTATCCGGTTTTGCTTCAGACTTGGGCACAGTGCAACGGAAAATTTTGCAAAACTTCAGCAGGCCTATGTCAAGGACCTAGGTTTTTTGGTGGTTTAAGGCATTTTCAGAAGGAAGAGTGTTGATTGAAGATGAATCACGCAGCGGAAGGCCTTCATATTCAAGAACCGATGAAAATGTTGACAAAATCCGGGATCTTGTACGTTCAGATCGTCGGTTGACAGTCAGAATGATCGGGGAAGAGTTGAATTTGACTCACACTCTCGTTCATCAGATTTTGACCAATGTATTGGTTGTATGAGAAATTCAATAAACAATATTCAATAGATTCAATAAACGAGTTTTTGGCCATTAAAAACATTCTTGTGGCTTCTCAGCCTCCTTATTCGCCTGACTTGAGTCCTTGTGACTTTTTTCTCTTCCCAAGATTGAAAAATCACCTCAAGGGACGTCATTTTGGGACACTCGAAAACATTCAAACATCTGTAATCGACCAGCTGAAGCTATTCCAGTATCCGAGTTCCAGCACTGCTATGATGATTGGAGGAACCGTTTCCAGCGCTGTGTGGCTTCATAAGGAAGTTATTTTGAAACAATATTGAATTGTAATTCTATTCGAATAAAATTTTTTTAAATAATCAATCCGGTTACTTAATTTACACATCTCGTATGGTTATAAAATTATACAACAGTAACGTGAAAAGTATCCGGCTGTATGGAGCCGAAACGTGGATAGGATACAAGAAAGACATACAACGTATACAAACTTTATAAACAAATGTTTAAGGAAAATCTTGGGAATATTCTGGCCCGAAAAAATAACAAACGAGAAACTGTGGGAAGTAACAAAAGAAGAACCAGTTAGGAGGACTATAAAAAAAAATCAGCTGTGGCACCACAGGACCGACCGCCATCACAAAGTACTTGTATAAAATACATTCTAGCAGCAGAGTAGAAATAACTTGGCCTAATATTTTCTAACAGAGATATTATTTATCATGACCATGGAAACGTTACATATAAGTATGAAAATATAGATACTTAAAAAAAATTTCCAAAAATTTTTCAATAATTTTCGTTTTATCAAAAAATATCTCAAATAAAAGTTGTTAGTTATTACTTTTATAGCAACTTTTGTTCAATAAATTTTTTCTAAATATTTTTCTGTTGTTAAATATTCGCAAATATCTTAAAATCGACACGAGTAAGCTCCCATTTCTAGTCAATAGATTTTTACCAAAAGTTGATCAACTCGTGCCATTGATGTCAAAAGCTTAAATATAAAGTTTCATAAAAATCCTTTTAGCTGAATTTGCTCTGCACGTGTACACAGACAGACAGACAGACGGACGGACGGACGGACAGACAGACCGACAGACATCATGCTAAAAATACTCAAAACGTTATGTAGGGACCTCAATACGTGGAGATCCATCGAAATCTCGAAATGTCAAAATCGGTATGATCACAATACCTCCCTTATATATGTTGGCGGTCGGTAAAAAGAAATGGAAATGGATAGGACACACGTTAAGAAAACCAATGGAAAACATAGCAAGACATGCAATAGAATATAATCCAAAAGGGAAACATAAAACTGGAAGACCGACAGAGACATGGAAAAGAAGCATAAACAGGGAATATGCAGAAATTGGAATGACCTGGAATGAAATGAAAAGGAAAGCAAAGGATAGAGAAAAGTGGAGAGAGATTGGGAGATTGGAGAGAGGTTGAAAAAATATGTGTAAATGAGAATTAATAACTGAAACACCCACTAAAAAGAAAAATAAGAAGAAGTGAAGTGCGCTGTCTAGCCAACCAACCACTTTTCTACCGGATATAAAAATGCGTTTACGCGCCCTATGCTCCACTTGGGAGCTAAAAGGACAAAGAGAAAGAAATGGTTATAATATTTTCACTTCCATGACGGGATATTTTTTATGGAAGTCTCTAATGTAAATCCGGCATAATAAAGCAAGACAAACAGGACGAAATATGTAGTTGTACAAAGAATAAGAATACATATTTCCCTTTGATGTTCTACTACTTTAAGGTCCTCCCTTTTAGGGTAGTTAAGAAGAGCGTTAGTGAAGTGAAACTTAGTTCTATATGAACTTAAAGTCACTCCCTATAGTTCAATATATTGTTTCTTGACACACCCAGTAGGGTTCCAGCGAACAATAAACTTAAAGGCAGTATTTTATATTTCACAAGGAAACCTATAAAATTCAGCTACTTCTCCACATAATTACCTCAGTTAAAGGTGTGTGTAATTTCTTAAGGTTAAAATTACACCGTTTTAAAAATATCAAGTTACTAATTAGATTTTCAAACACCACAACAACTGTTACACGTCACTGTAAATTTAATTAAAATTTGATTCATGAAGTCTATCAATACACAGTGAAAAACTAATATGAGGATTACTGAAAATTTTGTCAAAATTATTTCAGGAGGTGACATTCAAAATGTGATGTCACAAGTTCAAAAAACATTATAGTCCTATTCAGTGGCGCAGCCAGAAATTGGGGGGGGGGGTGCGGAAAACAAAATTATTTAAATTAGAACTGTTCTCACTTCTAAATTTCAAGTGATGATCTAAAACAAAGGTGTTCACTTCTGAAACATTGGGTTGTTACATACGTCGTTTTTTACCGACCGTCAACATATATAACGGAGGTGTTGTGATCATACCGATTTTGACATTTCGAGATTTCATAACGTTTTGACTATTTTTAGCATGATGTCTGTCGGTCCGTCTGTCTGTCCGTCTGTCCGTCTGTCCGTCTGTCCGTCTGTCCGTCTGTCCGTCCGTCCGTCCGTCCGTCCGTCCGTCCGTCCGTCCGTCCGTCCGTCCGTCCGTCCGTCCGTCTGTCCGTCTGTCCGTCTGTCCGTCTGTCCGTCTGTCCGTCTGTCCGTCTGTCCGTCTGTCCGTCTGTCCGTCTGTCCGTCTGTCCGTCTGTCCGTCTGTCCGTCTGTCCGTCTGTCCGTCTGTCCGTCTGTCCGTCTGTCCGTCTGTCCGTCTGTCCGTCTGTCCGTCTGTCCGTCTGTCCGTCTGTCCGTCTGTCCGTCTGTCTGTGTACACGTGCAGAGCAAATTCGGCTGAAAGGATTTATATGAAACTTCATATTTAAGCTTCTGCCATCAATGGCACCAGTTGATCAAATTTTGGTAAAAATCGGTTGACTAAAAATGGGAGTTTACTCGTGTCGATTTTAAGATTTTTGAGAATATTTCACAACAGAAAAATATTTCGAAAAAAATTATTGAACAAAAGTTGCTATAAAAGCAATAACTAATAACTTTTATTTGAGACGTTTTTTGATAAAACGAAAAAATTTTCAGAAATTATTCGATATTTTCTCAATTTTTTCATACTTATATATAACGTTTCCATGGTCATGATAAATAATATCTCTATTAGAAAATATTAGGCCAAGTTATTTCTACCCTGTTGCTAGAATGTATTTTATATAAGTACTTTACGATGGCGGTCGGTCCTGTGGTGGCCACAGCTGATTTTTGTTCTCACATTTTATTCAATAAAGTATACATTCTAAAAAAAAACTTTTATTATCAAATATACTGTCCATTATTTTCTATCACTTTTTTTTATCGACGGACAAACGCTGGATTTTCTATCGATTTCGACGGATTTTCTATCGACGGACAAACGCTCAGGCAATTTCATAATGCCATCTCTCCAGAAGGTTGCATCTTTGCTTTCGAAAAATCTGTAGAGGTGAATTTTGATATCGTCCAAAGATGCGAAATTTTTTCCGTTAAGGGAATTTTGTAGAGAGCAGAACAAATGGTAGTCGGAGCATATGGTTCAGACATCGCACCATCCGATTACCATTTGTTCTGCTTTCTACAAAATTCCCTTAACGGAAAAATTTTCGCATCTGTGGACGATATCAAAATTCACCTGCACAGATTTTTCGAGAGCAAAGACGGAACCATCTGGAGAGATGGCATTATGAAATTACCTGAGCGTTTGTCTAAAGTCATAGAAAATAATGGACAGTACATTTGATAATAAAAGTTTTTTTTAGAATGTATATTTTATTGAATAAAAGGGGAAAAAAAAAAAACGAAACCTGTGATGATCTAAAAAAAAAACGGTATTTCCCTCTTTATTGGGGGGGTGGCAGGCTTCCCTCCTACATTTTAGGCATAAAATAAGAATAGTAAGTATATTTTAGGAAGGATGATTTATCCCGCCACTTAGAAGCTAGCAATACTTGAATGGAGATTCAAATGTATTTTTCAAGTAACCAAATTTTCTTTTCAAGTAATTTAAATGTGTTTCCTTGCTTGGAAAATTCTTGTTTGAAAACTCGAACCAATATATCACCTTCAGAGGTTTTTTTTATTTTTCAGTTCTCGGAATGAATCCAACGAATAAAACCTAAAAAGTATTGATTAAGGACGATGAAAAACATTTTTAAACTTAAGGATATATTTTCTCTTGATAATTCGTAATTTTTTGCTTCACATTTATGTACATTTATCATAATAATTCCAACTTGAAATGTAAAAATTATCAGAAAAATATCATAAATTTAAAAAAAAAAACAGAATTTCGAAAGAATAACCAAGAAAAATATCGTCAGTTAAGCGTCTGACTGTACGGTAGAAATTGTGCTCAAAAGATTCGACCCAGAGTTGAAATTTGTTATGCATATACATTATTACATATTATTTTTATGCCATGATACCGAGCTGATATAATAGCTTAATTATAAATTATCATTTTAAATATTTTATTTTTACTATAAACAAAATTCAGAAAACAATTGAAATTCTGACGTTTAAAAATTTATATGGTATGTCAAAAAAATATTCCCACTCGTTTTTCGTAGCTTTTGAATGGCCGTAAGAATAGTAGGTTGTTGCTATTTTTGCTATTTTGATGAGCAATTTACTAAAAACATATGAAAAATTAAAGGGCAAGACAAATTAAGACCCTTCAAAAGTATCCAGTGATTGAAAATACACTTTGATAATTTTTTTGAGGCCTGGCTCTAGTCCGCCTCACCCAAGGCCCATGCTAGTGTGGATATTAAGTTCATTTACTAATTGAAATCAGTAAGATAAATATGTTTCCTAGGACGCAAAATTGAATAAATTATTAAACGTTCATATAAATTTATTTTGTAAGCGTGAAACGTCAACTGAAATTTTGTTAATAAATTAAATTTGTATGGAATGAGAAAAAAAAATAATCACATATTTCTTATCAGTAATTACCGACCGCCAACATACAGTGGGTGGCCAAATTATTAGGGACAGTGCAGATTTTTTGTAATTTTCAAATGAATTTAATGAGGAAATAAGTGGCTTTGGGTCCCGTATTTATTTTTATTCATTAGAGTGCTTTATTTAGAATATAAAACGGCATAATTGCTTATTCATAATCATTTATTTTTGTATAAAAAGTGTTAATTTAACAAATTAAGTAAAATCTCAATATTTTGTAATGCCATCCTTTGCTGCGATTGCGGCTTCCAGGCGTTTGGGCATGCTTTCTATGCAGACTTTTGCGTTGTGTCGGAGATTGGGGTTGTGATTCCACTCTCTGATAAGGGTTTCTATAAATTGCCGCTTGATGGTGATGATTTCATTGGCGATCTCCCGCTTTTTAAAATAATAATGATACCAGCAACAAGAATTTAGAAGAAAAATGATTTAAAAACAATTTATTTTCTCACAAAATGTATTTAAACTTGAAAATTACAGGGGGGAGGTATGCTGTTCCTAATAATTTGGCCACCCACTGTATATTGGGAGGTATTGTGATCATACCGATTTTGACATTTCGAGATTTCGATGAATCTCCACGAAATGAGGTCCCTACATAACGTTTTGACTATTTTTAGCATGATGTCTGTCTGTCCGTCTGTCCGTCTGTCCGTCTGTCCGTCTGTCCGTCTGTCCGTCTGTCCGTCTGTCCGTCTGTCCGTCTGTCCGTCTGTCCGTCTGTCCGTCTGTCCGTCTGTCCGTCTGTCCGTCTGTCCGTCTGTCCGTCTGTCCGTCTGTCCGTCTGTCCGTCTGTCCGTCTGTCCGTCTGTCCGTCTGTCCGTCTGTCCGTCTGTCCGTCTGTCCGTCTGTCCGTCTGTCCGTCTGTCCGTCTGTCCGTCTGTCCGTCAGTCCGTCAGTCCGTCTGTCTGTCTGTCTGTCTGTCTGTCTGTCCGTCCGTTCGCCTGTCTGTCTGTCTGTCTGTGTACACGTGCAGAGCAAATTCGGCTGAAAGGAATTTTATGAAACTTCATATTTAAGCTTATGACATCAATGGCACGAGTTGATCAACTTTTGGTAAAAATCGGTTGACTTAAAATGGGAGTTTATTCGAATCGATTTTAAGATTTTTGCGAATATTTCGCAACAGAAAAATATTTCGAAAAAATTTATTGAACAAAAGTTGCTATAAATTCAATAACTAATAACTTTTATTTGAGACGTTTTTTGATAAAACGAAAAATTTTGAAAAATTTTCTAAAAAAGTCTAAATTTTTTCATACTTATATGTAAGGCCGAGAACATACAGAAAGCCGGTAAAACAGCGCTGACAGTCGGTACCGAAAACAAGCGTCCTGGGTTACTGGTTGCGCACACACTAAACGCTGATATTGCAAGTGAGACTGCCAGATGACGTAACCTATAAATTGAAGATTTTATTTATTTTTTTCTATTTATCGTACATTTTTTAATTATATTGGCCTAGCATAGAGTGAACGCTAGTTTTGAAAGTGTATAGCTACTCTTTCGTATATTGGCTCAATTATATGTTGAAATAAGTGAAAATTGCGAGTTCTGATTCATCTTTGGATGAGTTGCTTTTAACAGAATCACTATATTTAAAAATGGAACCAAAAAGAAAAGGTATACATGCAATAAACCAAGAGAGATGTAAATATGGGGAATACCACCACCTTTTTCCTTAGTTAAAAGAAGATGATGCAAGATTTTTTAAATATTTTTTTGTTTCGGCGCTGACAACAAGGTTCTTAAACTGCTTAAACGTTTCGGTAAGCAGGTAGCCGACACCAACCGGCGCCGACCAGTACACAGCGTGTGCGGTTATATTTAAAAACATGGACAAATACTGCGGCAGATCAGCGCTTATTGCCAGTAAAGCCGGTACCGGCTTTCTGTATGTTCTCGGCCTAACGTTTCCATGGTCATGATAAATAATATCTCTGTTAGAAAATATTAGGCCAAGTTATTTCTACTCTGCTGCTAGAATGTATTTTATATAATTACTTTATGATGGCAGTCGGTCATGTGGTGGCCACAGCTGATTTTTTCATACTTACATGTAACGTTTCCATGGTCATGGTAAATAATATCTCTGTTAGAAAATATTAGGCCAAGTTATTTCTACTCTGCTGCTAGAATGTATTTTATACAATTACTTTATGATGGCGGTCGGTCCTGTGGTGGCCACAGCTGATTTTTTCATACTTACATGTAACGTTTCCATGGTCATGGTAAATAATATCTCTGTTAGAAAATATTAGGCCAAGTTATTTCTACTCTGCTGCTAGAATGTATTTTATATAATTACTTTATGATGGCGGTCGGTCCTGTGGTGGCCACAGCTGATTTTTTCATACTTATATGTAACGTTTCCATGGTCAAGGTAAATAATATCTCTGTTAGAAAATATTAGGCCAAGTTATTTCTACTCTGCTGCTAGAATGTATTTTATACAAGTACTTTATTATGGCGGTCGGTCCTGTGGTGGCCACAGCTGATTTTTTTAAATATATCTATTACAACACTGATTATAACGTGGTATGCTTGTTTTGGAAAATTTCTTTAACAGTAATTTAACCAGCGTACGAGTTTCGTAGCCAAAAATTTTACCACGCAGCCACTACAAGGCAAATAGCAAGAAAACCGTAAGTTAGTGACTTTAAAGTAACCTCTGAATTAAATTTTATAATGTAAAATACCCCCTCCTGGGGCGTAATGTAATTTCGTATAATTATTAGCATTTAGAGGTTGGTAACGCGGTTAGGGCCAGCAGTAGGGAGGTCCCTCCCGTGCTGTTGTTAAGGTATTTATAAGGTTGGCAATACTAGGTAAAAGCCTAACCATGTACTACGATAGTAACGTTCAACGCAATTAATTTATTATAGACGTATTGTCATTTAAGGGGGAAAACCATAGAGAAAGCTCTATATAATTTTACTAATCAAAAGTGTCTTCGTAACTAGGTGACAAGGTTTTAATAAAGTTCCAAAGCTCAGTTTGGTAATTTTAATTGGAAGCACACAGTGCACACAGTTGGAAGCACACAGTCTATTTGTTCAATTGCTATTATTTGCAGATTTGTTTTTAAAAAATCAGTTGTGGACACCACAGGACCGACCGCCATCACAAAGTACTTGTATAAATTACATTCTAGCAACAGAGTAGAAATAACTTGACCTAATATTTTCTAACAGAGATATTATTTATCATGACCATGAAAACCGTACATAATAGATACTTTTTATCAAAAATTTTTCTTTTTATCAAAAAATGTCAAATAAAAGTTGTTAGTTTTTGCATAAATAGCAACTTTTGTTAAATAAACTTTTTCGAAATATTTTTCTGTTGCTAATACAATGTTCCGTAACTGCACACCTAACTACCGCGGTCGCGGTTACGGTAAAGTCGTGGTAAGTTGTGGTTACCCAGTGGTTACCTGAAAACAAGTTTTAGTTACGGAACGGTAGTCACACTTCACAGTTGATAAAACAGACAACTGAACTGTCATTTTATGGACGTTATAGGTTATAGATATTCTCTTACAAACTCATTAATAAAAATATTTGATTTATTAGTACTTGTTTACAATGGCACATTATATAAGAACATATATGATTTTTCCCGATATTATTTTTCACGACATCGATCAATATTACTAAAAAAACAGTTGCTTACACTCATTCTTACTGTTTTAATTATAGACTATAGTAAAATAATATTATAATTTACTACTTGCACTACAAAGAAACGATTAATTGTAATTGTTTTGAAATTCCCGCCTTTTGTAGTTTACATTTGATCTGAAGTTTGTAGTGGGAGGAAATAACCACACTAACCGCGATATTTCCACGGTTAGTTTGGTTACAAAAAAGTAACCAAAATTTTCAGTAACCGCGTTCCGAAACTTAACAATTTTCCTGAAAAGGTTAATGTCGTACACTTTCGGAACGGGAAACTTCAACCGCGGTTACTTTCGTCGAGTAATGGAACATTGTATAAGTATTCGCAAAAGTCTTAAAATCGACACGAACTCCAATTTCCAATTGGAGTTCCAATTGGAGTAAACTCCAATTTCTAGTAAACCGATTTTTACCAAAAGTTGATCAACTTGTGTCATTGATGTCAAAAGTTTAAATATGCAGTTTCATAAAAATCCTTTTAGCCGAATTTGCTCTACACGTGTACACAGACAGACAGACAGACAGACAGACAGACAGACAGACAGACAGACAGACAGACAGACAGACAGACGGACGGACGGACAGACAGACATCATGCTAAAAATAGTCAAAACTTTATGTAGGGACCTCAATTCGTGGAGATCCATTGAAATATCAAAATCGGTATGATCACAATCTCGAATAGATTTGGAGATATTTTAACCCTTTACCGCATAGTGTGCCATATATGGCACACTCTGATTTTTATTTTTTATTTTACTTTTATAACTGAATCAGAACGTTACTTCATGAATGTTCATATATGCCACATACACAGCAATGGATCCTGCAGTATCTCAAGTAATGGGCTGCAATAGATTTGAGGATATCAAGCGGAATTTGCACTTCAACGATAACTCTGAATTTATTGAGAAAGAACAACTAGAAGATACGGCCTTTTCTTTCAAAAATTCGAGGGCGTGTGCTTTTAATTCCTAATAAAGAACACCTAGCAATTGACGAGCAAATAATACGGAATCATTTTCTTTTGTAACATAATGTAGAATCATAATGTTCCATGCATGGCACAAACCCTAAATTATTAATTTAATTATTATTTTTTCTAAAAATAATAATTAATATTTTAAATATATTTTTTTAATTAATTGTTCTATCAATAAGAACCAATTCATAATGGTCATGAATTATTTCAGCCAAAAATAAAAATTCATGCAGTAAAGGGTTAAAACAAGGACATTGTACTTTCCAGTAGGGAATTTGTCGACCAAGCGAGAACATTTTAGCTCGTTGTAGGGTTGTTTCTTTTCCATCAAATTTAGGAGTTTGATAACAAGGTAAGACAGTTTCCGGTTTCTTATCAGGGACACTTCCATGTCCTGTTCTTCTATTGTAACACACGGTAATGCTTACTGTAGCTTATTTTTAAAATTCTATTATTTTTCTCTATTGTTTGCGCTCGATATTCTCGACAAAGAAGCGTGGGAAACGGAAAAATCCGATAACGCACGTTCAAAGTGTCTCGCAATTGTTTTTTTCGGGATTAAATCGGGAGCTTTTGTCATAAATAACTCGCAACAGCACATAAGCTCAAAGAATAGCAGATTTTTAATTTTAATTAATTAAAATCATAGGCGTCGATATTGAGATTTGGTCACATGGAAAAATTAAATGTCTTGTAAAACATTACACGTACGAGTATAGAATTTCCAAAATGAAATGGCTACTCTCACTTACTGATTCCAATACTGACTGACAGTATAACCATTATACAAGGTGTCTCAAAAGAAATTTTATATTTAGTGGATCGATTAAAAAAAAAGTAAGCCGTATATAGAAAAAATGTTTATTAATTATTAAAATACACTTTTTGGGGATTTATTTCTTAAAAATAATGTCGTCTAAATGTAGACCCCTCGCGTTCTCGGCACTCATTTAATCGAACAGTAAAATTACTTATGACGTCTCGGCAGGTGGACTCAGGGATGGCTGCCATTTCGTGACGGATATTTTCTTTCAAATGCGCCAGTAAAGTCGGTTTATTGGCGTAAACTTTAGATTTAAGATAACCCCATAGGAAAAAGTCCATAGGGGTTAAATCTGGACTGCGTGGAGGCCAATTTATGTCACCTCTCCGGGAGATCAATTTGCCTGAGAAAATTTCACGAACACGTGGCAGAGACATATTGGACGTGTGTGAAGTTGCTCCATCCTGTTGGAACCATGTTCTTTGGTTATAGCCAGGAAAGTTTTGCAGTTCAGGTACCAAGAAGTTGTCTAACATCTCCACATAACGCTCTGAATTCACTGTAACTGCAGTGAATTCATCTCGTCACGAACAGACTGATTAACATTCTCCACGTTTTCTACCGTTCTTGATGACCTAGGTCGCCCGGATTTTGATTTATCCAGCGTTGTACCAGTCTCTTCAAACTTTTTAACCCAATGTCGAATGAGTGGAATGCTTGGCGCATCATTTAAGTGGCGAAACCTCGAATACTGCAGAATTTTCTATGCGCTACAGTCGCCGAATCACCGTTTTTGTAAAACTCTCGCACGCATAACGCGCGGTCTGCTCCCGAGAAACGCTCCATAGCGACTAAATTCCCAAGAGCCAGGCTACCGATTGACATAACCCCCGCGCCCCTCGGATACGTTGCGTTCACGCAGTAAGCTAAATAAATATAAAATTTCTTTTGAGACACCTTGTACCTGCTCAATTTATGGTTCTGTTAACAATAGTTGTCAGGATCGTAATAGTTATTTAAAATAAACGTGTTTTCTTATATGCTACTTAGAATGAACTATATATACTCACATGACATTCCTTCACATTTTTATCAGGCTTAGGACTGGCTATATTTGAATTATAAATAAAGACATATTCAAAAATCGTTTTGTTTTAAAATTTTTATAGTCTATATTAAATACTTCAAATTTGAATGGTAATTTAAAATTATTAAACTATTAATCATTATCACTATTATTATTGTTTATGTCACTTTCAGAGTTTGTGTCATTACCACTGTCATTTAAATTAATAATCGATCTGTTGACCAATCTAGACTGTTTTTCTTTAAGTTCTTGCATCATTTCGTCCAGTTGGTTGCAGGATATTTCTGCTGTGATCGATGAGCCAGTTTTTTGATGTTTTTTTTTTTTTTGTTTTAAGTTGTACGAAATTTGGTGAACCAATTTGATATTCAGACCAATTCTGTAACTCAGTTACTATGATCATTGTAAATTTGTCACTATGAGCAAGGTCAGTTACTATCATGAATGAAAATCATTATACTTTTTATAATATTTTATCTTGTAGTAACGTTACTACACAGTAAATTTTTACAGAATTGATCTGATTGTCTGCTGCGTACTTACACTAGAACCAAATTCACTATTAATGTTTCGCGCAGTCTACGATGCCGTAGTTCCACGTAAGAACTCATACTTCATAATAGTGCGAATTTCCGACCGTTCCATTTTCAACTAAATTTAAAAAAAAGGTTGATATTTTTTAGAGCATACAATGATTTTTTTAAACAGGCGAGATGTGTAACTTTACAACAAAAAAAAAAAAAAACAGTACGGTTAAATATTAAGCCAATGTCAAATAATAAGCTGTTAAAGTTATTATTAACTACAAATTTCATCCTTGACGACCTGATAGATTCCAATTCACTGCAAATTTTAGTGTATAGTTTGTTACTAATTTTATTTCAGATTGTTAATTTTGTATAAGAAACTTGTGAGAACTATGCTGCTATGCATCCCCTTAACCGGTTTTAGCTTTATTAAAAATTCCGATAGTAATATGAACATATTAAATTCTTTAAGTTACAAAATTCCGCGGTTACAGTTCAAAATTAATATGAGTATTAAGAATTTGAATGTAAAAAATAACTACCTCTTCCTAAATAACTATACATAGTATGATTCTAAATACATTCCAAATATTGGAATTGTTGTTGTTGCATTGTTATTCTGATTTTTTTTTTTTTTATTTGCACTCTAAAACCATTCCTTAATTATCAGTATGCAACTTCATTATAAATGTCTGTGCTTTGAATATGAATTTTTAAATATAATCTACCTCATTCTAAGTATCATTAACAAGTCATCAGTTGGAAATGAATAGAAATTCTTTCAATTATTCTTTTATTATTTTAATCGAAAACAAACTAAGTTGGAAGAGTCTGTTAGTTGGAGCATTATTTAATAAAAACTTTCACGAATTTAAAATGAACGTATAATAATCTGTGCGCGACGTATTAATTCCGGAAAATCTCGGGAAATCTCATGAAAATAACTCGGAAACTGCTCCGGGCAGCGCGGCTTAAAGGGGCATGCCAAATAGAATATTATCACCGAGAAACGTTCGAAACTCCAACATGAAATTAGCTAGAAAACTTCCGTGAACTCCGGGCATAGACACTTGGAATGAGGTTACACACTAGGCATAGATGATTGGAATGAAGTACATACTAAACATAGATGTTAGTGTACCCCCGTAGCTTCCCAAATATTCAGTCAGTCACAAAAGTAAACACAACAAAAAATAATTGTTATATAGGGCAATCGGCGAAACATTGCAGTTGCGTCACTTGAAACGTCACAAAAAAAATGTGACATCAGGTTTAGTACGTTTACATTCATCTATTTAACGAATGTAATATTTGTACGCTATCACTTGTATCGAAATGAAATGAAAATATAAGAATAAGAACAGAATAGAAACAAATAAACTATTCTAATAGGCAAAATAGTCCTACAAAAGACTGATGTTAATATAACCTAAAAACTATGCAGTACACACAAAATCAAAGAAAATCTAAGAAAATATATAACTAAACATAAAATGCTAAATAAATAACAAACTAAATAAAAAAGTTTTTTAGAAATTACTATAAGTTAGATATTTGAACACAAGTCAGTATCAAAACACAACAGATGTATTATTAAATGACAAATGTAAACATCGTTTTCAGAGCCGCAGTAAGGGGGGAAGAGGGGCGATGGCCCCTAGCGCTTTAAGGTAAAGGGCGCCGATGAGCTTGACTAAGGGGCGCCACATTGCGAAAGTGAAGACCTTTTTTTTTGCTCTTCACTTGGAATTTGCGAGGTGAGGACCTTTTTTTTTTGCTCATCACTTGGAATTATTTGCCAAGGGCGCCAAAACGCAGTTTCGCCCCTAGCGCAAGTTTTCCTTACTGCGGCTCTGCTCATTTTATTCAGGGATACCAATACAAATGTCCCTATATTAAATAAACACTTTTAAAATTTATAAATCTTCAAAATGACTATCGAACACAAACTAAATATGACTTCAAAAGCTTTGTTTCGAGTAAAATAAAAGAGAAAAGAGCAATATTAGTCTATAATTCACATGCAAAAAATATCGATTTCGTTATTTTTTCGCCACTAAGTTTGTCATTGAAATTTTAACGCAAAATGACGAACTGCGCTGTTTCAGCGACTGAGTTATATACGTTTTTGCTGTTAAGTTAATAAGGGAGATATTTCAAAAGTTTAGCTTTACGGTGTCCCCCATAACTCCCCAAATATTCATCTAAATGAAAAAATCCATAGAAATAAAAGAATGTATTTTTACTATAAACTAATTTTGTCACATATGATTTTGCTGTTAAGTCAATTATAAGGGTGATATACGAGGTGTTTAAATTAAGTAACCGGACTGGCAATATAACGCTTGATCTGGCAACATTTGGGACGTGGGACTTGTAGAGGTGGCAGGTGAACATGTGATACGCTTTCATTACCAGTTAAAACTCGCTAGAGTAATTTTTTTTGTGAAACAGTTTTTTCTAGTGCGTTCTTAAAATGAGACATTCATTTCGAGCAACGGTGTGCTATCAGGTTTTGTTTCATACTTGGGCACAACGGAAACTTTTGCAAAACTGCAGCAGGCATACAGAGATAGTGTTTTATCAAGGACCTAGGTTTTTTGGTGGTTTAAGGTATTTTCAGAAGGAAGAGATTTGATTGAAGATGAATCATGCATTGGAAGGTTTTCATCTTCAAGAATCGATGAAAATGTCGACAGAATCCGGGATCTTGTGCGTTCAGATCGTCGGTTGACAGTCAGAATGATCGAGGAAGAGTTGAATTTGACTCACACTACCGTTAATCAGATTTTGACCAATTAATTGGGGCTGAGAAAAATGTGTCACTGATTGCCACACAGCAATTTCAATAAACGAGTTTTTGGCCAGTAAAAACATTCCTCTTGCTCCTCAGCTTCCTTATTCGTTTGACTTGAGTCCTTGTGACTTTTTCCTCTTCCCAAGATTGAAAAATCACCTCAAACGTCCATAACCAGAGCCGCAGTAAGGGGGGAGGGCGGAGGGGGCGACGGCCCCTAGCGCACTAAAGAAAAGGGCGCCGACGAGCTTGACTAAGGGGCGCCACATTGCGAAGGGGAGGACCTTTTTTTTGCTCATCACTTCGATTTTGGGAAGTGAGGACCTTTTTTTTGCTAAGGGCGCCAAAACACAGTTTTGCCCCTAGCGCAAGTTTTCCTTACTGCGGCTCTGTCCGTAACCAACCAGCTGAAAGTTATTCCAGTATCCGAGTTCCAGCACTGCTCTGAGGATTGGAAGAACCATTTCCAGCGCTGTGTGGCTTCCCAAGGTAGTTATTTTGAGGGAGACAATATTGAATTGTAATTCGATTCGAATAAAAAAAAAATAAAATTAATCAGTCCAGTTATTTTTTCCTCTTCACAAGATCTCTCATGCCGAAAGAATTTTTGGTTTGCAGCGACGTGTTGTTAGAATTGTTAGCGGTTTAGCATACAGAGATGATTGTAGAAGTTCCTTTGTCAATTTAGGTATTCTGACGTTTCCCTGCCTGTACATTTATTACTGCTTGACACATGTCCACTTAAATTATAAAGACCAAAAGCTTCAAAAAGACGTTCACAGCTACAATACCCGTGGCAAAGAACTAATCAGGCCTGATTATATAAGACTGACCTCAACTAGATACTCGTTGAACTATTATGCCACTAAATTTTACAATGTTCTCCCTTATGAAATAAAAAAATTACCATTGAAATCATTCAAGATCAAACTAAAATCCCTCCTAATTAACAAGGCATTTTATAGCTTTGACGAGTATCTTAACGGACAATTTTGACAAACTTTAACGGACAATTTTGACAGACTTTCACAAACTTTCTACGTGACTGCAGCTTTTTCTCGCAATATATGCCGCTTAACTTTTAATTTGTTATTTTAATATGTTTATTTTAAATTGTACTAATTTTATTTTATATTATGACGAATGTAAAAAACTCAAATTTTATTAACATGAATAAATATTATTATTATTAAAAAAATCAGCTGTGGCCACCACAGGACTGACCGCCATCATAAAGTACTTATATAAATTACATTCTAGCAGCAGAGTAGAAATAACTTGACCTAATATTTTATAACATATTATTTATCATGACCATGGAAACGTTACACATAAATATAAAAAAATTGAGACTTGGAAAAAATTTCGAAAAATTTTACAGAAATTATTCGAAATTTTTCGTTTTGTCAAAAAACGTCTCAAATAAAAGTTATTAGTTATTGCTTTTATAGCAACTTTTGTTTAATAAATTTTTTCGAGATATTTTTCTGTTGTGAAATATTCGCAAAAATCTTAAAATCGACACTAGTAAACTCCCATTTTTAGTCATCCTATTTTTACCAAAAGTTGATCAACTTGTGCCATTGATGGCAGAAGCTTAAATATGAAGTTTCATAAAAATCCTTTCAGCCGAATTCGCTCTGCACGTGTACACAGACAGACGGACAGACGGACAGAGGGACAGACGGACTGACAGACGGACAGACAGACAGACGGACCGACAGACCGACAGACGTCATGCTAAAAATAGTCAAAACGTTATGTAGGGACCTCAATTCGTGGAGATCCATCGAAATCTCGAAACGTCAAAATTGGTATGATCACAATACCTCCCTTATATATGTTGGCGGTCGGTAAAAATTCAAGTGAACAAGTGAAAACTCGCAACGGTTCGCGTTGCTAAGCAGTTTTGTGTTTTATGTCGAGTTTTTGCTTATATCTAGTTTTAAAAGTTTTATGAAAGTGGGTATAAGAATGACAACTGTTTTGGAACAGATGGAGTACGTATTTAATACTCTATAATTTAACTGATGTGTAATGTTTTGCGCACGCATCGTTTTAGTAAGTTGAGACTTATGAACTGTAAGTTGATGTCTCAAATAACACCCTCAATAGCTATTCAATTAGCAATTCAAATTGGGGCAGAGATAAGGGCAAGTTACGGGGAGATAAGCGAGTAAGCACGTCCTAAATGCCGCTGCAGGGTATGTCCAAATATGTCACTCCGCTGCGAGAAGCGCCAAGCGCCAAACGCCACTACACTCCCGCTTCATAATCTGCAACACACAATATTATCCTTACAAAGTTTACACAAAAATTACGTCATACAGGATAATAGCGTACTGTATGACGTCACTTGCCGAATGAAAGCAGTATTTTTGTGACGTCGTATGTATGGGTACAAATATGTACATGTTTTTTCTCCAGCCCCTTTAAGCAGGGCCGGCCCGAGAAAAAGCGGGGCCCGGTGCAAGATGCTCGTGCGGGGCAAACCCATTCCAAATATTTGCATTTTGCAATATTTGACTTATTATTTGTACATATTAGCTACACTAATAACACTGGTCAACAAATTTAAACTTTTTTTTGCTGACTTAGATCTGATACTTGTTTTTAACTAATTTTGGGGTGCTGATTTCAAAAATGTTAACATTTTCTGCCTATCATGTAAAATTTTTATTCTATCGTATTTTTGTGTTTGTGGGACAGCAGAACGAGAGCTAAGCATTGGACTCGGAAAAATTGGCCGGTGAGAATAGATTTAAATGTTGCAGACCCAAACATAATACACGAACCTTTGGTGGAGCGAACAAAAATCATTTTCCCCCCTCTTCATATTAAACTGGGTCTAATGAAGCAGTTTGTAAAAGCGTTGAACAAAGATGGTGACTGTTTCAAATATATATCTGAAACATTTCAAAGTCTCAGTAATGAGAAGCTAAAAGCTGGCATTTTTGACGGACCACAAATTAGAAAATTAGTAAATGATCCACATTTCACTGTACATATATATGATATGGAGAAGAATGCATGGCAGTCTTTCGTGGCGCTCATCAAAAATTTTCTTGGGAATAAAAAAGCCGAAAACTATATGGAGGTCGTTGAAAATTTGATTGAACATTATCATCATCTGGGGTGCAACATGAGCGTGAAACTTCATTTTTTAAACAGTCATCTTGACAAATTTCCTGTCTATCTTGGAGATGTTAGTGATGAACAGGGTGAACGTTTCCATCAGGATTTAAAAGAGATGGAGAGACGTTATCAAGGAAGGTGGGATACTCACATGATGGCTGACTACTGTTGGAGTATTAAAAGAGACTTATCGGGAATGGTGCACTCCAGAAGTTCTTACAAACGAACATTTAATCCTTAAATTATTTTATATTTTTATTTTAACACTCCAATGCATTAAAATGTAATTAAAACTGCTCTCATTTTCTTTCACTATAAATAAAATTTTAAGAATATTTTCTAATTATTTAGTCCTTATTGTTCGCCAAATTTGTACCAATTACAATATCGACGTCTAAAATTAAACGATAGAAGCATTATTTGGCCGAAAATATGTATTTGTTGTAGAGCAAAAATCTGATGTGATACCGAAAAACTGATGTGATATTTGAGTTCAGCAGCACCAAATTAATAAGAAACAAGTCTTAGATGTAAGTCAGCAAAAATTGTGTTGACCAGTGTAATTTATGAATAATTATAATTAATATTGAACAAAATAATATAAATAGCTAAAAAGATCTATAAATACCTATTTCATAACGAGCACTGCCCATAGAAAATCTGTGGTTTTGTATGGGCAGTATTGTATATGAAATATCATTCTGAAAGCAGTACTGAAATCATGACGCGACCCAGATGCCCATAGAACGTTTTAGACCGAATGCAAAAGTGCCTTATTGAGATGCGGATATAATTTCAAACTGTTTAATCAGTATGAAGAAAAAAGTTTAATTAAATCAACTAGGATGGAAGCCAATGAAATAAACCATGTACAAAGAGATTTTCGTATTGCGCCAGTAGGTAGTAGAATAGAGGTAGACCAAAGTTTAGATGGGTTGACTGTGTAACACAGGATGCTCGGACTATCGGTGCACACAACAGGAGGACAATAACACAAAATCGGAAGGAATGGGATTGAGGAATGCGATTGAGACGGCTATGGCCTTCAAGGGCCTTGAAGGCCGTACCAGTAATGATGACTAATTCCTTCTGGCATGTTTTATTGCAAAATTGTTAATTATCTCGTCATAATTTAGTTTTCTTGCCAACTCGGACTCGATTGACAAAATTGTCAATGAAGAGAATCGCTCCTGACTTATACAAGATCGTAAATAATTTTTTATTATTTTCAGTTTTGAAAACGATCTCTCTGCCGATGCAACTGTTACTGGAATTGTCAGTATTACTTTCAAAACAGTTACAAAATTGGGATACAATTCAGATAAATTGTAACCTAAATAATGGCATTAGATATTCGAATTAAAATTAACAAAAAAATATTTTAACCTAAAATTTGTTTTTAGATTAACAGACGATAAATTATTTCAAAAATATCGTTCATTTTGCCATGATTACTACAAAGCAAAATTTGTCCTACACACTCAGCATGTCGCCTTCACTTATTATATACCTGTGAAATCCTGCAATGTGTGAAAATTCACATTTCACATCAAATTTTTAATAAAGAAATTTCAACAAACCGGCGCCGGTAAAATACTTCTCCATGTGCATTAACCGGCATTAAGAAGTGTTGAAAACATGCGGTTATAGGTGCCGATAAACCGGCGCCGGAAATAATCTTTTTACATATTCGCACTCTTACTAATATGTAGAATAAATTTTAATATTTTGTTATGAATTTGTTTCACCAAAACTAGTCTTCAGAAGTGGCAAGTTTCAGTAAATACCAGGTCTACAAGTATGAAATGCGGATTTTTTTCAAACTTGCCGCGCAAACAGAGTGTATAGTTCAAAGTTTCAACACATATGGCGTTTTGTTAAGTTATCATTAAGTGTCAAATGCGTATAGGTTATAATTTGAAAAGTGATCATATAGTTTTGTTTTACTGTGTTAAAAATGTCAAATTTTGTGCCAAATAAAGAGCATTCGCGGACAGTACTACTGTTTAGTTTTCATTTGAAAAAAACTGCTGCTGAATCATACCGACTGCTTCGAGAAGCTTATGGTGAATATGTTCCATCGCAAGATACGTGTGAACGATGGTTTCGGCGTTTCAAAAGTGGTGACTTTAATCTTACAGACAAAGAACATGGAAAACCTCCAAAAAAATATGAAGACGCAAAATTGGAAACATTGCTACAGGAAGACGATAGTCAATCACAAAAACACCTAGCAGAGCAGTTAGGCGTTAGTCAACAAGCTGTTTCCAATCGCCTAAGAGAGATGGGTAAGATCCAGAAAGTCGGCAGATGGTTTCCATATGCATTTAATGAGAGGCAGATGGAAAAACGCAAAAACACTTGTGAAATTTTGATTGCACGATACAAAAGAAAGTCTTTTTTGCATCGTATCATTACTGGCGATGAAAAATGGATTTATTTTGAAAATCCCAAATGCAAAAAATCATGGGTGAACCCAGGCTCACCATCCACATCAACTGCAAGACCGAATCGCTTTGGCAAAAAGACAATGCTCTGTACTTGGTGGGACCAAAAGGGTGTGGTCTATTATGAATTGTTAAAACCTGGTGAAACAGTTAAATACCCAACGCTACCAGCAACAACTGATCGAATTGAACCATTCGCTGCTCATAAAATGACCAGAATACGAAAGTAGACAGCACAAGGTAATCTTTCTTCACGAAAACTCTCCATCACATAAGGCAAAAGCAGTTTGCAACACATTGGAGGCACTCAAGTGGGAAGTGCTACACCATGCCGCTTACTCACCAGACTTGGCCCCTTCAGATTACCACTTGTTCGCATCGACGGGTCACGCACTTACCGAGCAGCACTTCTATTCATATGAAAATGTGAAAGAATGGCTAGATGAATGATTTGCGGGGAAAGGGGAAGAGTTCTACTGGCGAGGTATTCACAAATTGCCTGAAAGATGGGAAAAATGTATAACTTCTAATGGAGCATACTTTGAATAAATAAACTTTTACTGTTCTTTTGAGTTTAATGTGTTTTATTTAAAAAAAAAAAAACAAATCCGCATTTCATACTTGTAGACCTGGTATATGACTAAAACTGTGTTGTTATGTTTGTACACTGTCGTATTCCATTTATCTTCCTTGTTTATCTCATAATAAACAAGAAAGTTTTGAAGAAAGTAAAAGGTCAAACAAAAGCACGTACGCACGTTGAAATTATGAAAACATCCGTCATATAAAGCGACCCGGAGGACATCTCCACAGGGCTATTCGGAGAGTATTTCAAGATTTACAGAGCTCTGGGACAAATATAACCCCTCCGTGCCACGTCCCGCGCCCCATCCCGCGCCCCCGTCTCAGCACAACAAATGATAAATATTTACACAAACTAAAGACATTACTCGAGAAAACGGGAGAACAGAATATAAGATAATACGAAGTACAAGGATTATTACTTAATTTATTTATTAAAGTTAAGTCTTTCCTTTTCTCAAAATTTACACAATATTCTCTTTCCCTTACGATTTTACTTAAATTTACATCCATATGATTAAAGGTGGAATTAAGATTTTAAGCCAACACAAAAAATCTCCCTGTTTAATGGTAATGCTGCGTTCAGAACCTCTCAATTAGGAATTAGAATTAGCACTTAGAATTAACGTAAATGTTTGTTATACGTAACTGTACGTTACCGTTCACAACCTTCAAAATTAATACTTATTGTCTGTTGCTTAGTTTATAAATTCAAATTACCGTGCTTGATTTGTGTACAGAGGTCGCAGAAATAGTAAGCTGTGCTTTTGTACACAAATTAATATGAGATTTTTAGTAGGCAGTGATTAACAACAGACATATGAAGCGAGTATTGACAATATTTTCTGGATAAATAAATTTTTTCTACTTGAAGCTGAAGTATCCTGAGTTTGAACGAGTTTTTTACAGTCCACTCCTCTGATCCATCGACATTTGGTCCTTCTCCAGCCGGATACTTCAGTGTAAAGAAGAAAGAATTTGGCCGTTGTGTCAAAGGTATGGTCGCATTTATTAGTTTGAATAGGTCAAAACCGTTATAGAACAGTCACAAACTTATTATATTTGGTAAATTACTCGGTGATTTTGTATTGTAGTGTTTACACTGAGTAACTTTAGATTTGTTTGTAATTGTAATAATTTGGTTGGAACGGTTGACTACCAAAAATGACAACAACCTTAGACTTAAAAGGTTTAATTATGAAACGGGGTAGTTATAAAGGACAAATTACACGTTTTAGTAATTATTTTAGTAATTTAGAGGTCAGTACTGCGAGTAATGTGTCCGTAAAACAATTAGAAATAAAGTTGGAAAAAATTCGCGAGATTTATAATTTTTTTAACGAAACACATTTACAAATTGAAATATTAGAAAATAAAGAAGATTTAGCAGAACGGGTAGAATTCGAAGAGACATTTTATAATGCAGTAACAGATGCTGAAATCTTTTTATCTGATTATAAAAAATTACATAATGTCATTGAAAATGAAACAAATAACACCTTAGTTACGCATTCAAATAATAATAAACAAAACGTCAAACTTCCAATTATTCATTTGCCAATTTTTTATGGACAATACGATCAATGGATCGAATTTAAAGACACATTTCATTCACTTATAAACGAAGATACGGCATTGTCAGATATACAACGATTTCATTATTTACGTTCTTCTTTGAGGGATAAGGCATCCAAAGTTATAAGTTCTTTGACAGTATCAGCTAGTAATTACAAGGTTGCATGGGATTTGCTTACCGAGAGGTACGACAATCGTAAATTAATAATAAAAAAACATATTTCGGCTTTATTTAATATGCCTTCGTTACAGAAGGAAACACTCGCACATTTACAACAACTTCTTGATACGTTTCAAAAACATTTTAGATCATTAAACGTTTTAAATGTGCCAGTTAAACATTGGGATATTTTATTATTATATATAATCGTTTCGAAATTAGATAGCGATACTAAAAGAAAATGGAACGAATATGAATTAGATATAGAGACACCAACGATCGACGACATGCTAACATTCTTAAACAAACGTTGCAGTGTTTTAGAATCAGACTCTGAGGGTATTAAAGCAAAAAATATGAATGTGCGTAATGATAATAAAATTAGGTCAAATGCGGTAGTGGATATGAATAAAAAATGTACATATTGTAATCAGCATCATAGTATTACGCAATGTTCGAGTTTCTTAAAATTATCAGAAAAAGGTCGGCATGCTGAAATAAGAAAACTGAACTTATGTTTTAACTGTTTGAAAGGTAACCACATTGTAAGAAATTGTACAGCTCCTAAATGCACAAAATGTCGCAAGCGGCATAATATTTTGTTACATTTTGAACAGGGTGAAAAACAAGGTGACGAATCAGATGAAGAATCTGATGGGCAAGTTGACATTAAAATCAAACCTGTCATAGAAAACAACAATGCATTTGTCTCTCACTCCCGAGAATCTGTAAATTCGTATGAATATGTTTTATTATCCACAGCTATTATTGTTGTGTATGACATATTTAAAAATCGTCATGAGTTTCGTGCATTGTTAGACAGCGGTAGTCAATCGAATTTTATTACGGAAAGAGCTGTTAAAATCTTAACTTCAACTAAACTTAAATGTACTAAAAATATTGTTGGTATAAATCAATCACATTCACGTGTAGAGTATAAATCTGATATAACTATTCATAACCTGAATAAAATGTTTAACTTAGATATATCATGTTTGATTTTACCCAAAATAACTGATGAATTACCGAAAATTAAATCTAGTCTCTTAAAGATACCGGCTGACGTTACGCTGGCCGATCCTGGTTATTTTAATGGTGGAGAGATAGATATTTTGTTAGGGTCAGCAGTATTTTGGTAATTATTGGGTAAAGATCGAATTGTTTTGAATAAAAAAGGACCTACGTTATTTGACACTAAATTAGGTTGGGTCTTAGGTGGAAAATTAGTATTAAAAAACAATTATTCTGAGAAAATACGTTCTAATGTTTGTGTTAGTTGCGAAAAGATATCAGATAAGTTAGAAAAATTTTGGGAAATCGAGAATTTAGATTCGCAAAAGGAATTAACATTGAACGAAAAATTTTGCGAAAACTATTTTATAGAAACGCATAAAAGAGATTCTTCCGGGCGTTTTATTGTGAAGATTCCCTTTAATGACAATCTTAGAAAATTAGGTAACTGTAAAAATATTGCATTAAAGAGATTCTTAAATTTAGAGAGACGTTTTGATCAAGATATTGAATTGAAAAATCAATACTCACAATTTATGTCGGAATATGCAAGTTTAGGGCATATGTCAATTGTAAAAGAATATGATATTAACGACGGTTACTTTTTACCACATCATGCAGTTTTTAAAAAGGACAACAATATTAGAAAAATTAGAGTTGTGTTTGACGGATCAGCAAAATCAAGTACCGGAGTATCGTTGAATGACGCGCAATATGTGGGGCCAACGATACAAAATGACTTATTTTCAGTCTTAGTCAGATTTAGACAACATGCTTTTGTTCTTACCGCGGATGTTGTAAAAATGTATAGACAAGTTCTTATTTCGGATGAACATAAAAAATATCAATTAATATTTTGGAGAGAGAACCCAACCGATCCTTTGCAAATTTTTCAGCTAAATACGGTGACTTATGGTCAGGCATGCGCACCATATCTCGCGATAAGAAGTTTGTTTCAACTGGGTATAGAATTAGAAAAGTCCGATTCTGTTTTAGCTGGTATAATTAAAAATGATTTTTACGTTGACGACTTGTTGACTGGGGCTGACACTATGTCAGAATTGTTGGAAATTAAAGACAAGTTAGTTAAAACTCTAGCTAAAGGTGGTTTCTTGTTGAGCAAGTGGTGTGTAAATTTGCAAGAAAAACAGGAAACTTTAGATATTTCATGTTTAAATGATCGAGATAAAATTTTAGGTGTGCGATGGAATCCTAAGAAGGATATATTGCATTATTCGGTTAACGATATAAACGATTCCCCGACTTTTACTAAACGGACTATTTTGTCTCAAGTATCACAATTATACGACCCATTAGGGATTATTGGTCCAATTATAATTTTAGCGAAAATTCTGATTCAGAAGTTGTGGTTATTACAACTAGATTGGGATGAATCAGTACCAAACTCGATAATATCTGAGTGGATTGATTTTAAAAGGCAACTTAAGAACATAGAGAGCATTGAAATACCGCGATGCATAGTTAACAAAGGTAACATTAGCGTAGAACTTCATGGATTTTCGGACGCAAGCGAACAAGCGTATGGAGCATGCGTTTATGTGCGCACTAAGACGCATAGAGGGTATGATACACGCTTAATATGCGCTAAGTCTAGAGTCGCTCCAGTCAAAAAAATAACGTTACCTCGTTTAGAATTATGCGGCGCAGTACTTTTATCAAAATTGCTCCAAAAGGTTAAAAATTCAATAACTATTAATGTCAATAGAATATATTGTTGGACGGATTCAACTGTTGTGTTATGTTGGATAAAAAATAGAACGGCATGTTGGAAGACTTTTGTAGCGAATCGCGTTTCTATTGTTCAAACAATTACGCATATTGATGATTGGCATCATATAAAATCAAAAGAGAATCCAGCAGACGTGATCTCACGAGGAATGTTGCCAAACGAACTTATTAATTCGGAATTATGGTTTCATGGCCCCAATTGGTTAAAATGTGATTCGTTAGAGTGGCCAAAACAAAACTTAATATTAAAAAATGATACTTTATTAGAAAGAAAAAATTTGATTTCAAATGTATCCATAGAAAAATCAAGATTTGATATTTGTGAAAGATTTTCAAATTATAATACATTAATTGCTAGTTTTGCTTTCATATTAAGGTTTGTTTATAATACTAGAAACAAAACACGACGTACCGGTAATCTTTCACAATTCGAATTGAATAATGCGTTGAATAAATTAATTTTAATTGTACAATCTGAATCGTTTTGTGAAGATCCAAAACAATTAAAAAAACACGGACAAGTCCTCAATAAGAGCAATTTATTATCTTTAAGCCCTTTTTTAGATAAAGACGGTTTGCTTCGTGTGGGAGGTAGGTTGTCACAATCGAATTATGAATATACTAAGAAATATCCCCTATTGTTGCCTCATAAACATAAATTAACATTATTAATTATGATGCAAAAACATAAAACACTTTTGCACTGTGGTGCACATACTTTGCTTAATTCAGTAAGAGAAATTTTTTGGCCAATAGGAGGGAAAACTTTAGCCAAACAAGTTACTAGAAACTGCATAACTTGTTTTAAGGCACGACCTAGGTTTCAACTTTATAAGATGGGTGATTTACCTCGTACTCGTGTCACTCCTAGCCGTCCATTTTTAGTTAGCGGTACGGACTTTGCAGGACCATTCTTGGTAAAGGATAGGGCCACTAGAGGAGCAAAATTATTAAAATCATATGTGTGCGTATTCGTTTGCTTCTCGACTAAAGCGGTGCACCTTGAGTTGGTAGCGGATCTTACTACTGATAGTTTTCTAGCTGCGTTAAAACGATTTTTTGCACGCAGAGGTATGTCCTCAGACTTGTATTCTGACAATGCCACAAATTTCGTTAGTGCAAATAACGAAATTAAAAAGGTGTATGAGTTTCTCAACGAAAATCAGAATGTAATTTTAAATGATTTAAATAAACAAGGTATTACTTGGCATTTTATACCCCCTAGATCACCTCATTTTGGGGGTTTGTGGGAATCATCTGTTAAAAGTATGAAAAGTCATCTTGTCAAAGTTATAGGAGAAAACCATTTACGTTATGATGAATTTGTGACTGTTCTTGCGCGCGTTGAAGCTTGTTTAAACTCGCGACCATTAACAAGTATAAGCGACGACCCTGCAGATTTGAATTCGCTGACCCCAGCGCACTTTTTCAAATGTCGATGGATCAGAGGAGTGGACTGTAAAAAACTCGTTCAAACTCAGGATACTTCAGCTTCAAGTAGAAAAAATTTATTTATCCAGAAAATATTGTCAATACTCGCTTCATATGTCTGTTGTTAATCACTGCCTACTAAAAATCTCATATTAATTTGTGTACAAAAGCACAGCTTACTATTTCTGCGACCTCTGTACACAAATCAAGCACGGTAATTTGAATTTATAAACTAAGCAACAGACATTTCGGCCAGCTTGAAAATACAATTTTTTCTACTTGAAGCTGAAGTATCCTGAGTTTGAACGAGTTTTTTACAGTCCACTCCTCTGATCCATCGACACTTATACTTATAAATTAAAATTAGATGTTTGTAGACTGCAAACCCTTACGTTAATTTATAATTGACGCATGCGCAGTAAGCACTTGTCAACCTAAAAATTTCTATGACCATATTTTTTTGCTTCTATCCACATCTTTGTGTTTTCTATGTGTACAAATATAAATTTTTCCTCTATTTCAACTCTTTTCAGAACCATGAAACACTCAAAAACTCATTAGCAAATGTAAACAGCTGCCAAATATCTATCGATAAAGTAGAAATCGATAAAAATATCTGTCAGTGGCTTAATTTCTTAATTTTTATTGTGAATGCTGCTTAATTTCTACGTAGAAATTTTATGTTAAGTACTAATTTCACGTTAATTCTAATTTATAATTTGTAGGTTCTGAACGAAGCATTAGTTTTACCCATTGACGTCATATAATATAGACGCAGCACGCTCTATACCTTAACATTGTTTGTTATGAAGCCAAGACCCTGTGGAGACGAAAGAGGATTTGTCCCCAGAAGTCAAACAAGTTGCCTAACTTATATTTATTTTGTTAAATTACCGCTAGGAGCAATCGTCATCATAGATGTTCTTTGATCGCCATTTTATGTTTACTATTGTTTTGTTGTTCGTTACTAAAAATCGGAAGAAATGGGATTGAGGAATGCGATTGAGACGGCTATGGCCTTCAAGGGCCTTGAAGGCCGTACCAGTAATGATGACTAATTCCTTCTGGCATGGTTTATTACAAAATTGTTAATTATCTCGTCATAATTTAGTTTTCTTGCCAACTCGGACTCGATTCATAAAATTGTCAATGAAGAGAATCGCTCCTGACTTATACAAGATCGTAAATAATTTTTTATTATTTTCAGTTTTGAAAACGATCTCTCATGATGCAACTGTTACTGGAATTGTCAGTATTACTTTCAAAACAGTTACAAAATTGGGATACAATTCAGATAAATTGTAACCTAAATAATGGTATTAGGTATTCGAATTAAAATTAACAAAAAAATATTTTAACATAAAATTTGTTTTTAAAGCTCTTAGATTAACAGACAATAAATTATTTCAAAAATATCGTTCATTTTGCCATGATTACTACAAAGCAAAATTTGTCCTACATACTCACCATGCCGCCTTCACTTATTATATATCTGTGAAATCCTGCAATGTGTGCAAATTCACATTTCACATCAATTTTTTAATAAAGAAATTTCAACAAACCGCGCCGGTAAAATACTTCTACATGTGCATTAACCGGCATTAAGAAGTGTTAAAAACATGCGCTTATAGGTGCCGATAAACCGGCGCCGGAAATAATCTTTTTACATATTCGCACTCTTACTAATATGTAGAATAAATTTTAGGTTTGCCGGCGGAATATTTGTGGAGCTATAGCCCTTTGTTTGACCCCATACTGGAACCCGCGACAGTACGCCAGCGAGATTTCAACAACTTTGACTCCCAAAATCTCATTCACAAGCTTTTCAAAATGCACGAAATTTTGCCAACTTGTACAACTTTATGGGCTTTATTCAATGATATTAATTAAACTTTTTATATGTTGCACCCAAAAAGTGTAAAGTGGTTCAAAGTTGGCCAAAAATTTTACGGTTCAGAAAAAATGTAAAGTTTAGTTTTCTACAGCTGTGGCTGTAGTTAAGCTACAGTCGTGATACTTTGCACATAGTGTCTCTGTAGAACTCTCTTTTCAAATGTTTGGTTTTAACTTTCTAGCTACTCTTGTTAGCTTACAAATTTAGTGTAAAGTTTGCGATTTGTGTAAAGTAGCCAAAAATAGGGTATTTTCAAACCGAAGTTTTTTTTTTTTTTTTCTTCAAATTTTCCGCTTTATTAATGTTAGATCTGTTAGCATGAACAGTTATAGGTTGTCATATATTATTTCTAGGTTATTTTTCAGAGTCTCCTAAACTTTATATGCCCGTTGCACATTATCATTATATAATTTGATTCCAAAATGAGTGTGACACTTCGGTGGCACATTCCTCCTCCGCTTCCGAGTGCATTATTGGACAAAAATTGTCATCGAAGTGCCATAGTTTATAATTGCAAAATAAATCGGATTCATTCTCATTGGCAGCTTATCAGCTGTGTACATTCTAATCAGAAGAGTAGAAATAACTTGGCCTAATATTTTCTAACAGAGATATTATTTATCATGACCGTGGAAACGTTACATGTAAGTATGAAAACATTGTGACTTGAAAAAATTTCGAAAAATTTTACAAATTTTTTTTAATTTTTTTCGTTTTATCAAAAAAACGTCTCAAATAAAAGTTATTAGTTATTGCATTTATAGCAACTTTTGTTAAATAAATTTTTTCGAAATATTTACTGTTGCTAAATATTCGCAAAAATCTTAAAATCGACACGAGGAAACTCCCATTTCTAGTCGACCGATTTTTACCAAAAGTTGACCAACTCGTGCCATTGATGTCAAAAGCTTAAATATGCAGTTTCATAAAAATCATTTTAGCCGAATTTGCTCTGCACGTGTACACAGACAGACAGACGGGCGGACAGACGGACAGACGGATAGACAGACAGACGAACGAATGGACGGACAGACAGACCGACAGACATCATGCTAAAAATAGTCAAAACGTTATGTAGGGACCTCTTGAAAGATAAAGGAGAATTGCATGTTGTAGCATACAGCATCGCCGTGGCAATGACGCCCTGATTTACACCTGGTTTTAGAGCCTTATATGTCTGCGTTGAAACATCTATCCAACTTTTTTAGGGGGTCTAAAATATGCTCTTTCTAATGGAGTAGGTTTCAAAAAGTTTCTGGGTGACTCCTTTCAGCAAAATCGGTTTGAACATACCCTATTTTTGGCTACTTTACACAAATCGCAAACTTTACACTAAATTTGTAAGCTAACAAGAGTAACTAGAAAGTTAAAACCAAACATTTGAAAAGAGAGTTATACAGAGACACTATGTGCAAAGTATCACGACTGTAGCTTAACTACAACCATAGCTGTAGAAAACTAAACTTTACATTTTTTCTGAACCGTAAAATTTTTGGCCAACTTTGAACCACTTTACACTTTTTGGGTGCAACATATAAAAAGTTTAATTAATATCATTGAATAAAGCCCATAAAGTTGTACAAGTTGGCAAAATTTCTTGCATTTTGAAAAGCTTGTGAATGAGATATTGGGACTCAAAGTTGTTGAAATCTCGCTGGCGTACTGTCGCGGGTTCCAGTATGGGGTCAAACAATAGGGAGTCCTCCACACAAAATTTCAGCTAAATCTGAAATGGTCGCGCGGGGAGCCCTAGACCACTTGACATGGAATGACCCTAGTATCAGTTACTTTTTAACTCAAAATATATTCCCATGCCTTCCTCCTGTCCATAACCAAATCTGGACTTAATATTAACTTTCCCTCCATTTTTCTTAAGAAAAGAAAATAACTAAGATGCCTATCTTTGTCCTGTCTTGAATGACAGCCAAAAACACTACAATTTTTTTTACTTTTATAGTTTTTCACAACTTCTATCGACATTCTAACAAAAATTCTACACCAGAACATATGTAATATGTTCAAACAGTACCAAAGCGCCTAGTACAATATTTGACGACCAGATTGCGTATCCGAGCGTGTCAGTTCTCAATACCGTGGTGCCTCCCAAAAATCGTGCTTTCTCCATTTTGTTGTACCCTGTGTGAAGTACAATTTACTTTAGCCAGGGTGTATGCGATCCAAAGTGAAACTAGATTTGAAACTGTTCTACAGTATTGATGTCTGCCTCTTTGTCTGCTCAGTGACTCCCGCTTTCTCCAAATATCTCAAAGTTTTGTTTTGTCGAGTGTCAGTATATTAGTTTCCTTGGCGTGCTCTAAACTTCTCCTTAAACCCGAGTTTCCTTGCTTCATATTAATAATACATATTGTTGCACTTAGTATGCACTTGATAAGTTTTCCGTCTGAACCGATGGCGCTGCCATCTAATTTCACTTGACATTTCACAGAACTGGAATTTTACGTTCTCTAACTGTCATGGTAATTGAGATCTGCCCGGAGTTGCATCCGGAATTACAAATCCGGAAATCGATATATTGCATACATATAAATAACTAAATACTAATAAAAAATCATGCAGTGTAGTATCGGGGGACATCCTTTACTTGAATACGTCAGTGTCTTTTTGTGGCAGAGTCGTTTATATGTATTAAACAAACAATGTTTAGCAAAGAAATTTATTTCGATTAAATTCATTCGTTTTTATACTAGCATCGACGATTCCGCGGTGAAATTAGTGGCGTAGGACCACTTCACTCGCAACTGTGAAGAGGAGCACATCATTTAGGGGCCTATCGAACCTCGAAATAAACTTTTTTTTTGTCTACTTAGAGGATCTAGTAAGAAGCCCAGAGAAAATACTGCGGGAGGGCCCAAAAAATTAAATTACACCACTGGATGAAATTGTTAGCGCGATGTTAGTGACGTTGATAAACGCCGCAACTTTAATGCGCTCTCCCCAGCGCCGTGCACGTCAATGGCCCTTTATTTTGTCCGGCTGTCTTATTTCTTCCTACACCTAAATTCGGGGCTTTAATCATTTAATGCATTTTGAGATTATGACAATATTATTAATGGCATAATTTACATTATTTGTGAAAATTGTGAAATAAAAAAAATCACAACTCAAAAATGGTTAGAGATAGCGACCTATAGTTCAAATTTTTGAATTCTTCGTAATTTATTTAGTCTAGAAAAAAAATTGGGGCTTTAATAGTTTAATTCCTTTTGAGATTATGACATTTTATTTAAATGACATAATTTACATTATTTGTGAAAATTGTCAGAACTCAAAAACGGTTAGAAAAAACGACTTGCGGTTAGAATTTTTGGATTTCTCATAGTTTATTTAGTCTAGAAAAAATTTGAGGCTATATTCGTTTTGCGTATTTTAAAATTATGATAAATTTTAATACGGCATGATTTAAAGAAATTTTTATCTACGGATGGATGTATCTCAAAATCGAAATGCGATAAAGACCTGCGGTTGAAATTTTTGAAATCTTGAGGTTCTAATTGACTTGTAACCAAATTTTGAAAATACAAATTTTTTTTGAAATATTTCGTTTTTTTACATATTTTTTTGAAAATTTTAATAAATTCTAACTAAATAATGGTTAGGGATAGAAATCTGCGGTTTGGATTTTCAAAACTCACCTGCATTGTTTAGTCTAAAAAAAAATTTGGGAATTAATAAACCAATTATTAAATTTTCTACAGGCAGTAATTCAAAACCCTTGAAAATGACCAAAAATCGAAACATTCGTTATTACACATTAAAAATTCATTTTTAAGCAAAACAGTTTTGACTTCGATTTTATTGAAAATTGGTATAAATATGTATTTTTGATCATAGATCAATAAAATTTTGGTCCATTATAAAGTTTGGGCAAAAGTTTTGGAATTATAGGCAAAAAACTGACCCAAATCACGTCTAACCCAAAAACTAGGCAAGAATGATTTTTTAAATATTTTTTTAATAATCCTCATCCTAAAATTAGCTAAAAACTATATTTTAGGAGCCTTAAAATTTTTGGTCAAAATTTCTAAATTTAAAAGAAAAAATTTTTTTGGAATTGTGAATTTCGCTAAATGCCCCAAGGTGTCCTCTTCTTCTTTGCACATTCTACAGAGCCTGTCCTGTGGCTTTGCCCAGTATCTTTTGTTTTTCCGCATTTTAACCTCGCTATCTTGACTCTACCCCTTGATCTTCCTCTTTTCCCCTTCAAGTATCTCGGTATTCTAATCACTCTTATCTCTTTACATCTTTTCACACTCCGCAGTTTGTCTATTTTGTCTGTTGTTTCCTGTTCCTGTGCCTCCCTATCCCTCCTTCTCAGTCCTTCTACTATAATTACCCGTTTCTCTTACTCTCTGCTTCTGTTACGTCCATTTCACACTTGTAAACTGGTCATCCACATTAGCTCTATTAGATGATGAAATGAAAGAATTTTGGGTTGAAGTATTCAGGGCACATTTTAGAATGATCGGTAAGTGTACGTTTAGTTGCCGTTAAAAGTGTTTATAGCCGTACTCTTCATACATAATGCAATTTGAAATTAACTGTAACGTTTGGTTAATCTGGAAAACATTGTGTTGAAGGTAAATTTTCATTGAGGTTAGCAATTTCCATGAAGTTATCCATATTTTCTCGGAGCAGCTAACAACAAAGTAAGCAAACAAGTAAATATAACGTAACGTAAACACGTAGGAGTAAACATATAAAAAGGCAATGCTGTTGAAATGACGGTGAACGGTGAACTGACTGTATACGGTCAGCTCGCTATGAATAGATAATGAAATTATTTGGTCCGGTGACCGGAACACCCGGACTCACAACTCCGGACCGATCGTGCACCTCGACTGATGCATAAATGCAACACTCGCTTATTAAAACATAATACCGAACTAATTGATAGTTTCATAATGACATTTACTAAATCGGAGAATTATTCAAAATTTATCCTGCTATTAACGATACCACATTGACCGACTATATTTAGAATCAATTATTAAGTTGGTTTACGAGGGTTACCTTTTATATTTTTACAAACGACCACTAGATAGCAATATTGAAATGTTTCATTCCTATATTCGTTAAATTTGATATTTGTTATTGTTAAAACACTGGCAGCTTATAAATTGACCAAGTAGGTTGCTGACAGTGAGCGTTTAAACAAAAACAATTTTGTGAAAAAATGGATATTACTCGTTGGATGATTTTTTACGATTTTAGTAAATGCCTAACTCAACAACAATGCATAGATTCGCTTTGTTGAACTTTTGGTAATGAAGCACCATCAGAAAAGACAATTGATTTGCAGAATTTCGTCGTGGTTGTGCGTCCGTCATTGATGAATCTCGTGAGGGTCAACCAAAATCGGTTGTGATTCAAAAAAACATCGATGTTGTGCGCAAAATAATTGAAGAAGATCGGCATGTGACTTACCATGAGATAGAAGCCATCCTTTGGCATATCGCAGACTGCAATACATTCGATTTTGTATGAACATTTAGCCGTGAAAAAGATCTGTTCCCAATGGATTCTGCATAATTTGACTGAAACTCAAAAAATGCGTTGATTGGTGTAAGGGAATGCTAAAAAATTCAACCTAGGCACTGCAAAATACGTATACAACATCGTTACAGGTGACGAAACTTGGATTTATTTACCAGAAACTAAGCAAAAATCCACTGTTTGGGTCTTCCAACAAAATGAATCGAAATCTACAAAAGTTGTTCGTTTACGAAGCACTTCCAAGAACGCTTGTTTCTTCGGTTGTACTGGACATGCCGCAACCATTCCTTTAGAGCAGTGGTTCCCAACCGGGGGTGACGGCACCCCCATGGGTGCGAGACGATTTGTAGAGATTTATAAAATTTATATAAAAAATCTAATTTATTTAAATTTTAAATAGTCTAGATTTTTTTAACACTCGAATCTTCATTTTGACGTGGGACGTGTGAAGAACCGCTGAATGTTACATCAATTAATTTGATCAATTTTAAAGAAATATTCATGCGATTTCCTTTTTTTTTTGGCTCTT
This sequence comes from Liopterus haemorrhoidalis, assembly GCA_963971575.1. Taxonomy (NCBI): domain Eukaryota; kingdom Metazoa; phylum Arthropoda; class Insecta; order Coleoptera; family Dytiscidae; genus Liopterus; species Liopterus haemorrhoidalis. The sequence goes on along the minus strand of OZ020620.1, from coordinate 34,542,969 downwards.
CACTTTTTATTTTGATCAATTTGACATATAAATTAACACATTTTTTATGGGGGGTGCGGGAGCTTATTTTCACATTCAAAGGGGTGCTCACCACAAAAAAGGTTGGGAACCATTACTTTAGAGGATCGGAGAACAGTGCTGAATGGTATACAACAATTTGTTTTGCCAGAAGTCATCGACAAAGTCAGGAAAAAAACAACCAAAAACATCATCATGACAACGCAAGCTCTCACACAGCACGTCAAACAATTGATTATTTGAAGGAGAAAAACATCGATTTAATGTCTCATTGCCCGTATTTACCTGATTTATCCCCTAAAGACTTTTTTTTGTCCCCCAATGTCAAACAAAAAATGCGTGGACAGCAATTTTCATCACCTCAAGTTGTTAAAGCCTTCGAAAACCATATTTTTGAGATACCAACTTCAGAGTGGAAAAAATGTTTCGGGAATTGGTTTGAACGCATGCAAAAATGTATAATCTGTCTCAATTTGTAATACGTAACTAGATCTGGTTATTTTAGTGACTATTGTGGTGTAAATAGACTTTTGTAAAATCATGTGAACTTGTAAATCTGGCTTTTAAAAGTATGGTTAAGTTTCATCATATTGAGGTTATTACTAAATTGACATGTCAAATATTTTAAATGTATATATTAATATTTATTTCATCAAACTTTCGATTATTACTCGAATAATAGTAAAAAAATATTACGATTATCAATGAAATATCGTGATAAAATGCAAAAAACAAAAATACATATTAGATAATAATAATTTATCATTTTATTGTGCTGCCCTTAAAATCTCATTCTTGTTTTGCAAAATTTAATAACATATTTAAACAAAAATATTCATTTTTTGAATGTAAATCCCAAATTTTTCTCTGCAAATCTTTCCGAAACATGTAGTCTGTGGTTCTATCTGTTTTCTTATTATTAATTATTACCTCTTCCCATGTTCGTCGGTTTTAAATTTTCTGCACCTTCATTTGAATTTTTTCTTACTGCTCCTTCAGAAATCTAAAGAAATTGAAATGGGTAAATTATTTTATATTTTACAACAAAAAGGACACTAAGATTTATTGAAAAAATATCTGCCACAAGGTCTATAATTTCGCTTCTTTTTAATTTTGTTCCATTTTTTTCTAAAAGTTTTCCATAAGCGTTATATATGTGTTTTTTTGTATATTTATCTAATTGTTGTCTCTTATACATATTTTCTGATGTTATGTTCTTATTTTGGTTGTATAAAAATACTTTTCAGTTAAAAAAATAAATTGACATATAATTTAATGTCAAATATGAATTGTCAATGTTTTGAAAGGTGCCATTTCAGCAGTACCACCCTAACATGATATTTTAAATAGACAACATAAAAAATGAAATTTTCCTCTTAGTTTCGTATTACAAATTGAGACAGATAATATAAATCTTAAAGGCGAATATTTTGAAAAGCGTTAAAACAGTTTGTTCAAAAAAAAGTCTTTCTTAGTTTTTGGAAAATCTTAAAAGGAAGCCCTCGTAAGATATTTATTTTCTTGGTTCATGATATTTTATGATTGCTATTACAGTCTGTTCCAAACGGTTAGGCGGAACTAAATGTGAATTTCGTTCTTTTAGTTTGTCACGAAAAGGGACCATGCTTGGGTTATTTAATTTTTCACGTTGGAATGTCAAAATTTAAAATTGCAACAATGAAACCATGGAAACGAATGACATATGTCAAAATTAAATTATTTTTCTTACATATTTTAATGACAAAAAAATAAATAAATGAGAAATTTGTATTAAGAATGACACAAAAAATCTAAAAATAAACAAAATGACATTTTAAAATGATATTAACCTTAACCAAAAACTGTTTCTTGTAAGTATGATTTACAAAGCTTAAACGAAACGACCGAAAAGCACGATTTAAACGATGAAAGTAACTAGATTGCAAAATCTAGTTCCGACTAACCGTTTGGAAGAGACTTTATTTGAGGTAAAAATTCTAAATGTCATTAATTTAATACAATTCTACAGTCTATTCTCGAGTTGTATAATTTATGAAATTTTATATTTTAAAAATTGAATATGTTTTTTATTATAATTAATACTAAACTCAAATATTTAACATAAAATTGAACAAATATGCATGTTTTAGTTGAAAAAGTTTGTTGATTGTTGAGTGTGGAGTGTAGAGTGTGGGCAGCTGACAGTTAGCGCTGACAGTGAATTATTCTTTTATATCGATTGTTCTAAATATTCCGAATGAAAATTACATTTGGATAAAATGTTTTAAATAGGCTTACTGCTACATTAATACATGTTTCCATTTTTACCACCATTATTACAAATCAATATAACCTTCTGTAGATATTTAAAAAATTCTACAGTAACACAGTGGCACACAACATTTTAACAAATTGAGTTATACGAGAACAACTTAAAGGGCAATGGAGTATACTTGGTCTAAGTCTGCGGGAAAAATCGGATATTCGAAGACAGCAAAATTATAGATGTAATACGAGGATTGCCTTTTATGTTTCGTAATTTGAGATCAAAAACAATTATTTATCAACAAAAGTGGCTTTATTGTTTTTCAAAATATTCTCCATCAATGCACTTTTGTACGCGTTTGAAACAATTTTCAAAGCACTTTTTCCACTCCGATTGAGGCTTTTTCCACTGCGATTGTCAAATTATGTACGATCCAACGCGAACGTATCTTTTTGACGGCCAAATGTTCATGCAATAGTGAATGTATGCTGGTCCCACTAATACCGAAGAATACCTAAATCTCACGATAAGCCACATGACAATCTTGCAGTATCAGTTCACGCACAGCATCAATGTTTTCCGGAACAACAACCGATTTTTGACGATCTTCACGAAATTTGTCCTTAATCGAACTACGGCCATGATTGAAGTCTGGAAACCATTGATAAACAGTAGTCTTTGGGAAATATTTAGATTTACTTTGTTATTTGATTTATTGAATGTATTTCATAATAAAATTCTTCTCTAGAATAACGAAAATCAACCATTACTATTTATACGAAGGATGCCTTTTATATTTCGAGATTTGACATCAAAAACAATTATTTATCAACAAAAGTGGTTTTCAAAATATTCTCCATGAAAATCAATACACTTTTGCATGCGTTTGAACCAATTTTCGAAGCACTTTTTCCACTCCGATTGAGGCATTTTCCAATCTGTCAAATTATGTGGGATCCAATGCGAAAAAATCTTTTTAACGGCCAAATGTTCATGCAATAGTAAATGTAGGTTGATCCCACTAATGTCCAAGAATACCTCAATCTCACGATAAGTCACACGACGATCTTGCAGTATCAGTTCACGCACAGCATCAATGTTTTCCGGAACAACAACCGATTTTTGACCGATCTTCAAGAAATTTGTCCTTAAGCGAACTACGGCCATGATTGAAGTCGGGAAACCATCGATAAACAGTGGTCCTTGATGGTGCTTCATCGCCAAAATTATCGAATTAAGTTCATTGATGCACTGTTGTTGGGTTAATCCACGTCGAAAGTTGGAAAAATAATCACTCGAAAATGTTCACGATTTAATTCCATTTTTAGCCGAGATAGGTAGGACACGTAGGAACACAGGACTCAACTAGGTGGACAAATAGTCCACTGGTGCCGCTAAACAAAAAAATTGATGTGAAGTGTGAATATTCACACATTTCAGGGTTTCGCAGGTATATAATAAATAAAGGCGGTATGCTGAGTGTGTAGGACAAATTTTACTTTGTAGTAATCACGGCAAAATGAACGATATTTTAAAATTAATTTATCGTCTGTTAATCATATAATAAGACTGGTTATTAAATTTACGCTCTTAAAAATGAAATACAACATTTGTCAAAATATAACTAGAATTTTGACAAAATAATTTCAACATAATAAAAATGCAAAAAAAAAACAGAAAAAATAAAATTCACTCCGTACTCGAACTCGAAACCCTTCGTTTCCAGCGCATTTTAGCTTACGACACCAGTGCTCTAACCCAGTGGTTCCCAAACTTTTTTAGCCGCGACCCGGTACGAGGTTTTATAATTTTTCGCGACCCACCTTATGAAAAACCAGTGGCGAAGGAAGGCCTCCGCTAGACTTGCCCTCCCATAAAAAAAATAATAATAAAAGAAATACATAATTTTTTTTTTTAATTTAAAAAAAGATTTAGGTATATCTTCAAAAATACATCAAATTATGTCTGATACAATTTTTTGTCCAAGGCTTGGTTTACTAGTTACGATTTTTTAAAAATTTTAATGTTTAATAACTTCCGTTTCCGGTTTCGGATTTTAATAAAAAACAATATGGTTCTTCCCAATTATTAGGAGAATTTTTTAGTACCAGAACGAACTCTTTAAGTTAAACCGTTTTTGAGTTATCGTGTATACACACAGACACACACACATATGGACGGCACTTTGAAAATAGGTTTTTTGGATTTCCAGGACCATGAAACATGGTCATCAGTCAAAATCTCGACATCGAAATTTTTCGCAATTACAATAGTTGCCCCTTACATATTAAGGTCGGGCAAGTAAAAAACATTTATTTACAAAACAAATTTTATTTTAAAGTAGTAGCTTTATAGTAATAAAGAGTAATAACTAGTAATAAAGACTATAGTATAGTAATAAAGAATATAGTATAGTAATAAAGAACACAAATACACACTATTCTAGTGATTAACTGACGTAAAAAAAATAATATGTACAAAAAAATCTTTTTTGTGTTTTTATAATTTTTCTCGCGACCCGGCAAAATTTTTCTGCGACCCGGTGTCGGGTCGCGACCCACACTTTGGGAAACGCTGCTCTAACCCATTACGCTATCGCACGTCTTGCATGTGGGTGTCATACATTGGTATAACTTTTGTACTTTGTGAACAAAAAACCACAAAAAATGCGTTATTTTCCGAAAACATAATCTGAACAAAAATTCCTGTTGTACTATTTCGGTTCACACCAATATACATTACTTATAATTTTTTTAGATTTTTAGTTTAAACCATCTGGGCTACAGGGTGTGGGACAAAAATTTTTTTGCACAATTTTGGCAAAAATCGCATCAAAATAATTTATTTTGCAAAAATAAAAATTTGATCGTTAATCCACGTACTAAGGGCTTTCATTTGATACCCTACTCAGAATTTAAAAAAAATATTTTTGTTTTCGATGAGCACATATTTGTTTATATTTTTAGGGGGGTATGTTTTTTAGATGTTTTAGTATTTTGCCTATGTGCGGCTCAAAGAGTTGTATAAGCACGCCAAATTTCAACTCTCTAGGTTTAGCAGTTTGGCCACAATTTTTACCGAACAGACAGACAGACAGACAGACAGACAGACGACAAAATGACGGTATAAGGGTTTTTTGGTCATACCTACAAAACCCTAAAAATCATGGCAAGCCCTCAAAAATGCTGGCTTCTCGATAAAAGGAGTATGGCCAGAAACTAATGGTATAGAAGAGCTCAAGATAAAGAAGTGTGGAATAAGACGAGGGAGGGCTATATCAAGCAGTGGGTTAATATAAGCCGAGGAAGAAGAAGAAGAAGAAGAAGAAGAAAAAGAGCTATATGAACGTTTCAGGTTTGCGATCTTTATAATTTGTGAAAAATTAATTTTGTTTAGTAGTGTTTCACTGTCTGTGAAATCTGCATGCGCCTTGTCACACAGCCATTTCAGTAAACGAGATTTAGGCCAGTAAAAACATTCCTGTGGTTCCTCAGCCTCCTTATTCGCCTGACGAGTCCTTGTGATTTTTTCCTCTTTCCAAGATTGAAAAATCACCTCAAGGGACGTCATTTTGGGACACTCGAAAACATTCAAACGTCCGTAACTGACCAGCTGAAAGATATTCCAGTATCCGAGTTCCAGCACTGCTATGAGGATTGGAAGAACCGTCTCCAGCGCTGTGTGGCTTCCCAAGGAAGTTATTTTGAGGGAGACAATATAGTAATTGCATTCAAATAAAAAAAAATTTAAAAATCAGTCCGTTTACTTAATTTACACATCTCATAAATATTTTTACTCACGCCCGTGCCCTTGCTTAGCGGCCAAATAGCAGGTACAAACGATTTAACGTTTGCAGCTGCAGGCTTACTTTTCTTTTGCCACTTGTAATTAACAATGTTCTTCACTCTCTAGATCAGTGTTTCTCAACCTTTTCTGGCATGGGACCCCCCAAAATAGCTTAAATATGGTCGGCGGCCCCCCTATATATATGCATATTTGTATATATATATATATATATATATATATATATGGGGGGCTGCCGACTACATATATATATATATATATATATATATATATATATATATATATATATATATATATATATATATAGGCTTACCATAATTATGAAACTCTGAACCGGGACAAGAACGGGAGCTAGGGCAAAGGAAAAAATTTAACCACTAAAAATTGTTTTATTTTAATTGTTTTATTAAGTCTTACAAAAGAAATATGCAGATGGTCTGCTGTAGCAGAAAGTTAATTTTATTTTATTTATTGTACCAGTACAACAAATATTTTTAAGAGCCGGTTCTAACTTATAAATTGTTGTTGCTATACCAATATAATTCAATATTCATTTAGTCAATAATCGGGATTTATGAAATTGATTTAGAAAATAGTTTTGTTTCTCTAGTTATAGCCGATAGTGTATGCATGTACATATGTGTTTCTATATTGGCCATAGAAGCACATTCTACATAACAATGACTTATATTATAAAAATAACAAAAATTTCTACAAATACCTTTCCAGTCGCTCCAATTTTGGTTTGCATGGAGTCCAAACACTAAAGTCCACACTATAACACACTATTTCAAGTATTTTCTGCACTTTTATCACTTAAAAATAACTAAAAACGTCATGAAAAAATGAAGACGCCACTTGCAAAAATCACGTATCACTACATATCAAGATGGTTAATCCTGACAAAGCTCATTAAGGAATATAGTCATTAACAATTAATACATAAGGAACAGAATTGCTTAAAATAATTCTTTATGAGAATAAACACATATATTAATATTTTATCAATAGTATACAGGTGGTTAAAATTGAACTACTGGGCCCAATACACTATTTTTTTATTATTGAAGATGAGGTATAACGTTAAATTTGAAAGTTGCTTGGTACTACATGATCTAAAATAGTTTATATTTAATAGTATATTTTGTTACTTTGTATCATTATATAAATAGTTATACATTTTGATTGAGGATTTATTAAAATTTCACAGCTATAGCGTTGGAGACACGGCCTATATGGTAAAATGGGAGGACAGAGGTGATAATAGAATGACTTTTGGGCTATCAATGATAATTCTGAGATCTCAGAAAGGGATAAAAATTACTATTGGAAGTATAATGGAGTTATCTCTCGAGAATTTTATACAGGTTAATTTTTTTATTTACGGGTTCATTTGGAGGAATAAGGTGCCCCCCCCCCGGGGCAGTATGACCTTAAGGCCCGGTCGTATGGCGTGTTGGGTATAATTTGATAAAACTTTTGAAAAAAAACAACCTTTACATAAACATGTTTTTAATATCTGTTACGATTACCTATAATGGCTTGCAAGTATTTTTATTTACAAGTGTTCCGTTGTTCCAAGTTGCTTTCCATTTTGAACACTTTCGCATCCTTACTGTTTAGCTAACAGTAGCTCGGAGCATAACAAAAAATATTCAAGTCGTACCTACTTGAAAGTACTTGAAGTACCTCCAACGCGAACCGTTTTATTTAGTTTAAATTAGTTGTCAAAATAAGTATAATTTATTTTATTTAAGTTTAAAAGGTATATTTTAATGAATATAAATGTCATATATTTATGAATATATCTTCCAAAATTGAGCGTTTTTCTATTATAATTTCATGCTTCGATTTCATATGACTTCGCGGCTCCCCGACGAATCTTTCACGGCCCCCCGGTTGAGAAACGCTGCTCTAGATAATAGCAGCAAGTAAGTAATGAAAAATTAATCCTAAAATCCAAAAAGACAAACATGCAATGAGATTTATAAACTTTAATATTGGGTTTTAGAAAATATCGTCTTTTGTATTTATTTCTTTTTGGATTCCTTCTATCCAACTTTTTCTTTCCAGTTTCTCCTCCCTCTGGATGTCAATATTAATTAATTGTTAAAAAGACTTGTGCTTCACATCCAATGTTTATGTTGTCAAAACATTAAAAGCTTGGGCACAAAATTAAAAAAAGCTCTTAATTAAAAACACGATGTACATTAAATTGAGATTAATTTCCTCTGTAATGGGGGTTCAGAGGGGGGAGAGCGAGCAATGGGACAGCGAGTACATGAATTGTTTGATTGATTTTTTTTTTGTGATTTATTTTTTTATGTACAGGACACTGGATTTTTCATCTTGTTTCATATGTATGACACTAGGGTCAGGATAGAGGGTCCTGGTATTAAATCCTAACAAAAATATTATGAAAAAATATTCAAATCCTGGGGACACAGAACAAACAGAATGTGAGATAAAAATAATAATGTTGATTTAAAAGTAAAATTTTAGAAATAATAATAATAAAATAAAATACACCTTTTTAGGGTTTCGTAGGTATGAACAAAAAACCCTTATACCGTCATTTTGTCGTCTGTTTGTCTGTCTGTCTGTCTGTCTGTCTGTCTGTCTGTCTGTCTGTCTGTCTGTCTCTCTGTCTGTGTGTCTGTCTGTCTGTCTGTCTGTCTGTTTGTCTGTCTGTTCGGTAAAAATTGTAGCCAAACGGCTAAACCTAGAGAGTTGTAATTTGGTATGCTTATACAACTCTTTGACCCACACATAGGAAAAATACTAAAACATCTAAAAAACATATCGCCCCAAAATATAAACTAAAATGTGCTCATCGAAAAAAAATATATATATATATTTGTAGGGTATCAAATGAAAGCCCTTAGTACGTGGATTAACGATCAAAATTTTATTTTTGCAAAATAAATAATTTTGACGTGATTTTTGCCAAAATTGTGCAAAAAAATTTTTGTCCCACACCCTGTAGCCCAGATGCTTTAAACTAAAAATCTGAAAAAATTCTAAGTAATGTACATTGTTGTGAACCGGAATAGTACAACAGGAATTTTTGATTATATTATATTTTCGGAATATAACGCATTTGTTTTTTGGTTGACTATGTACAAAAGTTATAGTTATGTAATACGCTACACTAGAAGGCGTATCCTGGTGTAATGGTTATGATGCTCCTTCTTACATAACAAAATAGAGTTCGCTCTCGGCGAGAGGAGACAATTTTATTTTTTCTGTTTTTTTTTTTGCATTTTGTTAAATGTTGCATTTAATTTTTAAAAGCGTAAATTTAATAACCAGTGCCAATTGTTGAAATTATAATTTAATTCTATGTTTCAATATACAAGAAAGCAGAGGGGCTTATGACTTATAACAACCAATAGGCGCAATTTCAAAGAACATTTTGATGTACGAGCGCTATTTGTGTTGTTTACAGTGACTTGAAAAAATCTCTATCTAAATCGTGAACATTTTCGAGCGATTATTTTTTACAATTTTCGACTTGGATTAACCCAACAACAGTACATCTATGAACATAATTCGACTTTTGGCGATGAAGCACCATCAAGGACTACTGTTTATCGATGATAGACCTACTTAAATCGTGGCCGTAATTCGCTTAAGGGGGGGGGGGGTCTGATAAGCATATTTTTGTGAATTTTTTTCAAATCTATGGTTAAATTTATTCATTTTCAAACTAAGTACATATATAAAGTATGTTTTGAAGAAGATACAAAAAAAATTTGAAGGCAAAATATGGCGAAATGAGCCAGCTGTGGCAAATCTTCTCAGACTCCGGGAAAAAATTTAGATTTTGCGGTGACCAGCATAAGTCGTCACTGGATCATCTGAAATCAAAAATCCAAAAAGATTTTGTTAGTTTATGAGTTTGCCGAGGTAATGACGTTGAGTTTTTATTTTAAGACAAAAAAAAAAATTAATTCCCTCTAAAAAAAACCTAAAAATGAGTATATTTGTGATTGTTAAATAAAAAAAAAATATATCTCAACGTCGTTACCTCGGCAAACTCATAAACTAACAAAATCTTTTTGGATTTTTGATTTCAGATGATCCAGTGACGACTTATGCTGGTCACCGCAAAATCTATTTTTTTTTTCCCGGAGCCTGAGAAGATTTGCCACAGCTGGCTCATTTCGCCATATTTTGCCTTCAAATTTTTTTTGTATCTTCTTCAAAACATACTTTATATATGTACTTAGTTTGAAAATGAATAAATTTAACCATAGATTTGAAAAAAATTCACAAAAATATGCTTAAAATGTGTGTGTCTCAGACTCCCCCCCCCCTTAAGGACGAATTTCGTGAAGGTCGTCCAAAATCAGTTGTTGTTCCAGAATACATTGATTCTGTGCGTGAACTGATACTTCAAGATCGTCATGTGATTTAACGTGAGATTGAGGTATTCTTGGACATTAGTGGGACCAGCTTACATTTATTATTGCATGAACATTTGGCCGTTAAAAAGATTTTTTCGCGTTGGATCCCACATAATATGACAGAGTGGAAAATGCCTCAATCGGAGTGGAAAAAGTGCTTCGAAAATTGGTTCAAACGCATGCAAAAGTGTATTGATTTTCATGGAGAATATTTTGAAAACCACTTTTGTTGATAAATAATTGTTTTTGATGTCAAATCTCGAAATATAAAAGCCATCCTTCGTATAAATAGTAATGGTTGATCATCGTTATTCTAGAGAAGAATTTTATTACGAAATACATTCAATAAATCAAATAACAAAGTAAATCTAAATATTTCCCAAAGTGTATTACCGTCAGATCAGTTCAAATGTAAAAACAATCGGTCTCTCCACTGAATTAAAATGAGGAGGAAAAAGAAATAAAAGAAATTTAACCTGGTTTCGTAAAACATAAGAGCCGTTTAGAATAATAATGAGAAACACTGCAAAATTTCGTTCACAACTTTAGTTGTCTTGCCACCTCTTCATCAGACAGTTGTAATAGTGTTACATGTTTTAAATCTATTAAACACTCCCATACCTCATCCTGTATATATTTGCCCAGTTCAGTTTTGAATAAATAATTTCCCATCGGTTAGTATTTGAGTATTGTATGAATTAACATTGTTTGTGGTACTTAGTCCCTTGGGGCCTGTAGGCTTTGAGGCATAAAGGGCCGCTCTACTTTCCAATAGGGAATACAAAATTAAATTATAATTACAGGACATATTCTAGCCAGAGAGAATCAGTTAATATATTTTTGGGGTAAAATTTTCTCTATAGAGAATAACATGAATAGGTTTCTAGCGCGTAGAGCAGAGAAGGTAAGTTTATAAACCTACACGTGGGCGGCATAACGTTTTTACCAATCCTATTATCCTTACATAAATACGAGGGACATTCAATAATTAAAAAGACAAATTGATATAGAAAAAATAAGCTGTGGCCACCACAGGACCGACCGCCATCATAAAGTACTTGTATAAAATACATTCTAGCAGCAGAGTAGAAATAACTTGGCCTAATATTTTCTAACAGAGATATTATTTATCATGACCATGGAAACGTTACATGTAAGTAAGAAAAAATTGAGACTTACAAAAAATTTTACAGAAATTATTCGAAAATTTTCGTTTTATCAAAAAACGTCTCAAATAAAAGTTATTAGTTATTGCTTTTATAGCAACTTTTGTTCAATAATTTTTTTTCGAAATATTTTTCTGTTGTGAAATATTCACAAAAATCTTAAAATCGACACGAGTAAACTCCCATTTTCAATCAACCGATTTTTACCAAAAGTTGATCAACTCGTGCCATTGATGGCAGAAGCTTAAATATGAAGTTTCATAAGAATCTTTTCAGCCGAATTTGCTCTGCACGTGTACACAGACGGACAGACGGACAGACAGACAGACAGACAGACAGACAGACAGACAGACAGACAGACAGACAGACGGACAGACAGACAGACAGACACAGACGGACGGATAGACAGACCGACAGACATCATGCTAAAAATAGTCAAAACGTTATTTAGAGATCTCAATTCGTGGAGATCCATCGAAATCTCGAAATGTCAAAATCGGTATGATCACAATACCTCCCTTATATATGTTGACGGTCGGTAAAAAACGGATTGTAGGAGGAGTTTGGTACTTTCATGACTTTAAGTTGGCATCACTGGGATGAGCTGAGAACACCTGACGGATAATTGTTGTTTTGTTTATATAATCTCAAAATTGCATTTAACGATGGCATGTCCGCTTGAAGTTTCCACATTAGTTGAACAACGTTCAGTGATCCAATTTTGGCTTTCTGAAGGTGAAAAATCGGCTAAAATTTTTCTCGAATGATTTTACAGTATGGGGAAAGTCGTATGAATTGCGGAAATTTTTAAATGGGTAGAACAGTTCAAAAATGGTCGAACCTCAGTGACTGACGAGCAACGTCCTAGCCGGTCAGTTGAAGTGTCAACTTCTTCGCTTGAAACCGCATTGACGACATTTTTCGTGAAGACCGACGTATTACTGTTGAAGATATAGCAAAAAAAGTTACAGTAAGTGTTGGCACATTTCATCACCTTATCATTGACAAGCTCATTTACAGCAAAACAAGTGCAAGGTGGGTCCCGAAATAGTTAACGCAACAACACAAGGAAACAAGACTCAAAGTGTGTGCAGGCTTGAAAGAAACCTATGAAAGGGAAAGTTTCCCTTTCATAGGATTATGATTCCCTAGGATTATATATTCCCTATGAAAGGGTGACCCTTGTTTAGAAAAGGGTCACCCTTTTCTAAACAAGATTTTAACATGTGATGAAACTTAGGTTCACCATTTTCAACCAGAATCCAAAAGACAAAGCATGGAATGGAAGCATACCAGTTCACCTGCCGAAAGAAATTCAGAACGCAAGTATCAGCGGGAAAAGTCATGTTGACCGTCTTTTGGGATGCCCGAGGTGTCGTCTTTTGTGATTATTTGGAAGATCAGCGTACAATAAACAGTGCTTACTACTCAGACATGCTGATGAACAAAGTAAAGCCAGCTATTAGAGAAAAACATCGCGGATCTCAAAGAAAATGCGTGATATTGCTCCACGACAATGATCGCCGTCATACCGCCAAGTTGACCCAAGAAACTTTTGAAAAAATGGGTTGGGAGATAAAACCTCATCCTCCCTACAGTCCAGATTTGGCTCCCTCTGATTTTCATTTGTTTGGTCCACTCAAAGAAGCATTACGTGGAAAAAAGTTCAGCGACAACGAGGAAGTCCAAGAATTTGTAGTAAACTGGCTCAAACAACAAGACAAAGATTTCTTAGCATCAGGTATAAAAAAACTAGTTCATCGTTGGGACAAGTGTTATTATTCGTAAGGATTATGTTGAGAAGTATTAAAAGCCACATTTTGTAAAAATACACTGATACTGCAAGATGTGACTTATCGTGAGATTGAGGTATCCTTGGGCATTAGTGGGACCAGCATACATTCACTATTACATGAACATTTGGCCGCCAAAAAGATTTTTTGCGTTGGATCCCACATAATTTGACAATCGGAGTGGAAAATGCCTCAATCGGAGTGGAAAAAGTGCTTCGAAAATTGGTTCAAACGCATGCAAAAGTGTATTGATCTTTATGGAGAATATTTTGAAAAACAATACAGCCACTTTTGTTGATAAATAATTGCTTCCGATCTCAAATCTCGAAATATAAAAGGCAATCTTCAACTTGGCAATCTGTTGAGCGATTCCAGTGATAGTGGTCTAGTTTTGTAGGAGATATACAACTTTCAAATTATATATTGTTTCAATAGATGGCGTTAGTAGTTTTTGTTTTTTAATTTATAAATTTCCATTATTTTTCCGACATATTGTGTATTTATACATTTTAAAAATATACAAAACTGATAATTTTTGTCATGAAATTTTCGTATTATTATGCATGGCAGCTCAAAACTGCAACAAAACTCACTAAATATATAAAGTTTAAATAATTCATAACATAATTTAAATGTAAACAAAGGTCATTCTAGCGTTCATTATTTTAATTTCTACACAGTATGTAATTAAATAATTTTGTTCGCTCAAATGCACCACCGTATTCATAATAATCATAAACTGAAACCTTCGCCCGAAATGAAACAAACATTACTTTCATAAACACCGTCCTGTTTACTAAACAAACTAATGAACGACGCGCAAACATAGTCGGAACGAGATAGGGACACCCCTCGGCAAGATACGTGGAATGCGCTAGGAGTGTACCGGGCGATGATAGTTGGAATGAGATAGAGACACACCGGCAAGATATGTAGAATGAGGTAGAAATGTACTGGGAACTGATAGTTGGAATTAGGTAGGCACACCCCTCGGCAAGATATATGGAATGGAGTAGAAATGTATTGGTTGCTGATAGTTGGAATTAGGCAAGGACACCCCTCGGTAATATATGTGGAATGAGATAGAAATGTTTTGGGCGGAATGAAGTTGGAGAGTACTGCGTGCTGATAGTTGGAATGATGTAGAGACACACGGGCAAGTTCTGTGGAATGAGGTAGGAGTCTACTGAGCATTGATAGTTGGAATGAGGTAAAGACACATGGGCAAGTTATGTAGAATGAGGTATGAGTCTACTGGGCATTGATAGTTGTAATGATGTAGAGACACACGGACAAATTATGTGGAATGAGGTAGGAGTGTACTGGGCATTGATAGTTGGAATGAGGTAGAGACATACGGGCAAGGTATGTAAAATTAGGAGTATACTCTGCTGCTTCCACGTAAGTCTCCAAATATTCATCCAAATGCAAAAACGCATAGAAATAAAATGTTTTCTTATTATAAACTATTTTTGTTATATAAGATTTTGCTGTTACGTCAATAATACAGTGAATTTATTTTTTAATGCAACATATACTATGTCAATACCATGGATACAGTTTTTGACAGCAATATAAATCGTGTTCATTTTCATTTGCAACATAGACAATTAGTGTGTATACTTTTGCTCATTGCTGATTTAAAAATTAATCAACATGTATACATACATATATACAAGATGAAGAAAAAATAATGATGGTAATTTGGTATAACTCCCAAATGAGTTGAAGAGAAGTTTCTGATGTATTTAGTGCAACTTATCCAGATCGGCCAATACCAAATCCCTCTACAATTTCAAGACTAGTTAATAAATTTCATCGCGAAGGATGTCTTAAGTCAAAACATAATAAAAAAAATTTATGTGAAGTGTGAATTTTCACACATTTCAGGGTTTTCCAGGTATTTAGTAAGTGAATGATGATTATTTTGGATGCGAAAACAAATTTTATATTTAAATATTTTTTTTGTTAATTTTAATTCGAACGCCTAATACCATTATTTAAGTTTCTAAATATGTGCAGTATTTTTTTTTTTTTATATAGCAAGGTTCATTAAAAATTGCGCCTATGGCTTCCATTGGTTGTTATAAGTTCCGTCCCTCTGATTTCGTGTACATTGAAACAGAATTAAATTATAATTTAAACAATTTCCACTGGTTATTAAATTTACGCTTTTAAAAATTAAATGCAACATTTGCCAAAATATAACTAGAATTTTGAAAAAATAGTTTGAACAATATAAAAATTTAAAAAAAAAAAACAAAAAATAATATAGTCTCTCCCTCTCACAGGGTTCGATCCCTTTCGGATCGGGTTACTTGGTTGAAAAATCAACGACTAATACCACTACACCAGCACACACGTTGCAGTGTGGCGTGTTGCAAAGCTATAACTTGTGTACATTATTAGCCAAAAATCACAAAAAATGCGTTTTTCTCCAAAAACATAATCTGATCAAAAATTCCTGTTGTACTATTCCGGTTCACACCAATGTACATTACTTAGAATTTTTTCAGATTTTTAGTTTAAACCATCTGGGCTACAAGGTGTGGGACAAAAAATTTTTTGCACAATTTTGGCAAAAATCGCTTCAAAATAATTTATTTTGCAAAAATAAAAATTTGATCGTTAATCCACGTACCAAGGGCTTTCATTTGATACCCTACTCAGAATTATAAAAAAATATTTTTTTTTTCGATGAGCACATATTTGTTTATATGTTTAGGGCGATATGTTTTTTAGATGTTTTAGTATTTTTCCTATGTGCGGGTCAAAGAGTTGTATAAGCATGCCAAATTTCAACTCGCTAGGTTTAGCCGTTTGGCTACAATTTTTACCGAACAGACAGACAGACAGACAGACAGACAGACAGACGACAAAATGACGGTATAAGGGTTTTTTGGTCATACCTACAAAACCCTAAAAAGAACAACATCCCACGTGCTTACAGAAGAGAAGCAGTTGGAAATATTATTACAAGTGGAAGAAAACAATCATAATACTTTAAGATCAATTGCACAAACCGTTGGTGTCAGTATTGGATCTGTTTTTAACTTCTTAAAAAAAGAAAAGTTTCGATCATACAAATTTCAAAATCATCTAGAATTGTTAGAAACGGACGCAGCAGTAGGTATGGATTTTTGTTTTGAAATGTTTGAAAAAATTAATTCCGACCCAACAATGCTTCAAAGAATTTTATTTACTGACGAAGCAACGTTTACTCTAAATGGTGAAGTGCACAGACAAAATTTTAGGTACTGGAGTCGAGAAAATTTACATTTGTTTCATTCCTCCCGAACTCAAAGGCCGCAAAAATTAAATGTTTGGGCAGGGATAATAGGAACCAATATTATATTTTTTATTGATGCTAACCTTAATGCCGCAAAATATCTAGTCCTTTTGCAAAACCAAATATTACCTGCGTTGCGAAAACTGAATATTAATGGACAAGTTTGGTTTCAACATGATGGCGCACAAGTCCATTATTCTAAAATAGTTAAAGAATATTTACATAGAACTTTCCCAAATAGCTGAATTGGAAGAGGAGGGTCGATGAATTGGCCAGCGAGATCTCCGGATTTGGCACCCAATGATTTTTTTTTTATTGGGGATATTTAAAGGCCAAAGTATATAATGGAGAACTTAGGGATGTTGCTGAACTGCAAGACAAAATTGGACGGACGGACGTACAGACAGACAGACAGACTGAATTATAATTATAATATCTTTATTTAATAACACAGTGGCCAATCAAAAATACAAAAATAGAAATTAAAATAGCATTTAAACTAAAATAAACTACATATAATAAGTATTAAAAATTAACAAAACAACTTTTTCAAAAGATGTTCACGTATTTTACACTCAAATAATTTGTATCTTTCAATATCTTTAATTTCCTTAGGAAGTTGGTTATATAAAGTCAAACCTTTAGAAAAAAACACTGCTCTTAGTTGCTTCCTTTCTAAAACAAGTTGTGGAAAAATCTTCCTTATTTCTTGTGTTGTACACATGTACATCTTTATTTTGTTTAATTCTAATTCTTAGATAATCAGGTACCATATTTTTTAGTAATAATAATAATAATAGTTTTATTGACCAAATTACAAATACAAAGAACTGCTTTCAGTCAGTCAATACAATATTAAGAGACAAAGTCATAAAAGTTCATCAAAATTAACGTTGTTAAATTCGTCAATTGTGTACAATGGGTTATTTATAAATAAGTGTTTAAGTTTAAGTTTGAATTTGTCTAGTGGTAGTGTAGTAATAGTCTCTGGTAAAAGATTATAAAATTTCACAGCAAAGTAATTTGAACAATTCCTGGATTTATTTAAGCGCAAAAACTTACCACGAATATTATTTTTACAACGCGTGTTGTGCTCGTGCGTTTCACTAAAAGTGATATAATTGTGTAAGTTTTTGCGTACAAAGAATAAGCACAAATAAATAAATAGTGAAGGCAATGACATTATTTTCAGCTTTACAAAAAGATCTCGACAATCCGCTCTACAAGGAGCACTGGCAATTATTCTTACAACTTTACGTTGTAAGCTGAAAATTCTTTTGGCTGCAGGTGAATGTCCCCAGATTATTAACCCATAGGTTAGGTGGGACTGAAAGAGGGAGAAATAGGCTTTCAAGACAACATCTATGCTGACTTCATGCTTCAGATTCCTTACTAGATACACGGTCGATCGCAGTTTACGACTGAGTACATCCACGTGCTGATCCCAACGAAGGTAAGGATCAACGTGGTTACCAAGAAATTTAACGAAAGGGGGATTGGCAAAATCATGTTTTCTGGTGCTCAGTAGCAAGGTCTGAGTTTTATCTGCATTTAAAATTAGTTTATTGCTAGACAACCAAGAGTTTGCACTGTTCACCAGAGAAACATTTTCCGTAATAAGGGAATCTTGATCATGGTTGCAATTTAGTAATGTTGTATCGTAGCGTAAAGAATTGATTTAGATGTTATAGCGAGAGGCAAGTCGTTAACATATATTAAGAATAGTAGCGGTCCGAGAACTGAACCTTGGGGAATACCAAAATGTAAAGGAAGATACTCAGAAACGCTACTTTTAAATTGGGTAAACTGTTTCCGGTTAGATAAGTATGATTTAAGCATGGCATGGCTCTTGTCGTCAAAACCGTAAAAAGATAGTTTGGTTAATAAAATATCATGAGATATGCAGTCAAAGGCCTTGCTTAAATCAAGAAAAACACTAAGACAGTATTTCCCTGATTCTAATGCACCCGAAACATACGCGACAAAGTCCAAAACTGCATCTATAGTGCTCTTATCACTTCTAAAACCAAACTGACTATTGGAGAAAAGATTTTTGCTTGTAAAATACTGCACAATTTGTTTGTACAACACCTTTTCAAAAATCATTGAAAAAACTGGCAATATTGATATGGGTCGATAATTATTAACATTATCGACATCTCCTTTCTTAAAAAGTGGCAAAACTTTGGCAAGTTTAAGCTTGTCAGGAAAACAGCTGTTAGTGATGCAGGAGTTTATTACTAGTATTTTATAAATAAATGTTAATAATTTAAATTCAACATAACTACTAATATCCAGCCAGTTCTTTGCCTTTAACATAGACATAATACTTGCATATTTATCACATTTTAATATTACTCTTAGGGCCTTATTTTGACATTTCTGTAACTTATCTCTATCTGTTTTATTACATAAAAGTGACAGTTACACAGTATGTAAAGTGTGGCAGTATAATTGTATTATATATTAATAATCTAGTGTATCTACTTAAACTATACCTATAAGAAACTCTGCTGAAAAAGCCTATTTTTTTTTGCCACTTTCTTAATTACGTATTGCACGTGCTCTTTAAATTTCAACTTCCTATCTAGTACAACTGCTAAGTATTTATATTAAAACTAGTACAACTCCTAAGTATTTATACTGAAAGTCAGTCAGAAAGACAGATAAAAGTTGCAGATGATTATAAGACAATTTTATTAATGTATATAGATTTACAAATTCAGTGATTTATTTGGGTAACACAGCAAAATCCTTTATATTTGTATTATCATCTTTATTGTGTTCTCTTTTGCTAAGTTTCTATGCCCAGTTTAGAAATCTTTTCAGTTGAACCGGTAAAGTTTCGGAATTCTCTTACGGCGTATCGCTAGCATCAAAGTTTATAACTTGACAATATCATGAAATATCTGACGGAGTTATTCTTTTGTCCACATTTTCCCGGTTCATATAGAACTCAGGTGTTCAAACAAACCCTTCCGGGCCATTGTTTTAGATTCTTTATAACTCAGAAGGGCCACATTTTAACTTATAGATCTTATAGACAATAAAGGGGTCGACAAAGACACACACACACATATTTCTAAATAAAATTTCAAAAGTTTAAAACTTTTTTTCATCTCATTATAACTCGGTCAACACGCGAAAATTGCTCTTTTATAAATAAATAACAAAACAAAAATAAAAAAGAGAATTGTAATTTTAATATAAAGTTTTAACAACACCTCGCAGACTTGTTTATAAAACTTGATAACTGGTAGAACGTATGCGATGAATTCGAGGGATAGAACATGGAAAGGTGTTCCCCTACACCGGAAACAGTTGGTATGGAAACATATAATGAGTTGAGAATCACCTGCCCCATTAATCGCTAACAGACTTTAACTAAAAGATGCTTTCAAGATAGTTTATTTTCTAACTACCAAGTAAATATTGTAATAGAGTAAGGCTGCGAACATACAGAAAGCCGGCACCGGCTTTACTGGCAACAAGCGCTGATCTGCCGCAGTATCTGTCCATGTTTTCAAATATAACCGCAAACGCTGTGTACTGGTCGGCGCCGGTCGGTGTCGGCTACCCGCTTACCGAAACTTTTAAGCAGTTTAAGCAGCTTGTCAGCGCCGAAACAAAAAAAATATTTAAAAGATCTTGCATCATCTTCTTTTAATTAAGGAAAAAGGTGGTGGTATTCCCCATATTTACGTCTCTCTTGGTTTATTGCATTTATACCTAGTCTTTTTGGTTCCATTTTTAAATATAGTGATTCTGTTAGAAACAACTCATCCAAAAATGAATAAGAACTTGCCATTTTCACTTATTTCAACATATAATTGAGCCAATTATATATATAAAAGCCCTAATTTCTGTGTGTACGTAACGCTAAGTACCTTGGTGCCAGCGGGTGTTGCGGCAAGCGGGCGGCCACGAATTGAGTGGAGAAACGACGTACCTCGACAAAGCTGACTTACCAGAGCTCTCAAATCAGTACGTTTGGTTACCTAGTGAAAGGATGATGTGTTAATTGATGTTACGCCCGCGGACTGACCGGTCCGATACTAATTTTTAAACGACACGCATTGAGCGGCATTTTAGGATTACCTAGGTATAATCCGAAACAGCTATACCATTGATGTCCAGCATATGGCCTGCGGGCCGTATCCGGCGCGTTACTAATTTTCAAACGACACGCATTAAGCAACTTTTTAGGATTTCCTAGGTATAATCAAGAAACGTTTTTGTTTTGTTAATATACGCAGAATCATGCAAATTTTAATAATTGCTTCCTGTTTATTTTGATTTTTATTCGTTACCAGTTTGCCAACGTTGTTGGCAAGGGGTCTGCTAGTATACGAAAGAGTATCTATACACTTTCAAAACTAGCGTTCTCTCTATGCTAGGCTGTTATAATTAAAAATTGTACGATAGATAGGAAAAAATAAATAAAAACATCAATATATAAGTTGTCATTGTCACATGCAATATCAGCGTTTAGCGTGTGCTCAACCAGTAACCCAGTACACTTGTTTTCGGTACCGATTGTCAGCGCTGATTTACCAGCTTTCTGTATGTTCGCGGCCTAAGAGTACGAAACAGACGCGCACTGGTATTGGGAGGGGGGCTTGGAAGACAAAATTGTTTTACAGGGACCTTAGTCCAGTAACCTTGTCATGATTATGGGGCAAAAGTTGCATCAAGTGGGGGTAGTTAGTTTCGTCTTTTTTTCTTGTATGGGATATGCCTGAGATGCAAAATCCAAGTTTTCGACCTCGGCAGCCCTCCGGAACACTTTTGAATTTCTCAAAAACTACTAAATTTTCGAACTTTTTTCGGTTTCTTACCATTATGACCATAAAGGAACACGTTTTTGACAAACATTATTCAATGCATTTTTAAACTAGATTAAATTTGCTACAATTTAAGACCAGAATGGGTTCAGTAGCTTCAATAGTTTCTGAGATACAGCTTTTCAAAATTTGAAAAAATCTCCAAACTTGAAAATTTTATGCTAATTTTCATGTTTCATCATATACAATTGCCTTTATATCTTCAACAACCTGTCTAACATGAGTCAGTGAAGTAAACATTAATAAATAGAAGTAATGGTATCTATAGCATGTGTGTAAGAATTAATTATTATAAATAATGGTAACTTTCAACTACAATACGAGTGTAACAGTTTTTCGACGAAAAAATCGATGTTTTTAAAAAGTTTTTTGTGAATAACTCGAAAAATATGCATTTTATCAAAAAAACTGTAGAAAGCAAAATTGTAGCTTTTAAAAAAACAAACAAAATCCTTTTTTTATTATTTTTTTACGACCAATAAGAACCGAGATACGGCATGTTAATGGTTAACTTTTTTTCGCCAAATGCATAATTTGAAAGATTCAAAGTCAAATAACAGGAAAAATTTGCATTTTTCGAAGAAAACTCATTGAATCTTTTTTAAAGTATTTGATTAGACCTTTCAAACAAAAAAAAAAAAGTCTCTAGTATAAAAATTAAGCGACTTATGATCAAAATAAGGTCGGTACCAACTTTTTACCAAATTATAATTGATCCTCACCCTTCTGTGGTTCTCTTCATATATATATTTTCAGTACACCCAAGAAGTTTGACCAATTTAAAATGCCTAATTTTAGAAAAATTGGAGTTTAAAGAAAAAACGATTTTTTGCGATTTCGTATTTTTCACCCTTTTCTTCAAAATATCTCCGAAATTACTGGAGATAAAAAAATGATAGAGCACTAAATTGTAGCTTTTTTAATGACTTAAATTTCTCTGTGCATATATTTTCTGTACAGTGAATATTTGGCGAGATATAGCCGTTTAAAACCTCTATTTACAAGCGAACACCACCTTATTCGAGCCCTTCAAACTCACCCCATTTAAAAACTAAGGGATCTTAAGGAATTTAATTTACACAGTCTTAAAGCTCTTGAAAAGCCCTACAAAATCGTTTTTGACAAAACTTTCTATCACTAAAAATGAAGGAGCTATGTTTAAAAAACCAATAATTTTTTTTTCAAAACATTCGAATAGCACGGTTCGGAGCGTAATAATCTACATAACCAGTATTTTCGGCAGCAATATAAGGTTTTGCAATGTTATTTTATAATTTTTGACAATAAGGAGTAGTTTTCACTTCTAAAAATAAACAGTGCCCCTGAGCATGATAAAGCATACAATTTTCAAGTTTGGAGATTTTTTCAAACTTTGAAAAGCTGTATCTCGGAAACTATTAAAACTACCGAGCCCATTTTGGTCTCAAATTGTAGAAAATTTAATCTAGTTTAAAAATGCATAGAATGGTGTTTGTCGAAAACGTGCTCCTTTATGGTCAAAATGGGCAGAAACCGAAAAGAGTGCGAAAATTTAGTAGTTTTTGCGAAATTCAAAAGTGTTCCGGAAGGCTGCCGAGGTCGAAATCTTGGATTTTGAATCTCAGGCACAATCCATACAAGAAAAAAAAACGAAACTAATTACCCCCACTCGATGCAACTTATGATGTACTAGGTTACTGGACTACCTATTTTTATCGGGAAATTACTGACCCCAATCGGTTCATTCTAACACGGCATTTCTCTAAACACAAGTGCTGACCGAAAAATGAAAGGGACTACCTAAAATACAAAAAATGCCTGGGATTTTATTGAAAATTGGTATAAATTAGTATAAATTTTGATAAATCCTAACTAAACCAGTGGCGAAGGGAGATCTCCCCTAGACTTAAAAACTCCCCTCCCATAAAAAAAAAAATAATAATAATAAAATAAAAAAAAGATTTAGGTAAATATTCAAAAATACATCAAATTATGTTCTATACAATTTTTTTGTTCAAGACTTGGTTTACTAGTTATGAATTTTTTAAAATTTTAAAGTTTAATTACCTCCGTTTCCGGTTTAGAATCTTCATAAAAAATAATAGGGTTCTTTCCAATTAATAGGAAAATTTTCTAGAACCAAAACGAACTCTAACTTGAACCGTTCTGGAGTTATCGTGTATACACACACATATATGGACGGCACTTCGAAAATAGGTTTTTTGGATTTCCTGTATCATGAAACGTGATTGTCAAAATCTCGACATCGAAAATTTTCGCAATGACAATACTTGCCCCTTATATATTAAGGTCGGGCAAGTAAAAATGGTTTGAAATAGAAATCTGCGGTTTGAATTTTCAAAATTCTCATACATTGTTTAGTCTAAAAAAATTGAGCTTTAATTAACTAGTTATTAAGTTTTGTATGGGCAGTAATCCAAAGCCCTCGAAAATAGCCAAGCATTGAAAAAAACGTAAGGGGTAGACCTTAAAAAATAATGATTTTTAAGTAAAAATTTTTTCGGTTTTATTGAAAACTGGTATAAATATGTATTTTTGGTCATAGATTAACAAAATTCTTTTGATGGACAAACGTTTTGGAATTAAAAGCAAAAAACAAACCCAAATCGGCTCACAAACTAGGAAAGCATGATTTTTTTAAAATATTTTTTTTCATAATCCTCATCCCAAAATTAGCTTAAAACTATATTAAAACTAAAATCGGAGTAAAAAAATTATTGATCTAAATTTCAAATTTTAGGGGAAAAAATAGCCTCCAAAATACAAGTGATGAAAAAACAAGAAAGATCCTCTCTTCCAAAATACAAGATTAGAAAAAACATTTAAAAAAAATTCATGGTCTCTAAAACTCAAGTGAAGGAGTGAGAACTCAAGTGTGTTCCATGAAAATTCTAAAAACACTTTTTTTGCTGTTTTATAAATGCTGCCATTTTTCCTAGACGGTTCAAAATTGAAATTGAAATTTTGTAAATTTAATTCAGGCGTCAATAAAAATCTGTCGCTTTAGGGTATAAGTATTTGTGTGAACACCTGCTAATCTCGTTTACTCTGCCTGAGCTATCAGCCTTAAGACGTGTATAATACACGTATGTAACAAGTAATAGTTGAATTACATCCCGCTATTATTATTATATTTGTCTTTTCTTCTAACCTTTTTCGTAAATGCGCTTGCTAACCCAACCTTAGTTTTCTTAAAATCTATCTCTAAAATCTTCAGAACTACAAATATCTTCTTTTGTACGGGTCATTTGAAATCGTCATACAGGTCACTGTGTGACACGCGGGTCATACGTTCGCCATCACTGGAATAGACCGTAGATGTCAAAAAAGTATTCCTTCAGCGGCATTTTGTCTTTTTAGGACGAAAATAAGTCAGCTTCTTTGACCTTCTGCGTTATTCGTTGGATTTGGCTTCTTGATTTTTTTTTTTTTTCTTTTCGCGTAACTCTAAATGCCACTAAAAAGTTTTTATTTTGACACCATAAACGATATTAAATAACCGTAAATAATTTTTAGAAGTGTGTTTTTAGGGTTTTGTAGGTATGACCAAAAAACCCTTATACCGTCATTTTGTCGTCTGTCTGTCTGTCTGTCTGTTCGGTAAAAATTGTAGCCAAACGGCTAAACCTAGAGAGTTGAAATTTGGCATGCTTATACAACTCTTTGACCCGCACATAGGAAAAGTACTAAAACATCTAAAAAACATATCCCCCTAAAAATATAAACAAATATGTGCTCATCGAAAAAAAATTTTTTTTTTTTAAATTTTAATTAGGGTATCAAATGAAAGCTCTTAGTACGTGGATTAACGATCAAAATTTTATTTTTGTAAAATAAATTATTCTGACGCTGTTTTTGCCAACATTGTGCAAAAAAAAAAATTGTCCCACCGTACCCTATAGCCCAGATGGTTTAAACTAAAAATCTGGAAAAATTTTAAGTAATGTACATTGGTGTGAACAGGAATAGTACAACAGGAATTTTTGATTATTTTTTCGGGAAATATACAGCTTATACTTATATAACACGATGAGTTGTTAAGCGTATGGTGGTCTAGTGGCTCCGTTGCGCGCCAACTACACAGATTTGTTATACACTACACAGGTTCGTTCCTGGCTTGTGGAGTCAATTTTATTTTTTGTTTTTTTTTTCATTTTTATTTTGTTTAAATTAATTTGTTAAAATTCTAGTTATATTTTAGCAAATTTTGAATTTAATTTTCAAGAGCGTAAATTTAATAACCAATTGGAATTATATTTTCATTCTATGTGTCATTTATACAACCAATGAAAGGAATAGGCGTAATTTTCAAAATCTTAATGAACCTTGTTATATAAAAAAAATACTGCACTTATTTAGAAACCTAAATAATGATATTAGGTATTCGAATTAAAATTAATAAAAAAATATTTTAACATAAAATTTGTTTTTAAAGCTCTGAGATTAACAGACGATAAATTATTTTAAAAAGATCGTTCATTTTGCCGTGGTTACTACAAAGCAAAATTTGTCCTACACACTCAGCATGCCGCCTTCACTTATTATATACCTGCGAAACCCTGCAATGTGTGAAAATTCACACTTGACATCAATTTTTAAGTAAAACTTAAAGCTTTGTAGAATACAGTCTGAACATTTTTTTTTTTTGTAAATAAATTTATTTTTAGTAGAATTGTATTATATTGTGTTAATGAATACAATTGTATTTTTTCTTTGTTGAGATATAAACGAGGCTGAAAATTAATACAATTATGAGGGATTGTACTGTTGTAAACGAATATAAGGGCTGTAACATAATTAAACTAATTGTAACAGAGAAAGGAGGAAAGATTTGAGCGGCTGCGACATTCTGCTAATCCAGCATTTCATTATTGCTTATTAACATCGCCAGCATCAGCGCCGTCTGCATTTCAGCAACCAGCGGACATTATCTTAAATAACCAATTCTGCAAATTTTTGATAGGGTTAAATGGGGTCGTTTTAATTTTACAAATACGGACCCTGATCATATTGAGGGATGCCGAGAGAGGCCTGCGCTTTAAGAGAATAATGTATAGCTCAGTCGCTGAAACAGCGTAGTTCGTCATTTTGCGTCATAACAAACTTAGTGGCGAAAAAATAACTAAATCGAGTTTTATTGCATGTGAATTATAGACTAATAATACTCTTTACTCTTGTATTTTATTAAAAATACCTTTGGAAATCATATTTAGTTTGTGTTCGATAGTCATTTTGAAGGGTTACAAATTTTAAAAGTGTTTATTTACAAGGTGTCTCAAAAGAAATTTTATATTTATTTAGCTTACTGCGTGAACGCAACATATCCGAGGGGCGCGGGGGTTATGTCAATCGGTAGCCTGGCTCTTGGGAATTCAATCGCTATGGAGCGTTTCTCGGGAGCAGACCGCGCGTTATGCGTGCGAGAGTTTTACAAAAACGGTGATTAGGCGACTGTAGCGCGTAGAAAATTCTGCAGTATTCGAGGTTTTCGCCACTTAAATGATGCGCCAAGCATTCCTCTCATTCGACATTGGGTTAAACAGTTTGAAGAGACTGGTACAACGCTGGATAAATCAAAATCCGGGCGACCTAGGTCATCAAGAACGGTAGAAAACGTGGAGAATGTTAATCAGTCTGTTCGTGACGACCCGAACCTTTCAATTCGGAAGCGCGCAAGTGCTTTAAATGTGCATAGATCATCATTACATCGCATTATGCACAAAGACCTAAAGCTGCACCCCTACAAAATTCAATTGGTGCAAGAATTAAAGCCCCAAGATGCCAGTCAGAGGCTTAATTTCGTAAATCAGGTGATTGAGCGATTTTCAACGTTTACCAACATTTTGTTTTCGGATGAAGCTCATTTTCATCTTAATGGCCACGTAAATAAGCAGAACTGCCGCTACTGGAGTGCAACCAATCCGAAACGCAAACATCAGAAACCCCGACATTCGCCTAAAGTGACCGTATGGGCTACGATGTCGGCGCGAGGAATTATCGGCCCTTACTTTTTTGAAGACGACAGGGGGCGTGCAGTTACAGTGAATTCAGAGCGTTATGTGGAGATGTTAGACAACTTCTTGGTACCTGAACTGCAAAACTTTTCTGGCTATAACCAAAGAACATGGTTCCAACAGGACGGAGCAACTTCACACACGTCCAATATGTCTCTGCCACGTGTTCGTGAAATTTTCTCAGGCAAATTGATCTCCCGGAGAGGTGACATAAATTGGCCTCCACGCAGTCCAGATTTAACCCCTATGGACTTTTTCCTATGGGGTTATCTTAAATCTAAAGTTTACGCCAATAAACCGACTTCACTGGCGCATTTTAAAGAAAATATCCGTCACGAAATGGCAGCCATCCCTGAGTCCACCTGCCGAGACGTCATAAGTAATTTTACTGTTCGATTAAATGAGTGCCGAGAACGCGAGGGTCTACATTTAGACGATATTATTTTTAAGAAATAAATCCCCAAAAAGTGTATTTTAATAATTAATAAACATTTTTTCTATATACGGCTTACTTTTTTTTTAATCGATCCACTAAATATAAAATTTCTTTTGAGACACCTTGTAATATAGAGACATGTGTATTGGTATCTCTGAATAAAACGATATTTACATTTGTCATTTAATAATACGTATGTTGTGTTTTGATACTGACTTGTGTTCAAATATCTAACTTATAGTAATTTCTAAAAACCTTTTTTATATAGTTTGTTGTTTATTTAGCAGTTTTGTGTTTAGTTGTATATTTTCTTATAGATTTTCTTATTTGATTTTGTGTGTACTGCATATTTTTTAGGTTGTATTCAACTTATTTTTATTTTCTTTTCTTTGATTATATTTTTGGATCACATCAGTCCTTTGTAGGACTATTTTGCCTATTAGAATAGTTTATTTGTTTCTATTCTGTTGTTATTCTTATATTTTCATTTCATTTTGATACAAGTGACAGCGTACAAATATTACATTCGTTAAATAGATGAATGTAAACGTACTAAACCTGACGTCACATTTTTTTGTGACGTTTCAAGTGACGCAACTGCCCTGTTTCGCCGATATCCCTATACCTAGGTTTTGCGCAAACAAACCAAATATTGTCGGATCAGTTTGGTTTAAAATTTGAGTTCACTTAAAGTGAGTACTAGTACGCGTTTTAAATGGGTAGTGGAAAGGAAGAGAGGGTAGTAATACGCACTTATAGTGCGTACATAGGTATAAAACTCTTTTCTTGAGTGACGTCACAATAAAGCTTTAAAATTCAGGAAAAGTAAAAATGTTGATTGAACATCAGAAAAATAGATTTTAAATTATTATAATCAATAATTTATACACTTTTTTGCCAATTTTCAATGCAATCCTTTTCCAGAATTTATGAAGCTTCATATTTTTCTGTAAATAATAAAATGCGATTATTATTATTTCTTGAATATATTTATTTAAAAAAATTTCAAACCTTTCAGATATTACAACTAAAATAATCATAATGATTAAGTATAAGTATGAACTTAGTTATCATCTAAAATTCAATAAATTATTCTAAACAATTTCTACGAATAATAGAAGATAAAAATTATGATTTTCTCCTTAGTTACATTTTGAAACGTATTATTTTAGTATCTAAAATATAATGTAATTGTCTCGGTAATTATGTCGTATAATAGAATCAATGTTAAATCTTTAAACATATCTAGAAGGTACCTGAATTAATCTGAGCGCATTTATTCCTAAAATAATGCAATCATCACATGTGCTATTATTATATCGCATTTAAATTAAAACTGCATATTTGTATAACTAACTTTGAGGCTTCCGAACCTTCTTAAACAAAAACTATGCAAAAATAAATTCTGGCTTCAGCAGCCTCTCAATGCTACATTTCACTTTATTATTATTATTTTTCACTTTTACTTAACTTTAAATTCACTTATTAATCAGCAGATACTTTGGCACTTTTTTTTTAAATTTTTAATTGTCTAATAAACGTTAATATTGTACTATTATTTGGTTGTTTAGTTTTAAAGAGCTTATATGACAGGAAATTTAATATGTTAGGTTAGGTTACTCACATATAACGCGTATTAAAAGTACGCATTTAAAATGAGTATTAGTACTCACATGTAACGCGTAGTTTCAGTTCCGCTTTAGAAGTGAGTACTTGTACTTGTTTTACGTGAGTATTTTGAAGTACTCATTTATAACGAGTACTATTACTCACTAAGATTTGCAGTGAAACAGATAAAAATACAATTATCGATAAAGTTAGTTAACATTTCTGGCGCACAGCTACAAAGGCTATTTGCGCCTAACGCAGCCCATCAAAATGACTACGCTACATAATAAAAACAATAAATTAGACAATAAATAAATAAAATCATGACAATAACGCATACTCAATAAAAGAAATCTTGCACGGACAAATACAAATAAATAAAATAACAAGTTCGAAAAAATGAACAGGCGCAGGGTGATGGTAAGAGGCTGTAAAGGGGCCAATTACCATCGAATATCACAGTCTATAAATAGTACACATTAAAATAAGGTGCAAGACTTCACGAGTAGAACAGTAAGTTCGATTCTCTCAGGAAGAGTATCAGCCTATCCATGAGTACTCTGTCGTCACCTGAAGCAACTGACAGGTCATAGCACAGGCTTAACTTCTCCCTGACATCCTCGAACTGTACACACCAGTGGCGTAGCGTGGTATTCCTGCGCCCGGGGACAACCAGGTAAATCAGCGCCCATAATTGAAAATCACCTTATAGTTCTTAATTTTGGCGCCCCCTGAATGGCGGCGCCCAGGTAATTTGTCCCCCTTGCCCCCCATCGCTACGCCACTGAGAAGAACCTACAAGAAACTTGTAAAAGATGTACAGCTAAAAGTTATAAAATAATGTTATGTCTATTTGTCGTTAACATTACTAAAACAAAAATAATAATAATAAAGTAATAAAAATTCATAAGTACTGCGAACAAAGTAAGATTAACATACGACAGATATTTTAAATATTTTAATAATAATAATAATACATTTTTTTTAAATTTTATTTTGTAGTAATAATTGTTATTAACTTCATAAAATATTATAATTTGAGGACAACATTATTTAAAAAAAATATTTAATAAAATCTTGACTAAGTATGAAAGGTAAATATAAGTAAAATAAAATATAGTTAAATTAGCTAGATTTAAAATATTATTTGAAACAACAACTTATTTGCTACATTTATATGTAATAACAAATTAATAAGTTAAGTATAAACCAGTGGTGGAATTCTGATGGATCGAAACGACAGTTATCGTCTTTATTTTTTCGTCTTTCAGTATATGTATCGTCTTTCAGTATATGAAGAATAATATTTGAAACCGAACTGATCTTTGTTAAAAAAAAAAAAAACGCAATCAGCAATTATCCATTGTGGATGTGTCATTTATTTATGAGTAGAATGGCGCCTCTTAATGCTCAATGGGGGCGCCAAAATCATGCTTGCCGACTGGTTTGTAATGAAGATATTTGTGGAGCTCCAAAATTCAATCTTGCAAACGTATTTGGGATACATTAGTTTACATCAAAATAAAATTAAATAATTAGTTTTAATACTCATTTTGGCGCCTCTTAACGTGGCGCCCGGGGACATATGTCCCCCTCTGCCCCCCCCTAGCTACGCCACTGGTACACACTCAGTTAAAAAGTGTAACACAGACAAATGTGTGTTACACAATTATCGATAAAGAATTAAGTGCCACAAAAACACAAAAAATAAAATTGGATAGTGATATTAAAAGTACACAAAAAACAACATTTCTACATGATAATTTTTTGTAGAAGAATTTTTCGTACTTTAGTAATGAAAAATTAAAAATTCACAAATGAATAGGAACACATAGTAGTTGCGTGTTCTATTTTCAGTTCTTTTACAAGTTTTTTTTTCAAACCTTTTACATTTTTCAAACGGAAAACATGTTTTTAAATTTTATGTAAACAAATTAAATATTAAAAATCTCTTTTCATACAAACCTCCATTCAATATATAATTTATTATTCAATAATTCTTAATTTATAAAATGTGTCATTTTTATTGAATTATTTTCAGTTCAAATGCATCTGGTGTAAACACGCTATTAAATATTTGTCTATTTTTCAATTTGAACCTCTCAAAGGAATCCATTAGGCCCTCGTCTGCTATTGACAGTTAGGGCTATTGTTTATAAACCCTTGCTGGGTCTCGCCTGTTGCACAGGGTCACACTGCCAGGACGATAGTCCTTCGGTAAATAAGGACGAAGGATAAATAATGAACCACTGTCCTAAGGCAATTTATAATCTACCTCCCAATTCTGCTACATAACATTTTAAATAACACATTTTGTAATAAAAGTGTTTAAGGCTTTTGCTTGTTTTTTTCTTTTTTTTTTCTTAAATATTATTTTTTGTCATTGTATGTCATTGTTTATGTCATTTGTCCAATTATATACTAGGATATCAAAAAAAATACGCGTCAGCAAGTTGAGAAAATAATTTTTGTTTTGGAAAAACTTTTTTATTGCTTTTCAAAATATGCGCCATAGTAAAAAATCAGCTGTGGCCACCACAGGACCGACCCCCATCACAAAGTACTTGTATAAAATACCTACAGTCTAGCAGCAGTGTAGAAATAACTTGGCCTAATATTTTCTAACAGAGATATTATTTATCATGACCATGAAAACGTTACATATAAATATGAAAAATTGAGATTTGGTAAAAATTTCGAAAAATTTTTCAATTTTTTTTTGTTTTATCAAAAAATTGTGTCAAATAAAAGTTGTTAGTTATTTTTTTATAGCAACTTTTGAAGAATCAATTTTTTCAAAATATTTTTCTTTTGTGAAATATTCGCATATATAAAAGATACTGTAAAACAGTGGAATTCTCGCACAAACAGAAGAGAACAAGTCATTCTGACAAGATTGAGACTTGGCCATACTATGTACACCCATAAGTACATCTTTGAGAGAACTGATCCACCAATATGCAGTACATGCAATACCAAACTAACCGTGGAACACTTCCTCCTAGAGTGTGACCAGTACCAAAGGCAAAGAGACTCGAACTCCTTACCAACTACAATTAAGGACCTGCTAGCCAACAACACGGACACAGAATCTCGGGTTATCCAATTCTTAAAGGACATAAACATAGCCTCAAAAATATAACTATCTAATTTAATGAAAATACTACTTATGTAATATATTGTTAAAACTATATGTATAATGACACACAAATGTATATATGCAATATTAACATAAGTAACATATGTATCTGGTGGCCAATAGCCTGAGAAGCTGAGGCAACCATTAATTAGTTAAATAAAAAAAAATATATATATTCGCAAAAATCTTAAAATCGACACGAGTAAACACCTAGGATTTTTACCAAAAGTTGATAAATTTGTGCCATTGATGGCAGAAGCTTAAATATGAAGTTTCATAAAAATCCTATCAGCCGAATTTGCTCTGCACGTGTACACCGACAGACAGACGGACGGACGAACAGACGGACGGACGGACACTCGGACGGACGGATAGACGAACGGACAGACGAACGGACAGACAGACCGACAGACATCATGCTAAAATTAGTCAAAACGTTATGTAGGGACCTCAATTCGTGGAGATCCATCGAAATCTCGAAATGTTAAAATCGGTATGATCACAATACCTCCTTTATATATGTTGGCGGTCGGTAAAAACATATTCAATTTTTAAAATATAAAACTCCTAAAAATTATGAAACTTGAGAATAGGCTTGTAGAATTATATTAAATTAATGAAATTTAGAATTTTAAATAATAGCAATCATAAAATTTCATGAAGCAAGAAAATAAATATCTTACGTGGGCTACCTTTTAAGATTTTTAAAACTAAGAAAGACATTTTTTTTTGGAACAAACTGTTTTAATGCTTTTCAAAGATTCGCTTTTAAGATTTATACACTTTTGCATGCGTTCAAACCAATTCTCGAAACATTTTTGCCACTTTGAAGTTGGTATCTCAACAACATGGTTTTCGAATTCTTTAACAGTTTCTTGACGTGATGAAAATCGCTGTCCACGCAATTTTTTTTTGACATTGGGGAACAAAAAAAAATTAGGGGATAAATCAGGTTAATACGGGCACTGAGACATTAATTCGATGTTTTTCTCCTTATAATCAATTGTGTGACGTACTGTGTGGGAGCTCGCATTGTTATGATGAAGAATGATGACATTTTTGGTTGTTTTTTCTGATTTTGTCGTTGACTTCTAGCAAATAAATTGTTGTATACCATTCAGCATTAACTGTTCTCCAATACTCTAAAGGAATAGTTGCGACATGTCCAGTACAACCGAAGAAACAAACAAGTGCTTAGTGAACAACTTTTGTGAGTTTCGGTTCATCTTGGAAGACCCAAACAGTGGATTGTTGCTTAGTTTCCGGTTCATATGAATAAATCCAAATTTCCTCACCTGCAACGATGTTGTATACGGATTTTGCAGTTTAGATTGATTTTTTTTTAGCATTTCCTTACACCAATCAATACGAGCCTGTTTTGAGCTTCGGTCAAATTATGCGGAATCCATCGGGAACAGATCTTTTTCACAGCTAAATGTTCACATGCAAAATCGAATGTATTGCAGTCTGCGATATGCCAAAGGTTGTCTCAATCTCACGGTAAGTCTCATGCCGATCTTCTTCAATCAGCATCGATATTTTTTTGAATCACAACCGATTTTGGTCGACCTTCACAAGATTCATCACTGATGGACGCACGACCACGACGAAATTCTGCAAACCAATTGTAAACAGTGTTTTCTGATGCTGCTTCATTACCAAATGTTGAACGAATCGAATCTATGCATTGTTGTTGAGTTAGGCGTTTAGTAAAATCGTAAAAAATCATCCAACGAAAACCTTCACGAGTAATATCAATTTTTCACAAACTTGTTTTTTTAAACGCTCACTGTCAACGAACTACGCTGTCAATTTATAAGCTGACACTGATTTCACAATAACAAATGTCAAATTTTACGAACATAATAATGACACATTTCAATATTGCCATCTAGTGGTCGTTTGTAAAAACATAAAAGGGAACCCTCGTAAAAATGTTTTATAATATTACTTATATCATGAGTTCAAAAAGTAATTACATAAGGGTTGGCTATGAAAAAATAAAATAATGTCTACCGCAAGCTTTATATAACAATATAAACTTATGACAACAACAACAGTGATGACAGTTAATTAATTCTAAAGCTTGCAGTAGACATTATTACATATTTCCATAGCCAAACCTTATGCAATTGCTTTTTGAACTCATGGTATAAATTTAATGATGACGTTTAGAAAAAAAGTACTGGAACGTCGGTCTTATACGTTTTATCCAGTGATGGCATCCTACCGGTTCGGACCGGTTCGCGCGAACCGTTTCTTAAAATTATTGAAACCTTAGGGAACTGATTGTTAGAATTATTGAAAATAAATGAATTACTCTGACTTCAGTCTTGAATCGTGCGCCGTGCCCTGCAGTGTTGCAAATGTAATATTTATTTTATAGGTTATTAATAATACGCTCTTAAATTTTTTTCCTTAAATTTAATAAATGGAAGTAAGTGATTTGTTTTCACTCTTAAAAATACAGAATAGGTTCCTAGATGTCACGTGACTTTATAGAACCGCTTTCTAAAAATTTAGGATACCATCACTGGTTTTACCGATTGAAAATTTTATCTTATTATTATTGACATGTGTTGCTTAAATTTATTTTCGTAAAAACCACCTGCCCTTATTATTTTCCGGCTCGTCAATTTAAAAACAGTAAACAATAAAAAGTCCTTAACATAAAGGGTTAGACTGTGACAGGATATAACAAACAGGGGCAATATATTATAAAGGCGAGCAACAGATGAAAAATTCTAACCATCCTAATAAAAAGCACTGTAACATATTGCAGGAAAACTCATTGCTAGAAGAAAAATGGAGAGAAAATGTTGTTACGCGACCTATTTAGTGTAGAGTCACAGTCTGATGGACAGCGTAGACCATCTGCCATCGACAGGTGATACCAACAACTGCTTATACTTCGTTTTAAACTAGAAACGCTTATGAAACTGTTTCATTTATTAAATAAATTACTAATGACTTACAATCTCAACAGAATATAGTCTCTAGTTAACACTATCGAGTTCTACGATGATTTTTTATAATGCAGTTTTGCAAAATACTTAAGTCGATCTTACAATTTCGCAAAAATTAATCACATGAAGGAGTTATCCTAGCGTTTCCCAAACTGTGCGACACGGCGCCCTAGGGCGCCGTTGCATGACTACAGGGGCGCCGCAAAAACATTGCAATATTTCTCCAACTGCGTTAGTTAGACCAATGTTTAAACTTTGGTCACCGCGGAATAAGTTCTGATTCATTAAGGGCGCCGGGAACCGAAAAAGTTTGGGAACCACCGAGTTATCCGTAGAGATTAGAGATGGGTCGTTCATGACCGAACCGGCTCACTGAGCCGGCTCAGTACGCTGACCGAAAGGACACGGTTCACCAAATTGAAATGAGCCGGCTCACGGCTCACTGTATAGTTTCAAATTTCAAGAATACGATTGGTCGGGCGATTGTGAGCAGTGCCCGGAGTGATAGGGATCTGGATCGATGTCATGTTGAACTTCGCGAGAACTCGGCTTGTAATGTATTATCATAAAGTGTATTTTGTCATCAATTTGTAGGGCAGTTTATTTGAAACTAATAGGCTTAGTCTGTATTTTCTTACAACCATACTATATAAAAATATTTAAAATATTGCCCAAATCCCAGATGTCCGATTTATAAGGGCAATAAACATCGCCATAAACTTAACACATCTGGTTTAAAATACAGTAGCTTCATAAAGTGAATTGTTTGTTTCAAAAATGTTAGATAAGAGTCGGGGCTAAGCGATGTTCTACCTACGACCGAACGACTTGCAACTGACTGACCTGTGTCTCGGTCTCAAGAACCGGCTCTAAGCAAGAGCCGGCTCTAAGCGACGTTCTACCTACGAACTAACGACCGTCCTGTGTTTCGGAAGCATGTTTACTTAACCGGATCACTGAGCCGGATCAATGAACCGGCTCAGCAAACTGAACGACCTCCACTGATCCGGTTCCGCAAACTGAGCCGAAATTCCCATATCTAGTAGAGATGCCTGACGGTGGTCATTTTGAACAGCTTCTTTAGTTTTTACCGACCGTCAACATATATAAGGGAGATATTGTGATCATACCAATTTTGACATTTTGAGATTTCGATGGATCTCCACGAATTAAGGTCCCTGCATAACGTTTTGACTACTTTTAGCATGATGTCTGTCGGTCTGTCTGTCTGTCCGTCCGTCTGTCTGTCTGTCTGTCTGTCTGGCTGTGTACACGTGCAGAGCAAATTCGGCTAAAAGGACTTTTATGAAACTTCATATTTAAGCTTTTGAGATCAAAGGCACGAGTTGATCAACTTTTGGTAAAAATTGGTTGACTAGAAATGGAAGTTTACTTGTGTCGATTTTAAGATTTTTGCGAATATTTCATAACAGAAAAATATTTCGAAACAAAATATTTAACAAATGTTGCTATAAAAGCAATAACTAACAACTTATTTCAGACATTTTATGATAAAACGAAAAAATATAATATAACATTTATTTAATTTTTTGAAATAGGGCCCCCGTTAGGCTTTTTTGTGTATAGATATATAAACTTTGTCTCTCATATAAGGAGCAGAAACTAATTCTATCTCCATGTATAAAATTTTATCAAAATTGGCCCATAACCATTAAAAATGTTGTAATTTTAAAAAAATTGGACACCTACATACCAGGAGACACTAATTCTAATATTCTGTGTCAAATCCCATCGAAATCGGTCCATAAATAAGCGAGTTATGGCCGTGCTCTATTTTTGGTCAAAACTGGAGCAAATTTTTTGACCAACTTGCGAATTTGATCTTTTTGACTATACAGTCAAAAGCCTCATGCACTCCTAATTCTAAAACTGTAATTATTTAGTCTAATTCAGTAATTAGTTTAGATATTTGGTTTAGTTTAGGTGTATTCCCGGGTTAGCAGCACTTGCCATACATTTCTGAATCAAATCAGAATATAAATATACGTCATTAGGATTACAATGTAATATACTGGAAAAACGTATGTTTTAATTGTGATTTATGCAGATAAAATTTGATCAAGGACTTTTTAATTTGGCCTTTTGATTGGCCCTAGGGACGTGTCGTCAACTGAAGGTAAGAATCCCAAGATGGCTACCTATTTTTGTCTAATGATGACATTTGATATTTTTTAAGGAAATTAAATTGAAAATCTGTGCTGAAAAGTTGTAAAAAGGTAAGAAATATTTTAAAATTTAATTAGAATTTATTATTTATATTTCACAACAGAAAAATATTTCGAAAAAAATTATTTAACAAAAGTTGCTATAAAAGCAATAGCTAATAACTTTTATTCAAGACATTTTTAGATAAAACGTATAACATTTTTAAAAAAAGTATTTATTTTTTCATACTTATATGTAACGTTTCCATGGTCATGATAAATAATATCTCTGTTAGAAAATATTAGTCCAAATTATTTCTACTCTGCTGCTAGAATGTATTTTCTACAAGTACTTTGTGATGGCGGTCGGTCCTGTGGTGGCAACAGATGATTTTTTATAATGTACTTTTGAGAGATACTACAGTCGATTTGACAATTTCGCAAAAATTAACCACATTAAAGAGTTATCCGTAGCCTTATATATATATATATATTTATTTATTTATTTAGATCAACTCCTCTGGGAAATAGGGTGAAGTGACAAAATTTTTGACATAGTTTTAGCAAAAACCCGTTAAAAAACGTTTTCTGAGCTCTATTTAGTGGGTCAAAAGTCGTACAAGCATACCAAATTTCTACTTTTTATGTTCATCAGTTT
The DNA here is from genome assembly GCA_963971575.1 of Liopterus haemorrhoidalis. Taxonomy (NCBI): domain Eukaryota; kingdom Metazoa; phylum Arthropoda; class Insecta; order Coleoptera; family Dytiscidae; genus Liopterus; species Liopterus haemorrhoidalis. The sequence continues at coordinate 34,504,415 of OZ020620.1, read as the reverse complement.
GGCAACACAAGAGTGAAGTTATACCTACAAAACCTTAAAAAAAGATATATTTATCATAAACGGAACAGCTATACTCCATTAATACATCTTTTTGCAAAAAAGATATATCAATGGAGTTATTAAAACAAGATTACTCCTAGTTTTTAGTTAATAAACTAAGGTCTAAACGGTACCATATTAATATGATACTTAGAAAGTTCCTTTCATATATTTTTTTAAAGAAAATCGCAATAAAATTTGTGAACAAGAATTTTTTTTCATTACTTCTTTAAATAATTTCGATACGTACACAAAGACATTCAAATTTATTTATTGATTAGCCAAAGCGAGTTGGAAAGTCTGAAATTTCTTAATATAAAATGTTAAATATAACGCATAAAATATTTATTCTCAAACAGAAATTTTAATTTTGGTTGTAAAGTCAATATTTAAAATTCTGATAAAATTTTAAACCAGTACAATTTTATTTTCTACCTCTTGTTCCGATCGAAACTTTGATTCAAATAAGTAATGACGATCGGTTTTGTGATGGCCACAACTTACGAGGAGTGTAAATTAAGTAACCGGACTGACAACATAGCGTTTGATCTGGCAACATTTGGGACACGGGACTTGGAGGGGCGGCAGGTGAACATGTGGTACGCCTTCAGTACGAGTTTGAACTCGCTAGAGTAATTTGGTGCGTTCTAAAAATGAGTTCATTAATTTCAAGCAACGGTGTGCTATCAGGTTTTGATTTAGACTTGGGCACAGTGCAACGGAAATTTCTGCAGACCTACGGAGACAAGGTTTGTTAAGGACCCAGGTTTTTTGTTGGTTTAAGGCATCTTCAGAAGGAAGAGAGTTGATTGAAGATGAATCACGCAGCGGAAGGCCTTCATCTTCAAGAATCGATGAAAATGTCGACAGATTTCGGGATCTTGTGCGTTCTGATCGTCGGTTGACAGTCAGAATGACCGGGGAAGAGTTGAATTTGACACACTACCGTTCATCATGACCAATAAATTGGGGATGAGAAAAATCTGCAATTTCAATAAACGAGTTTTTGGCCAGTAAACACATTCCTGTGACTCCTCAGCCTCCTTATTCGCCTGACTTGAGTCCTTGTGACTTTTTTCTCTTCCCAAGATTGAAAATTCACCTCAAGGGACGTCATTTTGGGACATTCGAAAACATTCAAACGTCCGTAAACGACCAGCTGAAAGCTATTCCAGTATCCGAGTTCCAGCACTGCTATGAGGATTGGAAGAACCGTCTCTAGCGCTGTGTGGCTTCCCAAGGTAGTTATTTTGAGGGAGACAATATTGAATTGTAATTCTATTCGAATAAAAAAAAAAATTTAAAATCAATCCGATTACTTAATTTACACACCTCGAATTCTTTTGTGTTTGTATCAATGTGAGCCGCTAGGTGTCGGCCTAGCTGTGACAGGCACTAATACCCGTAGATGCTGTGTAAAAAATGGATTTTCATCACACACATCATCACGTGTCTTATCCTTTGTAATCGTCTTCCTCTGTTTCAGGTGTGCAGCCGGCTTGAAAGACTTAGATCCCTGGGGGCATCATTTGTGAGGTAGACTACCAACTGTTTTACCTTTTTGTTGGTAACACTGGACCAGGTGCTCGCCATGTGCCGCTGCCTCAGGTAATAATATCTCTGTCTCTCGTCTTTCTTTGGCCTTTTTCTCATTGGCTACGCGTGGCCAGATGAAATTTAATTTAATATAATTAACGATAAGTGTATAAAGTAAATTCTAGATTTTACCTTTGTGAATATTTATCAGGACCGTATACATTTGATTCTAACCCTTTACTAATTAATAAGTGTGAAAATGTAGGGGGATATGTACATATTTACTACAAGAAGCAAACTAGATTCTGCTATTTTAATTTTGTGCCAGTAAAATTATAAAAAATGTATCTATCATCTAAAGCAGCGTTTTTGAAGCTAAAGGTGTGGACCCAAATATGGGTCGCGTACTATGTAAAAAACGTCGCCATGGACATACTTTTTACCGACCGCCAATATACATAAGAGAAGTATTGTGATCATACCGATTTTGAAATTTCGAGATTTCGATGGATCTCCACGAATTGAGGTCCCTATATTACGTTTTGACTATTTTTAGCATGATGTCTGTCGGTCTGCCTGTCTGTCTGTCAATTTGTCCGTCTGTCCGTCGTTCTGTTTATATGTCCGTCTGTCTGTCTGTCTGTCTAAATGTCCGTCTGTCCGCCCGTCTGTCTGTGTACACGTGCAGAGCAATTTCGGCTAAAAGGATTTTTATGAAACTTCATATTTTAGTATGATGTCTGTTGGTCTGTCTGTCTGTGTGTCTGTGTGTCTGTGTGTCTGTCTGTCTGTCTGTCTGTCTGTCTGTCTGTCTGTCTGTCTGTCTGTCTGTCCGTCCGTCTGTCTGTGTATACGTGCAGAGCAAATTCAGCTAAAAGGATTTTTATGAAACTTCATATTTATTCTTTTGACATCATTGTCGAGGTGATCAACTTTTGGTAAAAATCGGTTGACTAGAAATAGCTCCAGATTTTTTCCTTCATTAAAAAACTTACAAGAAATACAAAAATAGTAACCCCAAAGCCCTATTCTCTAAAAAATTTAATTTTTAATAACTATTTCTATGCATCTGTCGATTTAAAAACCACCTCAATCAAAATTGATTTGGACAATGGAAATCCAAATCTTTTCCTATACTAAGAAACTACAAGAAATCCAAAAAGGGAATCGCGAAGCCATTTACCGTTTTTAAAATTTGAATTTTTAATTTTAATTATTTCTATGCATCTGTCGATTTAAAAATCACCTCAATCAAAATTAATTGGGACAAAGGAAGTCCAAATCTTTTCCTATACTAAAAAAACTACAAAAAATCCAAAATAGGAATCGCGAAGCCATCTACCGTTTTCTAAATTTGAATTTTTAATATTAATTATTTCTATGCATCTGTCGATTTAAAAATCACCTCAATCAAAATTAATTTGGACAAAGGAAGTCCAAATCTTTTACTATACTAAAAAAAAACTACAAATAATCCAAAAAAAGGGAATCGCGAAGGCCTTTACCGTTTTTAAAATTTGAATTTTTAATATTAACTATTTCTATGCATCTGTCGATTTAAAAATCACTTCAATCAAAATTAATTTGGACAAAGGAAGTCCAAATCTTTTCCTATAATAAAAAAACTACAAATAATCCAAAAATAGAAATCGCGAAGCCATCTACCGTTTTTAAAATTTGAATTTTTAATATTAATTATTTCTATGCATCTGTCGATTTAAAAATCACCTCAATCAAAATTAATTTGGACAAAGGAAGTCCAAATCTTTTCCTATACTAAAAAAATTACAATAAATCCAAAAATAGGAATCGCGAAACCATCTACGGTTTTTGAAATTTGAATTTTTAATATTAATTATTTCTATGCATCTGTCAATTTAAAAATCACCTCAATCAAAATTAATTTGGACAAAGGAAGTCCAAATCTTTTCCTATACTAAAAAAACTACAAAAAAATCCAAAAATAGGAATCGCGAAACCATCTACCGTTTTTAAAATTTGAATTTTTAATATTAATTATTTCTATGCATCTGTCGATTTAAAAATCACCTCAATCAAAATTAATTTGGACAAAGGAAGTCCAAATCTTTTCCTATACTAAAAAAATTACAATAAATCCAAAAATAGGAATCGCGAAACCATCTACGGTTTTTGAAATTTGAATTTTTAATATTAATTATTTCTATGCATCTGTCGATTTAAAAATCACCTCAATCAAAATTAATTTGGACAAAGGTAGTCCAAATCTTTTCCTATAATAAAAAAACTACAAAAAATCCAAAAAAGGGAATCGCGAAGGCCTTTACTGTTTTTAAAATTTGAATTTTTAATATTAACAATTTCTATGCATCTGTCGATTTAAAAATCACCAAAATCAAAATTAATTTGGACAAAGGAAGTCCAAATCTTTTCCTACACAAAAAAAAACTACAATAAATCCAAAAATTAGAACCACGAAGTCCTATTCGCTACTGTTTTTGAAATATGTCCTTTAAATATCAAATATGTCTGTGCATCAATAAAGTTAAAAATCTTCGCAATCACAATTGGTTCTCACTAAATCTTTTCCTAAAATTCTAAATCCAAAATTTTGACTGTATCTTTTCTCATTTTTGTATTATAAATTTGATTTTTTTTTAAATTTGAAAACAAATATATTTTGAAATCGATTAAAATGAATATATCAAAGAAAACCACACATGCTTTCAAAAAAACCAGTCCATGCAAAAATTAATTAAAACAAAAATAAAAGGCATAATACACCTGCCAGTTTATGCGCATGCGTATATCTACTATTCTACCTTAATATAAAACCTTTGAGCGGGTATGTAGGCAGTCAGTCGATCGCGATGGAGGCTAAGATGTGTATAGTGGGTTTCGTGGTTATATTTCTCGTGTGTTTTCATTGTTGTGCCAGTGAAACAAATGAACAACAATTAAAAGTGTTAAGTAAGCAAGTTACAGCTCTTCTTGATAGAAGAAGAGAGGATATTGCGATTATTGAGGAAAATTTAAGGAAACATTTAGCCAAAAATCAGGAATTAGTGGATGTTAAGGAGGAAATGAAAATTTTGAGGTAGGAAACAAATTTTTTAAAAAATATTTTTTAATATATGTTTTTGTGGAACTGCAAATTATTGCTGAAGGATATAAAAATATTAGTAGTTAATGTCAAAAAAGGCTTTTGAGGTTCCAAAAATTTTAAGATAGGAAAAAAATTAAAAAAAAAATATTTTTTAATATATATTTTTGTGGAACTGCAAATTAATGCTGAAGGATGTAAAAATATTAGTATTTAATGTCAAAAAGGGGTTTTGAGGTTCCAAAAATTTTGATTTTTTTTTTTAAATCAAATTTAAAATATATTTTGGTGATACTTGTCTTTTTCTAATTCCCATATTCCTGTTAGGAGCATACTTTAAGTGTTTCGGGTTTCATAGGTACATTAGAGAGTCCTTTATACCAGTGATGTTCTATGCACGGCCCTCGAGCCATTTGCGGCCCGAAACTATTTTTTAAACTGCCCATACACAATTTCTACCCCGTTCTTAAGTAATATTCTAAAATTCTCTTTCCCCATAATTATTTTCTAAATTTTTACCCTCTCATCCTTAAGTGATTTTCTGAATTTCTACTATGTCTTCAAATGATTTCTCTTCCTGTCAAGTGTTTTTTGAGTATCTGGCCCCCGGTTTTTAATTCGACCCGTAGCCGACCGGCGTAGCGTAGTGGTAACACATGTGATCTGCGTTGCTAAGGTCTCGGGTTCGAATTCCGTTCAGGCATGGAAAAATTTTCAAAAATAATAATTGTCCTGGCTAATTGCCGAAGCAGCAGACATTAAAATTTAAAAAAAAAATCGACCCGTGAAACATAGAGCATTTAATATGACATGAGGCATTACATACCATCATGTGTCTGTCTGTACGGTAGAAATTGTGTCCAAACGGCTAGCTTTGGATAAAATTTGGCATGCATACACAGTTCTTCGATCCCCATATAAGAAAAATACTGTCTTAAAAAAAATATATCAAGCGAAAAATATAGAGGAATATGTACTTAAAGAAAAAATAAATACATTTTTTTAAATTTTGATGTTTTGATATTGACAATTTCAAAATCTAGATATTCTTTATATTTTCATTTCAACACAATTATGATTTAACTGCGTTTTTATAAGCGGAAATTATAGTATTTTGTGTCCATTATTGTAAGCGGAACAAAATTACCGTTTTTGGAAAATTTGCAATTTTCTTCTGGAAAAAGTATAGAATAAACATTTTTTGAATTTCGTAGGTATAACTAAGAATATTTCATATCCCGAAAAATATTTACATGTTTTAATTTTTAATTTTGCTGGACCGAATATGCGGATAACGAAAATTACAGTTTTTGGAAAATCTCCAGTTTTCTTCTGGAAAAAGCATAGAATAATGGTTTTTTGAATTTCGTAAGTGTAACTAAGAATATCTCATATCTCGAAAAATATATACGTTTTAATTTTTAATTTTGCTGGACCGAATATGCGGATAACGAAAATTACCGTTTTTGGTAAACGTCCATGCTTCTTCCTAAACATTAAATTATTACGGTTTTTATTTGTTTTTTAACACGTTTGTCAAACGAAAAATACTGTTTTTGGTCGATTATTATTAAGGAACGAAATTTGTTAGGCCAAGTGGAATCAATGCAACAAAAGCGGTAAGTTATCAAATTTTTATGGCAAATAATCAAACGTCGTTATCGCTATTATTCCACTCAGCATAACAATATCCCCATATCTATTTATTATATGTGGAAAATTATAATTGTGGTGGCCCAAGTACTGGTAATGCAAAATCCATCTTTTCAATTATATTTAAAGTATTTTCGTGAAATTATTAGAGACAACATATATTTCTTCAATGGCAAATTCGGTATATGATTTCTACACTAATCAGATTTCAAAGAATTTTTAAAATTGGTTCAGTAGTTCTAAAATTACAACAATTTTTATTAGGAAAGTAATTTTTGGTCAAAATATCGCTCCAGTACTTACATGTCTGTCGACACGGTTGTAGATGAACAAGATACTTTTCACTATCCAGTCGAATTCTTGAAATGTCTTAATCCATCAGAATTATCTCCTCACGCTCTTATTTTGAAAGTAGGAACAATAATATTGTCCAGGAATAGAAACGCACCAAAATTATGTAATGGAACACGCTTACAGCTTCCCCGATATAAAGCCTTCACATCAAAATGGTTGAAACCCCCTGGTATATCTAATAGTTGTTTACGAAAAAGGCCTACAGGCAGTGCTTTTTTGGAAAAGGTATTGCCAATGGTGCATATCTGCTATAGGACACTATTCCAAAAGAGACAATTTAAAGATTTTTTTTTTTTATTAATATTTTATTACGACGGTGTATTTTTTAATCAAACCACGCATGTATTTATGTACCTATGTATGCATGTACATTTTTGTATGTATGTATGTCAAATAAAACCGAAATTTGTCCTTGGCATTATTTTTTTTATCAATTTCAATTCATAAACGATTCTATTGTGAGGGAAATATTTCTAATATTTTCATTTATTTTCGTTCAGAAATTTCATATTGATTAATAACACAAACACACACGATTTGTAGCTATTTCAATATTTTTGTATATCTATTTACACAGCTTATTGAAAAAATACAAAAGTATTTCAAGAATTCTGATAAAATAAAATAGAAATGAAAAAGCCAACACTTCGGGACAGAGTTTCTTAGCCTTTTTGAGTCGTGACCCAGATAACAGTAATATTTTGAGTCTCTAGATCAGTAGCGCTAGCTTTTAAAATTGGGGGAGCAGTGGGTACCAGAAAATTTAGTGTAATTTTTTTAATGGGATATAATCTGACATATACATGGGTGTTAGGTAAATTCCAGCACTATTTTAAATGCAGCATTGTTGGCCCATTTAGAGCTAAAAAGTCCTCAACCATTTTTGGATAAAATGCGTATATCGCTTGATCGATGTAGTACCACCGTTTAGGAACCACTAATATTTTGTCTGTTACAACAATCACATATGTGACTGAGATAAATAGAAACCATGGAAACAATACCGTAATTTTATTTCAACAAAATGCTTTTTCAATTTTATGAAGAAAAAAGAAATAAGAAAAACTTTAATATTAAGATTTTAGATTATAACGTACACGTACTTTGATATTCTATTATTGAACTACAATTAAAATATTTTTTCTCTATGGCAACTACACAACTTCTGGATTAATATGAAAAATTAAAAAAAGTCAGTGGTTTTCAAAATTTGGGGCATCTTTTTGTTTGTTTATTTTTGGACGAAATTCACATTTTAGAGAAAATTGGCAAAGGAAAAATCGATTGCATTCTACGTCACCATGCTGTCTTTTAAATTGTGCCGGACATTTACCTAACACCCTGTATAGTTAGCAAGTGTCTGTGTGTAGTGTCGGTAACATTATGGCGTCAATTTTTCCTAAGGTTCTCGTGATTGACAGACAATCTTATATCCTTTGACCGATATGAACAATATTTTGCAGATTTATTCTCTAAGAATCTACGAATATAATTATATTTAGAAATGTCTAGGGCTTCGTAGGTATAAAAAAGAAACTTTAGACAATGTTATATCCTTTGACCGATATGAACAATATTTTGCAGATTTATTCTCTAATAATCTAAGACTATAATTAAATACATAAATGTCTAGTTTGGTAGGCATTATGAACAAGAGATTCTAGATACTCCTATATCCTTTGACCGATATGAACAATATTTTGCAGATTTATACTCTAAGAAACTGCGGATAAAATAACATATAGAAATGTTTAGGGTTTCGTAGGCATAAACGAGAAACTCAAGACACGCCTATATCCTTTAACCGATATGAACAATATTTTGCAGAATTATTCTCTAAGAATCTACTAATATAATTACATACAGAAATGTGGGTTTCGTAGGCATAAATTAACGCCTCAAATTATTTTTAGTTTTAGCAATAGAAATGTAATGTACTGAGTAAAAATGAATCGTTTTCCCATCTTAAAAAGTTAATGAATAAATAATCTAACTATATAATTAGCAAGTTTCTGTATGTAGTATCATTAATACTGTGACGTCAATTTTTCCTAAGGTTCTCGTGATTGGCTAACTGGGGATACCCTGTCTCTTGATTGGTTGACATGTGACAGCCTCTCCCGTGATCGGCTAACTGGTGACAACCTGTCTCGTGATTCGCTGACCGGAGACAAAATTAAGATATGTTAAAAAAAAAAAAACGACACGAGTAAACTCCCATTTCTAGTCAATTTATTCTTACCAAAAGTTGATCAACTTGTGCCATTGATGTCAAAAGCTTAAATATGAGGTTTAATAAAAATCCTTTTAGCTGACTTAGCTCTGCACGTATACACAGACAGACGGATGGACAGACAGACAAACAGACAAGCAGACGGACTATCTGTCCGACAGAGATCATGCTAAAAATAGTCAAAACGTTGTCGGGACCTCAATTCGTGGAGATCCATTGAAATCTCGAAATTTCAAAATCGGTATGATCAGAATACCTCCCTTATATATGTTGGCGGTCGGTAATAAAACCAAATACACATACAAACAATCGAAATTTTTATATTATAAATCCATCATTGTTGACGGGTAATAACCTAGTTTGGGTAATAATTGCACTATTGATAATTTACTGTAAAATAAAATACTGTAAAAGCGGTTGCCGAAAAGCTTACAGAATAAACCCTCTTTACGATTCAATTACTGTGTAGTAACGTTACTACAAGATAAAATATTATAAAATGTATAATGACTTCCATTCATGATAGTAACTGACCTTGCTCATAGAGACAGATTTAATTACTATTATCATAGTAACTGAGTTACAGAATTGGTCTGAATATCTTTTTTGTTTTGGTCATTACTTTGCTTCGATATTCTTTTTTTTTGTGTATCACTTCGATTCGAATTCCATTTTCTGTTCATCTCTTTCTTTAGGATACTACAAGGTGTCTCAAAAGAAATTTTATATTTAGTGGATCGATTAAAAAAAAAGTAAGCCGTATATAGAAAAAATGTTTATTAATTATTAAAATACACTTTTTGGGGATTTATTTCTTAAAAATAATATCGTCTAAATGTAGACCCTCGCGTTCTCGGCACTCATTTAATCGAACAGTAAAATTACTTATGACGTCTCGGCAGGTGGACTCAGGGATGGTTGCCATTTCGTGACGGATATTTTCTTTCAAATGCGCCTGTGAAGTCGGTTTATTGGCGTAAACTTTAGATTTAAGATAACCCCATAGGAAAAAGTCCATAGGGGTTAAATCTGGACTGCGTGGAGGCCAATTTATGTCACCTCTCCGGGAGATCAATTTGCCTGAGAAAATTTCACGAACACGTGGCAGAGACATATTGGACGTGTGTGAAGTTGCTCCGTCCTGTTGGAACCATGTTCTTTGGTTATAGCAAAGTTTTGCAGTTCATGTACCAAGAAGTTGTCTAACATCTCCACATAATGCTCTGAATTCACTGTAACTGCACGCCCCCTTTCGTCTTCAAAAAAGTAAGGGCCGATAATTCCTTGCGTCGACATCGCAGCCCATACGGTCACTTTAGGCGAATGTAGGGGTTTCTGAAGTTTGCGTTTCGGATTCGTTGCACTCCAGTAGCGGCAGTTCTGCTTATTTACGTGGCCATTAAGATGAAAATGAGCTTCATCCGAAAACAAAATGTTGGTAAACGTTGAAAATCGCTCAATCACCTGATTTACGAAATTAAGCCTCTGACTGGCATCTTGGGGCTTTAATTCTTGCACCAATTGAATTTTGTAGGGGTGCAGCTTTAGGTCTTTGTGCATAATGCGATGTAATGATGATCTATGCACATTTAAAGCACTTGCGCGCTTCCGAATTGAAAGGTTCGGGTCGTCACGAACAGGCTGATTAACATTCTCCACGTTTTCTACCGTTGTTGATGACCTAGGTCGCCCGGATTTTGATTTATCCAGCGTTATACCAGTCTCTTCAAACTTTTTAACCCAATGTCGAATGAGAGGAATGCTTGGCGCATCATTTAAGTGGCGAAAACCTCGAATACTGCAGAATTTTCTACGCGCTACAGTCGCCGAATCACCGTTTTTGTAAAACTCTCGCACGCATAACGCGCGATCTGCTCCCGAGAAACGCTCCATATCGACTGACTTCCCAAGAGCCAGGCTACCGATTGACATAACCCCCGCGCCCCTCGGATACGTTGCGTTCACGCAGTAAGCTAAATAAATATAAAATTTCTTTTGAGACACCTTGTATTTTATCCATTCAGCCTAGAGAAAAACCTTAATCTGGCATTGAAGGCGTTCCCTGGTGGTGCATAGGATCAGTCAAAGAAACTAACTTCTCTATTTCTAGACATCGGACGTCTGAGAGTTTTTTGGAACATATTTCTTTGTGCGACAGTATTGTGATATCTATAAATTCAATTTGATATGTCAGTATCAGATACAGAATCCGGTTCCTAAATCAATACAAAAATGACAAAACAATATAAATATAGCTTTCTGACAGGGATTTCAAATTTAACCAATGTGGCCATCGATCAGATCACTCTAAAATTTTAATTAGATCAACTACATTTGTCAAGTTTGTGGGGACCTCTGATGATATATAAATATGAAATGTCACGGTTGGCTGATTTATTTATTTCATTTGTACTTACTTTGTACATCCCTCACATTATGGGTTCCAAGACTTGCGAGCGGATCAAGTCTGGACCCCCCTATTAGTCCGCTAACTGGTTGCTATGATTCTTGGAAGGATTAAGAGTTGTTCAATTAAACTCAACATTTTAGCTAATATACTTTAATTACGATTACGGTTTAAATATTTACATGATTACACTAGACTTACAATTATATGATGACTAAATCCAGAGAGACATACATTCGTACACACTAGACACACTTTACACCAAACACTAATTTAACCACTACATGTTTCCAAATATTGTCTCTCCACTTTTTTGCTGTATCCACACAACGTTATTTCATCTGAATAAAAAATATGTACAGTCTTTGATTGCTGGGGACGTCATTATCTTTATAAAAAATCAGCTGTGGCCACCACAGGACCGACCGCCATCATAAAGCACTTGTATAAAATACATTCTAGCAGCAGAGTAGAAATAACTTGGCCTAATATTTGCTAACAGAAATATTTTTTATCATGACCATGGAAACGTTACATATAATGGTTGGTTTATATACGGAACAAGAATATGGAATGGGAAATAAGAATAGTACACAAGAATAAAAAATATGAAACCGTTTATATCGGACATAACATTTCGTCGCTACGCCTGCGTACTTGCGTTGGCCTGTGTTTAACGGTTGTCGTTTGACAAGTTGTTGTGTTTAATATAACCTTTAAAAAAAAATCGTTTTCAGTAATATGGATTTAGAAGATTTTGTAAATTTATTTGCTTGTGTTTCACGCATTATATTGTTTTTTCCAACCTTATGATCACAGCAGGAAAACATTTGTTGGACAAATTTTATTACAGCCGACATTTTGACCATTGTGCGCATGCTTATCGTCTCTTATTCTTGGAATAAGAATAAAATGTTAAATGTTACCAACTTTTCTTAAGTTAAATTTCATTCCTACATAAACCGATATACGGCGCAGCCATGTTTTAACATCTTGTGTACTATTCTTATTTCCTATTCCTTATTCTTGTTATATAAACCAACCATAAGTATGGAAAAATTGAGACATAAAAAATTCGAAAAAATTTAAAAATTTTTTTCGTTTTATTAAAAAATGGCTCAAATAAAAGTTGTTAGTTATTACTTTTATAGCAACTTTTGTTCAATAAATTTTTTCGAAATATTTTTCTGTTGTGAAATATTTATAAAAATCTTAAAATCGACACGAGTAAACTCCCATTTCTAGACAACCGATTTTTACCAAAAACTGATCAACTCGTGTCATTGGTATCAAAAGTTTAAATATGCAGTTTTATAAAAATCCTTTTAGTAGAATTTGCTTTAAACGTGTACACAGACAGACGGACGGACGGAAGACGGAAGGACGGACAGACAGACAGACGGACGGACAGACAAACCGACAGACATCATGTTAAAAATAGTTAAAATGTTATGTACGGACCTCAATTCGTGGAGATCCATCGAAATCTCAAAATGTCAAAATCGGTATGATCACAATACCTCCTTTATATATGTTGTCGGTCGGTAAAAAAGACAGTTAAAGCTTGCACTACACATTATTTTATTTTTCCACAGCCAACCCTTACGTAATTTCTTTTTGAACTCATGGTATTTTGTTAATCTATTTACCTACAATGTATTATCACTTACTAAATACCTACAAACCCTGAATTGTGTGAGAATTCACATTTCACATTTTTAATATTAATTACAAAATGTGCTAATGTAAACATAGTATTTAGACAAATTTCAACACATGGATGGTAGTGCAATATACTGCGTACTTAGGTATCCACACAACGTACTTTCATTTGAATGAACACTATGTACAGTCTTTGATTGCTGGGGACGTCATCATCTTTATAAAAAATCTTACTAGGTCAATTCGTAAGTTTAGAAAAAAATCTACAAGTCAAAAAAACAACAATTTTCCCTTTTTTTGTTTTGTTCCACTTTATTTAAGGATTGCAAGAAGTTATCTGTGCATTTTGACGATACAATAGCGACAAAAAGCGTCTTTTATTGGGGTAATCAGTGCGGAATTGTCTTAGGGGGGTTGATATATGACTATGGGGTAAAGTAAGGGTTGTACTGTGATTCATCCCTTAGATCAAGACCTCGAACAATGCCCTTCATGAGGACTTGGAAGAGCGCTCTGTATTTATCGGTCTATTTCTAGTTTTCTATTTCTTAGATAATGTTTTCAACCAATTTAGCTCGAGTGTATTCGGGTTGCATATTTATTACGCTAGATAAAGTCGACATTCATATAGTTGAACACTCGAGGGATTAAAAACAATTTATAGTCTTGTAATTTGTTAAACGGTTCAACCGGAATAATTGTCTGGACGCACTACAAAAAAAATTACTAATTCAAAATATTTGTTTTAGTCGTTGGAATCAAAAGAAGTGAATTGGAAAATTTCAGACATTTTAGGTTTTTTGGGAATTAATAAGTTATACGTCATTTCTTCCGGAACTAAATGGGGGTTTCATGTTGGCATTTCTTATTAAATCTAGTTCCGCCTAAGGGTTTTGGATAGCCTATAATTAAACGCAGCCCATTTTTAGGGTTTTGTAGGTATGACCAAAAAACCCTTATATCGTCATTATCTGTCTGTCTGTAGCCTTTGATTGTACCCAAACGGCAAAACTTAGAGAGTTGAAATTTGGCATGCTTATACAACTCTTTGACCCGCACATAGGAAAAATACTAAAACATCTAAAACACATATCCCCATAAAAATATAAACAAATGTATGCTCATCGAAAAAAAAAAACATTTTTTTTTTAAAATTCTGAGTAGGTTATCAAATAAAATCCCTTAGTACGTGGATTAACGATCAAAATTTTATTTTTGCAAAATAAATTATTTAGAAGCGATTTTTGCCAGAATTGTGCAAAACAAAATTTGTCCCACACCTGTAGTCCAGATGGTTTAAACTAAAAATCTGAAAAAATTCTAAGTAATGTACATTTTTGCGAACCGGAATAGTACAACAAGAATTTTTGATCAGATTATGTTTTCGGAAAATAACGCATTTTTGTGTTTTTTGCTTGACCACGTAAAATATTTAATAACTTATCTAAGACAGTGAACCAGCGTGTTTTGATAGTGTAATGGCTAGCATGCTCGCGTTCTAATTTGCAAATTAATGTTCGCTCCGCTCTCAAAGCAATTTTTTTTTGCATTTTTATTTTGTTTAAATTATTTTTTCAAAATTCTAGTTATATTTGGGCAAATGTTGCATTTAATTTTTAAAAGCGTAAATTTAATAACCAGTGGCAATTCTTGAAATTGAATACACAAAATCAGAGGGGCGAGGTTATGACTTAAAACAACCAATGGAAGCCATAGGCGCAATTTTCAAAATTTTATGAATCTTACTATAGTTAAAAAAAAAAATACTGCACATATTTAGAAACCTAAATAATGGTATTAGGCATTCGAATGACAATTAACAAAAAAAATATTTTAACATAAAATTTGTTTTGGCATTCCAAATAATCAACATTCACTTACTAAATACCTGCGAAACCCTGAAATGTGTGAAAATTCACACTTCACATTTTTTTTTTGTCTGAAAGTGTATGTGATACATCATTATTATTGTTTTTTTTTGTGTGGGTTGTGAAACATATTTATTATTTTGATCCAAAAATAATTTTCTAAAATTGTTTTCTGTGTAAATCTTTTTTTCTTTTTTTTCATATCTGACGTAAATTAAGATTGATATTATCCGCTAAAATTGAATAAGACAGATTTAGAAATAAAACCACAAATATGTGAAAGATAATAAAGAAGAACAATGGAAGAATGCAATGAAAAACATAAATATAAAATATTTATTTTTAGAATTGTGCTGGTTATTGATATTTAGAATGAGATAGGTTTGCGCCACGTATTGACGTATTTCGAATGTGGTAAATCTTTGTTATAACAGCTGAGATAACTATCGAATTATATAGATGATTTGGTGGTTTAGGGTGGGTTGAAACTTATGATGTCATTCTGAAATTATTATTCTTTCTTCAATCTCAGTATGGTATCTTTTGGCCTCACGTATGTACAAATATCTTACATCTTGATCTGTTAACTATCAGGTTTTTCATGTATTTCTTATACCAATACTTATTAGATCATTAACGATGCCTTAGAACGATATTGAAAATAAAACGGCAAACATTAACATTTTTATTTATGGTGGCAGCGCCGCCATTAGAAGAAATAAACGTGGTAAAGTAAACAGAACATTTTTGGAAATTCGTATTTTCACAAAAAATAGATAAGGTTATTGGTGAATATAATATATTACAATAAAAAATCAGCTGTGGACCGACCGCCATCACAAAGTACTTATTTAATTTATGCTGCTTTATTAAAAATGTCTCAAATAAATGAGACTTGAAAAAATGACGAAATATTTTGAATAATTTTTGTAAAATTTTTCGAAATATTTCGTTTTATCAAAAAACGTCTCAAATAAAAGTTATTAATTATTGCTTTTATAGCAACTTTTGTTCAATAAATTTTTTCTAAATATTTTTCTGTTGTGAAATATTCACAAGAATCTTAAAATCGACACGAGTAAACTCCCATTTTTAGTCAACCGATTTTTACCAAAAGTTGATCAACTCGTGCTATTGATGGTAGAAGCTTAAATATGAAGTTTCATAAAAATCCTTTCAGCCGAATTTGCTCTGCACGTGTACACAGACAGACGGACAGACAGACAGACAGACAAACGGACAGACAGACGGACAGACAGACCGACAGACATCATGCTAAAAATAGCCAAAACGTTATGTAGGGACCTCAATTCGTGGAGATCCATCGAAATCTCGAAATGTCAAAATCAGTATGTACACAATACCTCCCTTATATATGCTGGCGGTCGGTAATAAAAATTAAGATAAAATTTAAGATAAAAATTAAGATAAAAATTAAGAAGTTGTTAGTTATTGCTTTTATAGCAACTTTTGTTAAATAACTTTTTCCAAATGTTTCTCTGTTTTGAAATATTCGCAAAAATCTTAAAACCGACACGAGTAAAATCCCATTTCTTATTAACCAAAAGTTGATCAACTCGTGCCATTTATGTCAAAAGCTTAAATATGAAGTTTCATAAAAATCCTTTTAGCCGAATTTGCTCTGCACGTGTACACGCACCGACAGACAGACAGACAGACAGACAGACTGACAGAAAAACAGACAGACAGACAGACAGACATCATGCTAAAAATAGTCAAAACGTTATGGAGGGACCTCAATTCGTGGAGATCCTTCGAAATCTCGAAATGTCAAAATCGGTATGATCACAATACCTCCCTTATATGTTGGTGGTCGTAGGTGTACATAGCTATAAATTTACCGCTGTATTTAGTTGCTAAATTTGGTTTTCTTTTATTTATTCATTTTTTTTTTATTCCTTCTTTCTGGGTCTTTTGGATTTATATGCTTCACAACCAACAAATTTCTTTAATTTATATGAAAAGGAGTGTAAAAAGGAAGCTACAATATTTATCTATATATTGATATTATACAGTCTGTATAATAAGACGTCCTTGTTGATTTTTGGAGAATTATAAGAGAGAAAAGGAAAAACAAATAATTTAAAAATTTAATATTATTACGCTACTGCCTAATAATTGGTCCAATCTCCATTATTATCATTTATTGCTTGGCATCTTTTCGGTACACTTTCTACCAGCTTTTCGGTATACTTTGGCAGTGATATCCATATCTGCCGTATTGACGAGTTAGCTGATCCAAATTTTAAACATTTTTTGTTCGAAGCTTATATTTCTTGCAAAAACTAGATTCATCAGAGAAAACCACATCACTCCAATCGCAGTCTAAATTTTCATTGGCCCAAGCGAGTCGTTTTTCGATATATTTCATCGATAACAATGGTTTTTGTTTGGTGCTCCTGAATTTAGTACCATTTTCAATTAAACGACTTCTCAGGGTCATTAGACTTAACTTAATGTTCTTTTTTAACAAAATTGCCTGATATTTACGTAAAGATAACATAGGATTATTTTTAAAAACGTTAAAAATCACTTTAACTTGTTTTTTAGTGGTCACTTTTTTTAATCCACGATTAGGTAAATCGTCAACATTTTTATTAATTATATAACGTTTCACCCAATACTTCACAAAGTCTACTGACTTGTGCATATATTTTGCTGAACTTGAAAAGGACATTTTTGGCCCTTTTGTGTAGGTACATAAAAATACTGCTTCAAAACGTTTTGCATAAATAGCACTCATTATTACACAGCCACAATACTGAAAGACAAAACACTAACTAAACAATTTTTACTATCGGGCGTATTAGGACTTGATGTTCTTATCATGTTTGGACTTGTTTATTATTTGTGCATATGCCTGATCCTGAGTTATAAGCATGTGTGTCGTATTATACAGACTGTAATTATAAAATTTCGATTTCAAACATTAAGTAACATCACTGGCTATAAATCAATGTCTTTCCATTATTCTCTTCTTAGGTACTATCGTCCTCTTAGTAAAGTAATGAATTTTTGGCTTAAAATATACCTTTCTGTGATAGAACATGACATATATTCAGTGGTGCACCACACAATACATCAAAAAGGGGCACTAAGTGCATATGAGATTCAATTATGAGTAGCAAACAACATTACCTGTCATAACTCTGGCATTCAAGCACTAATTAGCGCAAACACTAACAACCTATTAGCGATGTTTTAGTTGAAACAAAACTATACTGTGTACTTTGTAAACTAGATACTCCCTGAGGGGCGTAGGGGGAGGCAGAATGTCTTCAAATCGATGAGAAACATACTTTATCTAATACAGTGTGAATAATTATAACAATTTAGATATTGATATCCCTGCATTTTTTAGCTTCTTGGTTAGAAATAGAATGTTTAAAACATGTGTAGAACCAGGACCAAACCTTGTAAAATTGTGGTAGAAAGGTACCAGTTGAAAAAGAAGTTAAATCCCTAATGTGTGAAGTTGCAACTGTAGCTATGTCCATCAGTTATATTTACAAATGCAAAAGAAGCTAAATCATATTAACCAATATGACATATCAAACTTGTTGTATAGTCGGATTGCTGATAGGTGACTGTTACATGTATGTATCAAGTAATGCATTTATATAATAATCTAGTTACCATTTTTCAGCGATTTTAAAAATGTGTTTTGTTATTTGTCTTAGCTGTCAGTGTCTGTTAATAATATTAATTAATAGATCATGCGGCCAATTATTAAATTTACAAACTTTAATTATAAATCTGCTGGGATATTTTAAATCCGAAAAAGAGAACAATGGACCACTTATTTCTCTATCTTGTGTCTGTCAAAGAGTAGCAGCCTTAAAGATTTCGGAATCAACAATTCGTAGAATTATAAAATGTAATAAATCTGAACTTCTCACTAACAAAATCACGAGAAAACGAAAGAAATTAAAATCTGAACCAGTTTATTTTATTGATACATTGGTACAAACGTATAGTCATGAAGTACTAAGATTACCTCATTATCACTGCCAGTTTAACCCCATTGAACTAATTTGGGGTATAACAAAAAATTATTATGATAGACATATTGGTCAAAACGGATATAGTGATAACGAAGTTTTGAAAATGTGGCAAGTAGCCTGTGATCAAATTAATTTTGAAATTTGGGCAAAATCTGTTAAGAAAATTTTATAAATGAATGGTGGGAAAGGGAAAGGATTGTTGGTGATATTAATCCAATAATAATAAATACAAGAAATGACAGCGATAGTTCAGATGACGACGATAACATGCATTACAGGGACTAATTTAAAAAAAATAAAAATAAACATTTAAATACAACTTGTAGCAATATATTATATGAGTAAATATATTTTTAATTAATATTTTATTACTTTATACTTATGGGAAACATAAATATTTAATTAAACAACAAATTATAATCCAAAATTTACGTATGAGTATAGGTTTTTCCTTATAATTATTACCTTAAAATTAATAATTTTGTTTGTTTGAGTACTGCTGTGAATTTATATTCATGCTCAAATTAGTAAAGATATCTACGAGTCATGCCGTTTCTTTCTAACGCTTTGTTTTTTATTAATTTAATTTGGAAGGTTAGTTGTCAACTTGCGTCACTATACTTTACAATGGGTATGCAAATAATTATAATGATATAGACAGAGAAAGCATATAGTATTGTATATCGATACTTGTAGCAACGAACAGTCGCCTATCAGCAATCCGACTATAGCAAAAGTAACTATACTCTAAAAAAAGGTTAAACGGACTTCCTGGTACACTAAAAAATGAACTTTTAGTGTATCATGAGGTCCCTCGCTTTTCGTGTTATTTATTTACACTTACATACTGGTTAAATTATAGTGTTCGAAAATAAATAGTGTTAAAGTAGTATTAATTTTAACACTGAAAAAGTAATATTCCATAAAAATAAGATTTACACGGTGATTTGGTTAAAAATAGTGAATATTTTTATTGAATATATTTTTTTTTTAAATGAAAATTATAACACTAAAATTTTAACCAAACAAAGAATGAACTTTTACACTTATGAATTTTTTGTCAAGTTTAATTTTAGTGTTAACCATTGTTAACCAAAATTATACTATTTCGACCCTGGATATTACTGAGGTATAATTCTACTTCAGAATAGAAGTAGTAATGCTTTGACTCATTTTCTAGTTTCACAGTTTCATTATTTTAATATTTTGTTTAATATACAAATTTATTAGGAAATGGAAGGTAGGTGTTTTTAATTAGAATTTCCATAAAACAGATTTTTTCACGCATCTTGATAAAAATCAAATTCCATTTTGTATTTAATATCACAGCAGTGGCGTAGCGTTGTGGGGGCGGGGGGTGCGGTCCGCCCCGGGCGGCACTTTTTTGGGGCGGCAAAAATCCTCAATAAATAATATCTTGTAATCTGAACTAAAAATTTGAACCATTTCTTTTCATATTTATGTCGCAAAATGAGCACGGAACTTTTTATTATTTAATCTGTGACGGAACCGGGGAATACCCTTTCTTTAACACGTTAATAGCCACGTCGGCCATATGTGTCTGACACTAAGAAGTTCTACATGCGCCATGTCAGACATATGTCTGACATGGTTACCTTGCGGTAATTCCCCGCGTTTCATTTTGTGCTCGGATTGTTCACAACGAATATTCAGCGAGAATCGATTCTTTCATATAAAGAATAGAGTTCAATATTGTCTAATAACACCTTCAACATCAGTCGTCCAATTCACATGGACTAAATTAACTTGCTACAATTCATGATTTTCTTTAAGTGCGTTTTGTGATTGTTAAATTATTGAACTTTCTCGAAACTCGAAAAATTGTATGTAATCTCAGTGGTGTAGCATAGCGGAGGCGGTGGTGGCGGCTCTTTTTTGGGGCGGCAAATTCTGTAAATTTTGGAGCCTTTTAGATTTAAATACCTAAATAAGAGGGCGGCGAAATTGGCATCCGCCCCGGGCGGCTGAAACCCACGCTACGCCACTGTATCACAGCCCACGCATGTTTTATCAAATATAAAATCTTAAAGGCACAGTTACAATTTGTACTAATTCATCACTAATCTTGATTAACGGTAATTTAATTAAACTCGCCATATGGCCAGCACATAATTTTGTACGAGGAAATTAAAGAAGAGTTCATAATAAAATAGCTACAATACTTTGGACATGCACAATGCCAACCTAGTCCGACTCCAACTTCAACTTCGACTTCTTTTAACCAAAATTGCTATAAACTCCGACTCCGACTTCAACTCTGACTCCGACTCTACAGCCCTGTGTATATATTGCACATTTTTGAGAATACCATTAGCAAAATTAAACGCAGTAACAGTGTAGGAAACATTACTAAAAAAAAAAAAAAACAGAAAAAGGTTGGTCGTAATTGCGGTTCGTTGTAAGTCATATATGTTTTTTGGAACCATATTTGCGCAGATTTTTCTCATCCACAATTCATTGGTCAAGATTTGATGAACGATAATGTGAATCAAATTCAATTCTTTCCAGATTTTTCTGACTGTCAACCGACGATCTGAACGCACAAGATCCCGGATTCTGTCGGATTTTCATCGGTTCTTGAAGATGAAGGCCTTCCGCTGCGTGATTCATCTTCAATCAACTCTCTTCCTTCTGAAAATGCCTTAAAGCCTTATCACACTAGAGTTATTATTCAAGTCTAAACTTGGAAAATTAAAGTCTTTGCATTCGAATCGAAGTCTTGTGCATGTGATAGTATGAAGAAAAAACCTAGGTTTTGAAGACGAGGCAAATGAAACAGGATACAATTTCTCGGTCTTTTTACCCAGTCTTACAGCTGACGCGTCTTTGTCTTTTGTTTATGTCAAAATATAACTGTCCACTGTCATAATTTCACGATGTGCGCATGGGTAAACAATTTCCAAGTCATAACTAATATTCAAATACCGTGTGACATGTCAAGACCTGAAGACTTGGATCCTGAAAAAAAAAACTAAAAAAAAAAAGACTTGGATAGCGTTCTAGTGTGATAAGGCCTTTAAACCACCAAAAAACCTGGGTCCTTGACAAAACACTGTCTCTGTAGGCCTGCTGAAGTTTTGCAAAAGTTTCTGTTGCACTGTGCCCAAGCCTGAAGCAAAACCTGATCGCTCTAAATCAGGGGTCGGGGAACATTTTTACCCAAAAATATATTTCTTTACACCGACGTTACCCCATTGGCTTGTAAAAAAAAAATTAAGTGACAAGCAAAAAGAAAAAAGTCCTCACCTCCCAAAATCTAAACGATGAGCAAAAAAAAAGCTCCTCACCTTTCAAAATCCAAATGACGAGAAAAAAAAAGTCAAGCCCCTCAGCGTCCTTTTCCTTAGTGCGCTACTAACACGTTTATAAAAGAGCAATTTGGAAAAATTTCCTTATTACCCCCAAAAATTTCATTTTTACCCCATTTGAGGTAATTTACCCCTGTTCTCCGACCGCTGCTCGAAATGAATGTCACTCATTTTTAGAACACACTAGAAAAAACTGTTTCACGAAAAAAATCGCTACGGACAAAAAATTACTCTAGCGAGTTCAAACTCATACTGAAGGCGTATCACATGTTCTCCTGCCGCCCCTCCAAGTCCCGCGTCTCAATGTTGCCAGATCAAACGCTATGTTGTCAGTCCGGTTACTTAATTTACACACCTCAGTTAGTATTTAAATAATAATTGAAACAAATATTATCTTTAAAAAAAAGACTTTTAAAAGTGACAATTCTTTTGGGGGGAATGAGATAGAGGGAATAATAAATATTTGCATAATTTTGGTTTTTGTTTAGTTAATGAAGTCCCATACGTGCCGTAAAACAGAGATGATGGTTCGAACTATGAATAAATATTAGATCGCTTCTAAGCGTAGATTTTCCAGGACATTAGGTCGATATTCTACCTAAAACTTCAGAGATTCAACACGCACAGCGTTTCTGGTACACCACACATCCCATCACTTCACAAGCATTACCTTACTTTCACCAACGAAATTATCAATTCACAAACCCGAAAAGACTTTCAATTAAAAAACACCGATTACAAGTTACTAAAATTATACCGTGAGCATTTGAAAAAAATGATCTTTGTTGGTTGTGGACAGAAATAAGTATGTATTATATCATCGCATATGGTATAAAAAGCTTCTAAAATTCTTCAAAGTCATCTAAATCTTATAAACGATTGGTATTAGGTCGTCAAGGATGAAAATTGTAGAAAAAAAGGCAAAGTTGGTTGATAACTTACAAATATAAGGAATTATTTTATTCATCAAAGTATGCACCCATATTGTCTATACACTTTTGCCATTTAAGCGGCAGGTTGTTCAGGCCGGTGGTATAAAAACCTGGCGGACTCAATGAATTCCTGAAAGGCCAGTTTTACAGCATTGTCGGAATTAAACTGTTTTCCTATTAAAAAGTTGTTCAAATTGCGGAAGAAGTGGTAGTCATTGGGGGCTAGGTCTGGTGAGTATGGAGTATGATGAAGAAGTTCCAACTCTAATTCTTGTAGTTTTGCCACAGTCATTTGTGCAGTGTGTGGTCTAGCGTTATCATGCAATAAGATAGGAGTCGATCTGTTGACCAATCTAGGCTATTTTTCTTTAAGATTTTGCCTCATTTCGTCCAGTTGGTTGCAGTATATTTCTGCTGTGGTCTAGCGTTATCATGCAATAAGATAGGAGTTGATCTGTTGACCAATCTAGGCTGTTTTTCTTTAAGTTTTTGAATCATTTCGTCCAGTTGGTTGCAGTATATTTCTGCTGTGATCGATGAGCCAGGTTTTTTTTTGTTTGGTTTTTAAGTTACCTGTACGAAATTTGGCGAACCAATTTCATATTGTCTGCTGCGTAGTAACACTAGAGCCAAATACACTATTAATGTGTCGCGCAGTCTGCGATGCCGTAGTTCCACGTAAGAACTCATTTTTCATAATAGTGCGAATTTCCGACAGTTCCAACAAAATTACAACAAAATTAATTTTAAAAAATCAGCTGTGGCCACCACAGGACCGACCGCCATCGTAAAGTACTTATATAAAATACATTCTAGCAGCAGAGTAGAAATATATTGGCCTAATATTTTCTAACAGAGATATTATTTATCATGACCATGGCAACGTTACATATAAGTATGAAAAAATTGAGAAAAATTTTACAGAAATTATTCGAAATTTTTCGTTTTATCAAAAAACATCTCAAATAAAAGTTATTAGTTATTGCTTTTATCGCAACTTTTGTTCAATAATTTTTTTCGAAATATTTTTCTGTTGTGAAATATTCACAAAAATCGTAAAATCGACAAGAGTAAACTCCCATTTTTAGTCAACCGATTTTTACCAAAAGTTGATCAACTCGTGCCATTGATAGTAGAAGTTTAAATATGAAGTTTCATAAAAATCCTTTCAGCCGAATTTTCTCTGCACGTGTACACAGACGGGTAGTCAGACAGACAGACAGACAGACAGACAGACAGACGGACGGACAGACAAACCGACAGACATCATGTTAAAAATAGTCAAAATGTTATGTAGGGACCTCAATTCGTGGAGATCCATCGAAATCTCGAAATGTCAAAATCGGTATGATCGCAATACCTCCCTTATATATGTTGACGGTCGGTAAAAAAGTTTTTGATATTTTTTAGAGCATACAATGATTTTTAACAGGCGAGATGTGTAACTTTCCAACAAAAAAAAAAAAGTTAAAATATTAAGCCAATGTCAAATAATAAGCTGTTCAAGTTGGCAATATTATTAACTACAAATTTCATCCTTAACGACCTGATAAAATTTTGCTTCTTTAGAAATACTGATTTCTGAAGATGGCCTCATAAGCCGAAATACGTATCAAATAAACTTGTTTTATTCTTTGAAACTACTGAATGTTTTATTCTTTTCCTGTTAATAAAACTATATACATAAGAGTGGTTTATAAAATAAAGAAACGATTATTTTTTGATCTACTTAAAACTGATATATCTCTTATCATTTACGTTACAACAAAAAATATATAGTACAAAAACCGTACGAAGTACGGGCACTCCAGCTAGTATATTACATATGTATGTATGTTTCTATGTCACATTAATAGTCAAAACAGTGGTCCTCAAATGTTTTTATGGTAATCCCCGTCCTATCGCGCCTGTAATGCATTTTTTTATTTCCCCTGGTAACGTTGGTTGCGTATCTCGCCCTTTGAGTTTCTTTAATAAAATCACAACAATAAGGACTTAACTCGACTCGTATATCATCCCAGGATCTTATTTTCAACGTATTCGGACCCCCCGCTACACCTCACAAACATTTACAAAAAGAATATCCGAAAGAAAAAAAAAAGAAAATTCAACTTAATGTTAGCATAGGGATTTGGGTTATGAAAAATAAATTAAAAGATATTTTTATATATTTAGTGATAACATGGTGCTGATAAACACACTTGCCTACAGAACACAAGGACGATGGTTCAGATATCTAAATTAAGCCCTATTCTATGCTTGAATTATTTTTAAAATTTTTAATACAGGTAGCCCTTGTTTTACGCCGGCTCAATTTACGCCGATTCACAATAACGCCCGAGTGCAATCCGCTGTGTGATGCCCATGGTCAGTCACTCTCAAATTAAGATTTAGAATAATTATACAAAGAATTAGATCGTGAACAGTCAGAAAAGGAAGAAAACGAAGAAGAAACTCCAAGAGCTATGAAAACGGCCGATCTAAAACGTATCTTTTCAACTATGGAAAGTTTGACAGATGAACTTGTGAGTTATGGCTGGTTTATACAACTTAGCCATAATTTTGCTTAGCCGTAACTGAGAAGTACCTTATCCATAAGTTCTTACGATCCCCAGAACGAAAGTATTGGGTTTATACAACCTTTTCCTTAATCTCGATCGTCAGCCGCAGCCAATGAAATGCGCTGTTTAGAGTTTGCGCAGTTCCGAGTAAACATCGTAAACCTAATCTTTATTCTAACCGTCTATTGCGAATTTTGGAAGCTATTTTATTAAAATGAATAATGAGCAAATTATTGTAATATTCCTTTATACTGCCTTGGCAGCAACTGCCGTGTTCGTGTCATCTTTATTATTTCACAAAAATAAAGTTCGTTGCCTATTTCATAACAGTCATATTTTCGCGCATGCGCTGTTCAGTGATTTAGCCGTAATTTAACCACGAAAGTTGAAATGTTGGGAACTTTCAAGGTTACGGAATTCTTATTGCTAAGGTCTGCTTATGGATAAATTGCGGCTAAGGTTGTATAAACGTACATAGGCGTTTTGTATAGTTTATCTTTTACGGTTTAGGGACAAGGTAAGGAAAAGTTACTGTTAAGGTTGTATAAACGGGCCATTAGACAACGATTGGGACCAAAGTGCAAATGTAAAAAGGAGCATCCATTCGACCATATTCCGAAATTTTTAATAAAAGAAAACAAAAATCTAAACAATTAAAGTTGAATACTTTTTTCCAAAAAATGTAAGAGATCCGAAACTTTGAAATTTCATTTGTTTTTCTTAAGATTTTTTTAATAAAAACATTTCACTTTATTCTATTATAAAATACATTTTAAAAATTAAATTTATAATATATTAATTTTTATTTTTGGCTGAAATAATTCATGAGCATTAGGAATTGGTTCTTATTGATAGAAAAATTAATTTAAAAAATATATTTAAAATACAGTCGATTCCGCTTAATTGGGACACATTGGGACTTAGGCATTTTGGCCCAATTAAGCGGCTGCCCCAATTAAGCGAATTTCACATAAAATTAAACAATGCATATTTTTCTTTCAATAATTTTATTTTATAAACTCTTGGACAAAACTATAAATTACATATAACCAAAAATTATAAACTTTTAAGAAAAAATAATAATAAATTCCAAAATAAAATAATAAATAGGTACATACAATTTAATTCAACGCAAAAATGCGTCAATTGTAGTCTGTCTTTTGATTTGTAACATTTCACTTCTACAAAATCAGCACAGGTATTCAGTGCGGATAAAATAACGCTGTAACACGGCCATACATTTTTTTGCCTCCTGTTTGAGAATATGTGTAGCATAATATGTACTGTGATCTTAAATTTACTGTCCCAATTAAGCGGAATGTTGTCCCAATTAAACATGTAAATTTACTGTTGTTTTCTTGGTTTGGTTTCTGTTCTTT
The DNA here is from genome assembly GCA_963971575.1 of Liopterus haemorrhoidalis. Taxonomy (NCBI): domain Eukaryota; kingdom Metazoa; phylum Arthropoda; class Insecta; order Coleoptera; family Dytiscidae; genus Liopterus; species Liopterus haemorrhoidalis. The sequence continues at coordinate 34,477,355 of OZ020620.1, read as the reverse complement.
GAGATTTGGCTCAAATAAGCGGCTGCCCCAATTAAGCGGTGGCCCAATTAAGCGGAATCGTCTGTATTAATTATTATTTTTATGAAAAAATAATAATTAAAATAATAATTTAGGGTTTGTGCCATACATGGAACATTATTATTCTACATTATGTTACAAAAGAAAATGATTCCGTATTATTTGCTCGTCAATTGTTCTACGTGTTCTTCATTAAGGATTAAAAGCAGTCGCCCTCGAATTTTGGAAAGAAAAGGTCGTATCTTCTAGTTGTACTTTCTCAATAATTTCAGTTATCGTTGAAGTGCCAATTCCGCTTGATATTCAGTTTTAATGATGATTCAGTTTTAAAAATAATATAAAAAATAAAAATCGGAATGTGCCATATATGGCACACTATGCGGTAAAAGGTTAATAAACCAGATTATTTGCTTATTTTTATAATAAGGGTAAACATGTGTAAATATGGGTTCATTTTACGCCGATTCGATTTGCGCTGGCTTTTGTAGGAACGGAACTGCGGCGTAAACAAAGGGCTATATTTTTAAAATACACAGCAACATTCACATATGTCCGTATTACCAGTTAAGTTAATGTAAATTAAACAGAAATTAAGATAACCTCATTTGTTGTATGAGATTATTCCAATCGTGGTTTTGAAAAAAACTTACAGTCTCGATCGTCATTTTCTCATTAGTCTATTTGTAATTTTTTAAATTATAGCCGAAGTTGTAAAGGCAACAATTCCGTACATGTATCTCTCCATAATCACAAAATATTCAAAATTAAGGTTTCCCTCCAGGCTTGTGATTGGTCCAAATTAGTAGTTTTAACTAACATATATGGCCTAATAACTTGGCCTAATATTTTCTTACAGAGATATTATTTATCATGACCATGGATCGTTACATATACACTACCGACAGAAAGTTTGATGTAGGTACTGAATTTTTAGAAATAGCTAAATAAATAAACCTTTTCAAGTCAAATTTGTACTTTAATTATTATGGTTACATGAATTAAACATTTTGTATCAACAATTTCAAATTAAAAATACATTTTGCTTAAATTTTTGCTTCATCAAAATAACCTCCTCGATTCTTTATTACGGCTGCACAGATCTTCGGCATACGATTCTACGCAGTGTTTCGGGTTATATTGCGTTCCATTTTACTTGCAATATGTGCCAAAGGTTTTCTATAGAAGACGGCTGCTATTTTCGTACATTTCTGTCAAGTTCTTCCCATAGTAACTCATCGGGTTAAGATCTGGTGACTGTGGTGGCCATTCCATTATTTTTAGAACTTGAAGACTTTCAAGTTCTTTTAAATAGTTTTTACAGATTTTGCTAGTATGTTTTGGATCATTATCATGCATAAAAACATACTGACTGGAAAATAATCTGTCACCAGATGGTAGTACTTGATGCTCTAAAATGTCTTTATAAATTTCTTTTGTCATTATTCCCTCGATTCTATGTAAAATTCCAACGTTTTCTCCACCAAAACATCCCCAAACAGTGACAGATCCACCCCCATGTTTTACTGTTGGTACCAAACATTCTTCAGAATACCTTTCTACCGCATATCTTCGAACGAAAACACGGCGTTTTGAACCGAAAAGTTCAAATTTTGACTCATCTGTCCAAAGGATGTTCTTCCATTGTTCGATTGACCAATTTTTATGTTTTCTAGCCCAGTTTAACCTTTTTGTCTTATTAACTGGTCTTAATAAGGGTTTACGAGCAGCTACACGCCCATGTAAGCAGAATTGCTTCAGTCGATCTTTGACAGTGGAAGTGCTAATCTTAACATCATTGAACTGATTGTACACAGATCTGATTTTTTCGGCGGTGTACCTTCTATTTGATAGGGAAATCTTTTTTATTTCTCTATCCTGTAATTTACTAATTTTTCTAGGTCTCCCAGGTCGTTTTTTACTTGCATGGGTACCATTTTCTTCGTATCGTTGCAATGTCCTTTGCACACAACATCTTGAAATTTTATTTTTTTTTGCAATTTGGACTTGCGAATAACCTTCTTCGTGATAAACGAGAAATCTTTCTCTTTCGGCAGTGCTTAATTCTCCTCGCTTACCCATTTTTAATTGTAAAATAAAATATCACTTACAAAAAAAATTTTAACTAAAAAAAAGATTTTTTTTAAACTAAATTAATTATAACCGAAGTAAAACACACTAATGGTACAGTTTTTTGTTTTCTAATTGAATACTTAAGTATAAATGTACAAATGTTTATTTTATAAATAAGTAAGTTAATGCCTATTGTTGATTGAAATATGCTGGACTGGTCTAAACTTGTTATATTTGATATACTAGAATCATAAATTAAAACATAAAGACACTCATTGAAATTAAGAAAATAAACAATTTGAATATATTTATATCTTGAAAGTATAAACTCATAACCTGCCTCAAACTTTCTGTCGGGTGTGTAAGTATGAAAAAATAGATACTTAGAAATACATAAAATCGTGAAACTTAAAAATATTAAAACCGAGTTTTCAAAAGCATATATAAGTAAAATAATTTAAAATTAATAAAATTAAATCCGATTAGAGCTTAATTTGGATGGCTAAATGGGCCTTTAGTCTAGCCAATTTTTAACTATCATTTTCATTTCGTCCTCATTTTCCTGTCTTCTACCATCAAATCCGTGTGATAGGGTAATAAATGAAAGTCACTTAGCACAAGATTGGCACTATTAGGTGAATGCAAAAAATATTCCTGTGAAATTCTTAATTTATCAAAAAATAGGATGGAGCCGTATAGCAAGTTATTTTTGGTCTGTACTTTCTATATAGGAATAATAGCTCTAGTCATTTTGATCAGCTGATTTTCATGCAGTACCGGAGGTCCAGGAATAAAGAACTTATTTTGCATTCTGCCTTATGAGTATAGGACTTTGAGAACATTTATTACTCTTACAAGCATTATAGAACATCTTACTTTTTTGTGAACTTTTATATTAAACAAAACCCTAATCTCGATGTTGCAAAAAACCCCAAAAACCGTTAAATTCCAGGATCAAAAGATTTCTTTTCTTTAAGACTCGATTCTTTGTAGGATCACCTGTCTGCACTAAATATTTTCCCATAGAATAGCCTAGAGCAGTGATTGCCAAACAAAGAACAAATACAGGTCAACAAAAAATATCACACAACTAAAACACTAGTATACAGGGAGTTTTTGAAAACTGCGTTTAAGCATTGGTAGCTTTTATGACTAAATAACAGCGAAATGAAAAATAAAATATTTTTTATACTTTGTGTTCACAATAATATCATTGTTGCACTGAAAACAGTTTACAGTCTGTTCCAAACGGTTAAGCGGAACTAAATTTTGCAATCTGGTTACTTTCATCGTTTAAATCGTGCTTTTCGACCGTTTTGTTTAAGCTTTGTAAATCATACTTACAATACACATTTTTTGTTAAGGTTAATATCATTTTAAATTGTCATTTTCTTTATATTTTGATTTTTTGTGTCATTCTTAATACAAATTTCCCATTTATTAATTTTTTTGTCATTAAAATATATTAAAAAAATAATTTAATTTTGACATAGGTCATTCGTTTCCATGGTTTCATTGTTGTAATTTTAAATTTTGATATTGCAACCTGAAAAATGAAATAACCCAAGCAAGGTCCCTTGTCTTTACAACCTAAAAGAACTAAATTCCCATTTAGTTCCGCCTAAGCGTTTGAAACAGACTGTAACAATAGATGCTATTGTTAAACTGTTTTTGGTGACTTTTTAGTTTGAGAAATTGGCAGTACTACTCGTCTACGGCGTGTCATTGATAACCTCAAATATTTTTATATGTTTATTTAATACAATTTGTAAGTACATATTTCCATGTCATATAATTATTTTATAATATTATTATTAAGAAAATTCAATCTGTCAAATGACTGTTGTGTTATCATACAGTGAATTTATTTTTTATTTCAACATGTACTATGTTATTTCCATGGATACAGTTTTTGTCAGCAATATAAATCGTGTTCATTTTCATTTGCAACATAGAAAAAACCATATTTACTAGCAAAATCAAAATATTTTATTGAAAATACAAATAAAAAAAATAATAATAAATAAATAAATATTAAAAACTTATAATAAATGTTCAAAAGTTTCTCCGTTTACTTGCATACAAAATGTTATAAAAATGATTCAAAACATTCAGCAATTGTTCTTGAGATATATTGTTGGATGCTTGAACAATTTTGTCTTGCAGTTCCGCAACATCCCTAAGTTCTCCATTATATACTTTGGCCTATAAATATCCCCAATAAAAAACAATCATTTGGTGCCAAATCCGGAGATCTCGCTGACCAATTCATCGACCCTCCTTTTCCAATCCAGCTATTTGGGAAAGTTCTATCTAAATATTCTTTAACTATTCTAGAATAATGAACTTGTGCGCCATCATGTTGAAACCATACTTGTTCATTAATATTCAGGTTTCGCAACGCAGGTAATATTTGGTTTTGCAAAAGGGCTAAATATTTTGCGGCATTAAGGTTACCGTCAATAAAAAAAGGCCCTATAATATTGGTTCCTATTATCCCTGCCCAAACATTTAATTTTTGCGGCGTTTGAGTTCGGGAGGAATGAAACAAATGTAAATTTTCTCGACTCCAGTACCTAAAATTTTGACTGCGAACAAAAATCCATACGTACTGCTGCGTCCTTTTCTAACAATTCTTGATGATTTTGAAATTTGTATGATCGAAACTTTTCTTTTTTTAAGAAGATAAAAACAGATCCATTACTGACACGGTTTGTGCAATTGATCTTAAGGTATTTCGATTGTTTTCTTCCACTTGTAATAATATTTCCAACTGCTTCTCTTCTATAAGCACGTGGGATGTTCTTTTTTTTTATTATGTTTTGACTTAAGACATCCTTCGCGATGAAATTTATTAACTAGTCTTGAAATTGTAGAGGGATTTGGTATTGGCCGATCTGAAAAGTTGCACTAAATACAGCAGAAACTTCTCTTAAACTCTTTTGGGAGTTATACCAGGTAACCATCATTTTTGCTTCATCTATATACATATTGATTAATTTTTAAATCGGCAATGAGCAAAAGTATACACACTAATTGTGTATGTTACAAATGAAAATGAACACGATTTATATTGCTGTCAAAAACTGTATCCATGGTAATGACATAGTACATGTTGTATTAAAAAATAAATTCACTGTATAATAATATGGTAAAATCTGTAAATGTTTATGGGCAGTTTATAGAATATTTGGATTGAAATTTCTGGATCGGTAAACACATCAAAACTTGAAAAGTGAATATCGAAGAACACTTCAAATCCTGTACATTTCAAACTTTGTGAAAAGTTTTATTTTAAGGGATGAATCTAACATCTGTTCACCGAACATCCCTTTCATAAAAATACCCCAAAAATACTTCGAACGCCTTCCAAACACTAATGGAAAAAAATATTGACAACGAAAAATAAACATCAAACAAAAATATTGATATTTCGGATAAAGAAAAAATTGGGGTTGATATTATTATTCTTATTAACTGGCCACATATTTGTAATAAATTCAGACATTTTCCAAAATTTCAATAAATTGTATTATTGTTGAAATATGGTTTGTGTAATACATAAAATATTAACACGAATTTTCAAATTACATGGTTCTCATTATTAATTAATTTTGATCAAAATTGTAATAATTTGAAATTAATATAGTTTAGTAAATTATTTAATAATAGAGTTAAATTACAAAAATGTCGTTAAAATTAGTTTTGGTAATAGATATTTTAACTAAAATACTCGTCATAAAAATTTAGAATGTGGTATAGTGACAAATTTAATACTAACTATCCTGATGTATATTTGGTTGAATATTCAAAAATTTGTAATATCTTGGTAAGATATCGAGAGAAAATGTCAAATCGATTTGTCATCTTATCAAACATAATTAGAATTCTGCTGCCTGTGCATAAATCTAAGACCAAGATGTCGGGGAATATTTCCAATTACTCAGCGAAACCCTTGTTACAATCAAATTTGACTTCGCATCTCCTAACTTATGGTGAATAAATTTCAAAATGTTACATATCTTTAAGAGATTTCATAAAAAATATATGAACTGCGCTCGTTACGTAATACTAAGTACGTGGAAAATAAAAATGACGACATGATATGATGCACCTATCTTTTACACCAAAAGAAAGATACATATTGTACAGACTATTCCGTGGCGCCGTGGTAAGACGGTTGTCAACGGAGAACAGGAACGCGGGTTCGAATCCCAACATGTCTTTCATATCTATGGTCGGCTTTCTAGGAACGGAGAACCTACCTTCTCTACCCCTTATATGTCGATCTAGCTGTTGGGATCCTATTATTATTTATTTATTATTCATAAACTTATTCCTAACTTTTAAGCAAAACTAAATGAAATTTTTATTTTTATAAGTTGTCACGAACTCATTTTTTAATGATTGAAGTGGGATTTTGCTAAACAAAATGATCAGAAGACTCATTAAATGTTACTAGTTTTTAAGATCTGGTTCCGCTTAAATCAAGGAAACAGACTTTACGCTAAAAATTTGATAATGAGTAACTTAAAAAATCATCTGTTGCCACCACAGAACCGACCGCCATCACAAAGCACTTGCATAAAATACATTATAGCAGCAGAGTAAGAATAACTTGGCCTAATATTTTCTAACAGAGATATTATTCATCATGACCATCGAAACGTTACATATAAGTATGAAAAAATAGATTTTTCGTTTTATCAAAAAATGTCTCAAATAAAAGTTGTTAGTTATTACCTTTATAGCAACTTTTGTTGAATACATTTTTTCAAAATATTTTTCTATTACTAAATATTAGCAAAAATCTTAAAATCGACACGAGTAAACTCCCATTTCTAGTCAACCGATTTTTACCAAAAGTTGATCAACTCGTCTCATCGATATCAAAAGTTTAAATATGAAGTTTCATAAAAATCCTTTCAGCCGAATTTGTATATTTGTACATTTAGCTCTGCACGTGTACACAGACAGACGGACGTACAGACAGACAGCCATCATGCTAAAAATAGTCAGAACGTTAAGTCCATTCTACATTATACTTTTTTCAATACTTTTTTCAATACTATCCAACTCTGACGTCATTTCAACTTTTGATACTACAGAATATAGTGGGTCCAAAACTACCCCCGGTCAAATTTTTGATTGACAGTTCTGTACTTTTCAGTCGTACCAACACCAACTTTTTAGTTTTTATTTACAACTTAACTTTTAGTAGTTTATTAAGTTGATAAGAAGTTTATTTAGATCATATAATTAAATATAAACTTGGCACAATTAAACAATATTTATAAACTGGTTTACTATAACCAAATTGTTGTCTGCCATCTGAACCTAAAAATTTTTAAGTTGGCAATGAAAAGTAATAAGAGATGGAAGATATAAAATTTATCACTGTCTCTTATTTTTTCCCCCCACTATATTCTGTAGTATCAAAAGTTGAAATGACGTCAGAGTTGGATAGTATTGAAAAAAGTATTGAAAAAAGTATAATGTAGAATGGACTTTATGTAGGGACCTCAATTCGTGGAGATCCATCGAAATCGTGAAATGTCAAAATCGGTATGATCACAATTAGAGATGGGTCGTTCATGAACGAACCGGCTCACTGAGCCGGCTCAGTACACTGACCGAAGTGACACGGTTCACCAAATTGAAATGAGCCGGCTCACGGTTCACTGTATAGTTTCAAGATTCAAGGATACGATTGGTCGGGCGATTGTGAACAGTGACCGGAGTGATCCGGATCTGGATCGATGTCATGTTGAACTTCGCGAGAACTTGGCTTGTAATGTATTATCATAAAGTGTATTTTGTCATCAATTTGTAGGGCAGTTTATTTGAAACTAATAGGCTTAATCTGTATTTTCTTACAACCATACTATATAAAAATATTAAAAATATTGCCCAAATCCCAGATGTCCGATTTATAAGGGCAATAAACATCGCCATAAACTTAACACATCTGGTTTAAAATACAGTAGCTACATAAAGTGAATTGCTTGTTTCAAAAATGTTAGATAAGAGTCGGGGCCAAGCGACGTTCTACCTACGACCGAACGACCGGCAACTGACTGACCTGTGTCTCGGGATCATGTTTAAAAGACCCGGCTCTAAGCAAGAGTCGGCTCTAAAGCCTGGAACAGAATGCACAGCGCGCTACAGCGTCAGCGCTGCGTCATTTGCGACAGCGTTGCGTAGCGCCGTTGAGAAATTTCGCCTGAACACAATGCAATAATTTTTAACGCCGTCAAGTGTCACTTGACAACCTATATCTGTATTTATACGTGCGCTTTCTTTTATTAAAAGTATAATGGATGATGAAGACTTGTGAATGATGTTATTTATGTTGTATGCAAGTTATTTATACATACAAACACTTTATTATTCAGTAAAAACTGAGGTTAGGTGTTCTGCGTCAACGTTCAACAGCGTCAAAAGTTGGAAGTTGACGAACATTCAGTATCAACGGCGGTCGAACGCCGGAGAACGTTGTTCATTCTGTGCACTTGCGTACGACAGCTGGGGTTTAACTTTCTCCTGACAGATAGCGCCGTACGAACGGCGTTAACGCGTCGTAGAACTCGGTGCATTCTGTTTCCCACTTAAGCGACGTTCTACCGAACGACCGACCGACCTGTGTCTCGGGATCATGTTTACAAGAACCGGCTCTGAGCAAGAGTCGGTTCTAAGCGACGTTCTACCTACGACCGAACGACCGACCGACCTGTGTCTCGGGATCATGTTTACAAGAACCGGCTCTAAACAAGAGTCGGCTCTAAGCGACTTTCTACCTACGAACTAACGACCGTCCTGTGTTTCGGAGACATGTTTACTTAACCGGATCACTGAGCCGGATCAATGAACCGGCTCAACAAACTGAACGACCTCCACTGATCCGGTTCCGCAAACTGAGCCGAAATTCCCATCTCTAATCACAATACCTCCCTTATATATGTTGGCGGTCGGTAAATATGATTCTAGCGTTTTAAAGGTGGAAAGATGGTGATAGATCAGGTAGACTTTCAATTTATAAATCTTTTATTTAATTTCAAATATTGACAACCATTTTAATTCTATATAACATATTTTTTATAAAACGCTGAATCACGATTTTATATTTGTAGAGTAAACAAAAATGTTTGGAAAAATCTAAAAAACAAACAAAACCTTTGCTTTTTATACAAATAAATAATTTATATACACAACAGTAACATCAATACAGTGCCTGAATTTTTTAAAATCGTTCTATGCTCTAAAATGTACAATTTTCAGAAAACCCTTCCAAATCAGAGAGCGTTAATAATAAATAAGATTTAGAACCTTTATCTGCAATGGAAAATTCTTACTTATTTAACAGGCCCTGATATCTGATATTTCCCTAATGACACATTTGTTACGGAATTAAAATTATACTAAAAACAGCCCTTGTCTAATAAGACTTTTGATAAAATATGCGTGTGTTTTATAGTACCTAGTAAGTAGAAAGGGTGTTAAGTCCATTCTACATTATACTTTTTTCAATACTTTTTTCAATACTATCCAACTCTGACGTCATTTCAACTTTTGATACTACAGAATATAGTGGGGGAAAAAAATAAGAGACAGTGAAAAATTTTATATCTTCCATCTCTTATTACTTTTGTTGCCAACTTAAAAATTTTTAGGTTCAGATGGCAGACAACAATTTGGTTATAGTGAACCAATTTATAAATATTGTTTAATTGTGCTAAGTTTATATTTAATTATATGATCCAAATAAACTTCTTATCAACTTAATAAACTACTAAAAGTTAAGTTGTAAACAAAAACTAAAAAGTTGGTGTTGGTACGATTGAAAAGTACAAAACTGTCATCCAAAACTACCCCCGGTCAAATTTTTGATTGACAGTTCTATACTTTTCAGTCGTACCAACACCAACTTTTTAGTTTTTGTTTACAACTTAACTTTTAGTAGTTTATTAAGTTGATAAGAAGTTTATTTGGGTCATATAATTAAATATAAACTTAGCACAATTAAACAATATTTATAAATTGGTTCACTATAACCAAATTGTTGTCTGCCATCTGAACCTAAAAATTTTTAAGTTGGCAACAAAAGTAATAAGAGATGGAAGATATAAAATTTTTCACTGTCTCTTATTTTTTTCCCCCACTATATTCTGTAGTATCAAAAGTTGAAATGACGTCAGAGTTGGATAGTATTGAAAAAAGTATTGAAAAAAGTATAATGTAGAATGGACTTTATACTAGCGTCGGCGAATCAGTGCAGTTACGTCACAATACGAAACAAACGAATGTATTGTTTGGAACAATGCAATTGTTTGGTACGTCGTGTGACGTAACTGCACTGATTCGCCGACGCTAGAATAAATAAATGTAGACGTTTTTCTTTAATTTCTGATTTATTTTCGCTACTTGAAACTATATTGCAATCAAAAGGAAAAACGTCAAATTTATTTAACCCGAAAGAATACTTTTTCATCATGAAAATGAACGTCTTCGCACAGTAAAAATAACCCGCGAAAAAATTCAGGACAAACTGAGAAATTATTCCATATCCACCGTATTCACCCGATCTCATGCCTTCCGATTTTCATCTATTTAGGTCTTTAAAACATATACTCAAAGATAAATTTTTTTGAAATATGACTGATGTAGAAAATCTCCTGATTTGTTATTTGAAGTCAAAACCAGAAAACTTCTATAGAGAGGGTATCGAAAAATTAGTACAACGTTGGCAAGCCGTAATAAATAATGATTATATTTTATAATTATAAATAATAAAAATTTCTGGAAAAAAATCAGCTGTGGCCACCACAGGACCGACAGCCATCACAAAGTACTTGTTTTAAATTATAAAATTGTTAAATTTTAAAAACTACATTCTATAGCCTGTTTAAAGGTGAGAATGCAGTATTGCTCTTATGGCAAATGGGAGCGGTGTTGCCAAATGTTGTAAAAGTGTCAATTATAATAATATGAAAAACTCGTATGATTTACAAAAATCAATTCTTATAAAACTCAAAATAACACTCAACAAAAACAAATGACCATTTGTAGAATACTGCGTCTTCACAGATTAGCGCGTTTTAGAGCTGGAAACGTAAAGGATAGCGTCATTGTGTAAACCTATTAGAGAGTATGAAAAAGAACTACTCCATATCTCCTGTACTGCATACTCACCTTTAAACGGACTATAGCAGCAGAGTAGAAATAACTTGGCCTAATATTTTCTAACAGAGATATTATTTATCATGACCATGGAAACGTTACATATAAGTAAGGAAAAATTCGAAAAAAATTTCAATTTTTTTTTGTTTTATCAAAAAATGTCTCAAATAAAAGTTGTTAGTTATTGCTTATATAGCAACTTTTGTGATATATTCGCAAAAATCTTATAATTGACACGAGAAAACTCCCATTTCTAGACAACCGATTTTTACCAAAAGTTGATCAACTCGAGCCATTGATGTCAAAAGCTTAAATATGAAGTTACATAAAAATCCTTTTAGCCTAATTTGCTCTGCACGTGTACACAGACAGACGGACGGGCAGATAGACAGACAGACAGACAGACGGACAGACGGACAGACGGACGTACGGATGGACGGACGGACGGACGGACGGACGAACAGACGGACAGACGGACAGACGGACAGACGGACAGACAGACAGACAGACCGACAGACATCATGCTAAAAATAGTCAAAACGTTATGTAGGGACCTCAATTCGTGGAGATCTATCGAAATCTCGAAATGACAAAATCGGTCACAATACCTCCCTTATATATGTTGTCGGTCGGTAAAAACACTACTTCGAAGATGATAATTGAAATTTAAAATAATTTCTTGTTAATAAAGTTTTATGAAGCTTATGCGCGAATTTTTCTAAGTGCATGTAAATTTGAAATTGATTTTTACGTCAAGCTGTTCTTCATTAGCAAGTCTGTTTCATTATTAATAACATCTTGGAATGATTATTTATTTATGTCTTGAGTAGAACAATTAATGTAGCTTTTAAGAAGATCACAATTTAAACACTTGTAATAAAAACAAAAGCTTCTCATAAACGTAATAATTTATGAATGGAGAGTCTATGTAATCTCTCATCAGAAGCGGTACGCGTTTCCATCATTTATCAGACAAACGACGCTCTGCAAATTAAAATATTTCCCCACTTCAAAACACCAGAGATGCTCAACATTTTCAAAGTTATGTACTTGGGCCGCATCATCTAAACAGTTTCTTCATATTTCTGTATAATTAGACCGGAAGCTCATGAGAGGTTATGGTCTCCGATTTCCTTTTGGAGGAGAGAATATTTACCCTGTGACAACAAAGAAAGGAGGGTACTAAACTAGGGTGACCATTTTCTTAAGAAGGCAATGTGGGACGGAGCAAAAAAAGGTCCTCATCTCCAAAATCCAAGTGAAGAGCAAAAAAAAAAGTCCTCATCTCCCAAAATTCAAGTGAAGAGCAAAAAAAACGGCCTCACCTCCCAAATCCAAATGCGGGACAATGCGGAACAAAATGTTAAAATGCGGGACTTTTGCGGGACGCATCTTAATGCGGGACAAAATGTTAAAATGCGGGACGAATGGTCACCCTATACTAAACCCCTGCACGCTTTTCGCTTATATGGAAAATTGCATTTCCACTTTTTTCCAAATATTGTGTTTTTCTCTGATTTAATAATGCTTGTCTTTTTTACACAAAGAAAGTTAAAACAAATTTAAAGTCTTAAAAATTATAGGCATGCGATTCGTAGGGTCCCAAAGGGTTCAAACGGTCACATGAAGTGGTAATAAAAAAAATATGATTTTCCGCGTTTTCATGCAGCATGCCGATGAAAAGAATTAAAGTTTGTGTCATAGAACCCCTATAAAAAAATTGGCATGCGGCCCAAGGGTGGAAAATTTCGGAGAAGTTTTGTGAAATCACCCAAATTTTTTCCGAAATTTTCCACCTTTGAGCCGCATGCCAATTTTTTTATAGGGGTTCTATGACACAGACTTAAATTCTTTTGTGATGGCGGTTTTCTCCCTGCGGTTAATCCTGCAGGAAGAACCCCATGGTTTAACGTCTCCCTTTTTTTTTTTAATTTAATGGCCTTTGCTGCTGTGGCAATTAGCCAGGACAATTTTTATTTGAGAAAATTTCCATGCCTGAACGGGATTCGAATCCGAGCCTTCGCAATGCAGAGCACATGTGTTACCACTACGCTACGCCAGTCGGCAACGTCTCCCTTAATCTGTCTTAACTTAACGTTCTGTAAGCTGCTCCACTCATGTTGCCACATGGCTAAAACAAGATGTTTCAGATGACTCTTGGCGTCATCTGGAAATAACTATCAATTATAAACTAATATAAATCATAGGTCTGTAGGAGGCGGATTTTGCAGCTGCATCTGCCGCTTCATTGCCTTTAATACCAACATGTCCCGGTATTCAAAACAGCTCTACCCTTACATTCTGACCATTCAAATTGTGGAGTAGCAACCGGATCCTTAGTACAAGAGGATGCACTGGATCTGCATCTTGGATACTGTTCAGAGCGCTCAGCGAGTCCGTCAAGATAAAACTTGGCCGACTTTGCTCTGACGAAACAAAACACAGGGCCTTGAATATAGCGTACAGCTCAGCAGTGTACACACTTGTAATGGAGTTCAGACGGTACTGAAACTGTTAGCGTGTATTCAAAACAACGAACGCATACCCAACCCTGGTTCCAGATTTTGATCAGCCAGTAAAAATGACAGTATCCTCGAACCTACGGACCTCATATTAAGAGGGTTTTTTCTTGTTCATACCTACAAAACCCTAAAAACTAGACACTCTATTTACATGCCTACAGAATATACAGACATAAAAAAATATCTGCATTGATATTTTTCCCCTGCTTTTTCACTTGGTTCTATACAAATGCAGAGGTCATGAAACTGATGTATTAAAAATGTTTTTGCAACTGAATCGAAGCTTTTGAAAGCTTAAGTGTGGAGCTTTAACATCGCTATACAGGGTGTCGTGAAAGAGACGTTCCCTCGGGAACTGAAACTCAAGTGACCCTTAAATTGTTCTACAACTTTTGTTTATTTTTGTTAGGAACTTTCTGTACACAGTGAATTTTTAAGTTAGAATTAATGAACAGACATCTTTATGAATATCACAGCAAAGCAGTTTGTTAAAAAAGAGTTTATTTTTTAACTTTTTCACTCCAGTTAACAATTTCAAATAATGTTTATAGAATTTTTTCTCTAAAGATATTTATAAGTTCAGACGAGAGATAAAATTAAAGAAAATCTGAAAATTACAACTACCATTCATCTATCCAAAGAACTTGTTACTTGCTTTTCTTTTTTTTTTCTTCGGTACAGCTGTATTCATTGATGTCGTTTAAAGACAATCTTGGGTTGCCTTTTATATTTCGTGATTTGAGATCAAAAACAATTATTTATCAACAAAAATGGCTTTATTGTTTTTCAAAATATTCTCCATGAAGATCAATACACTTTTGGATGTGTTTGAACCAATTTTCTAAGCACTTTTTCCACTCCGATTGTCAAATTATGTGGGATCCAACGCGAAAAAATTCTTTTGACGGCCAAATATTCATGCAATAGTGAATGTATGCTGGTCCTACTAATGCCCAAGGCTACCTCAATATCACGATAAGTCACATGACAATCTTGCAGTATCAGTTCACGCACAGCATCAATGTTTTCCGAAATAACAATTTTGGACGACCTTCACGAAATTCGTCCTTAAGCGAACTACGGCCACTATTGAAATCGGCAAACCATCGATAAATAGCAGTCCTTGATGGTGCTTCATCGCCAAAAGTCGAATTAAATTCTTCGATGCACTGTTGTTGGGTTAATCCACGTCGAAAGTTGTAAAAAATAATCGCTCGAAAATGATCACGATTTAATTTAATTTTTAGCCGAGATGAAATTTTTAAAGTCACTGTAAACAACACAACTAGCGCTCGTACATTAAAACGTTCTGAGTACGTATACCGTTAAAAATGTCAAAATTTACGTTAGAAGCGTCAGTTGCCAGATGGCAACACTAGTTTAGCGCGATTCGAAATATAAGAGGCAACCCTTGTATCATCACTCATGTGTCTGTCTGTACACTAAAAATGAACTTTTAGTGTACCATGAAGTCCCTAGCTTTTCGTGTTAGTTATTTACACTTTTTTTTTGATAAATTTAGTGTTAAGTTTACACTTACATACTAGTTAAATTATAGTATTATAAAATAAATAGTGTTAAAGTAGTGTTAATTTTAACACTGAAAAAGTAATACAGTAATACCCCGTTACTCGATTGCCTCTTAGCTCGACGTTTTCGCTACTCGAGTTGACGGAAGCATCGCTACCCGACGCGTGATCGAGTACCGATCACGTGATACTATTTTGGTAAACAAAGCAAAATGAACGCATGGCCAGCAGTTCGCGCCTAGATATCTTGACGACAATTACTAATTATAAGATAAAATGCAGCTATGAACTTTTTGTTTTTTGCTATGGGTCCAAAGGATAGAAATGCAAGCATAGCTAAAAGGAAAACATATACGAGGTCTGTTCAAAAAGTATCGCGAATTTTGTGTTTTTTCAACACAAAGTCAAAAATTATTTATTTATTCATGAATATCTATTTTGTCCCCTTCAAAGTAATCCCCACCAGATATTATACACTTGTGCCAACGTTTTTTCCAATTCTCGAAGCACTTGAAAAAATAATTTTTTGTGATCTTGTTCAGCTCCTCCTTCGATACCGTCTTTATCTCCTCACTCGTAGCGTAGCGTCGTCCTTTCATGGACCTCTTCAGTTTCGGGAACAAGAAAAAGTCACAGGGGGCCAGATCTGGGGAATACGGTGGCTGCGGCATTATTAGTGTGTTGTTTTTGGCCAAAAATTCGCGCAAGCAACGATGTGTGGGCAGGGCGACCCGTCTCATGCCCAAATCATTGGTAAAAATAGAATGGCACGAGCCAATCGATATGTTTAGCTCCTCAGCAACTTCTAACGGTGATTCGACGATTGGCTAATACTATTTTCTTCAGTTCATCAATGTTTTGGTCTGTTGTTGACGTGCTCGGGCGTCCGGCACGCTCTTCGTCGTTCACATCTTCTCGGCCCTCTGAGAACATTTTGTACCACCGATAAACGTTGCTTCGATCCAAGGTAGCTTCACCATATGCCACAGTCAACATTCGGAATGCGTCCGCGCACTTAATTTTGTTTTTCACACAAAATTTGATACAGATTCTTTGATCCATTTTTTGGTATAGGCAAAAATCGAAGACGAGCCAAAACACGTGCAAGCAAAGCAACTGTCAAAAATTAACTGAACATTCAAAATGGCCGAACTTGTAGGCATAAGTGAGAGACATGAATACCAACATAACGCCACAAAAAAATCGAAAATCGAATATACGTAACCCGCGGAAATTCAAAATTCGCAATACTTTTTGAACAGACCTCGTACATATATATATTTCCTTATATATGTACATATGATTCCCTTTATTTCTTATGGAGAAATTCGACTCGCCACTCGACGTAATCGCTACTCGACGCTTTTTCAGAACGAATTAACGTCGAGTAGCGGAGTATTACTGTATTTCATAAAAATGACATTATCTGAATAAATTTACACGGTGATTTGGTTAAAAATAGTGAACTACTTTTTTAAATGAAAATTTTAACCAAACCGAGAATGAACTTTTACACTTATGAATTTTTTGCTGTGTACGTCTGTCTAAAATGTAGACACCCTGTGTACTACTGTGTACATACGGTACTTTGTAATGAAGTATATGTGTATGTGTGTGTAAATATGAACATATGAAAACATTCAATAAAATATTGGGATCAGTTAAATTGAATATCAGTTTGAATTAGTTAGTAAAACAGGGCAGATTACATGAATACACTTTGCAATACAATTGTATTCATGTTGAAATACAATTGTATTCATTTATCAATACAATTAATGTAAAAACTGCAAATGTAGCACAACCAATGTTAAATCAGTGCTTTTAAATAAGTTTAACAAAACAATTTGAGTTATTTTCTAGTTTTTTGAGTCATCAAATTGTCAAAATAACTAATATTGACCAATAAAACATTTTTGCTATGTCTTAAAAAGCTTTAGAGAAACAACTTTACTTTGCGAAAATTCGCGAATAAAGGATTTTACGAGAACGTGCTAGGAATAAAAGAACGAAGAGACGTTCTAGAAACTCAAATATGGTTTTATAAATATAGAAATTCTTATAAAACCACTTAATTTTGAAATATGAAATCAGCACATTTATGAGTACATAAAAATATCTTGCTCTCTTTTTAACCAGAGTGCTCATTAAAATATCACTGGTAGTGATTTAACAATGATTTAACGAAGATACGACAAAAATCAGCTGTGACCACCACAGGACTGACCGCCATCACAAAGTACTTGTATAAAATACATTCTAGCAGCAGAGTAGAAATAACTTGGCTTAATATTTTCTAACAGAGATATTATTTATCATGACCATGGAAACGTTACATAGAAGTATGAAAAAAATATATTTAGAAAAAATGACGAAAAATTTTTCAAAATTTTTTCGTTTTATCAAAAATGTCTCAAATAAAAGTTGTTAGTTATTGCTTTTATAGCAAATTTTGTTAAATAATTTTTTTCGAAATATTTTTCTGTTGTTATATATTCGCAAAAATCTTAAAATCGACACGAGTAAACTCCCATTTCTAGTCAACCGATTTTTACCAAAAGTTGGTTAACTTGTGCCGTTGATGTCAAAAGCTTAAATATAATATTTCATAAAAATCCTTTTAACCGAATTTGCTCTGCACGTGTACACAGACAGACAGACAGACAGATGGACAGATGAACAACGGACGGACGGACAGACGGACAGACCGACAGACATCATGCTAAAAGTAGTCAAAACGTTATAAAGGGACCTCAATTCGTGGAGATCCATCGAAATCTCGAAATGTCAAAATCGGTATGATCACAATACCTCTCTTATATATGTTGGCGGTCGGTAAAAAAATATATATGGTCGGAAGTGCGGTTCGTTGTAAGTCGAATACGTCTTAAGAGGGCTACTTGTATTAATTTTAATGCGATTATGGTAAAAATTATTGTCCCAGACCTACCTTTAAATACCTAACTTTAAATAGCTACGAAATCCTGTCTGAAAATTCACATTTCACATCAGTTTTCTTCTGATAATTATAATTTAAGAGATTTTGTGATGTAAACTTTTGAAGTTTTCCATCAAATATTTGGTAAAAAGTTTAACGATTTCTCGGATATTGAAAACTAACTTTTCCTCAAATCAAAGAATCATCTAAAGGTGAAAAGGGCTTAAGAAAACTTTGATAAATCGATATAAAACTGCCGAAATGCTTTTGAAATACGTAGAAAAGTTTTAGGAGCACCTACGTAATGGACGGCGGACAACATTTTGAGGATTGCTTTAAACCTAGTAGCTGGTGTTTATTTCAAACCGAAAGGCATTAGTAAAACACGAGATCATAAGAATTTATTCTTGATTAAAGTAAACATAAATTTTCTCTTACAATTAGTAATTCTCGTATTCAGATCTTAAATTAGTAAAAGTACATCTCCCTTATTTGCAAAGGGTTGCTATTGTATAACAAGCCCTTACATTTATTTCAATTATTAACGTTTCTAATTTTAGATATAGTCATCTTTTAAATACACCCACTTTACATTTAATATAAGGTACGTTTATTCCGTACATTGTATACATCTTAAATAGTGTTCATAATAACCGTTTGGAAATATATTTCCGTGTTCACCAACTCTATTGTGCACTCTGTACGTGCACAACTTTTTGGAGGTTGAGCACGACTGTGCACTCGTTATTTTGGCGCGTAGTTTAAAATTTGTGCGTAAAAAAAATCAGCTGTGGCCACCATAGGACTGACTGCCATCACAAAGTACTTGTTTAATTTATGCTGCTTCATCAAAAAATGTCTCAAATGTTATTAGTTATTCCTTTTATAGCAACTTTTCTTAAATAAATTTTTTCGAAATATTTTTCTGTTGTTAAATATTCGCAAAAATCAGAAAATTTACACGAGTAAACTCCCATTTCTAGTTAACCGATTTTTACCAAAAGTTTATCAACTCGTGCCATTGATGTCAAAAGCTTAAATATGAAGTTTCATAAAAATCCTTTCAGCCGAATTCGCTCTGCACGTGTACACAGACCGACAGACAGACAAACAGACAGAAAAAAAGAAAGACAGACAAAAGAAAGACAGACAGACAGACAGACCGACAGACTTCATGCTAAAAATAGTCAAAACGTTATGTAGAGACCTCAATTCGTGGAGATCCATCGAAATCTCGAAATGTCAAAATCGGTATGATCACAATATCTCCCTTATACCAGGTCTACAAGTATGAAATGCGGATTTTTTTTTTTTTTTAAATAAAACACATTAAACTCAAAAGAACAGTAAAAGTTTATTTATTCAAAGTATACTCCATTAGAAATTATACATTTTTCCCATCTTTCAGGCAATTTGTGAGTACCTCGCCAGTAGAACTCACCCCCTTTCCCCGCAAACCATTCATCTAGCCATTCTTTCACATTTTCATATGAACAAAAGTGCTGCTCGGCAAGTGCGTGACCCATCGATGCGAACAAGTGGTAATCTGAAGAGGCCAAGTTGGTGAGTAAGCGGCATGGGGTAGCACTTCCCACTTGAGTGCCTCCAATGTGTTGCAAACTGCTTTTGCCTTATGTGATGGAGAGTTTTCGTGAAGAAAGATTACCTTGTGCTGTCTTCTTTCGTATTCTGGTCGTTTTATGAGCAGCGAATTGTTCAGTTCGATCAGTTGTTGTTGGAAGTGTTGGGTATTAACTGTTTCACCAGGTTTTAACAATTTTAGCGATTCGGTCTTGCAGTTGATGTGGATGGTGAGCCTGGGTTCACCCATAATTTTTTTGCGTTTGGGATTTTCAAAATAAATCAATTTTTCATCGCCAGTAATGATACGATGCAAAAAAGACTTTCTTTTATATCGTGCAAGCAAAATTTCACAAGTGTTTTGCGTTTTTCCATCTGCCTCTCATTCGATGCATGTGGAACCCATCTGCCGACTTTCTGGATCTTACCCATCTCTCGTAGGCGATTGGAAACAGCTTGTTGACTAACGCCTAACTGCTCTGCTAGTTGTTTTTGTGATTGACTGTCGTCTTCCTGTAGCAATGTTTCCAATATTGTATCATCATATTTTTTTGGAGGTTTTCCATGTTCTTTGTCTGTAAGATCAAAGTCACCACTTTTGAAACGCCGAAACCATCGTTCACACGTATCTTGCGATGGAGCATATTCACCATAAGCTTCTCGACGCAGTCGGTATGATTCAGCAGCAGTTTTTTTCAAATGAAAATAAAACAGTAGTACTGTCCGCGAATGCTCTTTATTTGGCACAAAATTTGACATTTTTAACACAGTAAAACAAAACTATATGATCACTTTTCAAATTATAACCTATACGCATTTGACACTTAATGATAACTTAACAAAACGCCATATGTGTTGAAACTTTGAACTATACACTCTGTTTGCGCGGCAAGTTTTAAAAATATCCGCATTTCATACTTGTTGACCTGGTATATGTTGGTGGTTGGTAAAAATTATGTGACGTATGCTAATTTATATTTTACTAGCTGATGTGCCCGGTGTTAATTAATTTCTTTATTTTTTCTAGGTTGGAAATAGAACAGCTACGTTCTGGGCATAAACCTCTCCATATTTTACACAATAATCAACAAAAAAATGATCATTTAACATTAAAATGGTTATCCAACGCCATGTCTGAAATGAAAAATGAATTATCAGAAATCCAACAGGCTTTAAACACGACAGTTATACTTCAAAATAAGGAGGCTAGTGAAACAGAAATGAGTTTGCTTCGAACGGACATTGGAAATCTCAATAAAGACCTCGAGGTGGAAAAGAATAAGAATGCAAGATATGAAGCCAAGATAAATGAATTGAAAGAAGAAATTATTTCGCTTAGAGACGACATGAGAGCAACTTCTGTGCAAGGAGGAAAAATTAAAAATCAGGTAAATTTTTTATTAATTGATAAACTTTGAAAAATTCAATCTTGAAGGATATTAATTTTGTTTATTAAGAAGTTGATCTAAAAACGTTGAAGACAAATTTAATTTTTGTATGTGTATGTATACAAGGACAATAAGATCGATTGAAACGTCACACTAACCACGTGACTTTCACATTTTCAAAAAAAAAACTTCTTTTGGTAGCATAAATTAGTACAAATCTGTTAAATGCAAAGGTGGAACAAGACACATAAGAGGTGTGTAAATTAAGTAACCGGACTATTTTTTTAAATTTTTTTTATTCGAATAGAATTACAATTCAGTAATATCTCCCTCAAAATAACTTCCTTGGGACGCCGCACAGCGCTGGAGACGGTTCTTCCAATCCTCATAGCAGTGCTGGAACTCGGATATTGAAATAACTTTCAGCTGGTCTGTTACGGACGTTGAAATGTTTTCGAGTGTCCCAAAATGACGTCCATTGAAGTGATTTTTCAATCTTGGGAAGAGGAAAAAGTCATAGTACGCGATAATACTAACTATTCGCCATGAAAGCATGCTGGTTTACTTTGTTACATAAATTACTAAACATTTTATATCAAGCAAAAAACACAAAAAATGCGTTATTTTCCGAAAACATAATCTGATCAAAAATTCCTGTTGTACTATTCCGGTTCACACAAATGTACATTACTTAGAATTTTTAAGATTTTTAGTTTAAACCATCTGGGCTACAGGTGTGGGACAAAAATTTTTTGCACAATTTTGGCAAAAACCGCGTCGGAATAATTTATTTTGCAAAAATAAAATTTTGATCGTTAATCCACGTAAAAAAGAATTATATATATATATATATATATATATATATATATATATATATATATATATATATAACTTCTCTTAGTATATTTTAATTAATAAATTTTGACGAGTAAATAAGAATTTTTATTTCTCCTTATACGATTTTCGATTTTTGATATATATATATATATTTTCGATGAGCACATTTATTTTTAGGGGGATATGTTTGTTAGATGTTTCAGTATTTTTTCTATGTGCAGGTCTAAGAGTTGTATAAGCATGCCAAATTTCAACTCTCTAGGTTTAGCCGTATGGCTACAATTTTTACCGGACAGACAGACAGACAGATAGACAGACGACAAAATGACGGTATAAGGGTCATACCTACAAAACTCTAAAAAAAGGACGAATTAAAGTAAAAGTTATGACAAAAGAAGGAGAACGAATTGAAATAATTACAAAAATATGCTACATGGGGGGGGGGGTTATTATCCTAACCCCAACCTGCCTACACCACTGGTTGGTATTATAATACTAATGCAATGAATTGCAAAAAAATAAAAAAATAAATTGTTTTTTACTTAATTTGGCAAATATTTTTATGAGTGAAATAAACTGAGTGTTTGAGTAATAAAATTAATGTGTTTTTCATTGTGTTGCCTTTAATACAATTGGAAATAAAATAATTTATTTTTTGTGATAATTTAACTGACATCATCCATCATTTTTGGTAGAAAAAAACTGTCAAGAAAACACGAAATGCCACTGAAAAAATGGGTAATATATATTATAAATTACCCAATTTATATATGGAAATGTACGTGTATGAATATACAGAATGTCAGCGAAAATTGTTATTATTATAAATAAATAAAATAAAATTTTTAAATTACGTCAGTGATGCCCGTGTTCATAAACGTTTATTACTGTAAATATTAATAAATAAACAAAGTGGATATCGTTTATAACGATATCCACTATATAGCAAACACTATAAATACAATGTTAAAAAATATTTACATTTTATTTATGTTAGAAAAGAATACATTTACATGAGTGCAAGAAGCTTAAGCAACAAAAACAATATTCAAGTGTTACAATACATAAAAAATCAGCTGTGACCACCACAGGACCGACTGCCATTACTAAGTATTTGTATAAAATACTTACATTTTATCAGCAGAGTAGAAATAACTTGGCCTAATATTTTCTAACAAAGATATTATTTATCATAACCATGGAAACGTTACATATAAGTATGAAAAAATAGATACATAGAAAAAATTTCGAAAATTTTTTCAAAAATATTAAAATTGACACGAGTAAATTTCCATTTCTAGTCAACCGATTGAAAAGTTGATCAACTCGTGCCATTGATGCCAAAAGCTTAAATATGAAGTTTCACAAAAATCCTTTTAGCCAAATTTGCTCTGCACGTGTACACGGATAGACGAACGGACAGACAGACAGACAGACAGACAGACGGACAGACGGACAGACGGACAGACAGACCGACAGTACACTGCGTTTTCTATGAACAAATTAATCAAACATAAAAGTTTATTTAGTATTATTTATCTGATAGATTTCTTATAAATTAAAGTGGTTGCTGTTGAAGAATATTTTTGTTGTAGTTTGAGACCTTGAAATAATGCGGGTGTTATGTTATTTGGAATGTGGTGGAACGCCATGAACTCTGGTACGCTCTACGCTCGGCAGCTGCTGTTTTCAGAATTCAGCTGAGTCTGCTCCGGTCAGAAGCCTTCAGCGCTGTAAACCATATCAGCCAACAGCTTATGCACCCCTGCCTTATTCAATCATGATTCGATTCATGTCTGGCACAAAGGCATTTGGTTAATGCGGTCACAAATGCTTACACACCCCGAAAATTCATCAAAACATTCTTCAAATTACACAAAAATTACACATACAACAATTATGCTACAATAACAGCTCTAAAATTAATAGACTATAGGCTATGAGTTGTTCACTGTAGATTGTTACTACACAGCAAAAGTTCATTCTCAGTTTTGTTAAAATTTAGTGCTAAAAAAAGTAAAAAGTTCACGAATTTTAACCAAATTACCGTGTAAATCTTTATTTTATTCAGATCAGTGGCGCACCCAGGGAGGGAGCCTGGGACCCCCTAAGAAGGAAAGAAATAAAAATAAAAACACACAAACACACTAGAAAATTTAATAGAGATGAGGACCTTTTTTTTAGGTCACTTGTATTTTAGGAGTGAAGACTTTTTTTTTAGGTCATCACTTTATATTTTCATAATTTAAATAATTTTGTTCCCCCCCCCCCCCTTCAACAAAAAATTCTGGGTGCGCCACTGATTCTGATAGTGTTATTTTTATGAAATATTACTTTTTCAGTGTTAAAATTAACACTATTATCTAATACTATAATTTAACCAGTATGTAAGTGTACACTTTACACTAAATTTATCCAAAAAATCAGCCCCCACAGAACCGAGCGCCATCACAAAATACTTGTATAAAAAACATTCTAGCAGCAGAGTAGAAATAACTTGGCCTAATATTTTCTAACAGAAATATTTTTTGTCATAACCATGGAAACGTTACATATAAGTATAAAAAAATAGACGGAAAAAATTTCGAAAAATTTTTAAAATTTTTTTCGTTTTATCAAAAATTGTCTCAAATAAAAGTTGTTAGTTATTGCTTTTATAGCAACTTTTGTTAAATATATTTTTTCTAAATATTTTTCTGTTAAATATTCGCAAAAATCTTAAAATCGACACGAGTAAACTCCCATTTCTAGTCAATCGATTTTTACCAAAAGTTGATCAACTCGTGCCATTGATGTCAAAAGCTTAAATATGAAGTTTTATAAAAATCCTTTTAGCCGAAATTGCTCTGCACGTGTACGCAGACGGACGGACAGACAGACGGACAGATAGACAGACAGACAGACAGACAGACATTATGCTAAAAATAGTCAAAACGTTAGGTAGGGACCTCAATTCGTGGAGATCCATCGAAATCTCGAAATGTAAAAATCGGTATGATTACATTACAACACCTCCCTTATATATGTTGGCGGTTGATAAAAATACTGACATAAATTTCAACAAATTTCAGAAATCGTAAATTGAAAAAGAGTTAGGAAATAAAAATGTGCCTTCGAACATCGCTTGTGACGCTTGTGACCCTTTTTGACATTAATAAAATAAACTGACTTTATTTTACAGTTATTTAGTTATTTAGTTTTTCTTAAATAAGAATAAGTTTTCTTCGTTCCTGGGGGGGATTCGGCCCCAAAAACCAACCCTTGTGCGTGCCAGGGCCGAACTAATATGAATTTGGATTCATATGTACTCCAGTGATTATGGAAAAATTTTCTGTTTATAAAAAAAAACAATGTTATTGAATTTAAGTGTTTATTATTCAGCTATGTTTCTGGTAGAGTGCTTTTGAAAATTAATAAAAAAGAATGTAAAATATGCAAAATTACATAATATAATTAGTAGAATCTATAATTTAACGGCAATTGCTTTCATGTCCCGTAATTATATTACTGCTAACAAATATGTCGAAAATGTCATTTAACAATATGTAATATTATGATTAGAGAACAAAGCCTGTAAAGTCTATTTCGATATGTTTGACAAGGTATCGCCAAAATGGTTTTACAAATATAATTTATTATATTAATATAATTTGTTAGCCAATTATCAAAAATTCCATTAAATTCATAAGTTGCCAATTTGTTATTAATATTTGACAGGATATCTATCAATCATAAAAGCTTTATACTCTGCCACTCTAATCAATGCGGTTCGTCACATCACATCATCATTTTAATGAAACATTTAGTGGCGAAACAATAACTAAATCGATTTTTTCATTTGAATTATAGGCAATTCTTTCTCTCCACATTTTTATTACTTTAATGAAAAGTATCTAAATGCAGCCACTTATAGCAAATTTATTGAAACACGCGTGAATAATATAAACAAATATTTATTCAACGAAAAAATAAATATTTAAAAAAAAAATTGTGTGGGGAATAAAATGAAACTTCTTAATTCGTGGATAAAACAAATTTATATTTTTGAAAATTAATTTTTATCAAAAATTTGTCATAACTTTTGTCACCTACCCTATTTCTCATAGGGGTTGGTCTAAAAATATGAAAAAATTCTCAACAATGTACATTGATGGAAACCAAAATAGTCTGACAGGAATTTTTTCAGTAGTTTTCACCGAAAAATATCGATTTTTTGTGACGCAGTATCAAAATAAAGCTCTTAAGACGTAGATTAAGGAACGAAAAGTATTTTTTTTTAAATTTCTTTATTTTGCAAAATGAACCAGGGTTTAATCTCGAAAACTGAAAAAAAAACTAAGTAATGCACATTAATGTGAACCGGAATAGTAAAACAGGAATTTTTGATTTGTTTATTATTTCGAAAGATATCGTATTTTTTGTAACATCGTTTTTACAATTCTTACAATGTTATCGAGTTTAATTGACTAACTGAAGAACTGGACATAGGTCTTGATATAATAATAATAATTATAATAAATATATTTATTTTTAAGATATTTATATATTTATATTCGCAAATTTATATTCGCTTCTAATAAAGTACGCTTGTAAATCTTCAGATGAAAACACAATATTTTTTCAAAACTTTTTATTTGTACCCACACTTTGTTGTCACTGCAAGATACCTACAAAACCCTGAAATGTATGACAATTCATACAATCAATTTTTTTTTCTCGGTCTCCGTTTTCTTTTTTTTGTCGTTTGATTTTTTAGGGGTGCTCGACTCAAAATTGCATCAGGGCATCCAAACTCTTCTGCCCGGTTTCTGAGAGCTAAGCCAAGTTTAATCTTTTGGTTAAACTCGGTCACAACATAACAATCCCATAAGTAACCATAGCAACCATTTTCTAACTATTTGATTATAGTTAACTAAGCTTTCAGAAACCGGCCCCTAGGGGTTATATATTTAAAATTTTTGTCGCACAGCAACAATGGCTATTTGCTCGTAGAACCCCTATAGGTACTCCTTATTACTTAATATACTATTTGAATACAGTATTTATTAAACATATAACTGACGATCAGTATCAATTTGCAAGGTGGATAGGAACGAACAGACAGACAGACAGACAGATGTATACATTGAATATAGCTCCTTGTCTGGTTTTTATTAGAATTGATTTGTTGTAGGTATATAATGAATGAGTAGAGTTCAAAGTGCATCACATGCAAATAATGAT
This sequence comes from Liopterus haemorrhoidalis, assembly GCA_963971575.1. Taxonomy (NCBI): domain Eukaryota; kingdom Metazoa; phylum Arthropoda; class Insecta; order Coleoptera; family Dytiscidae; genus Liopterus; species Liopterus haemorrhoidalis. The sequence continues at coordinate 34,450,072 of OZ020620.1, read as the reverse complement.
TATTAAGTATCAGGGGAATATCTGACGGCAACCTAACCTAGAATAATGTACAGGAACTACATACATCCATATCCGGTGGAAATGTCATGCACCGCGACTTTGAAAAATAGAACGGGAAACTAATAAACACAACATACTTTTCGGAAATTCTAAATTATACACCTACATAATTATAACGCGCTTAGATATCTCGCATAGGATATCATACAAGAGTATCTATAACATTAACAACAAAAGGCTTTCAAAATACAACAGTAGAAATGCTTCACAAAAATTATAAGTAAATGGAAGATATAGAACATACCGTATTACTTTTGAAGATTGGCATAAAACAATTATCCCGTATAACTATAATCACATTGTTAAACTACAAAATAACTAGGGTTCATGTTTACAAGCACGTTGTAAATAGTCAACGGTCGGTGGTGCATACATACGTTTAAGTACTAACTATACATAAGTATACTTGTTTTTATTAATCCTTTAAGTAAGATGCGTAATGTGAAAAATTAATCTCTACGGCTATGGGTTGACACGCCTATACTCTATCTCTGAAAGACTGATAGTAATAATTCATTTTGTCAGGCAGTTACCAGTGGCGTGCACATTTTAAACACGTTTAAATTGATTTTGTGTATTTCTATATTACTATTTATCATTTTATTAAACGCACGCCTGTGACCATATTTATTTGTAACGCGAGCAACCGTTCAGACCTCTAAATTTAATGCGTTATACGTTGTCGATTGTAGACAGTTTTCAAAACTTTGTAGTTAGTGAGTTGTTTTAATGAGACAGACATATAAACACAGGCTATCTCAGTCTACACCGGAGAGAACGTTTACATTGTATGCCTTTACATAACTTAACAAAATGTCATCGCACCGATTACAAAAAATCTCGCCCAAAATTACAAAGACGGACAGTAAATATGATTAATTTAGGCAATTAGGTTAAGTTTAGTTAGTAAAAATCTAGGGCAGCAGAATTAGGAAAACGATAATAGATAATAATCATTTTATGAAGCCGCCGTAGTTGGTTAGATTGTTATTTTATTGTATTAGACTTATTTGTATTATTTATATACAAGGTGTCTCAAAAGAAATTTTATATTTATTTAGCTTACTGCGCGAACGCAACGTATCCGAGGGGCGCGGGGGTTATGTCAATCGGTAGCCTGGCTCTTGGGAATTTAGTCGCTATGAAGCGTTTTTCGGGAGCAGACCGCGCGTTATGCGTGCGAGAGTTTTACAAAAACGGTGATTCGGCGACTGTAGCGCGTAGAAAATTCTGCAGTATTCGAGGTTTTCGCCACTTAAATGATGCGCCAAGCATTCGACATTGGGTTAAAAAGTTTGAAGAGACTGGTACAACGCTGTATAAATCAAAATCCGGGCGACCTAGGTCATCAAGAACGGTAGAAAACGTGGAGAATGTTAATCAGTCTGTTCGTGACGACCCGAACCTTTCAATTCGGAAGCGCGCAAGTGCTTTAAATGTGCATAGATCATCATTACATCGCATTATGCACAAAGACCTAAAGATGCACCCCTACAAAATTCAATTGGTGCAAGAATTAAAGCTCCAAGATGCCAGTCAGAGGCTTAATTTCGTAAATCAGGTGATTGAGCGATTTTCAACGTTTACCAACATTTTGTTTTCGGATGAAGCTCATTTTCATTTTAATGGCCACGTAAATAAGCAGAACTGCCGCTACTGGAGTGCAACGAATCCGAAACGCAAACATCAGAAACCCCTACATTCGCCTAAAGTGACCTTATGGGCTGCGATGTCGGCGCGAGGAATTATCGGCCCTTACTTTTTTGAAGACGAAAGGGGGCGTGCAGTTACAGTGAATTCAGAGCGTTATGTGGAGATGTTAGACAACTTCTTGGTACCTGAACTGCAAAACTTTCCTGGCTATAACCAAAGAACATGGTTCCAACAGGACGGAGCAACTTCACACACGTCCAATATGTCTCTGCCACGTGTTCGTGAAATTTTCTCAGGCAAATTGATCTCCCGGAGAGGTGACATAAATTGGCTTCCACGCAGTCCAGATTTAACCCCTATGGACTTTTTCCTATGGGGGTTATCTTAAATCTAAAGTTTACGCCAATAAACCGACTTCACTGGCGCATTTGAAAGAAAATATCCGTCTCGAAATGGCAGCCATCCCTGAGTCCACCTGCCGAGAAGTAATTTTACTGTTCGATTAAATGAGTGCCGAGAACGCGAGGGTCTAAATTTAGACGATATTATTTTTAAGAAATAAATCCCCAAAAAGTGTATTTTAATAATTAATAAACATTTTTTCTATATACGGCTTACTTTTTTTTTAATCGATCCACTAAATATAAAATTTCTTTTGAGACACCTTGTATATTATGTAAACATAATAGGCAGTTATAGTCTATCACAGAAAGAGCGATAGTAATAAATCTTTTTGTCAGGCAGTTACCAGTGGCGTGCACATTTTAAACACGTTTAAATTGGTTTTGTGTATTTCTATATTACTATTTATCATTTTATTAAACGCACGCCTGTGACCATATTTATCATATCATTAAACGCACCCCTGTGACCATATTTTTCTTCAAAATTTTAGGGTAAAATTTTTATGATCTATTGTGTTTAACCCTAGATCATATTCTCATATAAGATGTGCGGCACACTCGGTTGTTTCTTAACAATATTTCGTTTCGAACTATTCATATTTTGTGTGCCGCTTCTGTGTGATAAACTTTTTACAAATATTAAATTTTATTACTATCGCTCTTTCTGAGATAGACTATACTTGTGTCTTCATTGTTTTTATAAAAGATCCAACTTTTAATCCAAAAATTGCATAATTTTTAATGCGAACTACCTGAAGTACCTCGAACCACCGATTGAGAGCCGCTGGTGTAGAAGGTAAATGGAAAAACCGGATACTTAAAAGATGAAGGGCCTATATGAGTGAGGCTAAAAATCAACCCACAGACAGTGTTTATAAGCAATTCAATTTTCCGAATAGATTATACTAAAGAATTTTTAATAAAATTTATAATAAAAGAATTTTCTATTCAAAAATTCCAGTTTTCCTTTATTTGTAGAAAAGAAGTGTGCAGTTACATTTGCAGTAATATCTATGCTAAATAATTCAACATGTCAAAAACAAAAGCTGCTGACTTGGAAAATATTTAATTTTCCAAGCATCGATTCCATTAATCGACGAAGAACAACTCGGAATATTTAAAGTAACTCAGACAAAAATCGTTTATTGGATTTTCCACTATCAAAAATTCTATCTTTGACATTTTTCTTTCTGTATCTCCGGGGAAATTTATAAGATACGCATTTCAAATACCAAATCTACTTTAAACAAAAAAAAATACTGTTTACATAAACATTTATTCCCCAGAATTATTATAAACATTCTTAGGCACTGTTACATTGAATCTTGACCTTACTGCTCTTTTAACTGTCACATCTTGCAGAAATTTAATGATTTGAAAGGTCCATTACGATCAGTCCATATAAGCTCTTATTACTCAAATACCAAATAAAAATGATCATCAAAAAACTGATTTTGATATGATTATAGAAAAAATATCCCTGGATGTCTAGGGATATTTTTTCTGGCTTCTTACACTTATTAAATACCTACAAAACCCTGAAATGTGTGTAAATTCACACTTCACATCAATATTTTAGTTTTGAGCTAACATATATACATCATAAACAAACTAATTTGTATATTGGTATAAATAACCTGCTGTCTGATACATATATTTCATATTTTAAATTAAATAATCCTAGCAAAAAATTATAAATTGGAAATATAAATATAGATTTAAATGTACAATAGATTAAATTGACATATATTATAGCTGCATTTCAAATACGTTCCACATAAAATGTTACTTTAATCTGTTTTTTTATTCAATGTTGAATTAACTGATTGGGGATCGAACCTGCGTCTATGTTGCGTTGGTAACCATCTTACCACATAGCAACGACGTTGGAGAAAGTATTTACGGTTACAGGCGCTGAAAGCGGCCCCGAGCCTTGGAAAATTAATAATTCTGATCCGCAAGGAAAACAATTATACCCAAAAAAAGATTTAAAAAAAAAATACGTGTAGATGGAAATTGTGACCATTGTCCACGCGCAAGCTACCGATAGAAACTAGAGATGGGTCGTTCATGAACGAACTGGCTCAGTACACTGATCGAAGTGACACGGTTCACCAAATTGAAATGAGCCGGCTCACGGCTCACTGTATAGTTTCAAGTTTCAAGGATACGATTGGTCGGGCGATTGTGAGCAGTGACTGGATTGATCCGGATCTGGATCGATGTCTTGTTGAACTTCGCGAGAACTCGGCTTGTAATGTATTATCATAAATTGTATTTTGTCATCAATTTGTAGGGCAGTTTATTTGAAACTAATAGGCTTAGTCTGTATTTTCTTACAACCATACTATATAAAAATATTAAAAATATTGCCCAGATGTCCGATTTATAAGGGCAATAAACATCGCCATAAACTTAACACATCTGGTTTAAAATACAGTAGCTACATAAAGTGAATTGTTTGTTTAAAAAATGTTAGATAAGAGCCGGGGCGTTCTACCTACGAACGAACTACGACGTTCTACCTACGAACGAACGACCGAGCGACCGACAACTGACTGACCTGTGTCTCGGGATCATGTTTACAGTTCATATATTGCAAGAACCGGCTCTAAGCAAGAGCCGGCTCTAAGCGACGTTCTACCTACGAACGAACGACCGACCGACCTGTGTCTCGGGATCATGTTTACAGTTCATATATTGCAAGAACCGGCTCTAAGCGACGTTCTACCTACGAACGAACGACCGACCTGTGTCTCGGAAACATGTTTATTTAACCGGATCACTGAGCCGGATCAATGAACCGGCTCAACAAACTGAACGACCTCCACTGATCCGGTTCCGCAAACTGAGCCGAAATTCCCATCTCTAATAGAAACGCCACAAAGGGGCCCAAATACTGATGACAACTTACAAATATTAAAGTTTTATTTAGTTCCGCCTAAAGGTTTGGTATAGCCTATAACACAGCCCGAGGACCTCTGGCTCGAGGCATCGATTTCGATCGATAAACTTAATCATCCAGTAACGCCAATGGGGCATACAAGATTTTATTTTTCACTTCTCATAAAATAAAAAGTAAAAATGAACAGATATTGATACCTATCTGGTAGCCTATGACAATAAACAAATGATTTTGTTTAGTCATTTAATTGTTATTTTACAATCACAATGAATATGAAATAATTACCCGTATATATCGAGAAAAATGCACAAAAAGCAACAGAAAGTTACCACTTAAATCTAAACAGCAATATGAAAAATAATACGAAACTTAGACTATGGCAATCAAAAAATATGGTACTGGCCGTAAATGAGAATATTTGTTGATGGCGTTATGAGAGGGCGTTATGGATTCATGATGCTCCGGTTGTTAAAAATATGTTTAAATATCTCGTATCCTAGGCATTATGACCAAATAACAGCGAAATGTTTATGTTTAAACAAATAAAAGATGTATACTGTTGTAGACCGTTGCTACTTTAATGTTCGGATGAAGTTTTCTCGAGAAAGAAAGGCAAATATTTACCTACTGTAATTCTGTATTTAAAAATATACCTTACAGAATGCGGGGTAAACATTTTCTAACAAAAATTTCAAAGGTGAAACAACTGAAGGTAAAACAAATGTTTTAGAAACAATACAGCGTACAAATCGACTTGTATTGTTAAAAATATTAATTAAAACCGGTATTTTAATCGAGAAATAATTTTATTTGCTCAGTTTACATATACGAGGTGTGTAAATTAAGTAACCGGACTGAGTTTTTAAATTGTTTTTATTCGAATTGAATTAATTCAATATTGTCTCCCTCAAAATAACTTCCTTGGGAAGCCACACAGCGCTGGAGACGGTTCTTCCAATCCTCATAGCAGTGCTGGAACTCGGATACTGGAATTGCTTTCAGCTGGTCGGTTATGGACGTTTGAATGTTTTCGAGTGTCCCAAAATGACGTCCCTTGTGGTGATTTTTAAATATTGGGAAGAGGAAAAAGTCACAAGGATTCAAGTCAAGTAAATAAGGAGGCTGAGGAGCCACAGGAATGTTTTTACTGACCGAACACTCGTTTATTGAAATTGCAGATTTTTCTTATCCCCAATTCATTGATCAAAATCTGATGAACGGTAGTGTCAAATTGAACTCTTCCCCGATCATTCTGACTGTCAACCGATGATCTGAATGCACAAGACCCCGGATTCTGTCGACATTTTAATCGGTTCTTGAAGATGAAGGCCTTCTGCTGCGTGATTCATCATAAATCAACTCTCTTCCTTCTGAAAATGCCTTAAACCACCAAAAAACCTGGGTCCTTGACAAAACACTTTCTCCGTAAGCCTGCTGAAGTTTTGGAAAAGTTTCCGTTGCACTGTGCCCAAGTCTGAAGCAAAATCTGATGACACACCGTTGCTCGAAATGAATGTCATTCATTTTTAGAACGCACTTGAAAAAACTGTTTCACGAAAAAAATCGCTACGGATAACAAAATTACTCTAGCGAGTTCAAATTCGTACTGATGGCGTATCACATGTTAACCTGCCACCCCTCCAAGTTCCACGACCCAAATGTTGCCAGATCAAGTGCTATGTTGCCACTACGGTTACTTAATTTACACACCTCGTAGGGCTTAATTTGTATTTGTAAATGAGTCCTTAAGGGTTCATATTTTAGGGTAGTAGATGATGAATTTGAACCCTTCGTATTTCTATAATTTTGAAACATGACAGGTTTTAAAGTCTCAAATTATTGACTAAAGTTAATACATAAATAATTCTGGTTTTAAAAATAAACAAGTTCGTATAAAAAAATATGCCGTTATCGGTAGCGAATTGTTGAACCTGCCCTGAAAGAACAGGTTGCATTTTTAAAACCCTAATTACCTCGTGCTCCACACTGTCTGATTGTATCAGACTCTCTGATACACTTCGCTGACTGCATTCCCTGAATATTTGTAATCACAAAATAAACAAAAACCATATTCCCGGTATAAAGACACCACGTGTTACTTTTTGTTTCCATCGACCTACTTCCAAACACTACAATACCAGACATTTTTAACTAAGGGATTGGAAATCTAAACAGCCCTAAAAAAATGGTTGGATTTCTTTACGTTTTGACTTATTTACTAATTCTCAAACTAATTTAATTTTAATATTCTTAAAAAGTTTGTTAAAGTCTGGTTTATAATAACTCCATTACGTATGGATCAATGGGTTTGACCTTTCAAAATATCTGTTAGTATTAAATAGAATAAAGAGAGTAGAGATATAGAAGCGAAAGAAGCCCTATAGGCGAGGAAACGAAGCAGTGAACTTCCGATTTTTGGCGCAGTAAGATGGATTTACATGCGGTTTGGTGCATTCGATTCGTTAGAGCCTCAGGAAATTTTGTGAACTAACGCCATCAATGCAAAATGAAAAACTGCATTTGTGCATAAGAAAAATGCATTGGAAAAGTGCATTTTCCAGAGTTGCAAAATCAAAAATTTATAACTCGGTATAAATTCACTAAAATAAGTCAAATTTTGATATTCGGGGGTTTTTGGGGTCGCTGAACACGAATATCGGGACGAGAGAAGTGTCCGAGGTACCTGGTGCCCAGGGTGAACACTACGTACATCGTCTCCTAGAGTTTTATGCAAATTTGATACAAAAGCAGTTGAATGACGTTACTCGGGGGTTTTTGGGGTCGCTGAATCCGAATATCGCAATAGCGAACGTCTCCGAGGTACCTGGTGCTCAGGGTGAGCGGTACTTGCCCTCGTCTTCAGGAGTTTTATGCGAATTCGATACAAAAGTAGTTGAAACACGTTACTCGGGGGTTTTTGGGGTCGCTAAATCCGAATATCGCAATAGCAAAATAGCTCTGTACACGTACACGTGCAGAGCAAACGTGTACGTGTACAGACAGACGGACGGACAGACATCGGGACGTTTTCCCCTAAAGCCGCATTCAGAGCTCTTTGAAATTAACACGTTGTGTTGCTATAGATTGTTTTAACGAGGGCAATTGGTATGATCGGACAAGCTCGTACTATATCGCTCAACAGTAGTATAGCAACGACAAAGCACGAGTATGTCCGATCATACCAATTGACCTCGTTAAAACAATCCATAACAACACAACGTGTTAATTTCAAAGAGCTCTGAATAAGGCTTAATTCATCTAATACCTTCCATCTTATTCGCAAGGGAGATAGAAATTATAGCTCTTTCAGTTCCATCTTGAGTTTTTTCCTTTCTTCTCTCTTCCCTTTTGTGTGCAAAAAACACCTATTTTATAGATACAAATAAATTAATTTAATTACGAATAACTAAACTAGATATACGCCAGACATGTAGAAGGATACTTATACGCGATAATACTGGAGCGCTGTCCAGTCCAGTTGTCGCGGTACTTTCCCGATCAGATCGGGGAATCCCAGAGGTACGATAGTTCTTTCAGCGGGCGTAAAAGGGAATCGACGTATATCGAATTCTACCTGTTGTGCCTGTAGGGTCTCTTCTATATTCATTAGTACTATACTCCGCCAAACAAATATACCTCGCAATTTCCAGATTCTGCATCACAAGTCCCAGTATTTTTTGTTCAATAAATTCTTGGGCGTCAAAATTTTTCGCATACATTTAATGCTTGTACAGACATCCGCATTTGTAGATGACGTACCAGACATAGATCTTTTAAAAACATTTTTTAATTTTGCAAGTTTATGGGTTTATTCTAACTATCTTTATCCTATCCAGCGTATGTTAAGCCATCCATTTTACTTAATTTCCCAGCTTTTAAAATGATTTATCCATAGCAGTGCGCTATAAACTTAAAATTGTTAAACATGATTTGTAGCGAAATTTAGTTTTAAAACTTTTTATAGTTTGACAGTTTAGAACTATAACACATTGTACATTATTTGTAAAGTTTATGATGAAGTTACAACATACATTGAAATATAACAATACAGAAAATAGACGATGCAATTCGCAGTTGGCTTACAGTGATGAAGATGATGATGTTGATGAAGATGTTGAAGATGATGATGATTATTATGATGATGAGGATGATGATAAAGATGATTGGCATTGTTAAACGATTGCCCATTTTTTTCTACTTGATGTACGTTGTTTCGTTATGTGCTTAACTAACGAAGCAATACAAAAACGGAATTTTGAGATATTGTAATTATAGACAGGCATTTTCTCACAGTTTACTGAGCTGGCTCAGAAACATCGATGCTGTGCGCAAAATGATTGAAGAATATCGGCATGTGACTTACCGTGAGATAGAGGCATCCTTTGACATATCGCAGACTGCAATACATTCGATTTTGCGATAACATTTAGCTGTGAAAAATATCTGCTCCCGATGGATTCCGCATAATTTGACTGAAGCTGAAAAAAAGGCTCGTGTTGATTGATGTAAGACAGTGGTCTTCAAACTTTTTCGAGTCGTGGAACCCTTAACAGTCTAACAATATTCCGTGGAACCCAAAAAAAAAAAAATTAACATAAGGAGGTTGATCAGATTGACCAGATTTCAGTTGAAGTAAACACTAAAATTAAAAAACTAATTGGAAATACAGTATATTTTATTAAATTTTTACCGTCAACATATAAGTGATGAGTAAAAACAAAAAGGTCCTCACCTCCAAAACCTAAGTAATGAGCAAAAAAAAAGTCTTCGCTTCTAAACGCGAGGGGGAAAAAGTATAAACCGACGCCCAAGTAATTTGTATTAAGTTTAAGAAAAATCTCGTGGAACCCTTGAGAACTTTGTATCCCAGGGTTCCATGGAACACAGTTTAAATATCGCTGGTGTAAGGGAATGCTAAAAAATTCAACATAGGCACTGCAAAATCCGTATACATCGTTACGGGTAACGAAACTTGGATTTATTCATATGAACCGGAAACTAAGCAACAATCCACTGTTTGGGGTTTCCAAGATGAATCGAAACCCACAAAAGTTGTTCACAAAACACTTAGATAATGATTACTTGTTTCTTCGGTTGTACTGGAAATGTCGAAACCATTCCTTTAGAGAATCGAAGAACAATTAATGCTGAATGGTATACAACAACTTGTTTGCCAGACACCGACTAAATCAGGAAAAACAACCAAAAACTTCATCATTCTTCATCATAACAATGCAAACTCCCACACAGCACGTCAAACATATTGTTATAGGGGAAACTTCCTAAGCGCCCTGACATCTTGTGGCAATTTGCGGAAGATACGAAAGTGACATTGTTTTGTTTTGTTCAATGTAGAAATACGTGTTTTTTGTTGTTTGTGTTTTATTTTTGTGAATCATGGAAAAAAAAACAATCAATTTTGTTGTGTGCCGCAATGTAAATCGTGAATAAGGAAGAATCCTTCTTAAACATTCCATAATTTACCTAAATCGAAAAAAATATCAATTGAAACGACGTTTGGAGGCAGAGAGAAAGTGAATCGTAGGTTTTTATGGACCCAAAAACTAAAAATGGGCAAAAATCCAAGCCCATGCATGCGTGTTTGCTCGTTGCATTTTATGGAAAGTGATTTTTTACGTCCAAGAAAATACTGAAAAAAATCATTTATCACACCCAAAATTTGCCTAAATCATCAGTTGATATATTAAAAGGCCCTTCTACTTTTTCAGGAGAATTTTATTTTTTACTAATATATTTAGGGGAGATGTGGGGACGGTGGCACACATTTTGGTTTTCTGTACATAACATCTTTAATTTTGAATTTTTTAAATAAATCTTTTCGCCACTTAATACTTATAATGTCGTTGTTTAAATAACCTGTTAAAAATTAATGTCCTTATCACGTGCCATTTATAATTAATATTTTTGTTGACCTCTGCAATTGTGCCACTGTACCTATACGTGAGGGTACAGTGAAACAGCATTAGGGATACAGTGGAACAGTAAATATAATAGGTATTTAAAGAATCTGTATATGTTTCAATAATTTGTATTGAAACTTCAATTCAATGTCTTTAAAAATAAATCATCTGAAAGGTACTGAAAAATATATAATATTGAAAAAAAAAATCAAGTTTTTTGGAAAAAACTACTAAGTAATTAAATAACGTATATAAATATATAAATGTAAATTTATTATTAATATAAAAAAATAAACTTTGGTAAGTTCCTTGGAAGCAGAAAGTTTTGATAGTTTTTATGTTAATTATATTTCATTAAATTTACTGTAAAAATCAAAACGTCTAAACGGTGTTTTGTGCTACCAGACGGAGCAGGAGATGGTAAAACTTTTATCAGCTCTGATTTTTTAAATGTGTAATTTTCATTTGTTTTAATAAATTTAAAGAGTAGAGTCAGCCGGAGATATGTTACAACAATATCGTCAGTCGTTATTTCTATGATTTCCCCTATAGAGTGGCTCTTCATTTTATTCTTTCCGTATCCTTCAAATGTTAAGGCATGCCTTACTTTAATATCCTTGTTTACTTAGTCTGTCGAATCTGTATCACATTCAGAGTCAACATTATCATCTGAGTTTGAATTCTCATCAATATTGACATCAGTATCAGATGTGTCTGAACTTACAAGAATAACTTTTAATTTTCTGTTCTTTTTTATTTTGAGCAGCTTGGAATTTTTCTTCTAACTCGTACCCACGTACGTGGGTACAGTGGCTCACTGTACCACTGTACCCACATATCACGTGTGCCACTGTTAACCTAACCCTATTTTCACGAACATTTTATCAAATATAATAAATGATATAGTTTAGAACATTAGTAATTGCATTACACTGTAGAAAAATTACCAATTTACAACATGTAATACAAAATTTCTTACTAATTTAGTTGTGTCTCGTTCTAATAAAAATTTTCTCGTTACGAAAAACTTTAGTTTGCCTACCTCAAATCAACATTTTCATCATAGATGGCGGGACTTAAATTTATAGACTCAAAATGTGGATAGTATAATTTCTTAGTATCAGAGGGGCCTATATATACCCAAACAGACATGAAAATATTCTATATTTCAAAGATATTTCAAATGTTCCACTGTACCAATTGTGCCACCGTCCCACATCTCCCCTACCATATTTTTGTTGTTATTATATTGACAGACAGTCTAAAAGAATTAAAAATACAATGAAAAACTAAATCTTTAAGGCGAATATTTTGAAAAGCAATAAAATAGTTTGTTCCAAAAAAAAATTTTTTCGTTCTTTGTTTTTGTAAAAATTTAAAAGGTAACCCTCTTATTTTCAGGAGCTTTAATCCCAATTGATCAATGGCCAAGTCTCAGTATAATATATTAGAATGCGTATTATTATCTTTTATTCGCTCTTTGACATTTTAGATGGAATAAAATTGATGTAGTACTTTTTTGATGTGGTTTATAATTTTGTTTCCCATATGAATGGCAGTGTCTCATGGGAACCTCGGTTCAACAATTCGGACCGCCCACCTTCCCATGAATTCTCTGATTGCCTTTTGATAACATATGAGATCCAATTTCATATGAATTAACAACTTCAAAAAAAAAGGGAAATATTAAAAAAATGTATATATTTTTTTATGTAGAAAAGACTTTCAGAACGACGGATTTGAGATATAATGTCAAAAACTAAGTGCAATAACACCAAAAAGGATAATAAAATATTAAATATTAAATACTGAACATCATCATTATTATTTTTTATTGTTTAGTATTCTATAATAACTTTATTATGATATTTATCACGAGGGTTTAAAAGCATTTAGATATTAGCAATATGAAATCCAATATATTTCAATAAATAAAACGATTATTGTTAATATGTATCATAAATTATTTTTTTATAAAGTCACTTTTTAGATTGTTACTTTTGTCGAGTTTTTGGATACCTTTGTCATAAAACTGTCAGCTAAGGGCTTTTGAAAGCTTATCCGAGTTTAATCTTTTGGTTAAACTCGGTTACAATAAGACAATAACCATAGCAACAATTTTCTATTTGGTTATAGTTAACTAGGCTTTCGAAAACCGGCCCTATCATCCAGTTTGTCACTCTGGTTTTCATTTCACAATTTTCAAGTCTTCTTAGTCCTTTTTTACCGACCGCCAACATATATAAGGGAGGTATTGTGATCATACCGATTTTGACATTTCGAGATTTCGATGGATCTCCACGAATTGAGGTCCCTACATAACGTTTTAACTATTTTTAGCATGATGTCTCTCGGTCTGTTTGTCCGTCCGTCCGTCTGTCTGTCCGTCTGTCTGCCTGTTTGTCGGTCTGTCTGGCGGTACGTGTACACGTGCAGAGCCAATGCGGCTAAAAGTATTTTTATTAAACTTCATATTTAAGCTATAGACAATGGCACGAGTTGATCAACATTTGGTAAAAATCGGTTAACTATAAATAGTCGTTTACTCGTGTCGGTTTTAAGATTTTTGCGAATATTTCACAACAAGAAATATATCGAAAAAATTAATTTCACGAAAGTTGCAATAAAAGCAATAACTAACAACTTTTATTTGAGATATTTCTTGATAAAGCAGCATAAATTAAACAAGTACTTTGTGATGGCGGTCGGTCCTGAGGTGGCCACTGCTGATTTTTTTAGAGTGTACCTGTCACTTAACAAATAAAAATAAAAAATTTGTGTAAAATAATAAATTTCAAGATTTGTCCTCACGTTTTTGCCAATAAAATTAAACGACCAAGTTATTTTAACTGTCCTTTATGACTTTTTTCAAAGTAATAACTTCAGAAAATTTTATGACTTACACTAATATGAAAACTATAACTTTACGACAAATTTTATAGCTGCTTCAAATTGTTCGCAACTTTTTAAAAATCCATTAATCTCTCTGTTCTGTACAAATAGAGTACAAACACTTAGTAAGACTATTTCCGGCGCCGGTTTATCAGCGCCTATAAGCGCATGTTTTCGATACTTGTCGATGCTGATTAGTGCACATGTAGAAAAATTGTTACCGGCGCCGGTTTATAGAAATTTCTTCATTAAAAAAATGGCACCGTTTAGAATTAATGTTCCTGTACATGCTTGGGGGTGTTATATATCCACTAAAACTTGTCCCTTCTACAAACTAAATGTTGTAAAACAAAATATTACACTTATGAATTTTTTGCTGTGTATGATAAATACCAGGACTCTAAGGCAGTGTTTCTAAACAGGTGGTCCTCGGACCACCAGTGGTCCCCAGAAATTTTTAGTGGCCAGCGAAAGTTTTTATATGTGTTTTTTGCAGTTTTTTAAAAATGTTTATGCACATTTTTTATGTAAATAATTTATATTTTGTTCATTTTCTATAAAATTTCTGTGATTTTCTACAAATAAAATAAATGTATTTAACACATTAAATATTTCCTGCAAAAAATGAACCAACAATTACAGTGAAACCTCGATATAACGGACCTCGATACAACGGACTTCGGATATAACGGACAGCATGTAAGCGATCGTAAACTGCACGTGACTGCGCACTCGGGGTAATATCATTTATCGATGATTCGGCAGATAACGAAATGCAATTATATTACACGCACTTTCGCAATTCTAGAGAGTTAATGATTAAGAAACAACAAACTTCAAAAAACCAAACAAAAATTTATACTTTTTTCAAACCAGTGTCACCGAAAAAGTTCAAAAACAAACATTGACGACTTTCCTCAACGAGCGTATAATGACATATTATCTGACGAATAAAGTGCAATTTTAAAGTGTAATTAGAATGTAAACTTTCGTTTATAATACATATATTTCTATTTGATAGTTAATAAATAGCTTATTTAGAAAATTTATTTTTATATAACGGACATTCGGCTATATCGGACACCCCCTCGCCCGCATTGGTCCGTTATATTGAGGTTCTACTGTATTATTAGTGGTCCGCGATAGAAAATTATATATTATACTGGTCCGCAGTGCGTTTTTTGTTGAGAAACACTGTTCTACGGTTTCCCGGAACACAAGTTGGGAACTACTGTTGTACACTAATGGTAAATTTCTTATAGAATAGTATTCCAAATTGGACAAGTTAACAAAACTCAATTTTTACTTTTTTTTTCTTCCCTAAATTTTTATCTTCTTTTGTGTTTGATGAAAAAATATGTTCCTTTTTGCGGGCATATGTTGAGCGGTGAAGTCTCATAATTTATGAGTTAAAGGGCATATATTTTTACGCTGAATAGAAAATGGCCGGATATGTTTTTCCTTTTTATAAAATGAATTATCGGGTCACGGTTAAAATTACGACCTCCAAATGACGTATCAGAATTCATTACGAAAATATATCGCGTATATTTTATTCAATTATTTTATATAACTGTTTACTCATTAATATATTCGAAAATGTTGAATTTTTTCTTTTTCACCTGTCTAGTTGCACCTGTCTATCTAATTAATTCAAAGATTATAATCAAAAAAATATTTTATATACCGCAGATAGACAAAAGTTTACACAAAGCTAACAAAGTCAAATTTTTTTTATGTTTAATGGTAAAAATTTAAAAAAACCAGCTGTGGCCACCACAGGACCGACCGCCATCACAAAGTAAAGTCCGTACCATATTAGTTTTGAAGATCGCAATGAAATAATAAAAGTTAGAGAACTCATAAAATTACAATAGAAGTGATATAACTATACTCTATCTCTGAAAGCCTGATAGTAATAAATCATTTTTTCAGGCAGTTACCAGTGGCGTGCACATTTTAAACACGTTTAAATTGGTTTTGTGTATTTCTATATTACTATTTATCATTTTATTAAACGCACGCCTGTGACCATATTTATCATATCATTAAACACACCCCTGTGACCATATTTTTCCTCAACATTTTATGGTCACATTTTTATGGCCTATTGTGTTTAACCCTAGTTCGTATTCCTATATACTATGTGCGGCACACTCGGTTGTTTTTAACAATATTTCGTTTCGAACTATTCATATTTTGTCGCTTTTGGTTTACCGCTTCTGTGTGATAATACAATAACTTTTTACAAATAATAAATTGTATTACTATCAGTCTTTCGGAGATAGAGTATAGGCGTGTCAACCCATAGCCATAGAGATTAGTTTTTCACATTACGCATCTTACTTAAAGGATTAACAAAAACAAACTTCTCTGCGCCACTGACCGTTTGACTGTTTACAACGTGGTTGTAAACATGAACCCAAGTTCTTTTGTAGTTTAACAATATGATTATAGTTATACGATCGTCAAAACTAATATGGTATGTTCTATACTTATTTAATTTATGCTACTTTATCAAAAAATGTATCTAATAAAAGTTGTTAGTTATTGCTTTTATAGCAACTTATTAAATAATTTTTTTTGAAATGTTTCTCTGTTGTGAAATATTTGCAAAAATCTTAAAACCAACACGAGTAAACTCCCATTTCTAGTAAACCGATTTTTATCAAAAGTTAATCAACTTATCCCATTGATGTCAAAAGCTTAAATATGAAGTTTCATAAAAATCCTTTTAGCCGAATTTGCTCTGCACGTGCACACGGACCGACAGACAGACCGACAGACAGACAGACAGACAGACAGACAGACAGACAGACAGACAGACAGACATACATACAATATTTAAGTCTTTCTAGAGTCTACCATACAGACAGACCGACAGACATCATGCTAAAATAGTCAAAACGTTATGTAGGGACCTCAATTCGTGAAGATCCATTGAAATATCGAAATGACAAAATCGGTATGATCACAATACCTCCCTTATATATGTTGGCGGTCGGTAAAAATGAAGTCATTTAACAATATCCATATATTTCTAACAATCTAATGAGGACATGAATACGAAGCAAATTCAGAAAAAAATGCTGGAATTTTTGGCAGATTATTTAAATTATGTTCTTAATACTCAAATAACGAATAAAAATGATTATCAAAAAATGTTGATTTTGATGAGATTATAGAACAAATACCACGTCACTCAATAAGCCTCCGGTCTAACTAAGAAAAAACATTTTTTTTTTAGAAATTCCACTTTATTCATCAACATACTCTCCTTCAAGAGTGATACATTCATTCCAACGCTCCTAAAATTAAAAAAATTAAAATGAATGAATTAATTTAAATTCAGCATACCAATCAGTAATAGTTGATTTGCCTGGTGCAGAGTCTCTATAACGCTTATCAAGCCACTGTTTGGCTTCAACAGTATTTTTTCCCATCAAGAACCATGTTTAATCAACACACGAAATTCTTTTTTATCCATTCTTTTAAAAATTACAAAATCGAGTCACTAAAACCACTGTAACCTCTAAACTAATTATCAGAATATCATGAAATTTTCACACGTATCGTTTGAAGGTTGGTACTATCTTGGTACTTGGTACTAAGTAAATCATATGGGTCTGTCAACAGTGCCATATAAATGTCAGACCTGAGACTAATGGCGGGTTGCCAACGTAAGAGTTTTCTCTAATTCAAGTTAAAATCATTTGTTTTTGTATGCTACAACATACAAAAACAAATGATTTTAACTTGAGTTAGGGATAATTCTTACTTTAGCAACCGACCATTATTGAGTGAAGTGTTATTCGTAAACATCCAGCATTTTGTTGGCTTCTTACACTTATTAAATACCTACAAAACCCTGAATTATGTGAAAATTCACATTTCACACCAATTTTTTAACATAGATATATATAATACACATATATATTTAAGTCTTTCTAGGGCATCTTGTATATAAATACAATATCTTGCAAGATTATCTTTTGTTATAATTAATTTAAATTTTTGAATGAATATTAAAGAATTATTCATAACTGATGAATTAATAAAAACGTGCAAACAACTGGAGTGGATTGTCAATAAGTAAACTGCGTAATTTGCGGTTCCAAGACTCCATTTGTCATTGTACTGTTCCAGAACTGAAATACCAAAGTTTTTGACTAAGGAAATCCAATTAAGACGAAAGCATTCATCATCGGTAAAGAAAAAATTCAATACTTCGATTCGTTTCCTTTAATCGCTTTCATATTGAAGGGAAAAAAGTTAAACGTCTTTTGCCGTGATTGGACATTCAAGAAAAAAAAAGTATTTTTTAAATGGCACTACTTTATAATACTATAATTTTTTAATCTGAATACACTGATAGACAAAAACTTTATACTGAATTAAATAAATTATATATTAGTTTGCTAAACTAAATGATCAAAAGCCTCAATTAATTGGTAACATTTACTAGAATTCAAAATATAGTTCCGATTAAATCAAAGAAACAGACTAGGGGAAGCCGGGACATAACGGGCACCTTAAGGATTAATGCTTGTTCCTAATTTACGTCCTAACCAAAAAATAAGCTTAAAAAAAAATTTTTTTCAACGACTTAAAAATATCGAAAAATTAATCTGATCAAAAATTCCTGTTGAACTATTCCGGTTCCCATAAATATACATTATTGAGATTTTTTTCAGATTTTTAGGCCAATCCCTCTGGGAGATAGGGTGGGGAACAAACGTTGTTGGCATATTTTTGGCAAAAAAAAAAAAACATAAAAAAATAGGACACCGTTTTTACTTGCCCGACCGTAATATATAAGGGGCAAGTTGTAATCGCGAAAATTTTCGATGTCGAGATCTTGACGGATGACCACGTTTCATGGTCCAGGGAATCCAAAAAACCTATTTTCGAAGTGCCGTCCGTATGTGTGTGTGTCTGTGTGTGTGTGTGTCTGTGTGTCTGTGTGTGTGTGTGTCTGTGTGTGTGAGTGTGTCTGTGTATCTGTGTGTATACACGATAACTCAAAAACGGTTTAACTTAAAGAGTTCGTTCTGGTACTAAAAAATTCTCCTAATAACTGGGAAGAACCCTATTGTTTTTTATTAAAATCCGAAACCGGATACGGAAGTAATTAAACTTTAAAATTTAAGAAAATTCGTAACTAGTAAACCAAGCCTTGGACAAAAAATTATATAGGACATAATTTGATGTATTTTTGAAGATATACGTAAATATTTTTTTAAATTAAAAAAAAAAAATGTATTTTTTTTATGGGAGGGCAAGTCTAGTGGAGGTCTCCCTTCGCCACTGGTTTGTCTTGTGTAAATCTATATATTCGAATCTGAATAGTGGGCATATAGACGCCCACTTTTCAAATTCGAATAAATAGATTCACACTAGACAAAAAAACGGTGTACTATTTTTTATGTCCTTAACTGTACATTACTCAGATTTTTTTTTAGATTTTTAGTTTAACTCCTTTGGGTTAAAGTGTTAAAGTGATTTTTTTAACATTTTTGTAAAACATCGTGTTAAAATAATAACAAATTGAAAAACTACTTTTTGTTCCTTAATCTACGTCTTAAGAGCTTTCTTTTGATACCACAAAAGAAATATTTAAAAAAAAAATTTTTTTCAACGCCTCAAAAAAAAAATGGATATTTTTCGAAAGACTAATCTGTTCAAAAACTCCTGTTGAACTACTCCGGTTAGTATCATTGTGGTTTAGATCAACACTATGGAGATTTATTTCAGATTTTTAGGCCAACCCCTCTGGGAGATAGGGTGGGGGACAAAAGTTGTTGGCATATTTTTGGCAAAAAAATAAAATTTTGTTTGTTTATCCACGTATTAAGAGGTTTTATTTGATACCTCACTCAAAATTAAATATTTATCTCTGATGAGTTTTTTTAACTCTCTATATTTTTCCTAATATGTGGGTCAAAGAGTTGTACAAGCATGCCAAATTTCAACTTGTTAGCAGTTTTTCGCTTGCTATACGTTTAACGAATATAAAACAAATCACCAAGTAAACAGATTTCCGCTGCTACTCAACAGTTGCGTTAGCTAAACGCGCCAAATGTATTGCATAAATTACTGGTCCCAAAAAAATTGTTGTTCATTCTTGTAATTTTGTGCAGCCCTGTTTTAGAAAGGCTGGTTTCTTGTTACGCGGCAGGTGCTGAACGCTTAAGACACCTGCCCAGTTGCTTAGCAACCATTCTTTTCACCTCAACAGCCATCCACAGCTCAAGAACTGCTTAAGACCGCGGTGACCACAAACGAATGAACTAATTGGATTTTAAGAAAAATATAAAGACTTATATATGTCAGAACTCAACTTACGCAAAAGTAAGTCTAAAATCGCTAAAATCAGGCTTTAGTGAATTAAAAAGTCGAGAGGGAAATGAGGACGAAGTGAAAACGACAGTCACAAACAGGTTGAATGGATGGTTTTTATGATAAAGGTATCCAAAAACTTGTCACAAGACAAGTATCTCAATATATGGTAATACTCCCTCCGTTCGAAAATATGGTATACATTACTTTAAAAAAAATGTTGATCCACGCATTAAGAGGTTTCATTTGGTATGCCACTCAAAATTAAAAAAAAAATAATAATAATTATCGACCGCCAACATATATAAGGGACCCAGCAAACATTCAACTAACGGCCGAATGCAGGCAAACTGCTTTTATGCTGGTAAATTACTGGCACCAAAAGTAAGTGCGACGCCAGTATTAATAATGTACTTCACATTTGTATTTCGCATTCCGCCTATACGAAGTACTTTACCAGCATTTTATAAGCACTCTTCTTCACTCATACTTTTTACTTAAAACCATCAGAAATAAATCTTGCAACTAATGCGATTATTTTGCACTTTACCGTTGCTGGGCCGGCAACTGATACATCAATGGGCCAGTAACGGCCACGGGGACACCGGGGTACTGGCCCATTACTTTCAATGCCGGGGAGTATGTGCTTTACCACTACTGGCCCGTATAAAAATGTTTGCTGGGGAGGTATTGTGATCATACCGATTTTGACATTTCGAGATCTCCACGAATTGAAGTCCCTACATAACGTATTGACTATTTTTATCTTGATGTCTGTCTGTCTGTTTGTTCGTCCGTTTGTCTGTCTGTGTACACGTGCAGAGCAAATTCGGCAAAAAGGATTGTTATGAAACTTCATATTTAAGCTTTTGACACCAATGGCACGAGTTGATCAACTTTTGGTAAAAATCGAAATGGAAGTCTCGATTTTAAGATTTTTGCGAATATTTAACAACAGAAAAATATTTCGAAAAAATGTATTTAACAAAAGTTGCTATAAAAGCAATAACAACTTTTTTTCGAAATTTAAGTATCTATTTTTTCATACTTATATGTAACGTTTCCATGGTAATGATAAATAATATCTCTGTTAGAAAATATTAGACCAAGTTATTTCTACTCTGCTGTTTTATACAAGTACTTTATGATTTTCTCTATGGCAACTACACAACTTCTGGATTAATATGAAAAATAAAAGAAAGTCAGTGGTTTTCAAAATTTGGGGCATCTTTTTGTTTGTTTATTTTTTAACGAAATTTACATTTTAGAGAAAATTAGCAAAGGAAAAATCGATTGAATTCTACGTCACTATGCAGTCTTTTAAATTGTGCCGGACATTTACCTAACACCCTGTATATTTTGTTTATTTAAAAAATAAATTTTAAATTTAATATAAATGTTAGGAACTTATGCGTCTACCTAATATTTGAGTTGGTAATAAATTTTAATATTTTTGTTGTCAAAGTTATTTTTGAATGAAAAATTGATGTCATAAATAAATAATTTCGTAAATAATAGAGTTTTTGACAAAGGAATAATTTAAATTTATGAGTCCGGCCCTTATAGGACATCTTAAAACTCAAGGGAGGTATCTTCTTGTTATATTGTTAGAATTCGCTTTAGGCTACAATTTTGAGAATTCTTTTCAGAAAAATGAATAAAAGAGATGAAAAAAAAAGTATTATGTTACAGATTTCTTTCACAAAAATAAGGAATTTTACCTGAGAAATTGTTACCGCAAAAAATATTTAGAGAATAATTAAACTTTATATGAATTGTATCATTGTATAGGGTCTTTCTTTGGAAATACCCATTGAAGAACTTGAAGGGCTATCGATTTACATTGATAGTAACATCGGATGTCTTGCATCGATACTGGAATTTTCGTAAAAATTACGTCACAACTAAATTTAAATTAAAAAATCTCGTTTGTAAATCAAAAAATGTTGTTTTCTGCATTTGCTTCGTATTTAAGTCTTCATTAGAATAGTAAGAAATATATTGATAAATGGATTCATATTTTTACTTGCCCGACCTTAATATATAAGGGGGCAAGTATTGTAATCGCGAAAATTTTCGATGTCGAGATTTTGACTGATGACCACGTTTCATGGTCCAGGGAATCCAAAAAACCTATTTTCGAAGTGCCGTCCGTATGTGTGTGTGTCTGTGTGTGTGTGTGTGTGTGTCTGTGTGTATACACGATAACTCAAAAACGGTTTAACTTAAAGAGCTAGTTCTGGTACTAAAAAATTCTCCTAATAATTGGGAAAAACCCTATTGTTTTTTATTAAAATCCGAAACCAGAAACGGAAGTTATTAAACTTTAAAATTTATAAAAATTCGTAACTAGTAAACCAAGCCTTGGACAAAAATTTGTATGGGACATAATTTTTTGAAGATTTACCTAAATCTACTTTAAAATTATTTTTTTTTTATTTTTTTTTTTATTATTATTTTTTTATGGGAGGGCAAGTCTAGCGGAGGTCTCCCTTCGCCACTGGTTTAATTTCAGAAACGAATTTCTCACCTATGTGCTATTTGATTTATAAGTATTTCACTACTATAAATAATTTATTCCTTTTTACTTCCTTACTAAAGAGACGTATAATAACGAATAGTAGGCGGTGTCTACACACATAAACTCGATTCTCAGCTGTGAAAAAAAAATATATATTTTCAATTAAAAAAAAAGAAGTACGCTATCTTTGCCTTAAATACAAACAATCTATTACATTATTAACCATAATTTAGCTATAAATAAAAAATAAAAAAACTGCAATATTTTCCAAAAACGAAAAGTGATTAAAAATTACTCCTTTTTTTAGATCAATACGGCTTACGGCTTAGACATTACTTAGATTTTTTTCAGATTTTTAGTTTAACCTGTTTTCATTAAAGGGTGTGGGACAGTATTTTTTTAGTACCTTTCTGGAAAAAGTCTTCTTAAAATAAAAAAATCAGCTGTGGCCACCACAGGACCAACCGCCATCACAAATTACTTGCACAAAATATATTCTAGCAGCAGAGTAGAAATAATTTGGCCTAATATTTTCTAACAGAGATATTATTTATCATTTGCTCTGCACGTGTACACAGACAGACAGATGGACGGACGGTCAGATAGACAGACAGATAGACTGACAGACATCATGCTAAATATATCGGTAAATATATAATTTAAACATTTACAATATCCTGTTGATATTTTTACGCACATTACGCTTATTATTGTATCTGCGGAGGTTGTCCAGTTGCGATATTACAGATCCTGATCTCGTGCGCTGATAGTTAAATAATCTAAGGTCATGTTGTGATTTCCGCTCTGAGATTTCTGGGGCGTATTTGGGAGAGCTGATTCCGGACACGTCCGTGGTATCTCGGCTCGTCTGCTCCATTTGTATTAAGATTCATGAAACGATGACAGTTCACGAGGGACATACATCACACCATCAAATCTCAACACCACAACTCATTCACAAAACTCAATAAATGACAAATATTAATTAGTAACAAGAAAACTGGTCGGCAACAACTAACAACTAACTAAGGACCGTCAAAGAAGACACAAAAATTTGGGACTTGAACACCGACCCTCACTAGGCTTCGTTTAGGTCACACGAGGCTAACTCACGAGCATCTGATTCAAAGAGAACGCCAAGATCTGCAACGACTGCAGCGTACTCCTAACAGTGGACCACCTTTTGACGGAATGCAAAACATATGCAGACATCAAGACCAGACATAACATTCAACAACCAATCAAACACTCACTACAAAACACCATAACTGCCAACATAAACATCATAAACTTCCTTAAGGATGCCCAACTAATCGGTATAACAACGAAACCCTAAAAAAATATATAATCATTATAAACAGAACAGTTATACAGTCTGTTCCAAACGGTTAAGCGGAACTAGATTTTGCAATCTAGTTACTTTCATCGTTTAAATCGCGCTTTTCGGCCGTTTTGTTTAAGCTTTGTAAATCATACTTACAATAAATATTTTTTGGTGATTTTTTTCATCATTTTAAAATGTCATTTTCTTTATATGTAAATTTTGTGTGTCATTCTTATTACAAATTTCCCAATTATTTATATTTTTGTCATTAAAATATATAAAAAAAATAATTTAATTTTCACATATATACTTCGTTTCCATGGTTTCATTGTTGGAATTTTAAATTTTGACATTCCAACGTGAAAAATGAAATAACCCCAGCAAGGTCCCTTCTCGTGAGAACCTAAAAGAACAAAATTCCCATTTAGCTCCGCCTAACCGTTTGGAACAGACTGTAGTCCTTTGATATAACTTTTTGTACATATATTGCGTTTATGTTAAGGATCTATTATAAACCAGGCTTTACACTATAGTCGGATTGCTGATAAGTGGCTGTTCGTTGCTACAAGTATCGATATTCAATACTATATGTTTTGTCTGTCTATATCATTATAATTATTTGCATACCCATAGTAACGTATAGTGATGCAAGTTGACAACTAACCTTCAAAATTATTTTAATAAAAAACAAAGCAATAGAAAGAAACAGCATGATTCGTAGATATCTTTACTAATTAGAGCGCGAAAATAAATTTACAGCAATACTCAAACAAACAAAATTATTAATTTTAAGGTTATAATTATAAATAAGAAAAAATTTATACTCATACGTAAATTTTGGATTATAATTTGTTGTTTATTCCAGCAGATTTAAAATTAAAGTTTGTGAATTTAATAATTGGCCGCAAGCCATATTTTAATTAATATTTATTACCAGACACTAACAGTTAAAACAAATAACAAAAATCATTTTTAAAATCGCTGAAAAATGGTAACTATATTATTATATGAATGCACTACTTAATACATACATGTAACATAGGGCTGCCATAATTGTCGGACTACCGACCGGGACACCCCCCCCCCCCAAAAAACAACTTAATAAAAACTTTTATCGACAATAATACCTTTATTATAAAAAATTGCACAATATTTTAAAAAAATAAAAAAATTTAAAGACAAAATAAAAATAATTAAAGTAGAGATTGATAATAGGTATTCCAAGAGCAAAACGTTGGGATCAATGGTGAATCATTTTGGAACACTCAGTCGACTGGAAAAATTTGATGTTTTTTTTGTGGATGCGTCTTTATCAAATCTAAAATAATATAATATAAATTAATGGGCGATTCAATTTAATAAAACCAAATAGAACCTTACATTCTATTCTTCTCTTGCCTTTACTCTCCCCCTTCCCCGACTTCGGTGGCTTCTTTATCATCGCTCTTCTTTGCCCAATCATACTTCTCCGATGTTTTCGTTTTTTGGAGCAGTTCTTTTTCCCCTTTAATTATAGAATTCAATGCATGACATTTTATAATTTAAAACACATTGAATTATGCTTTTCACGGTGTCAATAGAAAGCGAATTGCGCTCAATTTATATATAGTATGTATATATGTATATGTACAATATTATCGAAAAATAATTTTTTAATATGCATAAATTTTAAATCGACCGGGACAAATGACTCTTGGACCGGGAAACTGGGACACAAACCTCAAAACCGGGACATATCCCGGTGTACCGGGACGTATGGCAGTCCTAATGTAACACCTATCAGTCAATAATGGTGACCTATCAGCAATCCGACTATAATTTTTAGTTTTTAAGCTAAGGTCTAAATTGTACCTTTTCGGTGGTAATACCTACAAAACCCTAAAAATGAACTGTGTTAGGTGCAAATAGCCTTTGTTCTTACGCGCCATCATATTTAAGCTAACTAACTAAAAACTATCGAATATCTCATCGGTAGTAATATGACACTTTTTTTCTGGAGTTTTGTTCTGTTTAAAGAGTGGTTACCCGTTCTAATCTTACCTATTCTAGTGGTTCTTAACCCTTCCGTTGAACAGGCACTTGATCGTGAAGTGTGGGATGTGGCTGATGTCGATTAAGCCAACGCTACTCCACTTTCATTCACATTATTTCAATATCGATTGTTTAATTCGCGTGCTTTTTATTTTTGTTAAAGCGTTACTGTGGAAAATATTTAATTAGATTGATTACAAGATATTTATAATTATAAAATAAAAGTATCAAGAGAAAAATTTGAGAGTAAACATTTTTAATAAACTATAGATCTTTAATAATTAAATTTATGTGAGACGATTATGAAAGAAGTGGTAAAACTGATTACCACAAAAGCTCTGATTGATAAGATAGATGTCTACAATCATCCACAGATGCAGGAGACAGTACAAGCATTAATGCCCACAATAATCAAAACCGCCCACAAAATCTAAAAAAATAAGTACCAGGTCTACAAGTATGAAATGCGGATTTTTTTCAAACTTGCCGCGCAAACATAGTGTATAGTTCAAAGTTTCAACACATATGGCGTTTTGTTAAGTTATCATTAAGTGTCAAATGCGTATAGGTTATAATTTGAAAAGTGACCATATAGCTTTGTTTTACTGTGTTAAAAATGTCAAATTTTGTGCCAAATAAAGAACATTCGCGGACAATACTACTGTTTTGTGTTAATTTGAAAAAAACTGCTGCTGAATCATACCGACTGCTTTGAGAAGCTTATGGTGAACATGGTTCATCGCAAGATACGTGTGAACGATGGTTTCGGCGTTTCAAAAGTGGTGACTTTGATCTTACAGACAAAGAACATGGAAAACCTCCAAAAAAATATGAAGATACAAAATTGGAAACATTGCTACAGGAAGACAATCTACAGATAGTCAATTACAAAAACAACTAGCAGAGCAATTAGGCGTTAGTCAACAAGCTGTTTCCAATCGCCTACGAGAGATGGGTAAGATCCAGAAAGTCGGCAGATGGGTTCCACATGCATTGAATGAGAGGCAGATGGAAAAACGCAAAAACACTTGTGAAATTTTACTTGCACGATACAGAAAAAAGTCTTTTTTGCATCGTATCATTACTGGCGATGAAAAATGGATTTATTTTGAAAATCCCAAACGCAAAAAAATCATGGGTGAACCCAGACTCACCATCCACATCAACTACAAAACCGAAAAAGACAATGCTCTGTACTTGGTGGGACCAAAAGGGTGTGGTCTATTATGAATTGTTAAAACCTGGGGAAACAGTTAATACCCAACGATACCAACAACAACTGATCGAATTGAACCATTCGCTGCTCATAAAACGACCAGAATACGAAAGAAGACAGCACAAGGTAATCTTTCTTCACGATAACGTTCCATCACATAAGGCAAAAGCAGTTTGCAACACATTGGAGGCACTCAAGTGGGAAGTGCTACCCCATGCCGCTTACTCACCAGACTTGGCCTCTTCAGATTACCACTTGTTCGCATCGATGGGTCACGCACTTGCCGAGCAGCACTTTTGTTCTTATGAAAATGTGAAAGAATGGCTAGATGAATGGTTTGCGGGGAAAGGGGAAGAGTTCTACTGGCGAGGTATTCACAAATTGCCTGAAAGATGGGAAAAATGAATAACTTCTAATGGAGCATACTTTGAATAAATAACCTTTTACTGATCTTTTGAGTTTAATGTGTTTTATTTAAAAAAAAATCCGCATTTCATACTTGTAGACCTGGTAAAGAAGGTAAAAAATGTTAATT
Source organism: Liopterus haemorrhoidalis (assembly GCA_963971575.1). Taxonomy (NCBI): domain Eukaryota; kingdom Metazoa; phylum Arthropoda; class Insecta; order Coleoptera; family Dytiscidae; genus Liopterus; species Liopterus haemorrhoidalis. Next base: position 34,422,271 of record OZ020620.1, on the reverse strand, counting down.
TAACATTTTTAACATTCCTTGATTTATTTAGTTTGCAATTTTTGCGTACATGGTTATATATACATATAGTATATAATTTATACATATCAAGGCAATCAGTTTTGTGAATTTTTTGTAAACCTCGTCTTTTTATTAAATTAAAAAATCCAAATATAGCCTTGTTTAAAAATGTCAGAAACATTTTGCTGTGTTAAGGAGCGCAATATGATATGACACGAAGAATAAGAGCAAAAAGAGAGACGATAACAGCACCAAGTAGCTTCTCATTATAAATTCTAAAGACCTTATTTAAAAACAACAATCTTATAAGTTAATTATCAAACATGAATAAATGGAAAAGGGTGCAAAATTTTCAACAATTAACTATTTATATTAATAAAATTGGAAGCTATTTCTCTTATTTTATTTTTCATCCTCAATCTTCGTTTCTAGACGTTTAATGTGATTATAACACAACATGGGAGTGCGTAGCATTTTTTTCAAGAGGAGGGGAAATATGAAGGGTTTATTTTGAAAATATTAGTAATTATTATAGTCTTTCCTTGTTGAAACTAAATCAGAAACTAAAGGAAAAACGTCCAAATTTATTTAACCGAAAAGAAATAATTTTTCATCATGACAATGCACGTCATCACTTAGCAAAAATAACTCGCGAAAAAATTCAGGACTTAAGCTGGGAAATTATTCCACATCCACCGTATTCACCCGATCTCGTGCCTTCCGATTTTCACCTATTTAGGTCTATGGAACATACACTCAGAGATAAAATTTTTCGAAATATCACCGATATAAAAAATTAACTGATCAGTTATTCTAAGTCAAAACCAAAAAACTTAAATCAATAGCTTATGCACTGTAGCTAATGGATTGTTCACTGTCACCAGAAAGTTTGTCATATGGTAAGACATGAAACCGTTCAGACCTCCAAATTTAATACGTGGTTTGTTGTGGATTGTGCATAAATTTCTACACTTATAGCTAGTAAGATGTTTTAATGAGACAGACATATAAACACATTGGCTATCGCATTCTATCAGTGACATCGTAGTTATCGAATGCCTTTACATAACCTAACATAATGTCATCATTGACAAATCTTGCTCAAAATTACAAAGACGGACAGTAAATATGATCAATTTAGGTAATTAGGTAGTTAAAATCTGAGACAACAGAATTATAAGAACGATAATACATATAAAATATTTTTCGAAGCTAAATAGTTGGTTTCAAAATTCACAGATGGAGGGCTATTCATAACGTACTAATTTATAACAGATGTGAACGGTACATGGAACGTTAAAAGAATACATTAAAGCATAACTCAGAGCGACACAACGAAAAGTCTATAACTCGTTAATTTAAAGAGGTCTGAATGGGGCTTTAGAGAGGGTATCGAAAAATTAGTACAACGTTGGGAAGCCATAATAAATAATGATGAAATTAGGAAATTATATTTTATAATAATACATAATAAAAATTTAAGGAAAAAATTATTTTGTACCTATTCTAAAATAATGGATTTTTCTCCGGTTTGGACTGATTTTTGATTTTTTTTTTTTTTATTCGATTAGAATTACAATTTAATATTGTCTCCCTCAAAATAACTTCTTTGAGAAGCCACACAGCGCTGGAGATGGTTCTTCCAATCCTCATAGCAGTGCTGGAACTCGGATACTGGAATTGCTTTCAGCTGGTTGGTTATGGACGTTTGAATGTTTTCGAGTGTCCCAAAATGACATCCCTTGTGGTGATTTTTCAATCCTGGGAAGAGGAAAAAGTAAGAAGGACTCAAGTCAGGCGAATAAGGAGGCTGAGGAGCCACAGGAATGTTTTTAGCCAAAACTAGTTTATTGAAATTGCTGTGTGACAAGGTGCATTTTTTTCATCCTCAATTCATTGGTCAAAATCTGATGAACTGTAGTGTGAGTCAAATTCAACTCTTGACGCACAAGATCCCGGATTCTGTCAACATTTTAATCGGTTCTTCAAGATGAAGGCCTTCCGCTGCGTGATTCATCTTCAATCAACTCTCTTCTTTCTGAAAATACCTTAAACCACCAAAAAAACCGGGGACCTTGACAAAACACTATCTCCGTAGGCTTGGAAGTTTTGCAAAAGTTTCCGTTGCACTGTGCCCAAGTCTGAAGCAAAACCTGATAGCACACCGTTGTTAGAAATTAATGTCTCATTTTTAGAACACACTAGAAAAAACTGTTTCACAAAAAAATCTCTACGGACAACAAAATTACTCTAGCGAGTTCAAACTCGTACTGAAGGCATATCACATGCCGCTCCTACAAGTTCCGCGTCCCAAATGTTGCCAAATCAAACGCTAGATTGCCAGTCCGGTTACTTAATTTACACATCTCGTATATATTCTAGTCATTTCAATGGGTATTAGTCGCAAATGTTGCTGTGCGCCAAAAATGTGAATGATATTCGAAGATAATTGGCCCTTTACAGGCTCTTACCATCACCCTGCGTCTGTACAATTTTTCGAACAGGATTTTTATCTTATTTATTTGTGTTTGTCTGTGCAAGATTTCTTTTATTGAGTATGCGTATTTTTATTGATTTTATATATTTATTTATTGTTTTTAATATGTGTAGTCATTTAGGGACAAATATCCTTTATTGCTATGCGCCAACTTACTAACTTAAAAATCCCAGTGATATTTTCTGTGGTTTGTTTCCCTGAAACTAATTGGGGTCCAAGTTATAAAAAATTGTATATATTTGGTTAGCGAAATATAAATTGGGGGGTCAAAATTTCAATGTACGCCACTGTTTGCTTCGTATCTAAGTCGTCATTAAATGGATTATCCACAACTTTCAATTTCAGAAACATATTTTTCACTATTATATTGTGCTGTTTTTTTTCATAAATAAATATTTCAATACAATGATTTACAAACTAAAAAATTAAAATAATTCATGCAATAGTTTAATTAACTTTTTTCCATACCTACGTACCAGGGATGGGGAGTCGACAGAAAAATTATCGACTCCCGACTCTCGACTCCAGAGTCGGTATTTTTGAAAATCGACTCCGACTCCGACTCCCGACTCCTTTCACTGGTAAATTGTAAAGTCTATTCCAAATGTTTAAGCGGAACTAAATGGAATTTTTATTTTCTCAAATTATCACGAGTTTACTTTTTAACTATCAAAGTGGGCTTTTGTTAAACAAAATGATACAAAGCTTCATTCAATCCTTAAAAGTTAGTAGATTTCGATATCTAATTCCGCTTAAACCAAGCAAACAGACTATACTTACATTAAATATCTTGGGTTGGGGCGAGCTGTTTTTATAAAATGTCAATTTCATTTCATCTTGACTATTGAGTAATTTTTAATACAAATTTTCAAATATATTAGTTTTAAAAAAAAATTGTTTTGTATTTTATATAAAGTCTGTTCCTTTGGTTTAGGCGGAACTAGATTTTCAATACTAGTTACTTATTGAAGTTTTTACCGTTTGATTGAAGCTTTTGATCATTTTGTTCAGGAAAAGCCAACTTCAATATATAAAAAAATAGCTAATGACAACTTACAAAAATGAAAATTCCAGTTAGTTCCGCTTAATCGTTTGGAACAGACTGTACTTTATTTTTCATGTCACTTTTTTCTTTTGACATATAGATTTTAGCTGCCAACATGAAACATAAAATAATCACAAAGCCCGTTACAACTTGAAAAAATAAAAATCCAGTTTAGTTTCGTTTTAACATAATAAACAAAGTATACAAAAAAAGAAAAATTAGATATTACTAAAAATTAACTAAATTTTTAACTGAAAAGCATGAAGGAAACCGGAATTGAATATTTTTAATTTTATTTTCGTTCATGAACAGAGAAAAAATGTCGTTCCTGTTCTCATTCTTTAACAAATTCTGGTAGTATGGTATTTTACTTTCGCTTTCGAATTGTTCTCATCCTTGATAAAGATGTAGACAAAGAGTCGGGAGTCGATAACTTTTTCCGACTCCCGACTTCGATTCCGACTCCTCCAAAAAGCTTCGACTCCTCGACTCCCGACTCCCGACTCCGACTCCGACTCCGACTCCCCATCCCTGCTACGTTCATAGTCCAACTATATATTTTTTATTTCCAATAATTATTTTTAGCTTTCATTTTTTGTGTAATTTTACAAAAATAAGACAAAAATTGATATCGCCCGGAGCAGATGACCTAAAAAAATTTGTTAAATAATTTAGCAAAAGAAAAAAACCGAATTATGAAACATAAGTGAAATGTAAACCTCGGGGGTGATTTTGTAAAATAACTTTAGACAGTTAATTTAAACTTTAAAATAAATTTAATGGATTGCGTAAAAATAAGTAAAACTGCACAAGTTCATTATTTTTTAAATTGTACTGACAATTCTCGACAAAATAAAACTAGTAAAAAGAGGTTAACTCGTTAATTTTTGATAAAACAACACAAAAAACTGTTTGTTTTTTTTTAACAGATGCCCTGAACTCTTAATATTTAGAAATTTTTACAAAATGTAGATTCAAATTATACTGTTAGTTGACCATTTTTACATTAGTGTATAGAGCGTTGCATACCTATAGGCGCATTTCCCAAAACTACAGGCCCTGACTGTATTATCCGACACACAATGTATTTATTTATCATTTAATATTTTTATTTACGAGCGTTAAATAATAAGTACATTATGTGTTCAACTGTAAATATATAAAGCTGTTCATATTACAAGCAGTGTAAAAAAGAGACGCGCTTGAGTGCTGATCTGTGAAAAAGTTTTTGCACTGCAAGTTTTTATTTATTGTGTTAGTTAGTTAAAATGTTTGGCGTTCAACAATGATGGCTATTTGCGCCTCACATAGCCCATCTTTATAACTAGAATATTATTTATAAAGTAGAATAAATAAAACAATAAATAATACTCCCTCCGTCCGAAATTATGGTAAACATTACTTAAAAAATCAGCTGTGGCCACCACAGGACCGACCACCATCACAAAGTACTTGTATAAAATACATGCTAGCAGCAGAGTAGAAATAACTTGACCCAATATTTTCTAACAGAGATATTATTTAGCATGACCATAGAAACGTTACATGTAAGTATGAAAAAATAGATGGGAGTTTACCAGGTCTACAAGTATGAAATGCGGATTTTTTTTAAATAAAACACATTAAACTGAAAAGAACAGTAAACGTTTATTTATTCAAAGTATGCTCCATTAGAAGTTATACATTTTTCCCATCTTTCAGGCAATTTGTGAATACTTCGCCAGTAGAACTCTTCCCCTTTCCCCGCAAACCATTCATCTAGCCATTCTCATATGAACAAAAGTACTGCTCGGCAAGTGCGTGACCCATCGATGCGAACAAGTGGTAATCTGAAGGGGCCAAGTCTGGTGAGTAAGCGGCATGGGGTAGCACTTCCCACTTGAGTGCCTCCAATGTGTTGCAAACTGCTTTTGCCTTACGTGATGGAGCGTTATCGTGAAGAAAGATTGCCTTGTGCTGTCTTCTTTCGTATTCTGGTCGTTTTATGAGCAGCGAATGGTTCAATTCGATCAGTTGTTGTTGGTAGCGTTGGGTATTAACTGTTTCACCAGGTTTTAACAATTCATAATAGACCACACCCTTTTGGTCCCACCAAGTACAGAGCATTGTCTTTTTGCCAAATCGATTCGGTCTTGCAGTTGATGTGGATGGTGAGCCTGGGTTCACCCATGATTTTTTGCGTTTGGGATTTTCAAAATAAATCTATTTTTCATTGCCAGTAATGATACGATGCAAAAAAGACTTTCTTTTATATCGTGCAAGCAAAATTTCACAAGTGTTTTTGCGTTTTTCCATCTGCCTCTTATTCAATGCATGTGGAACCCATCTGTCGACTTTCTGGATCTTACCCATCTCTCGTAGGCGATTGGAAACAGCTTGTTGACTAACGCCAACTGCTCTGCTAGTTGTTTTTGTGATTGACTATCGTCTTCCTGTAGCAATGTTTCCAATTTTGTATCTTCATATTTTTTTGGAGGTTTTCCATGTTCTTTGTCTGTAAGATCAAAGTTACCACTTTTGAAACGCCGAAACCATCGTTCACACGTATCTTGCGATGGAGCATATTCACCATAAGCTTCTCGAAGCAGTCGGTATGATTCAGCAGCACTTTTTTTCAAATGAAAACAAAACAGTAGTACTGTCCGCGAATGCTCTTTATTTGGCACAAAATTTGACATTTTTAACACAGTAATGGCCCGGTTACACGATGCCAGTAACTCATGTAAGTCGTTTTGTCGTTTACACGTATTCTAGTATCTTATTTAAGTAACCTTGCAAAGAACCCGAAACACACTGCAAAATGTAGATGCTTCCAATTATTTTTTATGCGTAAAACAGTCGTTTTAACGCGCCAATTTTCGATGTTAAAACCTAATTTTATGTATTTTATGCGTACGTCTTTCTAAACAAAATTGAATCGGCGCCAAAAACTACATTTATTAAAAAAAGGTGTGAAAAAGTTTGTTTTTGTAACCGCGAAAATACATCAGCTGTTCATGGCGGCAATTTTTAAGTCACTGGCACGGCTACTTGTGCCAGTAAATAGGAACGGCTTCTATTCACTTGACTTGCATGAGATACTTGTGCCAGTACTGGCACCAGTACTGCATGTACGTTTACACGATGCCAGTGACTGGTGCAGGTACTTACTGGTGCAAGTTACTTGCATCGTGTAACTGAGCCATTAAACAAAACTATATGATCACTTTTCAAATTATAACCTATACGCATTTGACACTTAATGATAACTTAACAAAACGCCATATGTGTTGAAACTTTGAACTATACACTCTGTTTGCACGGCAAGTTTGAAAAAAATCCGCATTTCATACTTGTAGACCTGGTACTCGCGTTGATTTTAACAGAAAAATATTTCGAAAAAATTTATTTAACAAAAGTTGCTATAAAAGCAATAACTAACAACTTTTAATTGAGACATTTTTTTCTAAAACGATTTTTTTTTTCAATATATATATATATTAATTTGAAACTTGAAGCTACGCTACTGCCTCTTATTGATTGCAGCTTCATATTCTGTAGTCGGTGTCATCTTATGTTGAAGAAATGGTGTGAATATATCTTGTGAAATTTGAAAAGTGTTGTGTAGTGTAGTATCGACACTTTTTCCCTTTGTAGATTAGAGCTTTTAGAGGTTTTGTGCCTGTTATATATAATTCAGTAAAATCCTTTGATGTGAACGTAAAAGGGGCATTATTCATGAGTCCCAGGTACGAAAAATACCTCTGCAATTGTTCAAGTATAAAATTACTGAAAAAAAAACTCTTTAATTTTACACTCTACATAATTTAGATAATTGCTTTCTTACTTCAGTTTATGATCTTGTGAGAAGTAATGTTTCTTAATCGCCACAATTACGGACTTGGGAGTTAAAAAGTCGACCAACACAGTGCATTTTCTGTATTGCCGCATTTTGATCAGAGTGGTTGTCAAATTTTGGAAACTATAAACAATTTGCTTATAGTTCATCTCTATCTCTAAATACATAAATGAGATCTGTCTATATATTACTTTAAAACTTGAAAAAGAACCCTTCCAATGTTTTAGTCTTCCTTTTGGCTTTCCTGTTTCTGTTTTTCAGAGCCTATAATTCTTTTACTTCTACCATAGTTACTTCTTATCATGCGTTCCTTAATATTATGTTGTGTTAATGTCATGTGGTATGACATTTTTTCCGTATATTTGCGTGGGTTATGTGTATAGTGCAGCAAGCTAAGCATCTCCGTCAAAGACAGTATTAAATCCTAGATGTCCGAGGATTACTGGAGGTAGTGAGAGCTTAAGGGCTCACGTAACGAACGTCGCACGTTACAAATACGTTAACTAATTATACACAGGTGAGGTCACAGTTATGCACAGGTGAACATACTTCATTTATTGTCAAAATGTTAATATTATAACGAACATATGCATAACAGAAACAAATGAATTTATATATATATATATATATATATATATATATATATATATAGGCTGTTGTTTAGAACTGATTAAGCATTGTTAACTTCTTTATTATAAGATATACGGAGGAGATTAAATTAGAAAAGATGAATTGTAGTCGATCCTCGAACTTCGAAGGAATTGACGTTCGAACAATGTGAAACTTGAACAAAAAAATTAGAAGAAAATCCAGATTTTAAACTTGAACAAAAATTTGAAAGTTGAACAAATAATCACGTGGATCCAGATGAAAGAACGGTAATTCACCTTCCAGTGAAGAGTAATATTCCTCCTACTATTTTATTGATTGATTATTATACAATAATTACCCACCGCCAACATATATAAGGGAGGTATTGTGATCATACCGATTTTGACATTTCGATGCATCTCCACGAATTGAGGTCCCTACATAACGTTTTGACTATTTTTAGCATGATGTCTGTCGGTCTGTTTGTCCGCCCGTCTGTCTGTGTACACGTACAGAGCAAATTCGGCTAAAAGGATTTTTATGAAACTTCATATTTAAACTTTTCACATCAATGGCACGAGTTGATTAACTTTTGGTAAAAATCGGACTAGAAATGGCAGTTTACTAGTGTCGATTTTAAGATTTTTGCGAATATTTAGCAAAAGAAAAAATTTTCGAAAAAAATTATTTAACAAAAGTTGCTATTAAAGCAATAACTAACGACTTTTATTTGAGACATTTTTTGAAAAAACGAAAAAATTTTGAAAAATTTTTCGAAATTTTTTCTAAGTACAGAAAACCTCGATATAACGGACCTCTATTTTACGGACGTCGGATATAACGGACAAAAAATCCGGTCAAATGTAAAAAAATTAAAAACGTCCTGTTAATATTACACATAATTAATATAGTTAACAATATATGAACAGTTAATTCAAATTAATACAAATCACTAGTCAGAAGTGATTGCAAGTAACATTTTTGACAAATAAAAGTAATTATGTTGATAAAAACTCACAGATTGTGTCCGTTTATAGAACAAGATGTAAAATATATGTAAAAAACTAAAACGCAACGTCACTTCACGACGAATGTCCGAAGACAATTAAATAGAATTTTGTTTGTGTTTTGTATTTTTTATTAATATCAAAATACAGTGTACATATTTTCAAAAAAAAGTTTTTAATTTATTTTAGACCTATTTTTATGTAACGGACTTTCGGCTTTAACGGACACTCCGTCCCCCCAATTAGTCCGTTATATCGAGGTTTTACTGTATCTATTTTTTCATACTTAAAAATTTATTTAACAAAAGTTGTGATAAATGCAATAACTAATAACTTTTATTTGAGACGTTTTTTGATAAAAAGTATGTATTTTTTCATACTTATATGTAACGTTTCCATGGTCATGATAAATAATACTACTATCTCTGTTAGAAAATAATAGGCCAAGTTATTTCTACTCTGCTGCTAGAATGTATTTTATGCAAGTACTTTGTGATGGCGGTCGGTCGTGTGGTGGTCACAGATGATTTTTTGTTTCTCTGTCGATCGATCAGTATAAGAATTATGTTACTATACATCTTTCTTAGCTTGGACAAGACGTCTAATTGAAACACTTCGTTATCTGTTGAAAAAATAATCAAAAATCCCTATTTTCGACATTTAACAGATAGACAGTGTAATTTTACAAAAATACAAAAATATATCTGTCGACAAAATAATGTTTTTTTTTTCGATAGACACATAAGTGTTTGAAAAGTGACACAAGAAGAAATAAATTTATTGAAGAAACTTGGTTTGTTAATTTTTTTATTATAGTTTCATTTAAAACTCATTTAAAGTAATAACTTTATAATTAATTATTAAAAAGACTATAAAAGTTATTGATTTTATTAATAAATAATAGAGTACTGTGAGCATGCTATTCACTAGATATCTTTTTTATTTGAATGCATTATTCAGTAATACTGAAATTTTTATTTAAAAAAAGTTCTTTGCTCTTTTAAACTAATTGCAGAAGTTGCATCTCGCTGTAGATGTGAATTAAAACTAAATAAACCAGCGTTTCTCAACCGGGGGGCCGTGAAGTCTTCGACGGGGGGCCGCGAAGTCAGACAAGATCCAAACATGAAAATATAATAGAAATGCGCTCAATCTTGCAAGATCTAAATTAAATTAAAATATTATATCAAATATACTTATTTTGACAACTAATTTAAACTGTCGGCTATTTCAAACATTTAAGCAGAACTAAATGAAATTTCAATTTTCTAAAGTTGTCACTAGCTAACTTTATCATGAGTAAAATGGGCTTTTGCTAAACAAAATGATCAAAAGCTTCATTCAATCGATTAAAATTACTTGATTTGAAAATCTAGTTCCGCTTAAACCAAAGAAACAGACTATAAGCAAACTATATCAAGGTCAAATAAAGTGTATATGTCGGTTGATGTGTTTCTATGACAATGGTTCGCATTGGAGGTACTTCAAGTACTTTCAAGTTGTACTTTGAAGTGGGTACTTGAAAATACAATATTTTTTTATGACTCTCTGAGCTACAGATAACTCAAGAGTTAGGATGCGAATGTGTTTAAATCAAAATGTGAAGCACTTTAAACACTTGTAAATAAAAATACTGGTTAATGTTCCGTATAAGTCCACCAAAACTAGGCTTGTATATTTAGAATGAATTATATTCTAACGTTATAAACGAGAAGGCACGGTCGTAAGAGTGGGGAGCCAATAGTAATCATTCATGCTTCTGTAGTTGGCAGAGAAATACCCGTTTATCACACGAGGAACGTTCGAATATAACTGATATTTTTGGAACTATTTATGAAGTTATTATTTTTCAAAATACGTATACTATAAATCTCACTGGAAACAGGTAAAAATTCCGTATGAGTACCTGTTCATATACGTCTAGCAAGTATACACTTTTTCTGTCTAAAATTTTGTTAACTAAACCTAACCTAATAAGTTTTATCATTGATTGTTTGCATATAGTGAAGACATATAAATGCTTCATACAGTTTTAATACAGTTACATAATTTAGCATCTATGAATGCGACGAAAAACGGAATTTTCTATTTCAGACATAAAATTGGTAGGTCGGAATATATTGATATTTTTGAGAATTCTCTCTTTTAATAATGTTAATATTCTTCAAAATAAGTATACTATAAATCTCATTTAAACCATTTAAATGTGACTTAAAGCATATAAATACAGAAATTTTATTATTCAAGTTTTTCTTTAAAAACGCTAATAGGAGCTAAATGTTAACAAACACTTATTAAATAATTGCTTGGATTTCGCAACGGATAACTATCAAGTACTTATTTAAATTTCTGTTTTGAATAAAAATATTGGAAATGTTAAAGTGTATCGTAAATGTTGTGTTTTGAAAGAAAGGGGCGGCGCTTCGCCAGGGCCAAATCTTATTCCAACTAGCATACACGGTTTCTCTAACGAGTTGTCTGTGGTGGACTTATACGGAAGATTAACCAAAATACTTTACTTTCAAGTCGTTATAGGGAATATAATCGTCATATAAAATTATCAAAGTTTTTTGTCAACCGTAAAAGATGTTTAAAAAAATGTTTAAAGAAAAGTTGTTTCTTTTGAAGCTCTATCCAAAGATACCAAATATGACATACGTTCCCATTTAAATATTCGAAATTGTCCTTGATATCCTGTACTTTCGGTTTATTCCCGAAAAGTTCAATACTACCATTAAATTTTTTGGATAAATTTTAGTTCAAAATTTTTCCCAACTTGCTTACAAGTCGTCTTTTCGTGAAAAATCGTGTTCCGTCTATCTTGATATAGGGGGGGGGGGGTTATATTGGGGGGCCGCGGACAATATTTACATAATTTCGGGGGGTCCCATACCAGAAAAGGTTGAGAAACACTGAAGTAGACCATAGCTCGCTAAAATTTTCATCAAAAAAATAAAATATTTTCATCGTAAAAATACAAGAAAATAATACTTTAAAAAATTTTCGTTGCATAGATTTTTGCAGCAAAAAGATTAAAATTTTTTTAAATATCGGGGACATATACGCTTTGTAGAATATGTCATATTATTCGGGCGAGAATAATATGTTTACATTACTCCCATTTTTATAATAATTCACCCCTCATCCAGGTGTAGGAGCTCGACACCTGGCATCGGCTGAAATAGGCCGATGTAAAATTAATAAAATAAAAAAAAAAAAAATAAAAAACTCGTTACAGGGCTTTGCCTATTATGGTACTTACACCGCTGTTTGGGAACAATATAAAATTATAAATGTATATATTTATTATTTAATTTTCAACTTTACTTATTTTTTTTTTTTTATTGTTTCAGTTAAAAACGGCCCAACTCGAATGGAGCTACAACTGGAAATTACTTCAAGACAAAAAAGAAGATTTATCCGATCTGGAAAATTTGGGTCATGGATCAAGGCATCAAAGACTTCTTCGAAAACACATTTTAGACCTTACAAGATCAACAAAACTTCTCAAAGAATCCAACAAAGAACTACAAAACAAAATCCGAAATCTCGAACAAGATCAGAAAAAAATGAACAAATTACAAAATATACATTTCGAAGAGCAAGAAAACAATATTTTGGACAATCAAGATTCTTCTTTAGAAGAAAGGGTGTCCAAAATAGAGTCACAACAACAATCGAATAGTTTAACCATCTTCAATTTGACTCAACAAATGTCTAGTTATGATAAACTTCATATTTCAATGCTTGAACTTTTGGAAAATGTTGAAAATATTGAATCTAAAGTTGATAAAAGCCTTCCAGATTTCAGGAAAGAAATTTCTAAGTTGGAATTTCAGATGGCACAGACTGTGACCAAAGTTTCAGCGCTAAAAGAAGACCAAACGAATACCAGAGATTCTGTTAAGGCTATCAGCGTTTCAGTGTCGAATCTTAAAGACAAATTTGCTTTGAAAATAAAGGATTTTGAAGAAATTAATAATACTGTTAACCAACTAAAAGAATCGAGTAGTGTCCAGAATTCGAAACTGCATGATCATATTTTAAAGGTAGGTTGAAATTTTTACCGACCGTCAACATATAACATATAAGGGAGGTATTGTGATCATACCGATTTTGACATTTCGAGATTTCGATGGATCTCCACGAATTGAGGTCCCTACATAACGTTTGACTATTTTTAGCATGATGTCTGTTGGTCTGTCTGTCTGTCTGTCTGTCTGTCTGTCTGTCTGTCTGTCTGTCTGTCTGTCCGTCCGTCCGTCTGTGTACATGTGCAGAGCAAATTCGGCTAAAAGGATTTTTATGCAACTTCATATTTAAGATTTTGACATCAATGGAACGATTTGATCAACTTTTGGTAAAAATAGGTTGACTAGAAATGGAAGTTTACTTGTGTCGATGTTAAGTTTTTTGCGAATACTTCATAGAAAAATATTTCGAAAAAAATTGTTTAACAAAAGTTGCTATAAAAGCAATAACTAACAACTTTTATTTGAGATATTTTTTGATAAAACGAAACATTTTTGAAAAAAATTTCGAAATAAAGTATCTATTTTTTCATACTTATATGTAACGTTTCCTTGGTCATGATAAATAATATATCTGTTAGAAAATATTGGGGCAAATTATTTCTACTCTGCTGCTAGAATGTATTTTATACAAGTGCTTTGTGGTGGCGATCGGTCCTATAGTGGCGACAGCTGATTACCTTCTTTTAACACATCCCATTACGAGATTTGGAACAGTGCAGCTCTGTTAAAGTAAATAAATTTTCAGAATAACCTAGGGAGGCAGACAGATTTTATAAAAATATTAAAATACCCTAAAAAAAAAAAATTTCAATCATCTTTTCTCTATTGTATTATTTACAGTTGGACGATCTCTAGGTTATTACTAAATTGATTGAAACAAACCTATTTGCAAAAATAATAGATTCCGTTTTTCAATTTTTAATTGAGTTTTTTAAACAATAACCTTTTGCCAGCAACAAAAGAAATATTGAAATTTTACTAACGGGTTGGAATACAGTGTATAGACATATATATGGACATTGGCATACTGTGTGTAGTGCTAACAAAGACAGTAAAACAAATCAAAACTAGTTTTCGCATCAATTTTTAGATCGTCTAATCGACAGAATAGACAATCGACAGAATCAGAATCGACAGAAGGATCTAAAATTGATACTATAAAACAAATCCAAACTTTTCTATATCAATTTTAACACCAATTTTTTGTTACAGACGGAATCAGCAACGATAGACCTCAACTCAACAAAATCAACAATTCATCTGGTGCAAGAATTGAAATCATTCGAAAACGAATATAAATCAATTGTCAACAAATTGCCCCACGACTGTAGTTCAGTATCAGGTGCTAATGGAATCTATCTAATAGCACCTGGTGATGGGGAACCTATAATGGCAAGTTGCCAAGATGGATGGACCTACGTACAAAAACGATATGACGGCAGTGTTAATTTTAACCGAAAATGGAATGAGTATTCTTTAGGATTCGGTTCACCAACCGGAGAACATTGGTTGGGAAATAGGAATCTTCATAGCTTAACGAAAGATAATTGTACCAAGCTTCAGATTAACATGAAGGACATCTATGGAAAATATTGGCAAGCTAACTACGATTCTTTCTATATTTCTGACTTTAGTGAAGGTTTTAAGTTGACGGTTTCTGGATTCAGTGGTAATTCTTCTGATGCTTTGGATTATCAGAATAGAATGGAGTTCTCAACTGTTGATAATGATAGAGATATCTCAAATACACATTGCGCGAGCAATTATGAAGGTGGATGGTGGTTCAGCCATTGTCAACATGCTAATCTTAATGGGAGGTATAACTTGGGATTGACTTGGTTCGACAGTTCGAGAAATGAATGGATTGCTGTCGCTACTACAGACATGAAAGTAAAACGTAGAGAGCATTGTTAGGTGAAATGAGTTGATATTCTGTTGCCCCTAGTGTACTACAAAAATTTTGTCAACCACCAACCAAATCTACAACCGGTTACAAAGACACGATGATCGTTAACTCACAATGCGTATATAAAAGATAGCGCATTTAAATTAGTCTAAATGAAAGCGTTTTTACAGCCCTCTCGGAGTACAGTGTCGTACTGATTTTGAGTAACCTTGGTACCTGAGCTACCTATTAGGTGCGCATCCAGGGGCGCTTAAATCTTTGGGCCAGCTCACGAAGCACTCAAAATTTTTTTTTTGCTCGTTTTGATTGTTTTTAGGTCATTAAACACGAAAATTCAACATCTTACAATGATGAAGGTGGACCAAAGGGCCATTTTCGGCGCTATTTCTGTGAATTTCGAAATTTCAAGAAAAAACATTTTTTTTTTCTCTATTTGATTGTTCTTATATCAATAAATACGAACATCTACCATCTTATAAAAGTAGAGGCGGGTCAAAGGGCCATTTGCGGACCGCTTTCATCTTCAAAATTTCGAATTTTTAATGGTGATTATAAGAAAAAAAATTTTTTTTTGCTCGATTTGATTGTTTTTACTTTATTAAACACGAACATTCAACATCTCACAATGATGGAGGTGAACCAAAGGGCCATTTTCGGCCCGATTTTATCCTGAAAAGTTGGGAATTTCAAAAAAAAATTTTTTTTTCTCTATTTGATTGTTCTCATATCAGTAAACACTAACATCTACCATCTTACAAAGATGAAGGTGGGCCAAAGGACCATTTGCGGCCTATTTTATCTTGAAAATTTCGAATTTTGAATGAGGTTTAGAAGAAAAAACAAATTTTCTTTGCTCGATTTGATTGTTCATTCATGTTTGAACATTCAACATCTTACAATGATGGTGGTGAACCAAAAGACCATTTTCTGCCCGATTTTATTTTAAAATCTTATTAAAAAAAAAAATTCTCTATTTGATTGTTCTTATATCAATAAACTAAGGTGACCATACATACTTGTTTTATCAGTACAGTACTGGTTTTTTGATCCATGGTCCTGGTTAGTCGTGATATATAACCAGTACAGTTTAAAGATACAAAATCAAAAATTATTAATTTTTCTAAAGATCAAGTAATTTATCTATCTTTCAGTACGCGCGTAAATTTAAACAAAATACGGTTCAGCAATGTGGCGGTCTTTTCAAAATTACTTTCTTAATATACAATATAAATAAAAGAAGTACGTTTTATTGCATTTTTTCAAAGGCAACAAAAATAAAAGCTAACTCTGCAATAATTTTTTAACATATATTCTAAGACAACCACTATTATTCATGCTGCCTGAGCAGGCGCAATACGAGAAAAATGGATCGAGGGGGGGTCTATATCTTAAAAATATCCGTTAAATAATACAAAATTTATTATTAACTCTTTATGAGGAGGGGTGGTCTTATATATTACCTAATTATATTTTGACTATTTTTTTTTTTTTATCAACAAAAATGATGATTTTATTTTCAGTAGCTTAGTTTGTATTGATTAAGTATATGATTTTTTATTTCCTGAGGGGTGGGTTAGGACCCAAGTAACCCCCCCACCCCGTGTGCGCGCCTGTGTTAGAGCAATTTAAAATGTCCTGGTTTTTGATTTGAAAAAAGTGGTCACCTTAAATAAACACGAACATCTACCATCTTACAAAGATGAAATTGGGCCAAAGGGTCATTTGTGGCCCTATTTTATCTTGAAAATTTGGAGTATTGACTGATGTATTCAAGAAAAAAAAATATTTTTGCTAGATTTGACATTTTTGTTATCATTAAGCACGAATATTCACCATCTTACAAAGCTGTAGGTGGCCCATGGGGCCATTTGTGGCCCGCTTTCAGCTTGAAAATTTCGAAATATTAAAAGTGTTTTCAAGAAAAAAAAACTTTTTTTGCTTGATTTGACTGTTTTTACATCATTATTGAATGTGCCACTTCCTTAAAAAAATTTATTCGCCGCATGTGTAGTATAAAATAAATAACGATACTATACAGGGTTTTCATTTTAATTTGTCCACTATTTCTCAAGTACTATAAAAGGTACGTGGTTGGTTAAATTAGACAATTGCCATTTAATAAGACAATATCCCCGTAATACAATTTGGCCGCAGTAACCACATGGTTGTCAGATGTTTTGTTGGTAATAAGCTAGGGGCCTAAAACTCAAGAACATACCTAATCCATTCAAACCAAAGATTTTTTAATTTAAGCCTTTCCAATATTTTTCTAAATGACCTATTTTGGTTACGCACACAAAAAATATTGCAGTTTGTATATATTAATTATAAGACATATCATTGTACAGAATGTGAAAAAAATAATTTCAAAACTGAGTATTTAATTCGATGTAAAATTTATGTAGAATTTTTGAGACATTCCATTAGTGACATATTATTCAGTTTTGAAAATTATTTTTTAAATCAATATTACCGGCTATTGTCATGCCATATAGTTTTAGAAACGCCTTTGTATTACCTAGTCTTTCACAGCCAGCATAACATAACATAAGATTATGACATAGCATAAGAGTATGACATAACAAAAGACATATCAAATACAAATTCTATATACATAAATATAATCTAACAAATGTATAAAGTAGTGCTTTTTTCACGAATGGGAATTTTGGCAATGCCATGAGTGAAAAAATTTATGTGAAGTATGAATTTTCACACTTTTCAGGCTTTCGCAGGTGTTTAGTAAGTGAATGATTATTTGGGACGCCAAAACAAATTTTATGTTAATATATGTTTTTTTGTTAATTTTAATTCGAATGCCAATACCCTTATTTAGGTTTCTAAATATGTGCAGTATTTTTTTTTTTATATAGCCAGGTTCATTAAGATTTTGAAAATTGCGCCTATGGCTTCCATTGGTTGCTTAAATCATAAGCCCCGCCCTCTGATTTCGTCAAACAGAATTAAATTATAATTTCAACACTTCCCACTAGTTATTAAATTTACGCTTTTAAAAATTAAATGCAACATTTACCAAAATATAACTAGATGGCTTCTATTGGTTGTTTTAAGTCATAACTCCGCCCCTCTGATTTCGTGTATTCAATTTCAACAATTTCCACTGGTTATTAAATTTACTTTTAAAAATTAAATACAATATTTGCCCAAATATAACTAGAATTTTGAAAAAATAATCTAAACAAAAAAAAAAAATTGTCTCGAGACCGAACCCTAGTTTGCAAATTAGAACGCGAGTATGCTAATCATTACACCATGAAAGCATGCTGGCTTACTTTGTTACATAAGTTGTTAAATATTTTACATGGTCAAGCAAAAAACACAAAAAATGCGTTATTTTCCGAAAACATAATCTGATCAAAAATTCCTGTTGTACTATTCCGGTTCACACAAATGTACATTACTTAAAATTTTTTCAGATTTTTAGTTTAAACCATCTGGGCTACAGGGTGTGGGGAAAAAAAATTTTGCACTATTTTGGCAAAAATCGCTTCGAAATAATTTATTTTGCAAAAATAAAATTAGCGATCGTTAATCCACGTACTAAGAGCTTTCATAGGATACCATACTGAGAATTAAAAAAAATATATTTTTTTTTTCGATGAACCGATATTTGTTGATATTTTTATGGGGATACGTTTTTTAGATGTTTTAGTATTTTTCCTATGTGCCGATCAAAAAGTTGTATAAGTATGCCAAATTTCAACTCTCTAGGTTTAGCCGTTTGACTACAATTTTTACCGAACAGACAGACAACAAAATGACGGTATAAGGGTTTTTGGTCATACTTACAAAACCCTAAAAATGACACGTTATGGCACATTTTTTGTTATGTTACACAATGTTATGTTATGTTAGTTGTGAAATGAAAGTCATTTGTAATTTTAGTCTTGTAAATATTAGATTTAATGTTATTTATATAATATAGTTTAGTTAATATATTGATAGATTTAATCTGAGAATTTTTTGGAAATACTGAATAAATTTTATGAAACCAAATATTTGACGTGTAATGTACACTTTTGTATATAAGTTTGTACCAATGATTATTTAAAATAAATTACATTACAATTCTTTAAATAATTGTTTTATTTCACTCACAAATGGATCACGATATGGAAGGAAGATGATTTAGTCGTTAATACAGAAAAGAAGATTTTAAAAATGATTTTTATTAATTTTATAAGTTGGTAATATATCAAATGGTGACCTAAATTTCTTAAAAGTCTTTGCTAAGTGATAAATGATAAAATATTTATTCTGAAAATAAAAAAATAACAGAAACTTGAACTGATATTGACATGTGAATCGTTTGTCATTGTCCAACTTCCAGAACTTTCTTCCAACTATTTTTATTGGAAGAATTCGATTTCTAAAATTTATTTAACAATTTATTTAACCAACATATACCTCAGCGAAGGATGACACTTCACAATCTTCGAAATTGAAAAATTACGCCGTATTAAAGGAGTAATTTTTTTATTTTGCATTCAAATTAATGGTAAATGGTAAACTGTACGTAAAGTCAAATATCATATGAGAAATTCGAGACAAACAGTGGATAAGTATAGGTATGTCTTATCTCAAAAACGGTAATAGGACATGATGTTTAAATTAAAAAAATCAGCAGTGGCCTCCACAGGACCGACCGCCATAACAAAGTATAGTTTGTTTCACGATAAACTGAAGTGACTATCTACTTATGGTCCTAAACACAGTGGGTGGTAATTGCAAATAATACTAATCCCTTGTTTGTACCCATAAACTAGTCAGTGATGTATCAGGTATAAATTGCAGATCTTTTCACTTCGCTTTGAATTTTCTATCAGATAACTTGTGATTTGTGTTAAATAGTTCAGTACGTGTTAGAAAAATGTGGCGTCCTTGGAACGAACAATTAACTTCTGTGCAAGCAAATGAAGCAGATGACTATGTGACCATGATAGAAGATGATGATATAGTGCAAGATACAATAAAAAAAAATCGGGAAAAAACTTGTATATATTTACTTGTAGAAGCTAAAGAAATTGTGGCCAATGTGTATTTATATTTAAGGAACCGTAAAAACAAACAAGCGGCATTAGAAGAGACAAGCAAGGCAACGAAAGTAACGATGACAACAGTATGGAATATTGTAAACAAATCCATTGATAGGAGAAGAAAACGAAAGGATTCAGGCATATCAAAATGTTTGATGGTTTCCAGAAAGATGTAATACGGCAAAAAATTTACCAAATGTACACCGAACAAAATGTGCCACATTGGATATATTGCTCAAAAGATTAATCCAAGACCAGTGTGAAATTAATTGTTCAAAGGTGACCTTATGGCGTGCTCTTAAAAGTATAGGGGTTCAATTTAAAACGCAGTTTCTTATGGAGTCAGAGCGATTAAAACTTTTGAGACAAAATTATTTAAAAAACATTAAAAAATACAGAGAAGATAAATGGTCAATAATTTATTTAGATGAAACTTGGTACGACACACATGAAACAAACTCAAAAGGTTGGGTGGATACGTAAAATAAATGTCAAACAAGAGCACCGTCTAATAAAGGAAAACGTATTACGATACGATACTTCATGCAGGTTCTGAAACTGGATGGATACCGAATGCACTCTTGCTTTCTGCGAAAAATATCAAAGATTCTAGACTCGACTACCATGACGATACCACGGCGGAAATGTTCGAAAACTGGTTCGAAAATAAATTACTCCCGAATATACCGGCTAACAGTGGGTGCGTTTTGTTGGTGGCTGGTTAGAAGTACTAGAATTGATGCGCAAGAAAACGACAATTTTGATCGTGAAGTAGAAAACATGGAATGACATTTACATGGAGGTTAAGTCATATGGTTGTAGAACAAATAACGAACATATTTCACCTAAATGGATAATCTAAATAATAAATTCAGAATAAGAAAACTTTATATGTATTTGAAGCAAATATTCGTAATGTTTTAGAACGAATAATTGAATTGTAAATACATTTTAAGTTTAGATTTAACAATACAATATTAAAATCATATAGGTATATATTTATTTTAGGACACAAAGTGAGAAAATAGCTAAAAGTAAAAATAATTTTGAAGCAGTAATACCAAGATTTTTCTAAAACATTTAACAACCAAATGAAAACAACTGCATTCAAATACATATTACTTTTCATCCCCACCACACTTATTCATTGCAGTCGTTCGACCTCGGGCATCGAATGAGTAGAATGAATAGAACAAGAATATTGTCGCAAGAAAACGCGTATTCTGATTAAACCGAAACCAGAATTGGCACAACAAAACGCACCCATTGTTATTGTTATGGACAATGCAAGTTACCATAGTCGGCAACTAAATAAATTACCGAATAGTGCAAACAGTAAGAAGGAAATCCAAGACATTTTATATAAAAATGATATTTACTTTGAAGAAAGTTATAAAAAAAATTGTTTAATTAAATTATTAAAAAGTTATAGTTTTTCTAAAGAATATGTTTGCGATAATATATTGCTTAATGCAAAGGACACACAGTTTTACGACTACCTCCGTATTATTGTATATTCAATTCTATTGAACAAATGTGGAGTCAGTTAAAGGCGAGAATAAAACGGAATAATGTTTCTCCCACTTTAAACGGCACTGTGATAGAACTTATAAAAAAAGAAGTGGAAAATATCCCTGTAGATAGTTGGAAAAATTGTGTAAATCATGTTATTAAAACTGAGGACACTTATATTCAAATAGAACGTACTATAATAATTAATTTAGAGACTGATTCAGAGAATGATTTGGACTTATAACATTATTTAATTTAAAATTTATTTTATTGTAATGTTTTCAATACTAATTGTAATGTTTTAAATTTAATTATAAGTTCTATAAATTAATTGTATTTATAATAAAAATAAAGTTTATTTTGATGATATCTTATGTTTATTTCTTGTTACAATTGTGTCATTACATGGTGTAATGTAATTTATACCTGGTACATATCTGGCTAGTTTATGGGTACAAACAAGGGATTAGAGTTATTTGTAATTACCACCCACTGTGTTTAGGACCATAAGTAGATAGTCACTTCAGCTTATTGTGAAACAAACTATACTTGTTTAATTTATGCTGATTTATCAAAAAATGTCTTAAATTTAAGTTGCTAATTATTTCTTTTATAGTAACTCTTGTTAAATAATTTTTTTCGAAGAATATCTTTGTTGTGAAATATTCGCAAAAATCTTAAAAGCGACACGAGTAAATTCCTATTTCTAGTTTTTACCAAAAGTTGATCAACTCGTGCCATTGATGTCAAAAGCTTAAATATTAAGTTTCATAAAAATCCTTTAAGCCGAATTTGTTCTGCACGTGTACACAGACAGACATGCTAAAAATAGTCAAAACGTTATATAGGGACCTCAATTCGTGGAGATCCATCGAAAACTCGAAATGTCAAAATCGGTATAATCACAATACCTCCCTTATATATGTTGACGGCCTGTAAAAAAAAAAACAGTCCTTAAAAAGTTTTTAAAGACCTACGGTTGCAATTTTTACTTTCCTGAGGCCTTAGATCAGAATGAGAAAAGAAGCGCCAAACAAACATTTTGATTTAATTTCTAAAAATAAACAGACCTTGAAATGGATATTAAATTTAAACTTTTTTAAAGATTTGCTATTCTGGGACCTCAAGTAGGATATAGGAAGCAAACTACAGACAAAAAAATTAATAGGTATTTTTGATTTTCTCAAAACTTAATAAAGATCAAGACTTGCGGTGTATTTTTTCGGAATCCTGGAATTTGGTTCAGTAAAAAAAAAAACAATTGAGCCTCTTATTCTTCAAATTCTTTACAGTTATGAGAATATTTTGAAAACTGAGAAATTTTTTATTTTTATATTACCATATCTCAAAAATTAAGATATAGAAAGCTGACAGAATTTTTGAAATTATAAGATCTGTAGTAGTGGCGGCGCTAGCCTTTTAATCTAGGGGGGGATATTTGTGGATTTGCTATGAAATTTTATCTACCAAAGCAAAACAGTTTTATACTGAAACCTATGGAAATAATAATTTTAACGCTAGCAGGGGCTGGATTTCTAATTTCAGAAAAAGGCATGGTCTGCGTTCTTTAAAAGTGTGTGGCGAAAGGCTATCCAACGATCAAAGTGCCATCGATCTCTTCATAACTGCACTTGCAAAAAAAAATACAACAGTTAAACCTCACACTTACTCAAAAGAAAGACGCTGGTTCGTTCTCAGGAAAAGACCGCACTAAGTAAAGAACGCATTACATTTCTAGCATGTTGTAATGCTGATGGTTCACAAAAATTGAAGTTAGTAATTGGAAAGACAAAAAATCCAAGGGCATTTAAAAATGTGAACATACGTGTTGAATATAAATCCTCTGCCAATGCATGATTGACAACATCTATTTTTCTACAGTGATTTCAATGTTTATTTATTCCTCAAGTTAGAAGACATTTAAGAAGACTCAATTTGTCTGAAAGAGACTTGATAATCATCGATAACGTAAATTACTGTATCGTAGGGTGACCATTCGTCCCGCATTCTAACATTTTGTCCCGCATTTTGTAACTTGTATTTGAGGAAATGAGAACCTTTTTTTTGCTCTTCACTTGGATTTGGGAGATAAGGACCTTTTTTGTTGCTCTTCAATTGGATTTGGACGGTGAGGACCTTTTTTTTGCTCCGTCCCGCATTGCCTTCTTAATAAAATGGTCACCCTACTGTATCGTAAAAGTCTTTAGCACATGTTTTATATAATAACGACGAGAACGTTATTAAATTATTCAAAACCATTAATTAGAAAGCAATGCAATGCTTGAGAAACAATCTTATCCGAAGTCTTGCAAAAGTACTAGCACAAAATTTTTGCTCGTGTAGCCAATAACGACGCAGACTCTGAATATGATGCTAAAGATCTGATTCCTCTGAATCAATTGCGACGCAATATGTCCGCTTCAATAATCCGAATTTTTTACTAATCCGGATCACCGCAGTTTATATAGTCCGTATTATCGAGGTCGCACTGTATTTGTATTGCGAAGTAAAACAAAAAATTGATGTGAAGTGTGAATTTTCACACATTTCTGGGTTTCGCAGGTATTTAGTAACTGAATCATGATTATTTGGGATGATACCAAAACAAATTTTATGTCAAAATATTTTTTCATGAATTTTAATTCGAATGCCTACTACCATTATTTAAGTTTCTAAATATGTGCAGTATTTTTTTTTTTATAAAGCAAGGTTCATTAAAATTTTGAAAATTACGCCTATGGCTTCCATTGGTTGCTTAAATCATAAGCCCCGCCCTCCGATTTCGTCAAACATAGAATTAATTATAATTTCAACACGTCCCACTAGTTATTAAATTTACGCTTTTAAAAATTAAATGCAACATTTACCAAAATATAACTAGAATAGGGGATACGCATAAAATTTATATTTCCTTAAAACTACATTTTTTAGATATTTTAATGTTAGTTATGTCACCTAACACAATAAAAATCACATTTTAATTAATATTATAGCCAAATTTTTTAATTAAAATATTGTAAATTTGAAATAAGTCGACCACGCCGCGAAGGTTTCCGAGTAGATACGACTGAGACTGTAACGGTTTGACGTCACAGATACAGACAAAACATAATGTTTACGTGTTTATATTGTATTGTTTGAGAGTTTTGTATTTGTTTTTAAACAATTTTTCACGCATTTATTATTAAAATAATTTATAAAATATATGTACTCACATTAAAATGGTCTTCACAAACATTTTCTGAAATATCGGTTTTATTTCGCCTCATAGCTTTTCTGTTGTTTTTCGTCTACAGGTAATGATATAAATTATTTTTTTGGATTTCTAATTGAACTATTTGTGCACATCGGTACTAAACAATATTTTCGACTATGTTTCGAAGTACTCGAGCCTGGATCTTCCATATTTTATATATTTTAATATAAAATTTAATTCGGTAAACATGTATAAATTGTTTTTATAGAATTAAACTTTATTTTAATTAAAATCACTCTAACTTTACATAACCTATAAAAGTTATACAAACAAATAAGTTCACAACAGACTATGTACGCTGGTAATGTCATGCGTCAGTTAGAAGGGGTATGACGTCACACGTCGTTTTCGCGCGCTACAAACATTTACGATTTTGTTAAGCCTTCAAATTAAAAAAAAAAATTAAAAATTGTTTTTTATGTTTATATGCAACAAGAGGAATATTATAAAAATTTTTTAAAAAATCCTGCCTATCCCCTATTTTGACAATATAATTTAAACAAAATAATAATGCAAAAAAAAAAACAGGAAAAATAAAATTAACAGGATTCGAACTCTTCAGATTCGATTTTGTCAGATTTTTAGTTTTTCAGATTTTTAGTTTAAACCATCTGGGCTACAGGTGTGGGACAAAATTTTTTTTGCACAGTTTTGGCAAAAATTGCACAAAATATTTTATTTTGCAAAAATAAAATTTTGATCGTTAATCCACGTACTAAGGGCTTTCATTTGATACCCTACTCAGAATTTTAAAAAAATATGTATTTTTTTGATTAGCACATATTTGTTTATATTTTTTAGATGTTTTAGTATTTTTCCTAAGAGTTGTATAAGCGTGCCAAATTTCAACTCTCTAGATTTAGCCGTTTGGCTACCATTTTTACTGAACAGACAGACGACAAAATGACGGTATAAGAGTTTTTTGGTCATACTTACAAAACCCTAAAAATGAGAAAACAAATAAATAAAAATCACTCTATTTATTTAGATTTTTAGACAAACTCGTCTGGGAAATAAGGTGGGAGATAGCATTTTTAATTCATTATATATTTTATTAAACATATTATTTATAATTTTACAAATATAACTTTTAATACAAAAAATACTGAATACAATATTGATACAAAAATAGTTCATCTACAGTGAGCATAATTAATATAAATTGCTTTTAGGACACTCAATTGGAAGCGATTATTTTAGCTGGCTTAGTTTGAAAATATTATCAAATTGCTAAGTATTGTGCTGGCCACATTTCAGGTCTCCTCTGTATCATTTTTATTTTCATTCTTAGGATGCAGATCTATTTTTACTTCTCTTCGATTTTTTATTTCTTCAATCAATTCTTCTCCATTTACTTTTTCCTTCTCGTTTTGTGATTCATTTTCAATGGAATTTCCATCTACTTCAAGCCTATTCATTAGCTCGGAAAGTTTTTCTGCTTTTCTTTCTTCATTTTTTTCAATTATTGCACATAAATGTTCTGTTAGCATTTCTTTACGTTCAAGTTTTTGATGCAAGTTTAATTTTGCTTCCAAAAATTCTTTTTCTATCCTATGATATCTTTTTCTGAAAAATATACAATTTTTTACTATAGGTCTGTATAAAATAAGACTTGTAGAAGGATATTAAATTAATTAAATTAATACAATGTTCCATTACTCGACGAGAGTAACCGCGGTTGAAGTTTCCCGTTCCGAAATTGTACGACATTAACTGTTTCAGGAAAATTGTTGGTTTCGGAACGCGGTTTTAGTAATCATATCTCAAAGAACGGCAATGGGGGAAACTTTTAAGCTCGCAGCGCCATATGCAGCAAAGATGGAACACTCAAGAGTGACATTAAACTGTTAATCGTGTATTTGTTTACATGGTGAAAATGAATACAAGTTGTTCCTATTTTCCGAGCTTTTTTGTGCCTTTTTTTATTTAAATTTGCGAAATTTTTAAATTTTTAATCGCTACACTTTTGTCGAGGTTTATAACAGAAGGTGGGTATCAAATTACAGTATTTAAAGTTTAATTTCAGTAGATTTATTGAAGTGTAAGTGTAAGCAGGTGTTAAATGCCGGGCACGTAATTTTATGTGGTACATCTGAGTGTCGGTCATCTGAAATTACAATATATGGATTATGTTTGCAAACAAGCACATTATGTTCATTGCCTCATGAAATAAAATTAGTTTTAGTTGGACAGAAGCAGCTGATATTATTAGCTATTATTATTAATATATTAGTGCAGTTTAGTTTTTCTGCGACAAATATAATGAACAAACTCGCATAGTATCAGTAACTTTTTAACTCAAAATATATTCCCATGCCTTCCTCTTGTCCATAACCAAATCTTTTCCAATCTGGACTTAATATTAACTTTCCCTCCATTTTTCTTAAGCAAAGAAAAAAACTAAGATGCCTATCTTTGTCCTGACTTGAATGACAGCCAAAAACACTACAATTTGTTCTAATTTTACAGTTTTTCACAACTTCTATCAACATTCTAACAAACAATCAACACTAAAACATATGTAATAAGTTCAAACAGTACTACAGGCGCCTAGTACAATATTTGACCACCAGACTGCGTATCCGAGCGTGTCAGTTCTCAATACCTACAGTCTGTTCCAAACGGTTAAGCGGAACTAAATGGGATTTTCGTTCTTTTAGGTTGTCACGAGAAAGGACCTTGCTGGGGTTATTTCATTTTTCACGTTGGAATGTCAAAATTTAAAATTCCAACAATGAAACCATAGAAACGAATGACATGTCAAAATTAAATTATTTTTTTTACAAATTTTAATGACAAAAAAATAAATAAATGGGAAATTTGTATTAAGAATGCACAAAATATCAAAATATAAAGAAAATGACATTTTAAAATGATATTAACCTTAACCAAAAAATGTTAATTGTAAGTATGATTTACAAAGCTTAAACAAAACGACCGAGAAGCACGATTTAAGCGATGAAAGTAACTAGATTGCAAAATCTAGTTCCGCTTAACCGTTTGGAACAGACCGTACCACGTTTGGCGCTGTCAACATAATATCTGCAGAATTCTCGGAACAAAAACGCCTCTAGTGCCAGGTTTTAACTACTAAACGTCAAATTTATACAAGGTAGCGCCTCTGGTGGCAGTTTTATGAACTACTAAGTGTTTAAAACATTAAATTTTAAAACATAATTGTTTTTTTGGTTACTTACTGTGCTTCCATGAAGTCTAAACTGGCGACCTCTATCTGATGTCTCAAAATTGAGACATCATTGGATAGGAGAGCATCTAATTTTTTGAATTCATTCTGAATTTCTTTCAATTTTCTGGCTTCTGCTTCTGTTCTTTTTGTTCTGTCAGCAAGTGCTTTGGAAAGTAGTTCTTTTCTTTTTCTATTCTGTTCTTCCATCAATTTTTGCCTAGCCTGAAATTCGTCTAGGTCTATAACTCGTTTTTCTATTTTATTCAAATCAACTGTTACTGTGTTTTCAATTTTTTCAATGTCTTTTATTTCTGGTTGTGACTCGATTATAGGTTCTGTTACTGAGATTTTTTTAGGTTCATTTTTTTCAGTTTTGGGATTGAGTTTAGCAGCTTCCGGTACCTCAAAAACAGGAGCCATTTGCACCAATTTTGAACTTATATTCTTAGATTTTTCATTTCTTTTTGCTTTAATTATTTTTCTTTCGATTTTAGCTGTGTAAATCAGACTTCTAAATATTTGATTAAAGAAAATACAATATTTTGCTTACCGGGAGTGTTTCCAGTTTTTAATTTTTTAATATCCTCTTCACTGAAACCAGTAAAGGCGCCAGACATTTTGAAATATTTAAATTAAGTTGAAAATTTTGATTTTTACACTTATTTTGCCATCACAGCATTTTAGTTTATTTACGATAGTTCCGGTGTTGGCCACGTGGCTTTAGAGTAGGGGGAAAAGTGGCGCTGATGTTGCAGCAGAGACATCTGGCAGTCATAGAACGAACTCATTAACTTACTCAGTAGGAACCTTCTATTATTTCCAAAAATCTATATTGAGTTTTTATAAATGATACCATCATACCTCTAGCAGTAAAACGATAAACTAAAGAATGTTTATATAGTAAACTGTTATTATGTGTTTAAAAATTGATAAAACTGATTGATAAAAAAATTGACAAACTGATAAAAAAACTTGCCATATCTTAAAAACTATATATTTTTTGTTTTAATTTGTATGTTTTAGGGTATGTTTGTATGATTTAGCAAATTTTAGGGTGGGTAGTCTAAAACATATACAGGTTGTTTACGGTTTTCATATTTCTTTTTTAATGGATAATACTACAGGTCAAAAGAAGGCGAAAAACGTTAAAACACCTTAGTAAAAGTTTTATAATAAAAGAGATATTCATTTTTTAAGTTTTTAATTTTGAACCCCAAAAATAAAAAATTTAAATTACTCCCTTATTATTGACTTAACAGCAAAAATTTATATAACAAATATTGTTAAGAATAAGCAGACAAATCTTTTATCCAAACGAATTTTTTTGATTGGATAAATATTTGGAGAGTTATGGCGGAAAATCCCCAAAAATTAAAAATTTAAATTACTCCCTTATTATTGACTTAACAGCAAAAACTTATATTACAAATATTGTAAAGAATAAGAACACAAATCTTTTATCTAAAATTTAGATAAGCATTTAGATTCTAAATGCATTTTTTTAATTGGATAAATATTTGGAGAGTTATTGCGGAAAATCCCCAAAAATGAATAATTTAAATTACTCCCTTATTATCCGAGCTGGGATGTACTCGAGTACAGTAATTAAGTACTTTTACTGTACTCTATAATCGTATTCGAGTACATATTTTACCCAGTACTTTGTACTTGTACTCCTGTCAAATTTTTGGAATGTACTCGAGTACCTATTATGTATGCACTGAGAAATTACCAATTTTGTTAGAAAAACTGCAACTAACTTATTTTAAAGAAACCGAAATACAATATTTAGAAGAATATTGTTTAGTGTTAAAGCCATTGGCGGCTACCCTGGACGTGCTGCAAGGCCAGGAAAATATTTATTTTGGTTTCATTTTGCCTAGTCTGGCCACCTTTAAAAATAAGTGGGAGAAAATGAAGAATTTAAAATTTAAATACGGAGGAGAAATGTTGTTAAATTGTTGCATAGAAAATTTATTACGAAGATTCGATTCAATTTTTAATATGCAATTTAAAGATGCCATTATTACCACTGTTTTATACACAAATTTTAAATTACGTTGGTACAATTCAATAAAAAATGAATTAATGAAAATGTAGCTATTCCAATTATAAAGAAAATGATTTTGATGGAAGGAGAAAAAGAATTATTGGATGTTGAGGAAGAAAAAGATAAAAATATGACTTCCACAATACAGAAAAACAATAATTGTCATAATCAAATTGAATTACAATTATTGAAATATTTGGAAGATAGAAGAACAAATATCCATATGCTGAATGATTACAAGATCTTAAAAAAACTTTTCTTTAAAAGCAATACATATTTGCCCTCTTCTGCGCCCGTCGAGAGGTTATTTTCCTTTGCATCTATAATAGATTCCCCAAGAAGAAATGCACTAAGTGACGATAATTTTGAAAAATTTATTCTCTTAAAGGCTAATTCTAAATTCACATCTTAATCTCGTATATTTCACAGTATTATTTTTTGTTCTAATTCTAATAATATATATACATATATGTATGTACTTATGTAATAAATAAAAATTTTGTTCTTTATATTACAATGAACCAGTTGTTTTTATATCATATAACTATAACCTATAAGTAAAATATATACGAGTATATAATACCATACATATCACTTTTTACTTATCCGGATAAACGACCGGATGACGTATTAGTACTTGTACTTGTACTCGAAAATAAGTACTTGAAGTACATGAGTATTGTACTCGTACGTGTACTCCAGTCCAGTTTTTCCAAAGTACTTAGTACTCAGTACTTAAGTACATTTTAGTTGTACTCGTCCCAACTCTGCTTATTATGGACTTAACAGCAAAAACTTATATTACAAATATTGTTAAGAATAAGAACACAAATCTTTTATCTAAATGCATTGTTTTGATGTATACAAATATTTGGAGAGTTATGGTGGAAAAACTCCGTAAGGGGTACCCCTTACAATTTTTTCGATTTTTGACCATTATCTAAGGTGTTGTTTGACGATTCGTATTTATTGTAAAAGTTGGATTATTAAGGCCCTTTTTTTTTATTAAACAATATATGAAGATTTCAAAAATTAAAACGGCAGATCTATATTTTATTGTTAAGTTAGGAATTTTTGAAATTTCAATAAAAATTTTCAAAATATTTTTTTGTTTGGGAGTTTTTTAAAATGAGTCCTAAGGCTCTTAAGGGTCTCAGGATTTCAAAAATTTCAACCGAAGGTCTCTCTCTCTCTCTCATGTAGATTTTGAGATACAGTTTTTTAAAAATGAAATATATACAAATTTTCAGTATCGAAAAACACTGTGGTCAAATTTTCGATACTGAATTTTTATTATTTTTAATATAAACATTTTATTGAAACATTTAAATACATTTATTTACAAGTTATTCTTTGGTTTTATTTAGTATTTTTTTGGTTTTTGGTCCTGTAAAAGGTTTTATGTCCATTTCTTTATAAATGTCACTAATTTGTTGGTCCCATCTTTTTTCAAAATATATATTCATTATAAATTTGCTGTTATTGCCCACGTCTAAGGCCCATGGAAGATAATAGTTGGAATACAACAGCCTTTGCCTAGAAATAAAATTAAAATAGGCAAAAAAAAATTATTTAAGAAAAAGAACATTCAGAAAAAAATACGATACAGTTATAAGCAGTTCACTTTTGTAAGAACAAACTAAGAGGGAATTTTGTTTTCAATAGTTTGCACCTTTGAAGCTGTATGTCATGTTGGTATTAAAAAATGTCACTTTTTTGAAAATGTCGATCCATTTGACAGATGTCATAATGAAAAATGATATCTTAATTATAATGATCATAACCTTATCAACCTAAAGTCGGTTTTACAGTGTAAGGAATATTTTTAATTGACATTTAAAGTCAGTAACACACCATAAAAGTAACCAAAATAACCAGATCTAGTGTGTTCTTACAAAAGTGAACAGCTTATATAAGATATATAAAAATAGATTATTCAAAAGTATATTAGTATTACAAAATATAAACATTATAAATATACAAAAAAAAATAAAAAAAAATCGTAAAGTCATTGAAAATATAAGTAATTCACTTTTGTAAGAACAAACTAAGAGGGAATTTTGTTTTCAATAGTTTGCACCTTTGAAGCTGTATGTTATGTTGGTATTAAAAAATGTCACTTTTTTAAAATGTCGATCCATTTGACATATGTCATAATGAAAAATGATATCTTAATTATAATGATCATAACCTTATCAACCTAAAGTCGGTTTTACAGCGCAAGGAATATTTTTAATTGACATTTAAAGTCAGTAACACACTATAAAAGTAACCAAAATAACCAGATCTAGTGTGTTCTTACAAAAGTGAACAGCTTATAACAGTCTTTAAGGCCCAGTTGCACAGTTACCACTTAAGTATGAGTTTAGCTAAACCTTAAGCTTCAGCTTAAACCAAATACTTAAGCGCCAGATGTTGCGCAGTCAAAAATATAAAAATACAGTCTGTTTCAAACGCTTAGGCGGAACTAGATTTTGCAATTTAGTTACTTTCATCGCTTAAATCGTGCTTTTCGGCCGTTTTGTTTAAGCTTTGTAAATCATACTTACAATAAACATTTTTTGGTTAAAGTTAATATCATTTTAAAATGTCATTTTCTTTATATTTTGATTTTTTGTGTCATTCTTAATAGAAATTTCCCATTTATTTATTTTTTTGTCATTAAAAATAATTTAATTTTGACATAGGCCATTCGTTTCCATGGTTTCATTGTTGTAATATTGAATTTTGACATTCCAACGTGAAAAAATTAAATAACCCAAGCAAGGTCCCTTGTCGTGACAACCTAAAAGAACGAAATTCCCATTTAGTTCCGCCTAAGCGTTTGAAACAGACTGTACTTAGCTAAGCCAACTGATGTGATAAATTCACAAAGTTGGTAATATGGAAAATGAATATTTGGCGGGGAAATTTTGAAATTCAATATAAACATAACTGTCAATGTTATTTGTCAATGTCACTTGTCAAGTAGTTTACTATAGAAATAATGCAAATTTTACCAGCAATGGAAAATACAGTAAACGAAACGTAAAAATAAATGTACGACGAACTTATTAGATGAGTTGGACTTCTATAAAATTTATTTAAAAAATATAAATATATATTATATAATATATTATTGTGTGTAAAAAATTAAATTAAATGTTGTGGAAGAAAAACAATCTCCTTGGACGAACATACATGATGAATTTAACAATGTAATCGGTCACTCTTACAGAGAAGCAGAATATTAAAATATATATTTATAAAAGAAAACTAAAACATGTACAAGAAAAAATAAAATAAAATGCCGACAATAAGTATTCACTGAAAGTGACTGGAGGTGGTTCAATGGTAGAATACTCAGAGAAAGAGTTAGAATTAATAAATTTCAAATTACCGGCAGGTCATAGACAAGATATTTACATTTATAAAGAATTTTATTATTTTATTATTATAAATTAGAAAAATAAACATTTATTATTGTTCCTAACTCGAATGTTGTCATTATATTTTCTGTTTTGATTTATTACTGTGTTAGGTATATTGTTTATAAAATTAACATCTGTTTCTAGATCTGGATTAAGATTGCTCAATCAATTGCTCCCAGAACTCGAGAAAACCGTGCCATATAGCAAAAGTTTTGGCGTACATTACACTGTTCCATTTGAATATTAGGCATTTTAATATATTGATGACGCAAGGTACAAATTGCGATATTTCTCGATATTTTTCCTATATCTTTTGAAGCTGTAGATTTATGGCAACCAGTAAACTCCCTTACCATTAACATACTACTAATAATATAATATCGTAGGATTTGTATTGAAGTGAATGCGTGGTTCCTGTAAATATTATTTCATAAAATATTAGGTATTTGTGTACCAAGGCACTAACTTACCTATTAGTAGGATGGTTAGTTAAATGTTTAATATGATATAATATTGAATTACAATTTTATTTTCTTAATATTACTATTTACTCGAAATCTATTATAAAATTTTGCATCATCCCATTGATTAATATAATCATACCGGTGCCTATAGACGGGTATACGGCGAAATATATTAATATATAACATTTTCATTCAATCAAATTAATCTGATCAATTTTAATATGACACATAACCTGTCCTATTTGACAGTTTATTTTGGCTTAAACCAAACAAATCTATAGCTTAAGTATTTTCCTGTTTAAGCTTAAGTTTAAACCAAAAACTGAAACTGTGCAACAACTAAACCATAAACTAAAACTTAAGCCTAAATAAAAACTTAAGCGGTTACTGTGCAACTGGGCCTTATACTTATTTATAATATAAATTAAAATTTACTAAGGAAATATTTGAAATACTAAGAAAGTATTGGAAATACTAGGGAAGTATTACAAATACTGGTATTTTCAGGCAACAAATATCAAATACAAATACCACGGAGAAAGTATTTGTAAAACCAAATATCAAGAGCATTTTTTTTTTAATTGTTTGAAATAAAATATTTCAAATACCAGAAAGTAAATTAAATACCTTTTCAAATACTTTATTTAAAATATTCACAGTTCTGCTCGTAACACGCAAAAGTACTTGTATTTGTACTTGTGAATGTATAAGTACTTCTCCAGAAAAAAAGTAATTATGTACAAGTACAATTATCTTAACAATATATTTAAGTACATGAACATAAAAACATTCTCAGATCTGATTCCAGCCAAGTGGTTCACCAATGTTATCTCACTAATTAATGTAGATCAAAATTCGATTAAATGGATAAAGTTCAAGTACTTTTAATAAGAAATATTAAGCAATAGTCAAAAAATATTTTATTACTTCGTTTTCGAGTTATTTTAAAAATATATATTTTTGGCAAATGTTCCATATAATCCCACCAATACAACTGGTTAGAGAGAAAGCACAAACTAGTTAGAATGAGATTTGGCTTTGGCGAAGCGCCACCTATTTCTTTCAAAACATAACATTTACGAATCAGTATTATCTTTTCCAAATTTTTTATTCAAAACTGAAATAAACATTTATTTGATGCGTTTGTTAACATTTGGCTCGTATTAACGTATTTAAAAAAAATCAGCTGTGGCCACCACAGGATCGACCGCCATCATAAAGTACTTGTATAATTTACATTCTAGCAGCAGAGTAGAAATAACATGGCTTAATATTTTTTAACAGAGATATTATTTATTATTATTTCGAAAGATATTATTATTTCGAAAATTTTACAATTTTTTTTTGGTTTATCAAAAAATGTCTCAAATAAAAGTTGTTAGTTATTGCTTTTCTAGCAACTTTTGTTCAATAAATTTTTTTGAAATATTTTTCTGTTGTGAAATATTCGTAAAAATCTTAAAATCGACACGAGTAAACTCCCATTTTTAGACAACCGATTTTTACCAAAAGTTGATCAACTCGTGCCATTGATGGTAGAAGCTTAAATATGAAGTTTCATAAAAATCCTTTCAGCCGAATTTACTCTGCACAGACGGACAGACGGACGGACGAACGGACGGACAGACAGACGGACGGACGAACGGACGGACAGACAGACGGACGGACGGACGAACGGACGGACAGACAGACGGACGGACGAACGAACGGACAGACAGACCGACAGACATCATGCTAAAAATAGTCAAAACGTTATTTAGGGACCTCAATTCGTGGAGATCCATCGAAAGCTCGAAATGTCAAAATCGGTATGATCACAATACCTCCCTTATATATGTTGGCGGTCGGTAAAAAAGTTTAATAATGAAATTTCAGTATTTATACGATTAAATTCACATGTGAATGGTTTTAAGGCTCAAATTCCATACACATATCCACTAGAGCTCATAAAGAAAATAAATTAATACATAAATATAAAGAAAAAGAAAGATTGCAGAAAAAAAAGAGAACATATTCTAACATAAAATATATACCAGTTTTGTAGACTATTGTCTTGACCTCAAATTGTGATTTTTTTTATCGGTGGATAAATTCGTAGTCTTGCCCCTTAATTGCTACTTACTTGGGTCTTAATCGAATGGGTCCAAAAAGTGCCCCACCTATACACATGGGTAGTTTCGTCTGGATAGCTTCGACCCATTTTACGGTAACTTCGCCCAGCATATTTGTGGGCATATCCAGGAGGGTATGGGTCAAATCATGGACATCCCTATACCTTTGGACAGCGTAAGCCAAATCCATATCTTCCATAAATTTTACTGGGTCTCTTGTATCTGGAGTTACGTTCTAAAAATATACATAAAAAATTGGTACCCTAAAATTTGCAGGGTTTTGTAGGTATCTAGTAAGCCACAAGAAACAACAAATTATGGCAAAAAATTCGATAATTTTCGAAAAAAATAATCACATCAAAAATTCCTGCTCAAGGTGTATTAAATTTTTAATTTTAAATTCCAGATTCAAGAATTTTCCAGGTAACAATTAATAAAAACCAGGATAATTTTCCATACATTATGTATTGTTCGAAATAAATTCGAAAAAAAGGAATATCAAGTAAATTCACACAATTCCATAACAAAGTATTAAACAAGATTAATATACGTTTAAGTAAGGTGACCATACGTCCCGAATTTGCCGGGACAGTTCCGAATTTCTGCCTTGCGTCCCGAATTTTTTCAGAGGCAATATTTGTCCCGAATTCGGGTTTTCTGTCCCAAATTGTCCCGAATTTTAGAAAAAGTACTTATTTTCAATATTTATTTTAAATTTATTTCAACTAAAATATTTTTAAAAAACTTGAACTAATAAAAAAAAAATATCTCCCGAAAGGGTATTTTCCTTGATGAACAGTTTTTGGACAAATGACAAGACTCAACTTGATGTCACATTAAAAGCAATATTAATGATTAAAGTAAATTATGAAGCAAACATCGGATTTTTATAAAATGCTTCTAAGCAAAAACACCTCAAAAAGATCCATAGTTCGGAAAAATATAAAAACTTTTCTGCAGAGTAATTTTAATGAATAAAGTTTGAAATCATTAAAAAAAACTGTTATTTTAATAATGTCACTTTTAATAATATAAGTTAATTATCTGTGATTGTAAATTTTTATTTATTATAAATTATAATTATTTATTGTATATAATTTGTATTAAAATAAAATGAATTAAACAATTATATTTGAATAATTACCCCGTCCGGAATTTTCAACTAAAAAATATGGTCACCTTAATTTAAGGGTCCTCTGTACAAAAAAAGGACTATTAAAAAAATCAGCTGTGGCCACCACAGGACCGACCGCCATCATAACGTCCTTGTATAAAATACATTCTAGCAGCAGAATAGAAATAACTTGGCCTAATATTTTCTAACAGAGATATTATTTACCATGACCATGGAAACGTTACATATAAGTATGAAAAACTGAGACTCTTTGGAAAAATTTCGAAATATTTGTAAAATTTTGGACAGACGGACGGATGGACAGACGGACGGACAGACAGACCGACAGACATCATGCTAAAAATAGTCAAAACGTTATGTAGGAACCTCAATTCGTGGAGATCCATCGAAATCTCGAAATGTCAAAATCGGTATGATCACAATACCTCCCTTATATATGTTGGCGGTCGGTAAAAATTGATGTGAAGTGTGAATTTTCAGGGTTTTGTAGGTATTTAATAAGTGTATAAAACCAACATCATACTGGAATCTAGGAATATTTGTTCTATAATCAAATCAAAATCAACAGTTTTTTGATAATCATTTTTCTTCGTTATTTGACAAAAACCCAGCATTTTGAATATTTCCCTCATATTATTCAAGTCATTATAACATTATACTTACGTTGACTTTTAAGAACGTAGCATAAGCCTTTCCAAGAGTTCCTTCTGGATATTTTTTCAGTTTTTCCAAATCCACATATTTGGAAGTTATTCTTGGACGGTCTTTTAAAATCTTTCGCCCTTCTTCGGAAGCTTCCATTTTGTTCAGAATATACCGAGCCGCAAAATCACCTGCAATAAAATATCTGACATAATTCTAGTTAATTTCCGAGCTAATTCGCGACATTTTCAAATATATTTCGTCTATTTTTTAAACAATTTACAAAACTAAAGAGATTGTAATTCTTGAATAATAATTAAACAAGAAAAATAAAAGAATTATTTTTGTTGTTTCACCCATACAAACAGTGGCGGCGCTAGCTCTTAAAATCTGGGAGGTAGGTCATTTTTGAAGAAAATTTGGGGGGCCAGGAAATATTTGAAATTATTTTTTTATCGTTTACCCATGAAAATACAACTGATGAACTAAAAAAAAGGTCCTCACTTCTAAAATACATTTTTCTCCAAAAAATCTGGGGGGGCAACTGGCGCAAGAGCAATTGTTGAGGAGATCCCCCCCGAACCCCTCGCTAGTGCCACCACTGCATATAAACCTTTTGGCATATGCAGGTTTGTTTGAAACGCCGCAAGTTTCGCAAGAAAAGTTAAACTAGATAAAAGGACCCACTTAAGGACTAAAATAAGAATTCTGCATTACTTCCGGTTTCAATGGAAATTGTTTCAACTTTTTATCTAGCATAGGGAATCGGTACTTTAATATTTTTTTCTTAAAGTACATTAAATCAGCTTTACAAGGATATCAAAATAAACTTTGATTTTAATCATTTCAAAATGGCGACTATTTATTTACTAAATAATAAACATAAATCGTACAAAGTTAAACACAGCAAATTTTAAAAATGATTTTGTTACATAATAAAACTAAATAAAACCTGCAAATTCTCTTGCCTGTTAGTACGAATATGATATTAAAGGTAATAACATAAAATCGTTTGTAATTATAGCTTACGTACGTTATTCAAATGAAGAAATGACAGATATGGTTCTGACATTCGGGGAATGTCAAATTAATTCTGTTACGGCCCAGCAACTCTGCCAAGAAAGGTATCCTGAAGGTAAAGGTTAGAAGACTTAGAACATAGGGTAAGAACAGTCATCGGGGTAATTCGAGAGTATACCATTTTAAATGTAATGGAAGAATTTTTATTACAAATAAGAAAATGTGGATAACAACGGCGGTAATATTGAACATTTGTAAATTTTCCTTAATTTATTACTAACTTTAGTCATATTTTGTTTTATTATTTTTCCTAGTTACATAATGTTATAACTTTTTATAATTTAGTTTCTACGATTTTTATGTTATTTATTATTTTGTAAGTAAATCGTCGCCATTTTTAAATGGTTAAAATTAAAGTATGATATTTGATATCTTTGCAAAGCTGACTAATACCCTTTTCACACTAGAACTTTAAGACGAGTGAACTTAAAGTTCCCCGATGTTTAACATCGGTATGCTTTCACACTTGATGTTTAAATCTCTGGTGCTGTCATCAGCTACAGTAATTTTGTCCTTAAGTTACCGTCATGAAATTACCAGTTTTGAATTGTCTGCACAGACGCACATTTTGAATTATTATAAACAAATATGGATATTTCATTTCATTCTACAAGGTGTCTCAAAAGAAATTTTATATTTATTTAGCTTACTGCGTGAACGCCACGTATCCGAGGGGCGCGGGGGTTATGTCAATCGGTAGCCTGGCTCTTGGGAATTCCGTCGCTATGGAGCGTTTCTCGGGAGCAGACCGCGCGTTATTCATGCGAGAGTTTTACAAAAACGGTGATTCGGCGACTGTAGCGCGTAGAAAATTCTGCAGTATTCGAGGTTTTCGCCACTTAAATGATGCGCCAAGCATTCCTCTCATTCGACATTGGGTTAAAAAGTTTGAAGAGACTGGTACAACGCTGGATAAATCAAAATCCGGGCGACCTAGGTCATCAAGAACGGTAAAAAACGTGGAGAATGTTAATCAGTCTGTTCGTGACGACCCGAACCTTTCAATTCGGAAGCGCGCAAGTGCTTTAAATGTGCATAGATCATCATTACATCGCATTATGCACAAAGACCTAAAGCTGCACCCCTACAAAATTCAATTGGTGCAAGAATTAAAGCCCCAAGATGCCAGTCAGAGGCTTAATTTCGTAAATCAGGTGATTGAGCGATTTTCAACGTTTACCAACATTTTGTTTTCGGATGAAGCTCATTTTCACCTTAATGGCCACGTAAATAAGCAGAACTGCCGCTACTGGAGTGCAACGAATCCGAAACGCAAACATCAGAAACCCCTACATTCGCCTAAAGTGACCGTATGGGCTGCGATGTCGGCGCGAGGAATTATCGGCCCTTACTTTTTTGAAGACGAAAGGGGGCGTGCAGTTACAGTGAATTCAGAGCGTTATGTGGAGATGTTAGACAACTTCTTGGTACCTGAACTGCAAAACTTTCCTGGCTATAACCAAAGAACATGGTTCCAACAGGACGGAGCAACTTCACACACGTCCAATATGTCTCTGCCACGTGTTCGTGAAATTTTCTCAGGCAAATTGATCTCCCGGAGAGGTGACATAAATTGGCCTCCACGCAGTCCAGATTTAACCCCTATGGACTTTTTCCTATGGGGTTATCTTAAATCTAAAGTTTACGCCAATAAACCGACTTCACTGGCGCATTTGAAAGAAAATATCCGTCACGAAATGGCAGCCATCCCTGAGTCCACCTGCCGAGACGTCATAAGTAATTTTACTGTTCGATTAAATGAGTGCCGAGAACGCGAGGGTCTACATTTAGACGATATTATTTTTAAGAAATAAATCCCCAAAAAGTGTATTTTAATAATTAATAAACATTTTTTCTATATACGGCTTACTTTTTTTTTAATCGATCCACTAAATATAAAATTTCTTTTGAGACACCTTGTACAATAAAGACACTACAATAAAGAATATATTACACCTGTATGAACATGTAAGTCGATACATTTTATCTAAATTATTGTAGCTCTGTATTTTATTAAACACATTATTAAAATAAATAATTTTATTATAACAATAAGTATAAACTTCTTAATACATCGATATAATACAGTATTCTTGTTTATGATAATATAAAATGTTGACAGCACAAATTCAAGGAGTATTTTTTTATAATAGAAATTAAGTTGGCAATGCGGACGAAGTTTAAGACGCAGATCTCTGTCTTAAACATCGCTTGTATTTAGACGAGACCATACGGTTTCATATTAGCGTTTAAAGATACATTCACTTTAACATCCGATCTTAAAGATCTAGTGTGAAAAGGGTATTAATGTACTTTCAAGAAAAAAATATTAAAGTACCGATTCCCTATGCTAGATAAAAAGTTGAAACAATTTCCGCAGTTGATGCAGAATTCTTATTATAGTCCTTTTATCTACTTTTCTTCTGAAGGATTTTTTGTATCTCTTAAAATAAAGGGGTTATTCGAGGTGCGGCGTTTCAAATAAACACCCTGTATAAACCTTTTTGGAGCTACATGCCCAGATACGACTCAGAGCGGGCTTACAGTTTATAGGTCTACAGGTAATAAGTTACACTTAAGGTTAAATTTGAATGCAAATTTAGCATTGGGTCACTAATTAGACTAGTGTGGTTTTTGCACTAGGAAAGAAAAAAAAATTGAAGCACTAGAAAATTAATTGATAAAGATAAAAAATTGATGTGAAGTGTGAATTTTCACACATTTCAGGGTTTCGCAGGTATTTAGTAACTGTATGAT
The DNA here is from genome assembly GCA_963971575.1 of Liopterus haemorrhoidalis. Taxonomy (NCBI): domain Eukaryota; kingdom Metazoa; phylum Arthropoda; class Insecta; order Coleoptera; family Dytiscidae; genus Liopterus; species Liopterus haemorrhoidalis. The sequence goes on along the minus strand of OZ020620.1, from coordinate 34,380,692 downwards.
GATTATTTGGGATGCCAAAAAATTTTTGTCAAAATATTTTTTTATGAATTTTAATTCAAATGCCTAATACCATTATTTAAGTTTCTGAATATGTGCAGTATTTTTTTTTTATACAGCAAGCTTCATTAAGATTTTGAAAATTGCGCCTATGGTTTCCATTGGTTGCTTAAATCATTAGTCCTGCCTTCTGATTTCGTATGCATTCAAACAGAATTAAATTATAATTTCAACACTTCCCACTGGTTATTAAATTTACGCTTTCAAAAATTAAATGCAACATTTACCAAAATATAACTAGAATTTTGACAAAATAATTTAAATTAAATAAAACTGCAAAAAAAAAACAAAAAAAAAAAATTTGGTAGGATTCGAACACTAGTTTCTTCGGTAGTTACAGGTCTCTAAGCGACAACGCTACCACTGTACTACGAAGGTTCACTCGTTTACTATGTTAAATAGCGGAATAAATATATTACATATTTTAGTTAAAAACACAAAAAAATCGTTTTTTTCCGAAAACATAATCTGATCAAAAATTCCTGTTGTACTATTCTGGTTCACACCAATGTACATTACTGAGAATTTTTTATATTTTTAGTTTAAACCATCTGGGCTACAGGGTGTGGGAAAAAAATTTTTTTGCACAATTTCGGCAAAAATCGCCTCAAAATAATTTATTTTGCAAAAATAAAATTTTGATCTTTAATACACGTACCAATGTCTTTCATTTGATACCCTACACAGAATTATAACAAAATATTTTATTTTTTTCGATGAGCATATATGTATTTGTTTATATTTTTAGGGGGATATGTTTTTGAGATGTTTTAGTATTTTTCCTATGTGCGGGTCAAAGAGTTGTATAAGCATGCCAAATTTCAACTCTCTAGGTTTAGTCGTTTGGCTACAATTTTTACCGAACAGACAGACAGACAGACGACAAAATGACGGTATAAGGGTTTTTTGGTCATACCTACAAAACCCTAAAAATACATATTTATATGAATTTATATTATTGCGTTCAAAATAATTTATATTGTTTTCATTATACACAATAAAAGAAAATAAATTAATTTTATCAAAAACATAAATATTACAAATTATTTCTATTATTAGTTTTTCAAAAAAGTATGAATAATCATTTTCAAAAAAAAAAATTGATAAAAATTCACTATTAGTCGCATTCATAAATATATGATGTAATAACAGTAAAACATTGTTTAAATTTTCTATTTCATGCATTTATTTATACTGATAAGGCAGGAATATTAAAAACCATTGATAAGATAATGCACAAGGAGTAAAACCCCGACATTGGCGCGTTTTAGCGGCCACCGTATGGACAGCTGCCGGTATATTACAATTTTTCCCCACTACCTTGAACTGAAAAAAATATGACGATTTTTATTATTTTTAATGACAACATACTGTAGTCATCTTAAAATCATGATATTGTTGATTTAATCAAACGTGACAAATTCAAGGCCATTCCGTCATTACTTGTTTTGTAAATCATACATATTTACGATTAACTAAAGTGCTCATTTCTATTTACGCAGTTAAACACGGAATAGCTGACATGCCCGTTCTTCAAATGGGTTTTGTAATATACATTTTTGATGTAATGTGAGATATTTTAATTTTAGGTAGCGCCCATCATAGCCTTCCAAATATTCTTCTTATTAAATATTTGAAATAATTGATTCTCACCGAATTTTTACCGACCGCCAATATATACCAGGTCTACAAGTATGAAATGCGTTTTTTTTTTTTTTTAAATAAACCACATTATACTCAAAATAACAGTAAAAGTTTATTTATTCAAAGTATGCTCTATTAGAAGTTATACATTTTTCCTATCTTTCAGGCAATTTTTGAATACCTCGCCAGTAGAACTCTTCCCCTTTCCCCGCAAACCATTCATCTAGCCATTCTTGCACATTTTCATATGAACAAAAGTGCTGCTCGGTAAGTGCGTGACCCATCGATGCGAACAAGTGGTAATCTGAAGGGGCCAAGTCTGGTGAGTAAGCGGCATGGGGTAGCACTTCCCACTTGAGTGCCTCCAATGTGTTGCAAACTGCTTTTGCCTTATGTGATGGAGCGTTATCGCGAAGAAAGATTACCTTGTGCTGTCTTCTTTTGTATTCTGGTCGTTTTATGAGCAGCGAATGGTTCAATTCGATCAGTTGTTGTTGGTAGCGTTGGGTATTAACTGTTTCACCAGGTTTTAACAATTCATAATAGACCACACCCTTTTGATCCCACCAAGTACAGAGTATTGTCTTTTTGCCAAAGTGTTTCGGTCTTGCAGTTGATGTGGATGGTGAGCCTGGGTTCACCCATGATTTTTTGCGGTTGGAATTTTCAAAATAAATCAATTTTTCATCGCCAGTAATGATACGATGCAAAAAAGACTTTCTTTTGTATCGTGCAAGCAAAATTTCACAAGTGTTTTTGCGTTTTTCCATCAGCCTCTCATTCAATTCATGTGGAACACATCTGCCGACTTTCTGGATCTTACCCATCTCTCGTAGGCGATTGGAAACAGCTTGTTGACTAACGCCTAACTGCTCTGCTAGTTGTTTTTGTGATTGACTATCGTCTTCCTGTAGCAATGTTTCCAATTTTGTATCTTCATATTTTTTTGGAGGTTTACCATGTTCTTTGTCTGTAAGATTAAAGTCACCACTTTTGAAACGCCGAAACCATCGTTCACACGTATCTTGCGATGGAGCATATTCACCATAAGCTTCTCGAAGCAGTCGGTATGATTCAGCAGCAGTTTTTTTCAAATGAAAACAAAACAGTAGTACTGTCCGCGAATGCTCTTTATTTGGCACAAAATTTGACATTTTTAACACAGTAAAACAAAACTATATGATCACTTTTCAAATTATAACCTATACGTATTTGACACTTAATGATAACTTAACAAAACGCCATATGTGTTGAAACTTTGAACTATACAATCTGTTTGCGCGGCAAGTTTGAAAAAAATCCGCATTTCATACTTGTAGACCTGGTATAAGGGAGGTATGTGATCATACCGATTTTGACATTTCGAGATTTCGATGGATCTCCACGAATTGAGGTCCCTACATAATTTTTGGCTAAACGGATTTTTATGAAACTTCATATTTAAGTTTTTGATATCAATGGCACGAGTTGGTAAAAATCGGTGAACTAGAGAGTTTACTCGTGTCGGTTTTAAGATTTTTGCGAATATTTCACAACAGAGAAATATTTTGAAAAAATTTATTTAACAAAAATTGCTATAAAAACAATAACTATTATCTGTCTCATTTTGTAATACGTAACTAACAGGGAAAGTTCATTTTTTATATTGTATATTGACAATACATTTATAATATTATCATAGTATTACAAATTGGGACGGATTATAACAACTTTTATTTGAAACATTTTATGATAAAGCAGCATTGCGGTCGGCTTTGTGATGGCGGTCGGTCCTGTGGTGGCCACAGCTGTTTCTTTTTTTTTTTTTTAATTAATGAAATATTTTATTTACTATATGGATAAACGTGTGGAAACGCCAACTGAAATTCTTGATTTAGTTTCAAAATTTTATGTAAAGAAAATAAAATAAATAAAACTTAGCACACGAACATCTCTCTGGTAATAAGTAATATGCAGAATGAGTAGGGTGACCATTCGTCCCGCTTTTTGCGGGACTGTCCCGCATTTTGATTGGGTGTCCCGCAAAAGTCCCGCATTCTAATATTTTGTCCCACATTCTAACATTTTGTCCCATATTGTAACTTGTATTTGAGGACCTTTTTTGCTTTTCACTTGGATTTTGGGAGGTGAGGACCTTTTTTTTTTGCTCTTCACTTGGATTTGGAAGGTGAGGACCTTTTTTTTGCTCTTAACTTATATTTGGGAAGTGACGACCTTTTTTTGCTCCGTCCCGCATTGCCTTCTTAAGAAAATGGTCACCCTAAGAATGAGGAAATTGTTAGGTGAGCTGAAAAAATTTAATAAAGGAGGCAAATTATATTTGATATTTGTTTAATAATTTGCCGACTTTATTGTACTTATTTCAGCTCACATAACAATATCATAATAATAAGTAATAAGTATATTGTGCCTGATGAAGGGTTAAAAACTGCTTAGAACAGTTATTCATTACAACCAGTGTCAAAAATTTGGGGGTTTGCAATTTTTAGCTGAACGGTGTCTATGAAGCAAGCTCATTTTTATTCAAATTATTTGAGGCGGAATTACTCAAAAGTAGCAAAAATGACTTTAGTTGTTCTTGTATCAAGGTACAGATATATATATTTGCTGTCAAGATTAATATATGAAAACGAGACAAAAAACGACATATCTACAATCTAATTTTATTACAGAATTATTGGAGATTAGAGTAATCGATATTTCGTAAGCTCAGTTAGTTAATTTTGAAAGAGTTTTTGGGTTTACACAATGATAATATATCTTGCAGCAAATTTTATCAAACTATACAAATAATGATAAAGAAATTTGTGAATAACTGGAATTCTATTTTTATAACTAATACCAATCAACAATTTCAAATTTTATAAAAAAAAAAAAAGCTGTGGCCACCACACGACCGACCGCCATCACAAAGTACTTATTATATATACTTATAATAATAATTTATTGATCCAGTAGATTACCCACGAGCTATGTTGGAAAAGTTATTTTACAAATTTGTCAGTAATTAATATCACTAACATAGTGAACATTTAAAAATAAATAATATAGAAGAAAGGTCCTAATATGGGCTCTGCATTTAATATGGGCCCCCAAGAAAATCAACTAATATAGCTAACATCATCTTTCGGCAATAAAACACACCTCCCTTTCGTTCAACAATTTTCCAAATTTAGTGCAGTTGAATTCTCTTTCCGTTAGCAACGAATTAAAATGTGTTTGCTTAATTTTGATTCTTTTATTAAGGTAAGTTGTTATAAGAATGGGGAAGATTTTTATTTGATCTGCTTGTGATTTATACTTGAAGCTGTTGTATTGTGATCGAGGTATATTGTGTTACTAGGAGCTACTGCCTCATTTAATCTCAAAAAAATTAGCTGTGGCCACCACAGGACCGACCGCTATCACAAAGTACTTGTATAAAATACATTCTAGCAGCAGAGTAGAAATAACTTGGCATAATATTTTCTAACAGAGATATTATTTATCATAACCATGGAAACGTCACATATAAGTATAAAAAAATAGTTACTAATATAAAAATTTCGAAAATTTTTTCGTTTTATCAAAAAGGGTCAATAAAAGTTGTTAGTTATTGCTTTTATAGCAACTTTTGTTAAATACATTTCTTCGAAATATTTTTCTGTTGTTAAATATTCGCAAAAATTTTAAAATCGACACGAGTAAACTCCCATTTCTAGTCAACCGATTTTTACCAAAAATTGATCAACTCGTGCCATTGATGTCAAAAGCTTATAAAGTTTCATAAAAATCCTTTTAGCCGAATTTTCTCTGCACGTGTATACAGACAGACAGACGGACGGACGGACAGACAGACAGACAGACAGACATCCAGAAAGACAGCCAGACAGACAGACATCATGCTAAAAATAGTCAAAACGTTATGTAGGGACCTCAATTCGTGGGGATCCATCGAAATCTCGCAATGCATTGTTGGCCCATTTAGAGCTAAAAAATCCTCAACCATTTTTGGATAAGATGCGAATATCGCTTGATAATCGATGCAGTACCACCGTTTAGGAACCACTAATATTTTATAACGAAAAACTTTAATATTAAAAAAATATATAATAAAAGCAAATGATATTCTATTATTGAACTATAATTGAAATATATTTTTTTCTCTATGGCAACTACACAACTTCTGAATTAATATGAAAAATTAAAAAAAGTCAGTGGTTTTCAAAATTTAGGTCGTCTTTTTGTTTGTTTATTTTTGGACGAAACGCACATTTTAGAGAAAATTGGCAAAGGAAAAATCGATTGCATTCTACCTCAACATGTCTTTTAAATTGTGCCGGACATTTTTTTAACACCCTGTATATGTTGGCGGTCGGTAAAAAATTTTTTTCAGTTTGCATCAAATTGTGTTTATGAACTAATTATTTAATTATTCTTGTATTAGATTATTTTTGTATTTCCATGGCTTACCTGTAACTTCTCCCATTGTTGCAATCATATCGCCTCTTCTAGGGTCCATAATAGCCATTGCTGCGGACCCTACCGCTAAAACAGCCTTTTGAAAAGGATTCGCACATATCCTGTTAGACTTGAACTCTTGTTCAAATCCTTGGACATGTTCTGTAGCTGTGCTAAATGGAGAAATTTGACGTAGATTCTGAAGAAGTGGTCGAGACTTTAACATTCTTCTGCAAAAAAATAATCAAACAATAAGTTCTAGTAAGTACTAGGGATGCCGACCGGCGTAGCGTAGTGGTAACACATGTGCTCTGCGTTGCGAAGGTCTCGGGTTCGAATCCCGTTCAGGCATGGAAGTTTTCTCAAATAAAAATTGTACTGGCTAATTGCCAAAGCAGCAAAGGCCATTAAATTAAAAAAAAAAAAAAAAAAAAAAAAAAGTACTAGGGATGGGAAAAAAACATCGATGTATCGAAAACATCGATGTTTGTTTTAAAAACATCGATGTTTTTACCATCGATGGTCAGCTGGCGATAGTATCGATAAAACATCGATGTATACTACCGATGTCGATGTTTAAACTTTGAAATTAAGAAACTACCGCTAGAGGCGCTGGAATCTTAAAAATTTAATTTTTATTAAAATTAGTACACAAAATATAAGCGCCATTTATTGTGATATAACAATACTAATAGTGTCAGATCTTATTCTTCTTAGCAATTAGCAGAATACGAAAAAATAAGAAGAAATTTCTTATTTTTGCAAACAATGCGAACTTCCAACGACGCCAACACACTTTTTCTTTTTGAGTCTTGTTGACACTTTCCCAGTTGTTATTCCTCCAATCCCTGGATTTTTGTAAGTTGTCATTAGCTATTTTTTTATATATTGAAGTTGGCTTTTCCTGAACAAAATGATCAAAAGCTTCAATTAATCGGTAAAAGTAACTAAAATTGAAAATCTAGTTCCGCCTAAACCAAAGGAACAGACTTTATTTCAACTTAAAAAAGTATAAAAATAATTGTGTATGACAGTGTTATTTTTATGTTAAATAATATAAAATTAACATTAAGATTCTATATTAGTATTGTAATAAAATCCAATATTTCATTTTAGAAATGTAAAAATAGTAAGGTCTGTTCCTTTGGTTAAGGCGGAACTAGATTTTCAATTCTAGTTACTTTTACCGATTGACTGAAGCTTTTGATCATTTTGTTCAGGAAAAGTCAACTTCAGTATATAAAAAAATATCTAATGACAAATTACAAAAATGAAAATTGCGGTTAGTTCCGCCTAATCGTTTGGAATAGACTGTAGGTACAAATTAGGATTATTATATTGGGTATAATAATATTAATGTGAAATTAATTACTATTAAAAAGGAATATTTCTATTTCAAAATCTAATAAATGCTTTTTGTGTATTATGTTTTACTTTTTTCGTATTTTATCTTTACAGTATTAAATAAAACCTACATAATATAAATAAATAGCTTTTTTTAATATTAATAAAACATCGATGTTTCCGATACATCGATGTTTTTCCTTCGATGTTTTTTCAACATCGATAGTAAGGCGCCGATGTTAACATCGATGTTAAACACCGATGTTTTGCCTTCGATGTACAACCCTAGTAAGTACCGTAAAACGCAGTGAACTTGACCAAGTAGAAAAAAAAAAATTAATATTTACTGATTTACTAAATTTTCACGAAAATAATTATATAACATTTTACTCAATAAGTCTCCGGTCTGACATACATATATATGACAACTCTGTTGACAGACCCATATGATTTCTGGATAGTACCAACCTTCAAACGATACTTGTGAAAATTTCATGACATTCTGACAATTAGTTTAGAGGTTACAGTGGTTTTAGTGATTCCAGTTTTGTAATTTTCAAAAGAATGGATAAAAAATAAATTCGTGTGTTGATTAAACAATGTTTTTTAATGGGAAAAAATACTGTTGAAGCCAAATAGTGGCTTGATAAGCGTAGGGACCTCAGTTCATGGAGATCCATCGAAATCTCGAAATTTCAAAATTGGTATGATCACAATACCTCCCTTATATATGTTAGCGGTCGGTAATAGAAGTATTTTCAAAAACTAATTCTAACTAAAAAAATCAGCTGTGGCCACCACAGGACCGACCGCCATCATAAAGTACTTATATAAATTACATTCTAGCAGCAGAGTAGAAATAACTTGGCCTAATATTTTCTAACAGAGATATTATTAATCATGACCATGGAAACGTTACATATAAATATGAAAAAATTGAGAAAAAATTTCGAAAAATTTTACAGAAATTAAGCGAAATTTTTCGTTTTATCAAAAAACGTCTCAAATAAAAGTTATTAGTTATTGCTTTTATAGCAACTTTTGTTCAACAAATTTTTTCGAAATATTTTTGTGTTAAAATCTTAAAATCGACACGAGTAAACTCCCATTTTTAGTCAACCGATTTTTACCAAAAGTTGATCAACTCGTGCCATTGATGGCAGAAGCATAAATATGAAGTTTCATAAAAATCCTTTCAGCCGAATTTGCTGTGCACGTGTACACAGACAGACAGACAGACGGACGGACAGACAGACAGACGGACGGACAGACAGACAGACGGACAGACATCCAGAAAAACAGACCGACAGACATCATGCCAAAAATAGTCAAAACGTTATGTAGGGACCTCAATTCGTGGAGATCCATCGAAATCTCGAAATGTCAAAATCAGTATGATCACAATACCTCCCTTATATATGTTGGCGGTCGGTAATAGAAGTATTTTCAAAAACTAATTCTAACTAAAAAAATCAGCTGTGGCCACCACAGGACCGACCGCCATCATAAATTACTTATATAAATTACATTCTAGCAGCAGAGTAGAAATAACTTGGCCTAATATTTTCTAACAGAGATATTATTAATCATGACCATGGAAACGTTACATATAAATATAAAAAAATTGAGAAAAAATTGAGAAAAAATTTCGAAAAATTTTACAGAAATTAAGCGAAATTTTCGTTTTATCAAAAAACGTCTCAAATAAAAGTTATTAGTTATTGCTTTTATAGCAAGTTTTGTTCAATAAATTTTTTCTAAATATTTTTGTGTTAAAATCGACACGAGTAAACTCCCATTTTTAGTCAACCGATTTTTACCAAAAGTTGATCAACTCGTGCCATTGATGGCAGAAGCTTAAATATGAAGTTTCATAAAAATCCTTTCAGCCGAATTTGCTCTGCACGTGTACACAGACAGACAGACAGACGGACGGACGGACGGACAGACAGACAGACGGACGGACAGACAGACAGACAGACAGACAGACAGACAGACAAACAGACGGACGGACAGACAGATCGACAGACATCATGCCAAAAATAGTCAAAACGTTATGTAGGGACCTCAATTCGTGGAGATCCATCGAAATCTCGAAATGTCAAAATCAGTATGATCACAATACCTCCCTTATATATGTTCGGTCGGTAAAAAGAAAAATATAGTCTTCCATTATTAGATCGCGAATTTTTCAAATATATCTCGTAATAGCAGATTTCCAATGCTTAAACGGCACCTACGACGTAAAGCATGATTTAAAGTTAATTTTCAAAAATTAAAAAAATATATATATTTTAATTATTGAAACGACTTAAAACAAAGACTACTTAAATAAAGTATAATTTATTCATATCTGCTGATAAAAAATTTAAATACATATTTTGTTTTATGTTTTTTGTTACTATTTAATAATTTGTAACTTTTATTTAAGCGAAATTTTTGCAAAAAATGTGCAAAAAAACCACTCTTTCCCGAGTTTAAAAATCTGAAAAAATCAGAATAATGCACATGGACCGGAATAGTATGTTTTTGATCAATTAAATAAACCAGTGGCGAAGAGAGACCACCGCTAGACTTGCCCTCCCATAAAAAAAATAAATAAATAAATAAAAAATTATAACAAGTTTTAGGTAAATCTTCAAACATACATCAAGTTATGTTTTATATTCTATACAAATTTTTGTCCAAGGCTTGGTTTACTAGTTACGAATTTTTTTAAATTTTAAAGTTTAATAACTTCCGTTTCCGGTTTCGGATTTTCATAAAAAATAATAGGGTTCTTCCCAATTATTAGGAGAATTTTTTAATACCAGAATGAACTCTCTAAGTTGAACCGTTTTTGAGTTATCGTGTATACGCACACACACAAACAGACATACACACACACAGACTCACATACGGACGGCACTTCGAAAATAGGTTTTTGGATTCCCTGGACCATGAAACGTAGTCATCAGTCAAAATCTCGACAAATTTTCGCGATTAAACTATTTCGCGTAAAAATATTTTAATTGTAGTTTAATAACAGAATATGAAATTTTCTCTATGGCAACTACACAACTTCTGGATTAATATGAAAAATTTTAAAAAGTCAGTGGTTTTCAAAATTGGGGGCATCTTTTTGTTTGTTTATTTTTGGACGTAATTTACATTTTAGAGAAAATTGGCAAAGGAAAAAACGATTGCATTCTACGTCACCATGCTGTCTTTTACATTGTGCCGGACATTTACCTAACACCCTGTATATAAGGTCGGGCAAGTAAAAATAATAGGTTCCTAACATCTAGATAGGTGTATTAGGGGCAGAGAAGGTAAGTTGAACATTCAAGCCATTTCCCCCGCCCCCGAAAAAAAATTTGCGCCTGGGATAAAGCCTGAATTTGGCGCCCCTCTTAACCCTAAATCCCCCTCCTAACCTCCGAAACGTTCGACCTAGTGACGATATTCGCGCCTTTTAGATTAAGGCCCCTTATCCCCCCGCCCCTTTCAGACGGCTCTGCATTGGCTTCTCACTAAAGAAATGCCTACAAAATCCTGAAATGTGTGAAAATAAAAAATTTACATAAATTCAGAGCTTCGAACTGTTATTTTTTTCGTTTCGGTTTTCGTTCCGGTTCAATTAAAAAAATATATATCGGTTCGGTTCCGGTTTTCGTTCCGGCAAAAATAACGGTTTTTTTCGGTTCAGTTCCGAGTGATAAACTTTTACACTCTATCTCCGAAAGACTGATAGTAATAAAATTTATTATTTGTAAAAAGTTATTGTATTATCACACAGAAGCGGTAAAACAAAAGCGACAAAATATGAATAGTTCGAAACGAAATATTGTTAAAAACAATCGAGTGTGCCACACATATTATATGGGAATACGAACTAGGGTTAAACACAATAGGCCATAAAATTATGTTTAATGATATGATAAATATGGTCACAGGCGTGCGTTTAATAAAATGATAAATAGTAATATAGAAATACACAAAACCAATTTAAACGTGTTTAAAATGTGCACGCCACTGGTAACTGCCTGACAAAATGATTTAGTACTATCAGTCTTTCAGAGATAGAGTATAAATGCTTTTATTTGTATTAGAAATTTATTTCCTACTATAATTTAGAAGAACATTTTATTCTTTATTCTTTGATAATAATAACATACCAAGGTCGTTGCCGGGGGGGGGGGGTTCTGGGCGTTCAACTCCTCTCTTCCGAAATAATAGAAGCGCATTTTTTTTTTACTTATCAGTTAAAAAATTACGAATTACGATTTTTTTCTGCTCATGAGTTTAAAAAATAATCTTAAATAAAATGTATTTTATATTCACTCACATAAACATTATCTGAACCGAAATAAACCGATATTTTTTTTCGGTTCAGTTCCGGTTTTCGTTCCGACAAAAATAACGGTTTTTTTCGGTTTTCGGTTCAGTTCCGGTTCGAAGCCCTGCATAAATTTTTATTTTAAATAAAAAATTGTACACAATTACTGTAAATATAGTAACTTTTCATCCCCTCTCCCATATATTACTGCCACCTATGAATTAATTTAAAAAACTAAAAAACGCATTAATTAATTAATTTTTATTAACAATCTTACATAATTAGCCTAAACTTTGGTTTTGAATACAGACAATTCTATAAATTCAATTTTTAAAGAATTTACAAAAAATTTAAATTGTAAAACCAATTTAAGTTATTCAGTCACGCATTTGTGGCTATTAGCACCATACTATCAAGTCAACGTGACTAAAATTCTTTAAAAATGGAAGTAATACAATTTTTACAAAATAAATCAGACACCAACTTTACCTATAATCCATTTACGATATTTCCTCTGTGTAGGCCATATTTTTTTAAAATTAAATAATATACTAAATATACTGTCAGTGTTGAATGAATATTTCTTATATATCATATGAAATTTATTTTATTTCCACTTGTCTAATAATAATAATAATAAAATTGTGCGGGCACTGGATCTGGCGTAATTTTCGCGTCTGCATATCGCCAGGGTGTGGGATGCAGCCGTGTGTATTTAGCTCTACTAGTCTCTAGTAGCGGCTCAAAAGATTGCTGAAGTTTGCGATTAGTGGATGCTTGTCAAAACCTGACAAACCCCAAATAATAATAATATTTTTAATAATGTTATATATCGTGGTTACCAACAAAACTGCCAGCCTAACATGGCCTTCTTAGATGAGGAAATATCTTAAATGGATAAAATATTTATCGGCAAACCAAACAATTATAGATATTTGGAAATACTCGTTGATTAAAAAATTTATTGACCTCGAATTAAGCAATTTTGATAATAATCAAAAAATTTATTAGACATTGAACATAATATAAGTATAATTTAAAAAATTATCATCATTTTTCAATAAAATTATATTTTTAAAGGTATGTACAAGATATACAATATTTTACTTAAAGCTATTACAAACGGCTTATATTTATTGCAGAAATTATTTTCAAAATAATTTCCACGATCACCCTGTTAAAATATTAAAAAAACACCTATATTAGTGTTTCTCAATCCATGTTAGCGACCAGAGACATAAGGAGTACTTTTTGGCGCCTATGGCAAATAAAGAAAACTGCGCCATAATTAAAACGTAAGTCATCATTATAAGTCATCACTTTTAAAATATATGAGGATCATTAAATAATTTAAAATAATAACAATATAAATACATTTTAATTATAATTAATATACACTTAAATTATTGCACAAGTTTTATTTTTCATATTATAAACAATTAAGAAACAATTGTTACAGTCTGTTCCAAACGGTTAGGCGGAACTAAATGGGAATTTCGTTCTTTTAGGTTGTCACGAGAAGGGACCTTGCTGCGGTTATTTCATTTTTCACGTTGGAATGTCAAAATTTAAAATTCCAGCAATGATACCATGGAAACGAATGACATATGTCAAAATTAAATTATTTTTACATATTTTAATGACAAAAAAATAAATAAATGGAAAATTTGTATTAAGAATGACACAAAAAATCAAAATATAAAGAAAATGACATTTTAAAATGATATTAACCTTAACCAAAAAATGGTTATTGTAAGTAGGGTTTACAAAGCTTAAACAAAACGGCCGAAAAGCACTATTTAAACGATGAAAGTAACTAGATTACAAAATCTAGTTCCGCCTAACCGTTTGGAACAGACTTTACCAATGAATTTGGAACCATTTATACTTATAGGCTATTCCCAACGTTTAGGCCAAACTAGATTTTGCAATCTATGCTCTATGTCACCTTAGAAAAATGTGTGTAAGAAGATAGGAGCTGTTTGTCCTTGCTTCGGATTGGTTTTGAACGTCATCCTATTACAATGTTAAAATATTGTTTTTAGTTCAAGTTGACAGATGTTCAGTATCGTACATTGGAAATATATAGTATTTACAGTCTGTTTCAAACGGTTAGGCGGAACTAAATGGGAATTTCGTTCTTTTAGGTTGTCACGAAAAGGAACCTTGCTTGGGTTATTTCATTTTTCACGTTGGATGTCAAAATTTAAAATTTCAACAATGAAACCATGGAAACGAATGACATATGTCAAACTTAAATTAATTTTCTTACATATTTTAATGACAAAAAAATAAATAAATGGGATATTTGTATTAAGAATGACACAAACAATCAAAATATAAAGAAAATGACATTATAAATTATATTAACCTTAACCAAAAAATGTTTGTTGCAAGTATGATTAACAAAGCTTAAACAAAACGGCCGAAAAGCATGATTTAAACTATGAAAATAACTAGATTGCAAAATCTAGTTCCGCCTAACCGTTTGGAACAGACTTTATATTATTTTATGTTTTTCGGATATTTTGTTATTATTTACATATTTAGACTTTTATTTATATTCTTGGCGTAGATTTTATGGAGAAAATTCTCTATGTAATTTGTTTTTACGCAGTTATATATTTTTTAGGTTATCTGATATATAAATATTTTTTAACATTTGACAATTAACAGATCAAGATAGAGGACTAATGTGAGGCCAAAAGACGGGCTGTCTTTTCCCAGCTGATAGTGCCCAAAGAAGAAGTTATTGATATAATTTTTAGACCTTCATATACACATATATTTTTATTTACAATAAATATTTAAATAAGAAACTTTAGGTCTGAAGATATATTGTTTGTTTTATTGCTTTATTTAAACTCTTTTAGCCAAATCTCTCTTTTTATATATAGTACATAATTTTTAAAAATTAATATTTTTTTAACTTTTTCAAATTTCCCATTAAACTGAATTTATGTCGTATTAATAACGTACGTATTATCTGCCTTGTTTATTTCAATATCTTATTAACCTTTTAATATTAGAAAAAATCACTTGCTAATCCAGTTACTACGCCCATGCCCTAGTTGTAACTTATTTTAAATTTCCCGCTATACTGTATTTGTTCAGTGTAAATCGTACTTCGGTATCTACTTTTTTTCTAATTTGAAATAGACCATAGTTACTTCATCGTTTGAATAGTTTTTGGCCGATTTGTTTAAGCTTTGTAAATCATACTTACAATAAACATTTTTTGGTTGAGGTTAATATAATTTTAAAATGTAATTTTCTTTATATTTTAATTTTTTGTGTCATTCTTAATACAAATTTCCCATTTATTTATTTTTTGTCATTAAACTATGTAAAAAAGTATTTTTTTTTTGACATATATCATTCGTTTCCTGATTTCACTGTTGGAATTTTTAATGTTCACATGCCAACGTCAAATATAAAATAACCTAAGCAAGGTTCCTTCATGTGACAACCTAAAAGAACGAAATTCCCATTTAGTTTCTCCTAAACGTAGGAATAGCCGTAGAAAATGTCCATTTTTATACTCTTTCTAATATTTTTTATTTTGACCGACGACCCACGTTTTTTTCTGTCTAAAACTGTCTTCCCATATTAATAACAATTAACATGGGACAGTTTTAGACAGAAAAAAACGTGGGTCGTCGGTCAAAATAAAAAATATTAGAAAGAGTAACTGCTGAACAATAATTTTCTACGTTAAATTATTTAAAAAACTATCTCCGAAACAGCACCCTCAAACAAGACAGAAGATTGAAAAATTGACTTTCTTTGTTATTTATATACAAATATATGCATGTATGATGCTTTATATATTTTGCAAAAGTCCAAAAGAAGACTGAATATTATTATATAATCAATAAATAAATCTTTATATTCAATTTTTTATTTAATATATACGAGACTGATATAGAAATGAATGTTTATATTTTTGATCTAAATAAAAATAGAAAAACTTAATCAAAACATAGAATACGTATATCTAAGCGTTTGTTTTAGCACCCTGTGTCTGTGCCCCTGTCTTTCACCGCCGTTCATAGCAAGTCGTGTTTGTAGATTACAGCAAAACCTCCCAGTCAAAACATGCGCGTTGTTAGTTTCGTTAAATTTAATCAAACTGAGTTCCCCACTTAAATATACACTTTAATTGCTTATCAGTCAAATTTAACAGTCATGGTGACAAGAATTCTGACACGTTTCAAGTAGGACATGCGCATTAAATCTGTTCATGGACTTATGCCACAGTATAATACAGTAGTTTCACTCGACCGTTTTTCTGTACCAGATTTTTCATGCGCATGCGTGAGCCTTGGGTAGGACGCGAAGTTTTCCGAAGCTATTCGGAAGCATATAATATTTTTTAAATTCATTTTAGAGTCATAAAATGCAAAATTCTTAATTTTGACATTTTAAAATTAAATTTCATTTTGTAACTAATTCCCTGTTTAGTGCAAATAATTTTCAATTATTTCATTTACAGTCTGTTCCAAACGGTTAAGCGGAACTAAATGGGAATTTAGTTCTTTTAGGTTGTCACGAGAAGGGACCTTACTTGGGTTATTTCACTTTTCACGTTGGGATGTCAAAATTTAAAATTCCAACAATGAAACCATGGAAACGAATGACATATGTCAAAATTTAATATTTTTTTTAGATATTTTAATGACAAAAAAATAAATAAATGGTAAATTTGTATTAAGAATGACACAAAAAATCAAAATATAAAGAAAATGACATTTTAAAATGATATTAATCTTACCCGAAAAATGTTTATTGTAAGTATGATTTACAAAGCTTAAACAAAACGGCCGAAAGGCACGATTTAAACGATGAAAGTAACTAGATTGCAAAATCTAGTTCCGCTTAACCGTTTGGAACAGACTGTATACCCTAATTTAATTTTTACACTTATTTACTGTCACCATAGAGATAACTTTCACACAATTCGTCAGTTGTCATATAAAGCTTCGTCCGTATCCATACGCGTAATAGTCTGTATCGTTCTTTAGCGTCCTGGGTAGGACGAGGTAGCTCGAGGTCACGAAAATTTAGTACACGAACATCAAAGGTTCCGACAAGAGTGGGATTACTGTATTATACTGTGCTTATGCCTTACCTCTTGGTATCTTATTAGAAACTATATCCCGCAATATACCCGCCATATACCCGCAATAATAAACCCGCAATAATAAACCCGCAATAATAAACTGTTAAAAATTTTTGTAACCTCTTGTTCGGCGCCTATGGCCCACATTAGCCATAGCCTCCGTACGTTTCTGATCGCTCAAATATGGACAAAGTCGACAGGTGACAATGAACAATAAGACACAAAGATTGAGAAATGCTAATTTATACATCTTTTGTCCCAAAACTGTTACTTTTACAAGATATTTATCTGATTACTGATAATTTTTGTTTAAATTATTTCAGTATAGCTACAATATTATTGATCTTGAACTTTTCAAGGCTATTCAATGATTTCAAAACGAATTATAATCGTCAAACGTAGTCTAATTAAGGCAGTCATAAACGGGTTTCGGTAAAATGACAGTTAAATATTTTCTAAACATTACAAGCATGCACGGAATTTGTAATGTCAGCAGAAAGAAACTAATGCTTACAAAATTATAGTGTGATATAAAAAAATTGTCAGAGTAAACAGAAAAACGGCAATATAAGGAATGTTGATGATAATTAGGCAATAAATATGGGCAATAACAAAAACAAAAACTGCTCATTTTTGACAATATAACAATTTAAATGAATTTTTGTTTAGTTCTGGGGTCCAACAACCTTTTTTACCTCGCGAGCTGAATTCTATAACTTTTTTTAAAATTTTTATATCGTGGGCCGCATTCAGTAAATTTTCTGACGAACCATACTTCTTTTTGAAATTTCTATTTTGAAGTTTTTGTTTACACGTATTTACGTCGATATAAATACGCCTATGGTCTATTTCAAAGTAGAAAAATGTGTGTAAGAAGATAGGAGCTGTTTGTCCTTGGTTCAGATTGGTTTAGATCGTCATTCCTATTACACTGTTAAAATTTTGTTTTTAGTCCAAGTTGACAGATGTTCAGTGTCGTACATTGGAAATATATATTATTTATATTATTTAATTTTTTTCATATATTTTGTTATTATTTACATATTTAGACTTTTATTTATATTCTTGGCGTAGATTTTATGGAGAAAATTCTCTATGTAATTGGTTTTTACGCAGTTATATATATTTTAGGTTATCTGACATATAAATATTTTTTGACACTTGACAATTAACAGATCGAGAGAGGACTAATGTGAGGCCAAAAGACAGCCCCCAGCTGATTGTGCCCAAAGAAGAAGTTATTGATATAATTTTTAGACCTTCATATATACATATATTTTTAATTTTTATTTACAATAATTATTTAAATAAGAAACTTTAGCTCTGAAGATATATTGTTTGGTTTTATTGCTTTATTTAAACTCTTTTAGCCAAATCTCTCTTTTTATAGATAGTACATAATTTTTAAAATTAATATTTTTTTAACTTTTTCAAATTCCCCATTAAACTGAATTTATGTCGTATAAATAACGTAAGTGTATTATCTGCCTTGTTTATTTCAATATCTTACTAACCTTTTTTAAATTAAAAAAAAAATCACTTGCTAACCCAGTTACTACGCCCATACCCTAGCTATACTGTATTTGTCCAGTGTAAATCGTACTCGGTTCGCAGCGCTATCTACTTTTTTTTAATTTGAAATAGACCATAGTGTGTAAAAAGCCTAAATGAGCGCAACAGTAATGTGTTGGCTAGGCTGGATAAGAAAAGTAAACATTATATTTTCTTATTGGTGGGCCGCATAAAATCGCATAAGCCGCATATTGGTGATACCTTAATTTAGAGCAATTAACAGGAGAATAAGATATATTGATGAAGTGTAATAAAAAAATAAGAGATTCCCAAATGCCTAAGAAGGTAAGTTCTCCGTAAGACTACCGGTCATAGATTGATGAAGTGTATTTAATTTTTTTTTTTACAAATGTGATTAATTTGGAACGAAATTTTATCTAAAACAGTTTTGGAACAAAGTGAGTTTTAATTATCTTCCAAATTTTCTAAAACAATACTTTAAATATTTATCATATGGCATCTTTTCTGTACACAGCCAAAAAACAGTGGTTCTAAAAATGTTATAAAAATACTACATAAATTCGAGTATAGGACCATTTAGGACCTTCGATGCTAAATTTCTAACCGCAGGGCTTTATTTTAGATTCGAGACGAATTTTTAATTTTTTGAAAAGTTTCTCTAAAGTTGTTAAACTCATATTTGTTGAACGAATTAGGTTTTTAAAACGTACGAGTGGGTTTTTCTGGGGTTGGTGTAGATCAGTTTTGAATTCAAGGGGCTACCCGGAAGAGATTCTCTCTCATGGGTGACAAAAATTCTCCCCCCAACGGGTCGACAAAATTATCCCCCAAACGGATGGCAAAAATTCTCCCCAACGGGTGGTAAAAATTTTCTCCCCAGCGGGTAGTAAAAATTCTCCCCCTACGGGTGGTTAAAATGCCTCCCCCCCCCAAGTGTGGCAAAAATTCTCCCCCCACGAGTCACTAAAATTCTCCTCCTTGCGGCAGGCAAAAATAGTCCCCCGCAAGTTCTCCCCCATAGACAACTAAAATTCACCCCACAGGTGACAAAAATTCTCCCCCTTGGATGACTATAATTTTCTCCCACAGGTAGTAAAAATCCCCCCGAGGTGTGGCAAAAATTATCTCCCCAAAAGTCGCTAAAATCTCGCAAGTGACAAAAAATCTCCCCCCAACGGGTCGATAAAATTATCCCCCAAACGGATGGCAAAAATTCTCCCCAACGGGTGATAAAAATTTTCTCCCCAGCGGGTAGTAAAAATTCTCCACCTACGGGTAGTTAAAATGCCCCCCCCCCCGGTGTGGCAAAATTCTCCCCCCACGAGTGACTAAAATTCTCCTCCTTGCGGGAGGCAAAAATAGTCCCCCGCAAGTTCTCCCCCATAGACAACTATAATTCACCCCACAGGTGACAAAATTTTTCCCCCTTGGATGGCTATAATTTTCCCCCACAGGTAGTAAAAATCCCCCGAAGTGTGGCAAAAATTATCGCCCCAAAAGTCGCTAAAAATCTCCCCTTCGCGGGAGGCAAAAATAGTCCCCCGCAAGTGACAAAAAATCGCCCCCATAAATAACTATAATTCACCCCACAAGTGACAAAAAATTCTCCTCCACAGGTGGCAAAATTTCTCCCCCATGGGTGGCAAAATTTCTCCCCCACGGGTGGCAATAAATCTTCCCCATAGGTGGCAAAAATCCCGAGATTTTTTTTAAGCTATAATATCTATCTAATCTATTTAACCCGGGCTCCCCAAATCCCCCCCCCCCCCGACTCATATATACCCCCCCCACACCTGAGAGAAACGTCTCGATTGAACTCTGGTGTAGATAGCTTAACATTTTGAGAAACACTGTTTTAGATAGCTGCTTATCAACATTATCAACAGCACCATACATAAAAATACACTTAACTATTTTTTCGTATTCATGCACCAGAAACTAATCATATTTTGCTAGATTTGTTATTTTAAAGCAAAATATAATCGCACCATTTGCCCTATTACATTGTCTTTAGCATTAAAGACTATTAGCGCAACATATTAGTTTTGTGCACATATTGCCCACAAAATTTATAGACTCGTCTTTTTTTTTTTTAATGCTAAAAAATGTGTAAAATTGGGATTAAGTAAAATTAAAATTAAAAATAATAAGAGAATTATATTTTATACATAAATATTTGGTTTTGTAATACTAGACTCTTGCTAAATGAGGATTTAAATAATAAATAATAGGTTCCTAACGCCTAAATGGCGCATAGGGCACAAAATACTATAGTAAAAAGTGCCCATAAAAATTATGTAGTTCTATCCTCAATAGCAAAAGAAAAATATTATTAATTCATTGTTAAAGTCGGGTCGCTGAAACAATGAAGTTAAGTCATTTAAATGTCACAACTCAACAAAAATTTTAAAACTAAAAAATATCAAAAACTAATATGATTTCTATGTTTTACTAAAATGAAAAAGTCAATTGTAAAAGTCAAAATAAAAATAAAATAAAATCAACTTGTCATTAAGATTGACGAACTACATTGTTTAGACGGCCCAAGTATATACATATATTTTATTTAAGGGGGAGATCGAACATCACACTTGTCACATATATTCGTAATCTGCGATGTTCTACCTCCCTGTTAACAGTGATGGGCGCGTGTTACCTCATTGTTGACGCGTAAACAATTGATGTAAAGTAAACACAAAAACTCTTGTAAACAATGTAAAGAACGTAAACAATGTAAAGAACGTAAACAATGTAAAGAACGTAAACAATGTAAACACTTGTTTTGAATTACAGAACCTCATTATCAATACTTTTTTATAAATAATAAAGTTTTAATAAAATGATTTTAAATGAAAACGTAATTATATAAAATTAGGACAAGCCAATATACATATTAATAAAAATCGAATTTACATCATTATAGAGGTGTTACATACAAATTAGTAAATATGAATATGAAAAATAAAAATCATGTTTCTTTAAAAAATTCAGTCTAACTTTTTTAATAACAAAATACATTTAATTTCATCTTTAAGAAAATCAGCCTATATTTTTTAATAACGAAAAGATTCATTGCAAATTTTGCATAACGACCTATATTTTCTTTCATTTTCTTTAATTAAAACAAAACCTAGTTCTTCAAAACTATTCCTTCGGTTTCTTCCCACCATTTTTTTAATAAATTATTATATTATTAATATTTTGAACTGAATATACTTGTTCATTAACTCTCTATTATTCGTATTAAATAACTAAAACTAACCTCATTATTTGACACTTTACAAAGTTTACATTGTTGACAAGTTTACCAATTGTTTACATAAGTTTACACGTATACGTAAATAATTAAAGTTTACGTGTAAACCCCTATCACTGCCTGTTAAGACTACTGAAAGACCAAACGTTAAACAATACCATTTAAATTAAGAAAATCAAACGGCCTTTTCAGCAGATTTTAAATACTATACAATTTCCATTTTATTAGATTTATCACTATTCAATGGCACATAAGAAGGTGGTGACGGTTTCTTGAAGGTAACGTAAGTATAAAATAAACTACCTAAAACACTCAAATTAATACCTATAAAATTCACAATAGAAAATATATAATCACCCCCAATTATCATCCCGAGGTATGTAACGCAGATATTTTTAAGACAACCAATAATTGTAGTGGTTAATGCAGAATTATAGTACGTACAGAGAATAACGCTGTACAATAAAATAAAACCCATAAAACACGATGAAAGAAATTGACTTAGAAAATAAACATCGTTCCACTGCGTGAAATTATATGCAGCTGCTAAATCATTGGTAAAATATGCCATTGAAACGGCAGGAACTAACATAAATAAAGAATTATAATACATTAAACCATATTTTCCAAGTTCTTTCGAATCTAATTTCTTTTTCATATACACTCCGTTTGCAGCCGTAAAGAAATCACTTAAAAACACAAACACATATCCACTAAGAGTAAATGCTAAATCATTACTAGCAGCAATAATGGTACCAATAATCATTGTATAAACACTAAACTGTACACTTAAACTAGGTTTTATATTTAATATATAAAACTCAGCGATCATTGTCATTAAAATAGAGAATCTTCGAAGTACAGTAAACATCGGAAGACTTAATTCTTTCGTTCCACCAAGTCCGAATATCATATTTCCAATATAAATCACAGGCAAAGGCCATATTTTACGAAATGTACTTCCATCCAATCCAGGGTAGTCGATTAATTTTAGTTTTTTTGCAATGAACAACACTACAATCGTTGAGGTTAATTGGCCAAGTCCCAAAACTTGAAAACTAGGGAACTTGTAAGTGGTTAAAACTGTTTTGTTAACCACTGTGATCATAAATGATGCTATTCCATAAAATACCGCTGAAGATACTCTCCGAAACATGACGGAATCTTTTGTTTCTTCATCAGAATTTTTCATGATAACCTACAAGGTTTTTATTTTTCGGACCACTTAGCTTAACGTCAGGTTGTTATGTTTTTTTAAATATACGAAACACACGTACACACGGTTATTAGTATAATAAATATACTAAAACGTTGCGATAATAATATTGCAGCCATATTATCTGTTATCTATCCCACTATTACTCCCCACTTACGCGCAAGTCGTACTTATTTCATTAACATCTTTATTATATCATTAAACAATTTTATTTATTACAAAAGTAATTTTCTTCAAAATTATCCTACGACCATTAACTGACAGCTCACCATAACCTCTTGGTAATAGAAAAATAATATTGAAAATAGTTAACACTTACCCAATTATTGATTGTACTTCCACTGTTCATTAAATTTTATCGTTTATTATGTAAAATTATATTATTTTTTTGTATTTAAGAGATTAAAACAATAATTTTTCATAGAAATTATTTTTATCAACAACTTAGACTGGCGGAAGATGGCAGCACATGTTTCATTTAGAAATGTCAAACGGAGCACAATTTACACTAGAAAAATATTAAAATATACATTTTTACAAAAAAAACTAAAAGACACGTACGTGTTTAGCCATTTATGACATTCAGTATTGGATCTATACACAGACAGAAATTGGATTTATCCGCTGCATCAGATTTGTTAAGTTTAAACCCACATGCTATTGGTGACAGATAGTGAGTGGCCAAAATTGTCCTTATACGGCAACTGACACGTCGAACGCCGATACTCACTCATTTTCCCGGACAAATATAGGGGAAGGTTGAACTATTTAAAATATTTTCTAAGATTTCTCAAAAAGTTTTTAGGGTTCGAATCCCGTTCAGGCATGTAATTTTCAAAAAAATAAGAATTGTCCTGGCTAATTGCCGAAGCAGCAAAGGCCATTAAAAAAATAATAATAATAATTAAAAATTTCATTCTCATGTTATTATTTTACGAAAAATAACATTTAAGATATTGTTGCAACAATATTCATGTTTTGTTTTGTTTTCTCTAAAGGAGGAAGAAAATTTTTGGAAAATGCATTAATATAATTGAATTTTTTTGCATATTTATGTCTTCGCGGCTATCTTTTCCAGTGACCGTCTATGTACGTGTACAGGTATTCGCGACTGCAAATAACAGTGAGACATCTGGTGGTGACTGGCTAAATTAAACAGAAGCGTATATTTGGAGAATATTTGTAGCGTGTTGTGCTGCTGTTTATGTGAATTAAGAAGTATTTTAAAATATACTGACTTAAATACAGTGCTTTTTTGCCGAAATATTGTTCGAACAGATAAATATTAAGAAAAAACTTCTGACATATACGCTTCTCGTCCGCCATCAGCTGTTGTACGCAGCGCCGCCAACGTTAGTTTCAGTCTCGAATAGTGCGAAGAAATAAGTATTAGTTTAAATTTGTAGTTTACTATGCCTCCTTACAAGAAATTAATTTATTTTCTGTGCTTGGTTTTTGAGAAAAAAACAAGTAGCCCTTCGGGATATTTGTAATTCCTTGGCTGCATATTATTCTTTTGTTAAAGATGGCGTTCGACCCAAATGAGATTGATACCTGCTGTATGATATTAGTGTAAATGTCAAAAGAAAAAAAAATGATAATTTCATCCTTTACTGATAAAAAAAATATGTGATTTTAAGCCACATATCAAGAGCTTTCATTTGATAACACCCAAAATTTTACATATATGTGGTGCAAAGAGTTACATGTCAAATAACAATTCTGTAACTCCAGCAATTTTGCCAAAGTTCCGAACTTATTAAAAAATTGTAGAGACGATCTTGCACAACCATTATGTGAAATATTTCGTCGATCATTAGATAGTGGTATTCTCCCTATATCGTGGAAGCTGTCATATGTGACACCCATTTTTAAAAAGGGAGACAAATTGAATGTCAATAATTACAGACCTATAAGTATTAGCTCCTGTACTTGTAAGGTTCTAGAAAAAATTATCTTTAAAAATATTCTTAAATTCACCCTGGAAAATAACATTATCTCTTGTCATCAGCATGGTTTCCTACCTGGCCCTTCTGTGTCTACCAACTTGCTTTACTGTACTGATTTTTGGACTAGAGCACTCGATTCAAACAACCCTATCGATGTGATTTACTTCGATCTTGTTCGAACGTTTGACAAAGTTCCACACAAGAGGTTGCTGAAAAAACTGGAGCATTTTGGAATCAGAAATAAACTTCTACATTGGATTGAAGCGTTTCTTACAGGAAGATATTTCTGTGTGAAAGTAGGAAATGCATTTTCCTCCTCAGCACCGGTCATTAGTGGGGTACCTCAAGGATCTGCCTTAGGACCACTGTTGTTCCTTATTTACATCAGCGATCTTGGTTATATCCTAAAATCTCCACACTGCTTCTACGCCGATGACGTAAAGATATTCCATAGCCCTGTTTCTCAGTATGATGAACTTCAAAAGGACATTAGTAATTTGTTTGAATCGTCATCGACCTGGCTTATACCAGTTAATATAAATAAAACTAGTGTTCTTCATCTAGGCATAAGCAATCGTAGGTTGCAGTACTACCTTAACGGTATTACTATCCAACAAGTTACTGAACAGATGAACAATATGCACAAACCTCAGTTGGTCTACACATGTGATCAAGTGTGATCTCCTGTATTAGTACGCAAAATTTTCACCACATATATTCACCCACATCTAGAATTCGCAGTTTCTGTTTGGTCACCAAGTCTTAGAAAAGATATTGACATTATGGAAAGAGTCCAGAGACGTGCTACGCGCTAACCATTTGGTTTCAACAGACTTCCCTATGATGAGAGACTTCGAAGACTTAATTTGCCCAAACTGGAAAACCACAGAAGTCGTGGTGAACTTATATCTACCTACCGTGTACTCCATCGGAATTTTGATGCTGATCTTACTGGTTTGTTTGTACTTAATGTAGATTCTCGTTTACGTGCACATTCGTTAAAGTTATTTCACGAAAAGTTCCGTAAGAACGTTTGGGCCAAGTTTCTTTCAAACCGAGTGTTTAATTACTGGAATAATCTATCTGGAAGTGTAGTGTCTGCCCCAAGTGTGAACAATTTTGAAAATAGACTGGACCTTTACAGTCAGTTGCTACTATCCCCATAAACTGAAATTTTCTGTTTTTGTACACTTTTTATATTTGTTATTGTTTGACTTTAGTTGTTTATCAAAGTGTTTGGTTTCTTTCAACTTTCCTGTATCACAACAATGTGAAATATTGTAATTTTTCTATAAGAACTTTACAAGCCATTGGCTTCAGTTAAAATAAATAATAATAATAATAATAATAGTTTCTACCGAACAGATAGACTCATGAGTGGCAGTCTTAGGATTTATTAATCAAACCTACGAAAACGAAAAATCAGAGAGAACATAGAAATATTCATTTTATATTAATTTCAATACTGATCCTAATAAAAAATAGTCTATATCAGTGCTTCTCAACCTTTTATGGCCTGGGACCCCCCAAATTATATAAATATTGTCTGCGGCCCCCTATGTATGTGTGTGTGTATATATATATATATATGGTGTATCAAGATAACATGGATGGGAACACGAGTTTTTTCGAAAAGGCGACTATGCTCACACGTCACTCACACGTCAAAAATTTTGAACTAAAATTTATCCACAAAATTGAATGGTAGTATTGAAATTTTCCGGAAAAAACAGGACATCAAGGACAATTTCGAATTTTTAAATAGGAACGTATGTCATATTGGATATCTTTGGATAGAGCTTTTCAACAACTTTTCCTTAAACATTTTTTTAATATCTTTTACGGTTGACAAAAAACTGTGATATTTTTAAATGACGTTTATAGTCCCTATAACGACTTGAAAGTAAAGTATTTTTATTTACAAATGTTCAAAGTGCCTTCCATTTTAATTTAAACACATTCGCATCCTTACTCTTGAGTTACCTGTAGTTCGGAGAGCAATTAAAAAAATATATAATAACAAATATCGCACTTTCAAATCGTACCTACTTCAAAGCACAACTTAAAAATACTTGAAGTGCCTCCAACGCGAACCCATTAACCGACACATACAATTTATTTGACCGTTATATAGTCTGTTTCTTTTGTTAAAGCGGAACTAGATTTTCAAATCTAGTAATTTTTATCGATTAAATGAAGCTTTTGATCATTTTGTTTAGTAAAAGCCCATTTACTCATTATAAAGTTAGCTAGTGACAACTTAAACATTTGAAATAGCCTATAGTTTAAATTAGTTGTCAAAATAAGTATATTAAGTATAAAAATAAATAGAATATTTATTTTATTTATGTTGTGAAAGGTATATTTTTATGAATATCAATATAAGATACTCGTATTTATAAATATGAATCAAATTTATATCTTGCAAGATTGAGTGCATTTTTATTATATTTTCATGTTTCGATCTTGTATGACTTCGCGGCCCCCCGACGAAGCCTTCACGGCCCCCGGTTGAGAAACGCTGGTCTATATGTTGTACAACGTCGCGATTTTACAGTACGATTATTTAAAAAAAATTAAATATACATTTCCTTGGTCTTAAAGGAGGGGGGGGGGGGGCATGTGCCCCAAGTGCCCCCTCCTGAATACGTCAGTGCTTAAAACAGACAGGCCTACATACTGTTATACCTAAAAAACCCTAAAAACTAAAGTGAAAAGGATTTTTCCCAGAGGCGAATTAAGCGGTGGGCTGACTGGGCAGCCGCCCGGGGCCAACGAAGCCGGGGGGCCTACCGAAGCCTATATACAAATATTTCCATTCTATTTAAAATAATAGAGGGCCCATATTAATTTTACCGGCCAGGGCCTCCAAGCAACTTAATTCGCCACTGACTTTTCCCATATAATTCAAAATGATGACTGTTCCTCTGAGTGCGTTCATCTTACTTTGAGCGGTTGAACAAATGTAACAAGTGTGTAGATCTCATAATTAACAGTGGCGTGGTAAATAGGAGGGAATTAAGGGGCACAAATGACGAGAATCAATCTTGTTAATAAGACGGGTGCTTAACCTAACTGTTGGTGGCGCTCCGACAAACTAACTAAGCGGATACGCTCTGCTGCATTTGTTACTTGTCTCGCTTAGTTGAGACTAATTGCACTATTACTGCCCCTAAAAACCGGGCATTTTTGCTTTATTTTTACTTATATTTACCTATATACTTCTTCACAGAGCTACGGATAATCTTATTTCTTTATACTTTGGTAATAATATCATTCGGGTCACTTTTCGGGCGACTTTTTAACAGATTTGGGAATAAAAAAAAAAAATTGAAGTGAAGTATGAATTTTCACACATTTCAGGGTTTCGCAGGTATTTAGTAAGTGAATGATGATTATTTGGGATGCCAAAACAAATTTTATGTTAAAATATGTTTTTTGTTAATTTTAATTCGAATGCCTTATATACCATTATTTAGGTTTCTAAATATGTGCAGTATTTTTTTTATATAGCAAGGTTCATTAAGATTTTGAAAATTGTGCCTATGGATTCCATTGGTTATTTTAAGTCATAACCCCGTCCCTCTGATTTCGTGTATTCAATTTCAACAATATCCATTGATTATTAAAAGTACGCTTTTAAAAATTAAATGCAGCATTTGCCCAAATATAACTATAATATTGAAAAACTAATTTAAACATAATAAAAATGTCTCGAGAGCGGAGCGAACCTTAGTTTGCAAATTAGAACGCGAGCATGCTAGCGATTACACTTCAAAGCATGCTAGTTCACTGTGTTAGATAAGCTATTAAATATTTTACGTGGTCAAGCAAAAAACACAAAAAATGCGTTATTTTCCGAAAACACAATCTGTTCAAAAATTCCTGTTGTACTATTCCGGTTCACACAAATGTACATTACTTCGAATTTTTTCAGATTTCTAATTTAAACAATCTGGGCTCCAGGGTGTGTGACAAATTTTTTTTGCACTATTTTGGCAATAATCGCCTCAAAATAGTTTGATTTTTAATAATTTGATAGTTAAACCACGTACTAAGGGCTTTCATTTGATATCCTACATAGAATTTAAAAAATATATTTTTTTAATGAGCAGATATTTGTTTATATTTTTAGAGGGATATGTTTTTTAGATGTTTTAGTATTTTTCCTCTGTGCGGGTTAAAGAGTTATATAAGCATGCCAAATTTCAATTCTCTAGGTGTAGCCGTTTGCCTACAATTTTTACCGAATAGACAGACAGACAGGCAGACATACGACAAAATGACGGTATAAGGGTTTTTGGGTCATACCTACAAAACCCTAAAAATAATTTGACCCAAATTTCAAGCCATTTTTCGTCGCTATATTAACTTTGCCGTAATATCCGATGTCGTTATAAGCGGTAAGTCTCGCGTATAAAAAGATATGCTTCTGGCCGGGACTTTAAAATTACGTAGCAAAAACCGATATGTCGTTACATCAGTTGTCGTTATAAACAATATCCACTTTATTTACGATTTTGTTAATCATTTCTATAATTTTTTTGTTAGTAACCGTCCGGAAAAATAAGAATTCCGGGCTGGGCCCAGGGAAATAATACTTTTGCTCAACGGATATTGCTGCATTGAAAAATATAAAACTTTCAAACCAGTCCGACCAAGTACATTCACATCATATTCTCTAATAGGGGATGTTGTTTGATTATATAATGCAAATTAAATTATTTTATAAGGCAAGAAGCGGCTTTTTGCTTCACGCGTTTCGAGTTTTTGTGTTTAGGCACTTCTTTCCAGGTGTTTTTTATACCAGTACTCACTAGATCTTTTATCAGTTAATCTCTTCATCTTTTTTAAGCAACTCTTCATCAAATTTTTGGTATATAATATGTATTTTTCTTTTATTTGTTAATCTGTTCTCGATCTACTGACGTCCTGAGGGAATATTTCTTTTTGAATTCTTAAAAAGTTCTAACAATGACGTTGTAATAATCAAAGTCGTAATTTGTAATGCTCCATTCTTGGGAGTATGAGCGCGCAAAGCGCAGAAGGCGAAGCCAAGTCACAAGCGAGGGTACAAAGAGCCATTGAAAGCAGTGTTTGCTAGCAGTTTGTTTGCTTTTAGTCTTTCATAACGTCAATTATGTTCAGAAATATTCTAGAATCTACTATTGTTGTGCAAGTGAAAGGAAAATTCAATCCAGAAACAAATTATATACTTCATTTTTATGTATTTTTCACATTTTATGCAAGGTACAGTTAGATCATTAATTCCTGAACGTTACATATCTGTAAATATTTTTTATTATTATTATACAAGGTGTCTCAAAAGAAATTTTATATTTAGTGGATCGATTAAAAAAAAAAGTAAGGCGTATATAGAAAAAATGTTTATTAATTATTAAAATACACTTTTTGGGGATTTATTTCTTAAAAATAATATCGTCTAAATGTAGACCCTCGCGTTCTCGGCACTCATTTAATCGAACAGTAAAATTACTTATGACGTCTCGGCACGTGGACTCAGGGATGGCTGCCATTTCGTGACGGATATTTTCTTTCAAATGCGCCAGTGAAGTCGGTTTATTGGCGTAAACTTTAGATGTAAGATAACCCCATAGGAAAAAGTCCATAGGGGTTAAATCTGGACTGCGTGGAGGCCCATTTATGTCACCTCTCCGGGAGATCAATTTGCCTGAGAAAATTTACGAAATTAAGCCTCTGACTGGCATCTTGGGACTTTAATTCTTGCACCAATTGAATTTTGTAGGGGTGCAGCTTTAGGTCTTTGTACATAATGCGATGTAATGATGATCTATGCACATTTAAAGCACTTGCGCGCTTCCGAATTGAAAGGTTCGGGTCGTCACGAACAGACTGATTAACATTCTCCACGTTTTCTACCGTTCTTGATGACCTAGGTCGCCCGGATTTTGATTTATCCAGCGTTGTACCAGTCTCTTCAAACTTTTTAACCCAATGTCGAATGAGAGGAATGCTTGACGCATCATTTAAGTGGCGAAAACCTCGAATACTGCAGAATTTTCTACGCGCTACAGTCGCCGAATCACCGTTTTTGTAAAACTCTCGCACGCATAACGCGCGGTCTGTTCCCGAGAAACGCTCCATAGCGACTGAATTCCCAAGAGCCAGGCTACCGATTGACATAACCCCCGCGCCCCTCGGATACGTTGCGTTCACGCAGTAAGCTAAATAAATATAAAATTTCTTTTGAGACACCTTGTATTATTTATTTTACATCGGCCTTTATTTCTGTAACGAGGCTAATCGCCGATGCCAGGGGGCGAGCTCCTACACCTGGATGAAGGGTGAATGATTGTGAAAATGAGAGTAATGTACACATATTATTCTCGCCCGAATAATATCACCAACGAAGCAGGCTCGAACCACAGACCGGACAATCGTACTGGGTTTCCACCAGTACAAACCGCACGACTAAGTGCGCTCGGCCACCACGTTGGCCATATCTGTAAATAATGGGTTTAAAAATATTAAAACTGTATTGTAATTCACAGTTAAAAATTCCCAAGATTATTAAAGTAAAGGTTCTCTCGTAACTTGTAGTGATGAGGGTAAATATAGAGTGACCATTCGTCCCGCATTTTAACATTTTGTCCCGTATTAAGATGCGTCCCGCAAAAGTCCCGCATTTTAACATTTTGTCCCGCATTGTCCCGCATTTTAACATTTTGGATTTGGGAGGTGAGGACTTTTTTTTTGCTCCGTCCCGCATTGCCTTCTTAAGAAAATGGTCACCCTAGGTAAATAGAGAAGCTACGCGTCATCCTTATGTTACGGGATGTCAGTCTTTGTTTATCGTATATGTTATGTACACGTTAGAAGTTTGATTTTTGGGTATAAATATAAAAATATCGTGTAATTTTTTGATTTTCTACTTATTTTAATTTCTTTTTTCTTCTAAAGGAATCTTTCTTCATTCTAAATAAATTTACTTACATTCATTTTTCATGTGAAGAGAATAATAAGTGAAATATTTCAATATTTTAGTTTTAGGGTCTGCCCCCCCCCCGTAACTACCCTAATATTCATCAAATTGATAAAATGCAAGGAACCAATAAAATTTGTTTTCTTATAAACAATTTTGATTGTATAGTTTTTTCTGTTAAGATAGTTCTGTTTATAAAAGAAATATTTATTTTATTTTATTTTATTTGAAACTTATTAAAGAAATAAGTTTTTTAGTACCAGTTTTAACCCAAAAACTGTACTAATTCTGTATGCCTAAGAAAATTTTTGAGATACCATGCCTATATTTGAATCCTGGTTCTACTCTATTGTACCAAATTTCTTTAAAATACGTCCAGCCGTTTTTAAAACAGATATAACCTTCAATTTTATTAATTACTATATTCAGCGATGGCGCAAGGGTCTGCGGCACCCGTAGGCAAGATTTAATTTAGCGCCCCTAAGTAGCTTTGGCTTTAGCTTTTTTCGAGATCTTCCCTTCTAAATTTTAAGTGAAGACCTAAAAAAAAAGGTCCTCACTTTTGAATTTCAAGTGAAAACCTAAAAAACAGGTCCTCACTTCTAAATTTCAAGTGAAGCCCTAAAACAAAAAAAGGTCCTCACTTCTAAATTTCAAGTGAAGCCCTAAAAAAGAAAAAGGTCCTCATTTCTAAATTTCAAGTGAAGACCTAAAAAAAAAGGTTCTCACTTCTAAATTTCAAGTGAAGTCCTAAAAAAAAACGTCTTAGAGTTTTTGGATTTCTCGTAGTTCATTTAGTCTAGAAAAAATTCGGGGCCTTATTCATTTCGCTTATTTTAAAATTATGACAAATTTATAATGGCGTGATTTATAGAAATTTTCATCTTCGCATGGACGTATCTCAAAAACGAAACGCGATAAAGACCTGCGGTTGGAATTTTTGAAATCTTGAGGTCCTAATTGATTTATA
Organism: Liopterus haemorrhoidalis; assembly: GCA_963971575.1. Lineage (NCBI taxonomy): Eukaryota > Metazoa > Arthropoda > Insecta > Coleoptera > Dytiscidae > Liopterus > Liopterus haemorrhoidalis. Next base: position 34,347,879 of record OZ020620.1, on the reverse strand, counting down.
ACCATATTTTCAAACATTTTTTTTTGTTGAAAATTTCTCATTTTTTTGTAATTTTTTAAAAGTTTTGTTAAATCCTAATTAAAAAATTGATGTGAAGTGTGAATTTTCACACATTTCTGGGTTTTGCAGGTATTTAGTAACTGAACGATGATTATTTGGGATGCCAAAACAAATTTTATGTCAAAATACTTTTTAATGAATTTTAATTCGAATGCCTAATACCATTATTTAAGTTTCTAAATATATGCAGTATTTTTTTTATATAGCAAAGTTCATTAAAATTTTGAAAATTGCACCTATGGCTTCCCTTGGTTGCTTACATCATAAGTCCCGCTCTTTGATTTCGTCAAACATAGAATTAAATTATAATTTCAACACTTTCCACTGGTTATTAAATTTACGCTTTTAAAAATTAAATGCAACATTTACCAAATATAACTAGAATTTTATCAAAATAATTTAAACAAAATAAAAAAACAAAAAATAAAATCAACAGGATTCGAACCCTAGTTTGCAAGTTAAATTATATTATTAAGCGTACGACAAATCCAACCACGCCACGAGAGCTACTGATCTGGTATGTTACACAACGTATTAAATAGTTAACATATTTTAGTTAAAAACACAAAAAATGCGTTATTTTCCGAAAACATAATCTGATCAAAAATTCCTGTTGTACTATTCCGGTTCACACCAATGTACATTACTTAGATTTTTTTCAGATTTTTAGTTTAAACCATCTGGGCTACAGGGTGTGGGACAAACATTTTTTTGCACAATTTTGGCAAAAATCGCTTCAAAATAATTTATTTTGCAAAAATAAAAATTTGATCGTTAATCCACGTAACAAGGGCTTTCATTTGATACCCTACTCAGAATTATAAAAAAATATTTTTTTTTTCGATGAGCACATATTTGTTTATATTTTTAGAGGGATATGTTTTTTAGATGTTTTAGTATTTTTCCTATGTGCGGGTCAAAGAGTTGTATAAGCATGCCAAATTTCAACTCTCTAGGTTTAGCCGTTTGGCTACAATTTTTACCGAACAGACAGACAGACAGACAGACAGACAGACAGACAGACAGACAGACAGACAGACGACAAAATGACGGTATAAGGGTTTTTTGGTCATACCTACAAAACCCTAAAAATGGTTGGAGATAGAGGTCTGCGGTTTGAATTTTCAAAATTCCCGTATACAGTTTAGTCTAAAAAAAAATGTAGGCTTTAATAAACCAATTATTAAGTTTTGTATGGGTAGTAATCCAAAATCCTTGAAAATATGTATTTTTGGTCATAGATCAATAAAATTGGGTCCATTTTTAAGTTTGCGCAAAAGTTTTGGAACTTTAGGCAAAAAACTGAACCAAATAAGCTTCAACTCAAAAGCTAGGACAGCATGCATGTTTTATATATTTTTTTCGCAATCCTCAACCCAAAATTAGCTTAAAAATATATTTTGGATGCATTTTCGGTGGATGTAGTTTATTCGCTCCCCCCCCCCCTCCAAAGGCGTTGTCCTACCTTGTTTTTTCCAAACCTAGTAACCTTAGTTAATAATAAAACTAAAACTTATAAGACGGCTGTGGTGTTAGTGCAAGTATTTTAGAATATTGTGCTCCTAAAATAGAAAGAATACATCTCGAGATATTGTGAAGGAAAAAGCGTTCCCAATATGTCATGTATACAGAGAATCTGAGCCAATGTTGTATCATGTTTAAATAATAAAAGCGATATCTACAGAGGGGCCTTTAGCGTCAGTACGGCCCTGTGTATCCCAGGGGGGTAAGGCAGGACCGGCACAGCCCCCTAACATCAATATTTGAACGATCTTTTACTTTCACAGCAAAACAAATCGCTAATATGAATCAGATATTGTCAAACGATTTTCTTCACGATAAACGCAAAAAATTCACAGGTTACTATAAGTTAGGCAACACTATTCACACAGATGTAAGACTGGTTGCATAGTTTCAAAATACAGATTTATGGCGGGTTGCTAAAGTAAGAATTATCCCTAAGTCAAGTTAAAATCACTTGTTTTTCTATGTTGTAATATACAAAAACAAATGATTTTAACTTGAGATAGGGATAATTCTTACTTTAGCAACCCGCCATAAATAAATAAAATAATTTATATAATTGTGAGAGTGGTAATTTCAGAAAATAAAATTTCATTATTATTTAAAGTAAAATTATTCAATTAGTTAAAAAGTATTCAATTTATTCAAATATAAGAACTAATCTACTTTAAGATAAACATCCTCAAGGATTAGTTGAGCTATCACTTATTTTTCTAGTTAACCACTAAAGAGATACACAGTGAATTACCGTCGTATATTATATGATTAGTTTGAAAGAACGTTATTGTTTAGATTACAATAGTAATGGTCAAATGTTTACACAGGTGCCGATAGGCGATAATATATTTTCAGTGAGATGGACCGCGTAGTAATTAGAGTAAAAATTAATCACTTGGGTTTATAATTTATAGGTCATAGAAAGATAACTTTATAAAAGTTGAATTGTTAATGTGGAGAGCTGATTATTTTTACAACTACAAAAAAATGGGGTCAGAGATCAGATTATTAGTTTAAGAAAAGAGCTGGAAAAATCTTGTGAGAGACAAAGGCAGTGATGAATAAACCGTCACCGTGAATGAACCTCCCAAGTATTTTGGTAGAGAAACCCGGTAGTTTGTCGTGTGTAAACCAGAAGTATCTGGAAGTGTTGAGGACAGTTTTAAATTAAATAAACGAACCTCTTTAACGGGTTAAACACCGTGAGTGTTGTGAGGTGTTTAGCGGCTTGTGAGGTGAATACGGTGATTGTGAAGTTTTGTGTTTGAGTGTCTCTCATGGGATTTTATAGGCAGCATTAAATTGTAAGTTCAAATATAATCAATAACCCTTCGATTCTAACTAAACATTAAACGTAGATTAAGTAAAACGCAGACTTTAATTCAAATACCCTTATTCCTCTCATAAAGAGTCTAAGCAACCGACCGGCGGATCCTTTAAATTTTCAGACTTGATACCGCTCGCAAGTCTTGGAATCCACTATGTGGAGGGCCCTTCAAAGTAAGTACCATGAAGTATAAATGAGATTAATTAAATTCATTTAGCCAACCTTGGCGTTTCGACCGATCCTAGAAATGCCCCCACATAATGTATATACTTGAGGTTTACTTGGTCGTCTACGGTAAAATAAAGGTATGGTTCACTCTAGGTCAGGGGTTCTTATACTTATGTAGTCCGAGGACCCCCTCTTGAACATTTTTTTTTTGCGGACCCTATCCCAACCCTAGGCGTTTTAGGTCGTTCTTGAGATTTAATTTCTGGCTCAATAATCTCATAGGCACTACATTGTAATAAATATTGGTAAAAATGTATCGCTGGTTATTTTAATAAATGGTCTTGTGCATTTATAGAGGAACATTTTTATTATCATATAGAATAAAAAACATAAAATTAATAAAAATAATAGTAAAAAAAAAAATAATAAAAAAAGTTACAAATTATAATACGTTAAACTCATTCAAACATTTCTTGGTCAAATATTGGTCAAAATACATTTTATTATAATATGTTTTCTGTAAATAATTTGCAGTTAAATAAAAATAATTAAATTTTTACTTATTATTGTTTAGTTATGTCAATAACTAGTTAAATAACAACAAATACAAAAAGTTTTGATCAGGGCCGCCCTAACCACAGGGCTAAATGGGCTATAGCCACAGGGCGCAAGCCTTTTGGGGCGGCAATTTTTATTTCCCCGTTTTCTATTCTGTAAATTTTCTTACGAAGAGGGGCGCATTATATTTAGTAGCTCACGGGCGCCGAATTTCTTAAGACGGCCCTGTTGACCATGTAGGATTTTTATTTGAATAAAAGCGAAAAGTTGGGGGATGTAACGTTAATGTCCAAATTGTTTCGCGGACTCCCAAGGGTCCGCGCATCACAGTTTAAGAACCGTTGGTCTATGGTAAAATAAGGGTATGGTTCATTCTAGGTCATCAAAATTTAGCGACGCCATTCGTCCGGATGTTGACAAACTATTATTTTGTTCACTCTTGACCCGCCCTTGCCACAGTTAGAAGTGATTGAATGACCTAAATTTTTACTTGAAAATTGTAATTACATATTGACTTCAAACCAGCCCAGTTATTACTTCAAACAGAGGCCCCCAAACTACGGCCCGCGAGACTAATGCGGCCCTCAATACTATATCATCCAACAAAAAGTTTACATACACAAAAACAACAATTTAAAATAATCATAATAACAATAGGCTCCCAACGCCTAGATAGGCGTATAAGGGACAGAGAAAGTAAGTTCTCCCTTTATAGACCGCCGGTCATAGATATTAAAGCCACGTGGTCAGTTTGACGTTTCGACCGGTGCTATTATCCCTGAATGAACAGGTTCTCATTTATAACTATTAAATACTTGAAGCAATACTACGAGGATTCTCTCTGGGACAAAGTTTCTTAGCCTTTTTGAGATCAGTGGCGCTAGCTTTTAAAATTGGGGGGGGGGGGGGGGAGCAGCAGGTACCAGAAAATTTAGTATGGGGTGTAATTTTTATAATGGGGTGTAATTTGGGTACTACTAGGGTTGGCTCTTATATTTCGGGATTGCGCTAAACTAGTGCTGCCATCTGGCAACTGACGTTTCTATCGTGAAGTTTGACATTTTCGACGATATACGTACTCAGAAAGTTTTGACGTACAAGCGCTATTTGTGTTGTTTACAGTAACTTGAAAAAAATCTCGGCTAAAAATGGAACTAAATCGTAAACATTTCCGAGAGATTATTTTTTACAACTTTCGATGTGGATTAACCCAACAATAGTGCATCGATGAACTTAATTGGACTTTTGGTGATAAAGCACCATCAAGGACTACTGTTTATCGATGGTTTGCCGACTTCAATCGTGGCCGCAGTTCGCTTATACCCTTTTCACACTAGATCTTAAGACGAGTGAACTTAAAGTTCACCGATGTTTAAGATCGGTATGCTTTCACACTTGATGTTCAAATCTCTGGTGCTGTCATCAGCTACAGTAATTTTGTCCTTAAGTTACCGTCATGAAATTACCAGTTTTGAACTGTCTGCGCAGACGCACATTTTGAATTATTATAAACAATTAAGGATATTTCATTTCATTCTACAATAAAGGCACTAAAATAAAGAATATATTACACCTGTATTAACATGTAAGTCGATACATTTTATCTCAATTATTGTAACTCTGTATTTTATTAAACACATTATTAAAATAAATAATTTTATTATAACAATAAGTATAAACTTCTTATAACGTCGATATAATACAGTATTCTTGTTTATGATAATATAAAATGTTGACAGCACAAATTCAAGGAGTATTTTTTTATAATAGAAATTATGTTGGCAATGCGTACGAAGTTTAAGACGCAGATCTCTGTCTTAAACATCGGTCGTGTTTAGACGAGGCCGTACGGTTTCACATTAGCGTTTAAAGATACATTCATGTAAACATCCGATCTTAAAGATCTAGTGTGGAAAGGGTATTAAGGACCAATTTCGTGAAGGTCGTCCAAAATTGGTTGTTGTTTCGGAAAACATTGATGCTGTACGTGAACTGATACTGCAAGATCGTCATGTGACTTATCGTGAGATTGAGGTATCCTTGGGCATTAGTAGGACCAGCATACATTCACTATTGCATGAATATTTGACCGTCAAAAACATTTGTTCGCGTTCCCATATAATTTGACAATCGGAGTGAAAAAAGTGCGAAAATTGGTTCAAACGCATGCAAAAGTGTATTGATCTTTATGGAGAATATTTTGAAAAACAATAAAGCCAGTTTTGCTGATAAATAATTGTTTTTGATCTCAAATCCCGAAATATAATAGGCAACCCTCGTATTTCAGCGTGTCTCTTCTCAGTCATCAGTGGTTTTTGCGTGTCTATTTCTATTTCTATTATTATAAAAATATTTATCCGTGGAATTGTAAAATGTTATGAATTTTTAACTGGAGTATTTCGTTGACATTGGTTTTGTTTCTATACCAATAAATACGATCTGAATTCTCTGAGTTTACAAACGACATCGAATCCTATTTTCATAACTTTTCAGAACGCACTCACACCAAATAAACAAAATGGAAAGTATATGGAAATCGTTGTAGATGGCATGAACGTGCATCAATTGTATTTTATGAACAGTTTTTAAATATTTTTCAAAAGAAATGGTAAATAACATAAATATGGTTTGCCAAAATATTTCGTTTGAATAGATGTTTAAAAACATCTGTCTAACAAAATGAATTGGACAAATCTTAGCATTACAAGGATGAGAACGTAATGGTATTTTGGACTTAGTGTAACAAGATCTGCCTGTCATTGGCTTACTGTCAGTATCGCCCCCTAATCTGCTAGTTTTCTACTTCATTTAATGCAAACACAGAGTTTTACGAAATTAAATTTGTAAGTTTATTTGAAATTTTACAACAAACAAAAGAAGATTTTAAGTGTGAATTTGTACAAATTACAGTGTTTTGTAAGTATTTAGTAAGTGGAAGACGCCAAAAAAATGCTGATTATTTGGAATAATTTATTGCTATAGGTAATTGCAACAAAATCAATATTTACAGGCTATACCAAACGATTAGGCGGAACTAAATGGAAATTTCGTTCTTTTAGAGTTGCGTTCGGCATAAGCTAATAATCTACATATTCTGCATAATTTACACAAGAAGTTACCCTCATAAAGTTCCTGTGTGGTTTGTGCTGCACGAAGATAGTTCAGTGCAGTTTGTGTTGCACAATCGTCACAAGTTCAGACCGTACGGCAGTCTGTGCAATAGTGTTTTTCGCGGTAAAAATACAAAGTTATTATTTCTACAAAACAATATGAGTGAAAACAATCAAGATATCATTGTTTATGCCTGCTGCATTTGCAAAATAAATAGTATAGACATGAACCACATAATGGAACATGTAAATACACTCAAAAAGACTTAAAATTTTCTGGGTACAAGCAGAAATGTACTTTAAATTGATTTGTAGTCATGTTTGGAACAGTACTCTCTGCATATTCAAACACATTTTCCAAAATATTTTCTGGTTTGGAATATTCCTCTGAATTGTCTTCCTTATCAAATAAAATTTCTGTTATATTACTTAAAAGCATCGCAAAACCTTCATACGCCATTTATACTGTGAATTTATTTTTTAATGCAACATTTACTATGTCATTACCAAGGATACAGTTTTTGACAGCAATATAAATCGTGTTCATTTTCATTTGCAACATAGACAATTAGTGTGTATACTTTTGCTCATTGCTGATTTAAAAATTAATTTTAATATTACTGACGAAGCAACGTTAACTTTAAATGGTGAAGTGCACAGACAAAATTTTAGGTACTGGAGTCAAGAAAATTTACATTTGTTTCATTCCTCCCGAACTCAAAGGCCGCAAAAATTAAATGTTTGAGCAGGGATAATAGTAACCAATATTATAGGGCCTTTTTTATTGACGGTAACCTTAATGCCGCAAAATATCTAGCCCTTTTTGCAAATCCAAATAATACCTGCGTTGCGAAACCTGAATATTAATGAACAAGTATGGTTTCAACATGATGGCGCACAAGTCCATTATTCTAGAATAGTTAAAGGATATTTACATAGAACTTTCCTAAATGGCTGGATTGGAAGAGGAGGGTCGATGAATTAGCCAGCGAGATCTCCGGATTTGGCACCCAATGATTTTTTTTATTGGGGATATTTAAAGGCCAAAGTATATAATGGAGAACTTAGGAATGTTGCTGAACTGCAAGACAAAATTGTTCAAGCATCTAACAATATACCTCAAGAGCAATTGCTGAATGTTTTGAATAATTTTTATGATCGCTTAACATTTTGTATGCAAGTAAACGGAGAAACTTTTGAACATTTATTATAAGTTTTTATTAGTAATTTATTTTATTTTTTTTTAATTTGTATTTTCAATAAAATATTTTGATTTTGCTAGTAAATATGGTTTTTTCTATGTTGCAAATAAAAATGAACACGATTTATATTGCTATCAAAAATTGTATCCATGGTAATGACATAGTACATGTTGCATTAAAAAATAAATTCACTGTATTATCGTAATATCGTACAAAACAATTAGCAGGAGACAGACTTGATGTAATCACACACATATAATTCATTTGTTTACAACAAAACAAAAAAAAATAGGTTAGAATAATAGTTTGAATAACTGCACAATCTGAACAAAGCGTTCGTCTTTGACTTTCTTGCACAGTGGTCACGTGACAAAAAACTTGCACGACACAGAGTTAACTCTGCACAATTATCCGAACGCATCTCTAATTGTAATACTTTTCTGCAACTGGTTATTAACGCCTTCTTACAATTTTTTCGTTCTAATGAGTAATTTTACAGTGTAAATTTACGTGTTGGTATTTTTAAAAATGTTGAGTTCGTTGAACAAGCTCTTAGTTTAATAAGAAAGAATATTTGTAGGTAAAAGGAGAGTAATAACTAGTACGTAATTATAGGAAAGAATTGACGCTAATACTAATAACGAATAAATAATGAAAATTCAATTTGAACCGTAGCGAAAGAAGTGTAACACATTACCCTGGCCAGTTCTCCATTTCTTAAGACAATGAAAATAAAATCTAACTGCGCGCAAGGAAAAAACAATTACATATCAATTTCAGTCTGCGAACGTTCCCTATCTCTCGCAGTAAAAGAATCCCATTGCCGCAAGGTGCTATAAAAACCCGTGAATATATTTTGTGTAATTGCACCACACACAAGGAGTTTATTATTCTTAGTCCTGGAGAGTAGGAACACGGGCTGGAAACGGGCTGAAACGGGATCGCACGGGCTTCCTTTACGGGACTCAGGGGATCTCGACTAACACGTGAACCTACGTTTTACTATTGCCTGCTTCCACACAATACTCTCCTCCTTTTTTACTTATTCTTTTGTCTTCTGCTCTACCTCCACCCGCCTCCCGTCTCCCCCTCCCCACATCTAACTCCTGATGTTTTGAATACGACTTGAGAGAAGGCTATGCTTGCATTTTTCATCAACTCCTTCTTCTTAAGGAGGATGAACAATAATGAAAACCTTTTAATAACTTTTTATAACTATTCAACATATTTAAATACACTAGAATCAGTGTTCTTCAACCTTTATACACCCGTGGACCGGCGAAAATCAGATACATATTTCGCGGACCGGCTGAAAGCTAAGACACAAATAAAAACCAATATTCGGCCCGATTCTGTAAAAAGTTACTAGGTTAGTTGCTACTGAGTAACGTTGCTACGAAATAACTTTTATAGTAACTTTCTTAGCAATCGCCAAACAATTGGTATTCTCCAAGCATAAGCACAAGCAACGTTCTTATAACAAGTTATATTTAGTAACGTTGCTACAAAGAACCGTGAAGCTAGAAGCAGATTACGTTCTGCGCAGGCGAGGTATTCGTTTTTAATTGAGTTTGACAGCTATGTTGTGAGTTTCTGAGGTTAAACGAAAAATGTTTTATAAACAAAATCAGAAAAAGAATTGCAAACAGATGGAAATTCTGTTGAATTTCCTGGCAAATAACCCGGTCATGGTCGGTGATAGGAGTGTTTAAAAAATAATTGACAGGAACGAGTGGTGGTGCTGTGGTGATGTGCTATGGGGTTACTGTTTTCTATGTGGTGGTGCAAGTTATAGTCCAAATTTAAATGAATTGCGTGAAATACAGTTAAAGAAGTTCGGATAGCCATTGAACAGGCGCGCACTTAAAACATTGATCTGGGAAGGGTCCATTTCGAAAAAATATCTGTAATATAATACAAATGTATTGTTGTGTTTTTATGGAGAGGACTGGGTTTATATATTAATTTAATTTTGATTATAATTTAATTTTTAATAATAAAAAAGGTGATTCTTATTTGCAATCGCTTAGTTTTTATTTAATAAGTTTTGATATTTCAAATCCTTGGGGGAGGGGGTCTGAACTCGTCGACCACCCCCTTGTGTGCGCGGCTTCTATTGACAGTCGTAGTTAATACATTTAAAAAATATTGTACTGTTATACTATTATAAAACAAATGTAAATAAACAAAAAAAAAAAAAAAAAAATAGAAATTGAAATAAAGAACTCGAAGAATTTTGTGCTATACAGAAAATAAAATAAAATTCCTTCTATAATTATTGTCTCTATGTGCCCTTCATTGTAAAATGCTTGAAATAATTCATTATTAAACAGAAAAATTGCGATTTTTCACGATTTTAACAAGTTATTTTGGAGTTACTAAGTGTAGCAACTGCTTTCTGTTAGTTGTTATCCATAATAACTTTTTTAGCAACTAGTTACTAATTTCATAGTAACTTTTTTCTTACAGAATACGGATTTCGTGAAAGTTGCTAAAAAAGTTACTGACCTTGTATTTAGCAACTTTTATTGTAACTTTTTTGTAGTAACTTGCTTACAGAATTGGGCCGGTTGTGTATATTGGTTGTGTATATCATTGTTTAATTATATATATCAGGGATTCCCAACGGGGTCCTGGTGGACCCCTTGGAGATCTATTGAAGTTTAAAAAGGGTCTATAGTATTCCAGGGTTTTATCAGGGGTCTATTATTAAACTAGTGCTCATTCAGAGTTGGGCAAGAGCAAGCCACGGTTCCTAAACCTAAAAAAAAAAAAAATATGCGAAAGTAATAAATCTCATGCAAACAGTTATATTTGGGTTTCGCTCCAAAATTGATTTGTTTATTTCCACTTTAAATCGAAATGATTTTCGATACTTTGTACATTTGATGCAACTTTCTGTTGTTGAAAAAGATATGATTAATGTTGATGGCATTCAAATCTATACTGACCACTTGAAACAATTAAAAGAAGATATCAATACCCGTTATAAAGATTTGGAAAGTGTAGATATCCTGTCTTGGATTATAAATCCATTTGAAAGCGACACAAGCAATATTGATTTTTCGCTACAAGAAGAATTGATTGAATTGAAGGAGAATTTGGAAGATAAAATCAATTTTCAAGCAAGTGGTTATGCCAAATTTTGGAATTGTAAAGATAATCGCAAAACATACGTCAAATTAATTCATATCACCGAACCATTATTCATAGCTTTTCCTAGTTCTTACTTGGTTGAGGCAAGATTTAGTCACGTTAACAATTTATTAAGGAAAACTAGAAATCGATTAAATATTACAGAACGCGGTGATTTACGATTATTATTAACTAATTTTACACCTAACATAAAAAGTATTATGGAAAAGCATCAACCACAACCATCGCATTAAATTAAAAATATATATATATATATTATAAATAGTTACATATTTCAGTAAATTTGAAAAATTGTTTAATAATATATATATATATATATATATATATATATATATATATATATATGTTTGTCATGTAGGGAGTCTATTGAAAAAAAAGTTGCTAAGGGGGTCTAAGTAGAAAAAAGTTTGGGAATCTCTGATATATATGAAAGCTCTAATTTCTGTGTGTCAGACCGTAACGCTAAGTTCCTGGGTGCTAGCGGGTCTTGCGGTATGAGGTCGGTCTGAGTGGTGGGAGGTGGGAACGACGTACCTCCACCAAGCAGCTCACTTAGCGAGATCACCTTGCCTTGATCAAAAAAATTTGTCAATTCCGCTCAAAACGACGCATTGAGCGGCTTTTTATGATATCCTAGGTATAATCAGAAACAGTTATACCATTGATGTCCAGCATATGGCCCGCGGGCCGTATCCGGTCCGATACTAATTTTTAAACAACACGCATTGAGCAGCTTTTTAGAATTTCCTAGGTATAATCAGAAACAGCTATACCATTGATGTCCAGCATATGGCCCGCGGGCCGTATTCGGTCCGATACTAATTATTAAACAACACGCATTGAGCAGCTTTTTAGAATTTCCTAGGTATAATCAGAAACAGTTATACCATTGATGTCCAGCATATGGCCCGCGGGCCGTATCCGGTCCGATACTAATTTTTAAACAACACGCATTGAGCAGCTTTTTAGAATTTCCTAGGTATAATCAGAAACAGCTATACCATTGATGTCAAGCATATGGCCCGCGGGCCGTATCCGGTCCGATACTAATTTTTAAACAACACGCATTGAGCAGCTTTTTAGAATTTCCTAGGTATAATCAGAAATAGCTATACCATTGATGTCCAGCATATGGCCCGAGGGCCGTATCCGGTCCGACACTAATTTTTAAACAACACGCATTGAGCAGCTTTTTAGAATTTCCTAGGTATAATCAGAAACAGCTATACCATTGATGTCCAGCATATGGCCCGCAGGCTGTACCTGGCCCGATATTAACTTTAAAACGACACGCATTAAGCAGCTTTTTAGGATTTCCTAGGTATAATCAAGAAACGTTTTTGTTTTGTTAATATATGCAGAATCATGCAAATTTAATAATTGATTCTTGCTTATATTGATTTTTATTCGATATCAGTTTGCCAATATTATTGGCAACGGGTCTGCTAGTATTAAATAGCAGAGAAGCCGGTTATTAAGAATTCGAAACAAAAGGCCCAAAATTGGCCCGGCTGCACAGGATTTCAGTAAATTTTCAGGATTTTGACTGGGGTTTTAAAATATTCGGGACCTTTTTTCTACACACACCGGAAAATTTAAAGGAACAGGTTGAAAATTATGTTTTTTTTTAAATTTTATTATTTTGTAGTCTATATCTAGATAGCTTTGAATCCTCTACTGAACCGTAGGGAAAGATTGTATCGACGCCAAGGAGAACAAAAATGCACCATTTAAATTTGATAATACTGTATCTTTTGGTGGAGGTTCAATTATGGTGTGGAGTGCAATATTTTTGGGAGCTCGCACAGAGTTAATGGTAATTGATGGCGTCCATTCATCCTGTATGATGTTATCATTGTATAATATATTAACTATATTATTATTATTATCCAATGTTGGTAATTTTATTGATGAAATAACTATTTGCAGGTAGAGATATTGTATTTTTTCAGCAATACCAGTCGATTTAAAATGATAAATGGTTTTTGATTATTTTGTAAAGTAATTAAAAGGCAGCAAAACATAAACAAGTGCTGTAAAACAGGTCCACCACAAACTAAACCGCATTTAGCAATTCATTTCTGCATAAAATTAATCCTTGGAATAAAATGAAAACAATAACACAATAAGCTCTTGCTCCTGAATTATTTATTAGGTTTACCGCCAACAAACGAATGTTGCTTGCTTTCACGAATAACTCGCCAACACTAGTTTCACACCACATATTAACTAACAGTTATACCAACACAAAAAATAACAAAGGACATACACAAAAATATTTTACTCAAATATTGTAATCTATGAACTACTAGTTCAAGAAGAATAGAGCTAAACACTGAAAGAAAATCAACTTTATAAACTTTATTTATAATATTGTCACAAAGGTAATCCTTGGTCAGGATTGCGACACCTAGACCAATGTTCTTCAACCTTTTTGCCTCCGCGGACCGGTTTAAAGCTAAGACACAAACAAAAACCAATATACAGGGTGTTTGAAACGGGGCACCCCGAAAATCTCCTTTATTTGTAAAGATACAAAAAATATTCAGAACAAAACTTAAACTAGAAAAAAGGCCCATCTAAAGGTTACTATAAGAATTCTGAGGCACTTCCAGTTTCACCGGAAATGATGTCAACTTTTGATCTAGCATAAGGAATCGATAATTTTATATTTTCTTCCTAAAAGTACATTAAATTAGCATTACAATGACACCAAAAAGTCATATTTTTATGTTAACCATTTCAAAATGGCGACCATTTATTTACAAAATAATAATCAACATAAGTTTTACAAAGTTGAACGTAACAAGCTTTGAAAACAATAAAAAAAGAAACAAAATATCTCTAAAATAAACTATTTGACTATTTAGAAAAAAAAAACTATTACTTTTTACAATTATTTAAAAAAAAAAAAAAATTACAAATGTTCGATCAAACCACCATTATTGTCCACACATTTTCTCATTCTTAATAAAAACTCTTCCATCGCCCTTATAAGAGTACACTCTTGGGTATCCCGGATTGTACTTCTAACCCTTTCTTTTAAATCTTCTATCGTCGTTGGGGTTGTCCGATACACTCTATCTTTTAAATACCCTCAAACGAAAAAATCCAATGGCGTGAGATCTGGCGATCGTGCAGGCCAGGGATTAAGTGAATGTGTTCCAATCCATTTATCTGTGTATTGGCCATTTAAATAGGCACATACGTTTCTAGCGTTATGAGCTGGTGCTCCATCTTGTTGGAACCACATTCCTATTCTATCAGCAAGTGGTAAATCATCCAACAAATCCTCCACTTCATTTTGTAAAAAAATTAAATACCTGTTAGCTCTAAGGCTGCCATGGTAAATAATTGGGCCTACAATTTTTGTTCCTAGAATTCCCAGCCAAACATTGAAACCAAACCTGTGTTGGAATCTGGAAGATCTTAATTCCCTGGGATTTTCCGTCGACCAACGTCTTACATTATTCCTATTGAATAAACCATTTCTGGTAAAATTGGATTCGTCCGAAAACATTATTTTATAATGGAAGCGATTATCATTTTCCCACATACCCAAAAAACCAATTACAAAAGTTCAGTCGGCGATCTTCATCATTTGCGTGGATAAATTGGCTTACATGCGAATTATAAGGCTTAAACCCATATTTTTTTAAAACCTTCCAGGCTTTCCATTGTGAAACACCGCATTCTTTTGCAATCTCCCGCACCGACACTTCCGAGTCGTAGTGAACGTAAGCCAATATTCTTTATTCGTCATTTTCTACATGGTTTGCTCTTTCTGGGCGTCGTTTTTGAATTTCGAAAGAACCTCGCTGGCTTAATTTGTTCACTAATTTGGCAAAATACTGCCTTCTACTGTCATCTGTTCGTTGGTATATCGTACATAAACCATAATTAGGTACAAATAACGACTTACTACCAATTAATACAATTTTTTTTTCAAACAAATATCAGCAAAATAAACTATTAAACTCTTGTTATTTATAAAACATTTAATTCAAAAATTAAAATTTAAGTTATTTCATGTTATTTCATATAACTAGTTATAACAGTTTATTTTAGAGATATTTTTTTTCTTTTTTTATTATTTTCGAAGCTTGCTACGTTCAACTTTGTAAAACTTATGTTGATTATTATTTTGTAAATAAATGGTCGCCATTTTGAAATGGTTAACATAAAAATATGACTTTTTGGTGTCATTGTAAAGCTAATTTAATGTACTTTTAGGAAAACAATATAAAATTATCGATTCCCTATGCTAGATCAAAAGTTGACATCATTTCCGGTGAAACCGGAAGTGCCTTGGAATTCTTATAGTAACCTTTAGATGGGCCTTTTTGTCTAGTTTAACTTTTGTTCTGAAGATTTTTTGTATCTTTACAAATAAAGGAGATTTTCGGCATGCCCCATTACAAACAAACCCTGTATATAGTATTTTATTATTATATAGGTATATGTTATACAGTTATATAATTACAATTTTTAATGCGACATCTGCTACTGCTTCTTTGTTAAAATTTAATATACGTGGCTTAATACGTGGTTTAATAAAGTGGAAACATTTCTATATCTTTCTCTTATTTATTTATTTAAGACATCAACAGCCAGTGAGTGGCCAATTACAGATATCTACAGAATATTAGTACAATGCATCAGATGATATAAATAAATGTGTTGTTATAATTACATATACAATATGATAACAATATAATAATACAATATGAAACAATTTTATTTTATTTAACGTGTAATGTTTAACATAATATTCATTTTCGATTTAAACTCTGGAAGTGAACCATTAAATATGTCTATAGCATTAAATTTCTCATTAAAGACTGACATGCATCGGTTTAGAGGTGAATTTTGACAGTAGTTTGTATTGCAGTTATTAATGTAAAATGTTTTTTTTGATCTAGTATTTCTTTGAGGTACTAATATGTTTATATTTGAAATAAATGGTTGAACATCTATTAAACTATTAATAATTTTATGTAATAAGATCATATCATTTTTTGTTCTTCTAGTTTCAAGCGTACTGTAATTTAAATCGTTTAAAAATGAATGATAGGTTGATGAATGGAAAGTTAAGTTTTGTTTTCGAGCAAAATACCTCATATATTTAATTTGTATCTGCTCTATGCTGTAAACATATTTATAGTACAAAGGATTCCAGATTGGTGTACAGTATTCCAGGTTGGGTCTAATAAGATTGTTGTACAGGGTCAACAGTGTTTTGGAATTGGTGAAGTTAAAACTTTGTCTTAAAACAAAACCTAGCATTCTATAAGATTTATTTATGATATAATCTATGTGCTGATCGAAACGAAGCTTAGTATCCAACATAACACCTAGATCTTTCGCAAGATCAACTTTTTTTATTGTAACGTTATTTAATTTGTAGGGATATAATATACTATCACGTTTCCTTGTAAAAGTCATAGCATAGCACTTATCCACATTGAGGGAGAGACAATTTTCGGCACAATATTTATAAAATGTATTCATGTCATTTTGCAAATAATGACCATCTACCTGTGAGTCGATACTCTTAAAAATTTTAAGGTCATCTGCAAAAAGTAAAAATTCGCAGTTTTCGAAAACCTGACCTATATCGTTTATATAACAAATAAAAAGTAAAGGACCCAGGTGGGACCCTTGAGGCACACCGGAAGTGGCTTCATAACTTCTAGATTTAAATCCGTTAACAACCACTGATAAGATCCGGTTTCGAATGTAGGAGTCGAGCCATCTAAGTAGCGTTCCGTGGATTCCACAGTTGAATAGTTTTTGAATGAGAATATCATGATTGACTCTATCGAAAGCTTTCGAAAAATCAGTATAGACGGTGTCTACTTGTTGGAACTTGTTAAAGCATTTATTTACATATTCAGTGAATGTAAGTAGATTTGACAAAGTGGATTTTGATTTAACGAAACCATGCTGTTCTGGAATGATAATATTATCAAAATGATAATTTAATTTATCTAGGAGACACTTTTCAAATACTTTGGCTATTGCACATAATTTTGATATGGGTCTGTAATTTTTGATATTTTCCTTGTCGCCGCTCTTATGAATAGGCGTTATGTAGGTACATTTCCAGATGTCCGGGAATATACCTTCTTTTAAAGAGGTATTAAAAATTATTTCCAAAGGTTCAACTAAATAGTAAGCACACGTTTTAATAAAAATAGGATGAATGTTGTCAGGACCTGATGTCTTATTAGTGTCTAAACTACTTAATACAGATAAAATAGTTTCTTGTGATACATTTATAAAATTCAGACTTCTTGAAACGCAATTAGCATTAGTAGTGTTTTTTTGTTTATTCGTAATTGAATTATTATTAACATAAACAGATTGAAAAAAGTTAGCAAATACATTAGAAATATCATCACCACTGGATGCGTGTATATTGTTATAATACATGTGGTTTGGTATATAAGAAGTACCCTTTTTAGATTTGACATGTTTCCAGAAATAAACAGGATTTGTATTAATGTTTGATTCGATATTTTTTATGTTTTTATTATGACAATCGGTAACCAACATTTTTACACGTTTACGTAAGACATTAAAAGTATTGTAGTATTCTTCATTTTTATAAATTTTCCATTTCTTATGATACTTATTTTTTTCTTTAATAGCTTTTATGAGAGGTATAGAGAACCAGTGAGGGTATTTAGACTCTTTTTTAAGTTTTGATGGTACATATTTGTCTATTATATTATATAATATTTTATAAAAATGGTCGAGCATATTATTTACCTTGTCATCACTTAGTTCTTCTTGCCAATTTATTGAAGATAAAGTATAGATAATTCCCTCATAGTCGACTATATAAGCGACCCCTTATAAGCGACTATTTCAAAGAGCTAGCTTCAAAGTATGGAAATAGCCGCGAGAGGCGTTGTATTGGGGCTATTAAATATTAAATAAATCATGGTTCGGACAAAAGTTAGCTTCTGCGTCGACTAAAAAATTTGCTATGTACTCGTGAATAAAAATGTACATCTATCAGATCGTCGAGGATGAAATTTATAGTTAATAATATTTTGCCAACTTTAACAGCTTATTATTTGACATTGGCTTAATATTTTACCGTTCTCTTTTTTTTTTTTTTGTTAAGTTACACTTCTCGCATGTTTAAAGAAATCATTGTTTGCTCTAAAATATATCAAAAACTTAAAAAAAAATAATTATATTGAAAATGGAACGGAAATTTGCACTATTATGAAGTATGAGTTCTTACGTGGAGCTACGGCATCGCAGACCGCGCGAAATATTAATAGTGTATTTGGCTCTGGTGTTACTATGCAGCAGACAATATCAAACTGGTTCGCCAAATTTTGTACAGATAACTTTTAAAAAAATCTGGATCACAGCAGAAATATACTGCAACCAACTGGACGAAATGATGCAAAAACTTAAAGAAAAACAGCCTAGATTGGTCAACAAATCGACTCCTATCTTATTGCATGGTAACGCTAGACCACACACTGTACAAATAACTGTGGCAAAACTATAGGAATTAGAGTTGGAACTTCTTCATCATCCTCCATACTCACCAGACCTAGCCCCCACTGACTACCACTTCTTCTGCAATTTGGACCACTTTTTAATAGGAAAACAGTTTAATTCCGACAATGCTGTAAAACTGGCGTTCCAAGAATTCATTGTCTCTCGTCCGCCAGAGTTTTACACCACCGGCCTGAACAACCTGCCGCTTAAATGGTAAAAGTGTATAGACAATATGGGTGCATACTTTAATGAATAAAATAATTCCTTATATTTGTAAGTTATCAACCAACTTTGCCGTTTTTTCTACAAATTTCATCCTTGACGACCTAATACAAAAACCGCTGTAAAATTCGAATGAAACAACTTAGCAAAACAAACTCAACGGGAGTCAACTAAGAAATGACAACTGCATCATGTAAGTAGCTATCCTTTCTTTCCCCTTACTAGGTATTGAGCACCGAGGACAGTTTGTAAAATTTTTTTATCAAACCTCAAAACCTCGTGTGTGTAAATAATTTTGTAAAACATTATCTAAATGGGACGTGAAAAATAAGCCATAACCACAATTCGTTGGTTATACCCCATAGCTTGTTCAGCCAATCCAATATATCTTGGTCGGGACAATAACTCCTCTCCATGAAATGACTTAGAGGTGGAGGTAACCGTAAAGGTCTGGAACGTGTAGCACATACACACGACACGCAACCGTAACGTAACTGTAAGTGAAATAAAGAAACTGCACACAACAGAGAAATACACTAGTTTTAAATGCGACTCTGAATATCTCCCGTGGGGTTGTTCTATAACACAGTGGCGTGCGCACTCCCTGTAAAATAAAATACAAGTCGTTTGTAACAATTACCTACCACAAGAAATATATGTGGAAGTCACTACAAGATATAGCCACAAGATCTACAGAACATCCTATGTGTATTTGAAGTTTGATTGCTACGAGTCTTGCGTTTTATGTTTCGGGATTTGAGATCAAAAACAATTATTGGCTTAATTGTTTTTCAAAATATTCTCCATGAAAATCAATACACTTTTGCATGCGTTTGAAACAATTTTCGAAGCACCTTTTCCACTCCAATTGAGGCTTTTGATTGAAACCTTACGTTTACAGTACGTAACTATAGAAATATACTTTTAAATGGTTCATTGTTCAAGAAGACATTTGTTCAGAGTTATTGCTTAATAACTTTGAACACTAGCATCCTCTTGAACAACACTAAATCCTTTTTCCACGAAATGCCTCAAAATGTCTTATAAAAAGACACGTCTATCTGAAGACGAGATCAGACAGTATTCAGTCCGGTTAGCGTTAAGATCTAAGTCGTTGAATTCGTAGGAGCACTGTGTCGGCATTCTGGTGGTCTATCCGGCTCCATTTGTTTTAATCTTCTTCATTATTTTAATATCTACATTTTAATCTTTTAATCTTTTTGTAAATAGTACTTTTAATATATCAAATTTATTTAATTTTAAACCGACTTACTTTCACCTTTAAGGCGGCGCACAACCCTATAGTCCTCAATAGTTTCTTATACAAAACTAATAATCGGAAATAAAATTAATAACAATCTATATATCAAAATTTGCAGCAAATTTTTATCTATCTAATAGGATATTTTTAATTGTAGAAAAAACTGTAGGTAGTTGTAAATAAGCAAATTGCATTATAGAAGCCATCTTGTAAACCAATTGATGCATATTTGTACGATGCGGCAAATTGTACCTAAAGCTTCATTCTACAAATATGATTCTAGCTATTTTGTTGTATTGTGAAAATTTCTTATAGTTATTGTACTTGCTAATCTATTTTTGCCGCTCTCTTGAATCTGCCGCGGTTTTTAAAATTGGTGTTACGGGTAAAAATGATTTATTTTTCGTGAAGAATACGTGTACCAAGTGGCATTATATTATCTTTAAGTATAATATTTTTCGACGAAGGCTCTTAACTATTAGGTTGTGTAATAAATTCTCGCGTTTTTTGTATTTTATCTTTTTTCCGCAATTTTGTGTTTTGTTAGGTTAAGTTTATGTATGCATTCTTAAGGGTTTTTCGTGCTCTACAAACTTATCTGCTTTAATTTTCGGAATTAATTAATTTTAATTGAATTTGAGGCTTTTGAAATGGGTAAAAAAAGTCATTTTCGATATCTGCACTATTTTTCCTTTCGTCGTGGTCAAAAAGCTACGGAAGCAGCTTGCGACATTTGTGACGTATATGGAGTAGATGCTATAGCTCCGAGGACCGCGCAAGATTGGTCTTCCAAGTTTAAAAATGGCAATTTTGACCTTGGTGATGCACCTCGCTCCGGCCGACCTCCCGACTTCGACGATGATCGTCTCAAGATGTTTTTGAAGGCAGATGGTCGTCAAACAACACGAGAGTTGGCCGAAAGGTGGAATGTACCTTTACGACCATCGCTAAGCATCTTTACTCAAAAACTTGGAAATTGGGTGCCACATAACTTGAGCGATGGCCACAAGATCTCAATGATCTCAAATGGGAGGTTCTATCGCATACGGCATACACTCCGGACCTTGCGCCAACGGATTATTACCTTTTCCGCTCCATGTCGAACCAAATGAGGGACGTACCCTTCGCTAACGATGAAGACCTCAAAACCTGGCTCACAAACTTCTTCAACACAAAATCAAAAGATTTTTGGCGAGACGGCATCAACAAGTTTGTCGATAGGTGGGCACAGGTTGTAAATAATGATGGAGAATATATTATTGAGTAATTTGTTACTATAATTATTGTTTTCTTCAATAAATCTTATAAACAAAAAAACGCGGGAATTTATTGCAAAACCCAATGTAAGTAATCAAGGCGAAAATTTTTTTTACGTATTATTTGAACATTTCTACACAAAACTAGATAAATATAAAAGTTATTCGAAACCCACAAATAGATTTAAAAAATTACAGAACAATATCGTTGATGTCTATTTTTAAGTTATTGAGCGATAATATTTTTACTATAAATGTTTCTACAATTAAAACTATCATATTAGATAGATACAAATTCGGTGCAAAATTTGATGTATAGGTTGATACTAATTTTATTTGAGATTGTTAGTTTTGTATAAGAAACTAGCAACCTCCGGGGGTTATACCCAGCCTTAAGAACTTAAGTGAACAGCTAAAGTCTAGACTAATTTCAAGATGCCTGATCAGTCGATTGGTAAGTACATATAAATATCATTTAATTCACATATCGTAATGATGAACCCTGGCTAACACTCACGCCTATTACCGAACTCCTTTAGTCAGGAATCTCATTTCAGTTTGAGATTAGACTTCATATAATATCACAGGCTCTTTACCTAGTGGACAATAAATGGTACGTTAAAAAGTAACGTATCGGGCTCGCTACATTCTTAACGGCAGCTTGGCAAAATAAATGAAATTAGACCACCTGCTGTATTCAAGGGGACAAATCCCCCCCACGTTTAAGCAAGGTCTTGGCTTCATAACAAACTGTGTTGAGACAAAGAGCATGCAGTGTCTATTTTATACCATATGATGTCAATGGTCTCATTTGATAAAGTTTTATCTGTAAATTCAATTTATTAAGGAAAGATGTAGCAGTATTTTTTAATCGTATATTCGTCCTTAGACCTTGTGAATTTGTGTGTAAAATGTCCGGTTGAGAATTGAATATTCCGGGCTATTTTTCTTGTGTACTTTATGCGGTGTCCAAAGTCGAGTCCCGTACTCCATGCATAAACATGTCAGCCATGCATATTTGATGGCGGACCCCGTCTTCACAAGTCGACACGGCTTCCAGGACCAACATAACTCATACTAAACATATATATCAATATGTCGATACCGTGCGTATAACGTCCGCACACAAACAGGCACACATACATATATATATATAGAAGTATCAGAAAATTCCAACATTCATCTCTCACTCTCCAGATATCACACACATGCAAATATATACAGGGTGGCCCCAGCCAAGTGGCTCACCATTGCCATCTCGTTTATTATTATAGATAGAGATTCGGTTAAATGGACAAAATTCGACTATTTTAATAATAATAATAATAATAATAATAATACCAATACCGGTGGAAATACCAATACCATCTTGGTTAGCAGAGGGGCGTACAGTATTAATCCCCAAAAAAGGTGATTTAACCAACCCGAAGAACTATAGACCTATTACTTGTCTCAATACGCTGTATAAGATCTTTACCAGCGTATTAAACGAGCGGGTACTGAGCTCCATCGCCTCTGTTTGGTCAGACATCTACGAACAGAGGGGATCGAAGAGGGGCCAAGCAGGTTGCAAAGAAAATCGTATTATCGACCGGTCAGTCTGTCATGACGCGGCGTATTTCAAACGCAACCTGTCAATGGCTTGGGTGGACTACGCAAAAGCATATGACACTACGTCACATGCTCTCATTCTAACATTGTTACGAATGTTACGAGTTCACCCGGAGGTAGTGAGATGCATTGGACAACTTATGTCCCTCTGGAAGACACAATTTATTGTTCCAAGCGGATCAACCACAGTGTCGACAGGGTGGATACATGTCAAGCGTGGCATTTTCCAGGGAGATTCCCTAAGCCCGCTTCTATTTTGCATTTCACTTCTTCCCCTATCGATCGAGCTCAGACGCGGCAGTGGCTACATGGCGGGTCCCCCGTCGAGGCGTAAGCACAAAATTTCCCATCTTTTTTATATGGATGATTTGAAGCTCTACGCCTCGAACGAGAACATCCTTCAGGCTGCCTTAGATGCTGTTGCTGAGTACACTGCCGCGATAGGTATGCAATTCGGGTTGGAAAAATGCGCTGTTTTTCATATCTACAGAGGAAAAGGTTTAGACAACGGTGAAGACGTTCAATTGGTTGATGGGAGTATTATAAGACATCTTAATGCCGAAGGGTCTTACACATTTTTAGGCATCAGTGAGAGAGGTGTCCAAGATGTCACTCTTATTAAGCAGGCCCTTCGCAGCAAGTATATGGCACGACTTAGGCAGATATGGAGATCCTGTCTGTCTGGCAAGAACAAGATCGCTGCCACAAACATGCTTGCTGTCCCATTAATTTCATACACTTTTGGTGTAATGAAATGGAATGTTGATGATCTTAAGGATCTCGACAGAAAAACCAGAAAGATCATGAACATCAACCGCAGTGTTCACCCGAAATCTTCTGTGCAGCGCATTTACCTCCCTCGTAAAAATGGGGGTCGGGGATTACTAAATCTGGAGTGTTTGCACGATCGACTCGTCCTGGTTACAGCTAACAGTATCCTCAGAAGTCAGGACCCACTATTAAAATTCGTTAGTGAGCACGAATTTATTGGCAAAGGGGCGTTTCTTTACCAGGCAGCGCGAAGAGCAGCAACGAGATTTAACCTGGCAGACTTGAGTCCCATCAGGGAAAGCGCTGGAGTACAACTCTCTCGGGAGGAGTACAACAGAGTTACCGGTTCGGTGAAACGAGGCGAGACAGACATGTTGACAAAAGAACACATGAGTAAAAGTATGCACTCTGTGTTCTTCAAACATATTAAAAGTCTAGAGTTGTCCACCGAACTCACGTTCTCGTTTCTTAAGTCTGCTGGTTTGAGATCGGAAACAGAAGGTTTTGTGTTTGCGTATCAGGATGGTGTTATAAATACTTTGGCATACAGGGCCCGCATATTCCAAATAGCGGAGTCCACACTCTGTAGGTTGTGCCACCACCATTCTGAAACGATAATGCACATTCTGTCTGCTTGTCCATCTCTTGCAGCGTCGAGCTACGTGTCTCGACATAATGCTGCTCTCCGCGTGCTCTACTATCATCTTAGACATGCCTATGGTATTGACCAAATACCGGTTATACCGTACGTCCCTTCTGACATAGAATCGGTGGTGGAAAATTCTAAGTGCCGAATTTATTGGAATTACTCCTTCCCCACCTCGAGGTTACTGACAGCCACTAAGCCGGACATAACCCTCTTGGATATCGAGACCAAACAGATGTTTGTGATCGAATTCTCAAGTCCACCTGAGAAGAATATCTCTCTCAGGGAGGAGGAAAAGAGGTCCAAGTATATGGACCTCTTGTCCGAGCTTAGAAAGCTGTATCCCGGGTATAAAGTTAAGCTTGTAGTCCTGATAGTTGGTGTTTTGGGTGGCATGAAAGCCTCCTATCGAAGGGAAATCGAGTCCATTCCCGTCTGCAGATCTTCTGCCAACTCTTTGATCTGCAGGATGCAGAAAGCAGTGCTGCTCGGGTCACTCCGCATTGTGCGGGCACTGGATCTAGCGTAATTTCCGCGGCTGCATATCGCCAGGGTTTGGGATGCAGTCGTGTGTATTTAGCTCCACTAGTCTCTAGTATGACGCGGCTCAAAAGGTTGCTGAAGTTTGAGATTAGTGGACGCTTGTCAAGACCTGACAAACCCAATAATAATAATATATTTATTGACTTAGTTACATTAAATCTGTTTTAAGTCAGTCCAGACATATACATTTAATTATACAATTATTATACGATTTCAAGATTTTTATTACATTTTTAAAACCTATATTTAAATAATTCTTCTGTGGAGTAAAATGGATGTTCAGTAAAAAACTGCTTCATCCTTTTTTTGAATTCGTTATAACCCAAACTTCTGCGTTCCACTGGTAACTTATTAAGTAGTTTGACTCCATAGAAGTTCTCACAATTACGAGATTTAGTAAGTCTCAGAAAGTCTGGGTATAAATTCGACCTGCCTCTTGTGTTGTATTGGTGTATTTCCGCATGAGTTTGAAAACTGCATATTTTTTTATGGGTCGAAATTAGGGAATGGTACATGACCGCGGATGGAAAAGTCATTATATCTAAAGAAATAAAATTATTGCGACAATCAGCTCTGTAGGGTGAACGTGTAATTACTCTGATTGCGCGTCGTTGTAAACTAAAAATTCTGTTAGCTGCTGCCGAATGACCCCATGCTGTAATGCCATATGTTATTTGGGAATAGAATAATGCATAGTATGCCATTCTCAGAACGTCGGTACTTACAATGGATGTCAGGTTTCTTAACAAATATATTGTAGAACACAATTTCTTTGCTAAAACACTGACATGCTGATCCCAAGTGAGTTTGGGATCAATTTGTACTCCCAATAAGTTCACGGATTTCGGATTATCAAAATTGTTTGGTTTTAGTGTTAAAAGAATTTGTTGGGTCTTGTTGAGGTTTAGGGAGAGTCGATTGGTGTCGAACCAGTACTTAGCTCTCTGCATTGTGATGTTATTAATAGTGGTAACATCAACAAGTGATGACGATCTTGCAATCAACGTTGTGTCATCGGCGTATAAAATACTGGTTCCACCAATGTAGGAGGGGAAGTCATTGATATAAATCAAGAAGAGGAGAGGACCGAGGATTGATCCTTGTGGAACGCCCGAGGTAACCGTTAAGGGATTTGACGAGACATTTTTAAATTAAACAATCTGTGTCCTATTTTCTAAGTAGGATGTTATCAACTTGCTACTGTTCTCGTCAAATCCATATAAGGTTAACTTTTCTAATAGTATTCTTTATTATTTTTAACCCTTTACCGCGTAGTGTGCCATGTACGGCACATTCCGATTTTTATTTTTTATTTTACTTTTAAAACTGAATCAGAACGTTACTTCATGAATGTTCATACACAGCATGGATCATGCAGTATCTCAAGTAATGGGCTGCAATATATTTGAGGATATCAAGCGGAATTTGTACTTCAAGGATAACTCTGAATTTACTGTGAAATGACAACTAGAAGATACGACTTTTTCTTTCAAAAATTCGAGGGCGACTGCTTTTAATCCCTAATGAAGAACGCCTAGCAATTGAAGAGCAAATAATACGGAATCATTTTCTTTTGTAACATAATGTAGAATCATAATGTATGGCACAAACCCTAAATTATTATTTTAACTATTATTTTTTCATAAAAATAATAATTAATATTTTAAATATATTTTTTTAATTAATTTTTCTATCAATAAGAACAAATTCTTAATGCTCATGAATTACTTCAACCAAAAATAAAAATTCATGCAGTAAAGAGTTAATAAACTTTATCACTTCGCTTTAAAGTTATTTTGATTTTATTTAATGGAACGTCCTTGTTCTGAACACCAAAGTCTCTATTGAGAAGTGACACACTCTAATATGCTAATAAGTGGCCAAATTATTGTACTTAATACTGCAGTACAGTTTGAACTTACTACGTATTAGGGATGGGAAAAAAACATCGATGGATCGATAACATCGATGTCTCTCCTGAAAACATCGATGTTTTTACCATCGATGTTCAGGTGGCGATAGTATCGATAAAACATCGATGTCCGCTACCGATGTCGATGTTTTGAACTTTGAAATTCAGAAACTACCGCTAGAGGCGCTGGAATCTTAAAATTTTTATTTTTATTAAAATTAATGCACAAAATATAAGCGCCATCTATTGTAATATAACAATACTAATAGTATTAGTTCTTATTCTTCTTAGCAGTTAGCAGAAAAAATAAGAAGAAACTTCTAATTTTTGCAAATAATGACAACGACGAACGAAACCAACACTTGTTGCTGTTTGAGTTTTGTTGTCGAGCCATTTTTTGTATAAGTGAACGAGGTAAATAAAGTGAAATTTAATAGAAATAATCTATTGTTACTTGCTAAAAATGCCGCCAAAAAGTATATATTGGCAGTATTTCAGTAAGAACGCCGACGGAACGGCAACGTGCCGTCATTTAAATGTCATTTAAAAAAATATCGTTTGTCATATTTCATTTTGAATAGTGACATCTTAAATATTTTGTAAATATAATACTAACCTAAAATAATACAAACTGTAAAGCCCTTTTTATAATATAACCAAGTTTATAAAAGTCAGTAATACACTATAAAAATCACCAAAATAACCAGATTTAGTTTGTCCTTACAGCGGCGAGACATTTGAATGTGTCTGTTACACAATCTATTTAAAAATTTAATAAATGCTTTTTGTGTATTATATGTTACTTTTTTTCGTATTTTATCTTTATATTATTAAATAAAACCTATATAATATAAAAAAATAGTTTTTTTTAAATATTTAATAAAACATCGATGTTTCCGATACATCGATGTTATCCCTTCGATGTTTTTTCAACATCGATGTTTCAGCGCCGATGTTAA
This sequence comes from Liopterus haemorrhoidalis, assembly GCA_963971575.1. Classification (NCBI taxonomy): domain Eukaryota; kingdom Metazoa; phylum Arthropoda; class Insecta; order Coleoptera; family Dytiscidae; genus Liopterus; species Liopterus haemorrhoidalis. The sequence continues at coordinate 34,320,069 of OZ020620.1, read as the reverse complement.
CATCGATGTTCAACATCGATGTTTTGCCTTCGATTTACAACCCTACTACGTATATTTTAGTGTTAAATTTATGTTACAATTTCGACAGAAGTTGTGAAAAACTTATACAAAACAAATCAAATTGTAATGTTTTTGGCTCTCATTGTAGAAAGAACAAAGATAGACATCTTAGTTTTTAGGGTTTTGTAGGTATGACCAAAAGGTCTGTCAGTCTGTTCGGTAAAAATTGTAGCCAAACTGCTAAACCTAGAGAGCTAAAATTTGGCATGCTTATACAACTCTTTGACCCGCACATAGGAAAAATACTAAAACATCTAAAAACATATCCCCCTAAAAATATAAACAAATATGTGCTCATCAAAAAAAAATATATTTTTTTAAAATTCTGAGTAGGGTATCAAATTAAAGCCCTTGGTACGTGTATTAACGATCAAATTTTTATTTTTGCAAAATAAATTATTTGGAAGCGATTTTTGCCAAAATTGTGCAAAAAAAAATTGTCCCACACCCTGTAGCCCAGATGGTTTAAACTAAAAATCTGAAAAAATTCTAAGTAATGTACATTGGTGTGAACCGGAATAGTACAACAGGAATTTTTGATCAGATTATGTTTTTGGAAAAAAAAACATTTTTTGTGTCTTTTTGCTATTAATGTTGAAAACTTAGTTATATAACACGCTAAACAGTAACGTGTATCTTGGTTCAGTGGCTAAGATACTGGCATTCTGCCCAAGAAAATGAGTTCGAATCCTACGAGAGGAGACAATATTATTTTTTATTTATTTTTTTTTTTCATTTTTATATTGTTTAAATTATTTTTTCAAAATTCTAGTTATATTTGGGCAATTGTTGCATTTAATTTTTAAAAGCGTAAATTTAATAACCAGTGGAAATTGTTGAAATTATAATTTAATTCTATATTTGAATGTACACGAAATCAAAGGGGACGAGCTATGACTAAAAACAACCAATGGAAGCCATAGGCGCAATTTTCAAAATCTTAATGAACCTTGATATATAAAAAAAATACTGCACATCTTTAGAAACTTAAATAATGGTAATAGGCATTCGAATTAAAATTCATAAAAAAAAAATTTTTATGTAAAATTTGTTTTGGCATCCCAAATAATCATCATTCACTTACTAAATACCTGCAAAACCCTGAAATGTGTGAAAATTCACTCTTCACATCAATTTTTTACGTTTCATAAGAAAAATGGTTAGTTAGTTATTATTATTTTTTTTTTTTTTGGCGCGCAGCAACAAATGCTATTTGCTCCTAAGAAAAACGGAGGTAGAGATTTTCTTTAAAGTAATTTTCGCGAGATGATTCTGTTTTTAGATGATTAAAGATAGAAACCTTCGACTTGAATTTTTGAAATCTAGACTTTTATCTACCTAAATAAAAATTTATGCTCTCCTGAGTTAACACCGAAAGAATTTTTATGAAACTTCATATTTAAGCTTTCGACATCAATGGCACGAGTTGATCAACTTTTGGTAAAAATCAGTTGACTAAAAATGAGACTTTATTCGTGTCGATTTTAAGATTTTTGTGAATATTTAGCAACAAAAATATTTCGAAAAAATTTATTTAACAAAAGTTGCTATAAATGTAATAACTAACAACTTTTATTTGAGACACTTTTTGATAAAACGAAAAAAATTTGAAAAATTTTTCGAATTTTTTTCTAAATATCTATTTTTTCATACTTATATGTAACTTTTCCATTGTAATGATAAATAATATCTTTGTTAGAAAATATTAGGCAAAGTTATTTCCACTCTGCTGCTAGAATGTATTTTATGCAAGTACTTTGTGATGGCGGTCGGTCCTGTGGTGGCCAAAGCTGTTTTTTTCAATTTCAAAGACTCAAATAAATAAAAACTTAATTTGGAGGTCAAGACAGGCAGTGCCAAATTAAGATTTTTATTGGCCCTAGACCGAATGGATAAAACGGTCCCCTAAAAAAAAGTTGGTTAAAACTTTTTTAGTTAAAGCTATTTACGCCTAACACAACTTAAACAATAAATAAAATACATAATACTAATACTCAATAAAAGAAAACGCATGGGCAACCATAAATAATTAGGATAAAATAGGGTGACCATTTTCTTAAGAAGGCAATGTGGGAGCAAAAAAAAGGTCCTCACCTCCCAAATCCAAGTGAAGAGCAAAAAAAAAAAGGTCCTCATCTCTTAAAATCCAAGTGAAGAGCAAAAGAAAGGTCTTCACCTCCCAAATCCAAGTGAAGAGCAAAAAAAAAGGTTCTCACCTCCAAAATGTTAAAATGCGGGACAAAATGTTAAAATGTGGGACTTTTGCGGGACGCATCTTAATGCGGGACAAAATGTTAAAATGCGGGACAGTCCCGCAAAATGGGGGACGAATGGTCACCCTAGGATAAAAGCCACTATAAGAGGCGTTTGAAACTGGTTAATATTTAATAATTAATAACTGTCTTATGGAATAATATATTAATTTATTAAGCTTCATAATATTTTCTGATTGCTATTCTTTGAGGTATAAATACTAAATTGCATTAATTAAATATCATTCTACAAGTCAGTTAAACCTTTATTAAGACATAGTTGATTTATATTTACAACCAGTGAATTTTTGAACAGTATTTCAATGGGATGTAGCATAGATTTTTTATTTATTAATTTTAAGATAATTTTATCTATTATTTTGATTTTTTGTAAATGCGTTTCTGCATCGTCAGCCCAAGCCATTAGTGTAAAGTAAATTGGCTATGATAGACGCTAATAGCCACAGATAAATGTTTATCTATCTATATTTGCCTTCCCACTCTCTCTAAAAAACTGGATAAATTTTCGTAAATTAGCTTTATTTCTTATGTATTATTCTTACGCTGAAATCCTTTTAAAAAACACTCTCCCTACATCAGATCTTATAAAAAATGTCATTTATGAAAATTCAGAAATCAAATCTGTGATGCGTGCGGGTGTAAGGGCGGTAGGGGGATGTTAGAGGGCTTAGGGGGAACGGGGGGTTATTATCGGGGATGCTCCTGGTGTTCCCCGCTGTGGGAAACAATTAAATATGTAGGTTTCGACTGTGCAGGTCAAGCAGAGAAGCATATTAATAATTGAAGCGAGTGGCTTTTAACACAGCTACCGGCCTCTTCTTTTATTCAGCACCTTAGCTTACAGTAAACGAGCGGTTGACACCTTACAGATCACCATAGAACTCGCAAAACACTGGATGGATTACCCCGTCTAACTTGAAACAATACTGGAGGTTTTCGTGGATAGTGGCAGGTGCGTTGACAAGTACAAAAGGTACTAAGAACTGCAACACGTAGATCATGTGAGGTGACAATCAAAACGGGATTGGTCACACAAAATTTAGATATTAACAGACTCTCGTATAGTAATTAACCCCTTCAATAATCATTAAAAAATTTAAAAATGGAAAAAAAAAACACTATTTTTTTTATGAATGAATTTTATTTACTGAACATATATATCCTTCATAAAAACCATTTCGGGCCCAAAATGTAATTGAAAGTTGATATTATGGTGCATAAGCTTGCCCGAGTTATCTCGGGTGTGGGAATTTTCGCACATAATAGCCGCCGAGCATACTCGGCCGTAGTCCTTAAGCGGTTAAGAACAAGTTCTAGACATTAACGTTTTTAGGGAATTATTTTCATATAATTTAAAGCATTTTAATTATTCTTAAAAAATCAGAATTCCTGAATGTCATAAAACAGACCTATTATACCATAAATGATGCCAGTAACACGCTGCTGTAATTATTTTTTAAATCGCTTCAGCCATTCTTTAGTTTTGAGGGAACATACATACATTTATACATATATACATATATACATACACACAAACCAATTTATGAACACAGTAAAAAATTCATAAGTGTAAAAGTTGATTCTCAGTTTGGTTAAAATTTTAGTGTTAAAATTTAAGTAAAAAATTCACTATTTTTAACCAAATCATCGTAACCAAATGGCGTAACTACCGCCAGGGAGTTCGAGGAGACGAGTGTTATAATTTTAAATGTACAAGTGTAAAAAGTAAGGATAAAATTGTAATATGTGATATTTCAAACATTTTTCATTATAAACAATTAAATTAGTTCATAGTAAATTCATATATAATGTAGCGTACAGGTATGTACTCAGCTTTTTTTCTTGGGGGAGGGCTCAGAAAACAAAATTATTTAAAAAGGTAGGAATAGGGAAATTACACAGCATAAGAGTAAAGTTCATTCTCAGTTTGGTTAAAATTTTCGTTTAAAAAAGTTAAAATTCACTATTTTTAACCAAATCATCGTGTAAATCAGTGGTTCCCAACCTTTTTTGTGGTGAGCACCCCTTTGAATGTGAAAATAAGCTCCCGCACCCCCATAAAAAATGTGTTCAGATTTTTTCAGTTGAGTCATATTTATATGTCAAATTGATTAAAATAAAAAGTGAAGAGCAAAAAAAAAAGGAAATCGCATGAATATTTCTTTACAATTGATCAAATTAATTGATGTAGCATTCAGCGGTTCTTAACCTTAATTAAATTAGAAAGAAAATATACTTATTGAAAAATATTTTTTTATTAATTATTACAAAAAAAAAAAATAATAATACAGGGAAAAAATATATAATGATTCTAAATAAACTAGATTTTTTATATAAATTTATAAATTTCTATAAATCGTCTCGCACCTCTCAAAATGCTTCCCGCACCCCCGGTTGGGGACCACTGGTGTAAATCTTCAAATATTCAAATTATGATATTTTTATGAAATATAAATTTTTTCAGTGTTAAAATTAACATTACTTTAACACTATTTATTTTCTAAAACTATAATTTAACCAGCCTGTAAGTGTAAACTTTACACTAAATTTAACTAAAAAAGAAGTGTAAATAATTAACACTATAAGCGAGGGACTTCATGGTAAAAGTTCATTTTTTAGTGTACCATGAAGTCCTTTTAACACTAATTTTTGGAGTGTATTAATATAGATATGTATTATTATATCATGTGTTCGAAAAGAAATTACATAAGGGTTGGCTATGGAAAATAATGTCAACAACAAGCTTTAGAATTAATTGTCATCATTGTTGTTGCCATAAGTTTATATTATTATATAAAGCTTGCAGTAGACATTATTTTATTTTTCCATAGCCAACTCTTATGTAATTTATTTTTGAACTCATGGTATTTCTGTGTTCGTCAACTATTTATTTTATTACTTTTGATAATTTTGAAACATTTTATAAAAATATGTTTAAATTTCATATAGATTGAGATGGGTAGCCGAAAATTTGGGCCTGAGGCCTACGAGCTATGGGTTGCACATCACTGATAGATAGGGTGACCATCCGTCCCGGTTATAGGTCAATTGTCCCGGTGTCCCGAAAAATATTCTCGGGACGCCCGATTCTCCCGGTTTTTGAGGTGAGGACTCTTTTTGCTCTTCACTTTGAATTTGAGAGGTGAGGACCTTTTTTTTTTGCTCTTCACTTGGATCTGCGAGGAAACAAAGACATTCTTTTTTTCCCTGTGTCCCGGTTTCCCTTCACTGAAATCTGGTCACCCTACTGAGATAGAGAATGTCGAGTATTGCATCTACAGACGTACAGACAAATGAATGATGGTGTAAACAGTGATGGCATCCTAAATTTTCAGGAAGCGGTTCTATAAAGTCATGTGATATAATCTGTCTCAATTTGTAATACGAAACTAGATATGGTTACTTTGGTGACTGTTGTGGTGTAAACAGACTTTGGCGTATCCGTGTGAACCAATACTGTGACAATATTATAAATGTATTGTCAATATACAACATAAAAAATGAACTGTTACTGTTAGTTCCGTATCACAAAATGAGACAGATAATATCTAGGACCCTATTCTGTATTTTTAAGAGTGAAAACAAATCACTTACTTCCATTTATTAAATATAAGGAAAAACATTTAAGAGCGTATTATTAATAACCTATAAAATAAATATTACATTTGCAACACTGCAGGGCACGGCGCACGATTCAAAACTGAAGTCAGAGTAATTCATTTATTTTTAATAATTCTAACAACCGGTTCCCTAAGATTTCAATACTTTTAAGAAACGGTTCGCGCGAACCGGTCGGAACCGGTAGGATGCCATCACTGGGTGTAAGGATTAGTAAGGTAAAATTTCCTGTAATTTAATACGTAGTTGATTTTGAGTTGTATCCATGCTTACGATATCATTGTGCGATTCGACTGGCGCATTCTAGACAACTGATTATAAAAACTGCTCTGGGATACGTAACACTGTGATTTCCACTCCCACCAGGCCTGATGGACACCATCTCCGTACAGCACCAGCTTCATAGCACTCTGTGACCCATAGATAATTAAATATACAGACATTTTAATTATGTCGATATTATGTGCGCGTTATCACAAGGTACTGTCATCACAAGAACTTATGTTGTAAGAGACTTGGGCATTTTATTTGAATAAATTGTCATTTGATCCCCATGTAAATAATATCACAGCAAAGGCCTTCAAAATGCTGGGATTTGTCATCAGGTCAAATAAAGATTTCAAATCAACTGCAGCTCTTAATACCCTTTTCACATCAGATGTTTAAGATCGGATGTTAAAGTGAATGTGTCTTTAAACGCTAATGTGAAAACGTATGACCTCGTCTAAATACAAGCGATGTTGAAGACATAGATCTGCGTCTTAAACATCGTCCGCAATGCCAACATAATTTCTATTAGAAAAAAAATACTCTTTGAATTTGTGCTATCAACATTTTGTATTATCATAAACAAGAATACTGTATTATATCGACGTTATAAGAAGTTTATACTTATAGTTACAATAAAATTATTTATTTTAATAATGTATTTAATACAATACAGAGCTACAATAATTGAGATAAAATGTATCAACTTATATGTTAATGTAGGTGTAATATATTCTTTATTGTAGTGTCTTTATTGTAGAATGAAATGAAATATCCATATTTGTTTATAATAATTCAAAATGTGCGTCTGCGCAGACAGTTTAAAACTACTAATTTCCTGACGGTAGCTTGAAGACAAAATTAATGAAGCAGATGACAGCACCGGAGATTTAAACATCAAGTATGAAAGCAAACCGATGTTAAACATCGGTGAACTTTAAGTTCACTCGTCTTAAAGTTCTAGTATGAAAAGGGTATAAGTCATGTTCTAAGCCTATGTTCAGAGTAATATTCAATTTGCCTCTGTCATATGGAATCCTCGCTACGATATTTATATAAATCAAATTGAACGTATTCAAAAAAAATTCTTCAAATACTTATGCTTCAAAAATAATTGCAACTATATCAATTATAATATATGTTGCGCTGAGTTTAATTTTCTCACACTAAAGGATCGTCGCACTTGGACTGACATGAAAATTTTGCATAAAATTCTTAATAATCTATTATCATGTGTTGAACTACAAAATTTAATCACTATTAATATTCCAGCGTACAATACGCGATCTTCTTCGCTTCTTTGTATACCTTTTGCGAACACGAATTCTTATCAAAATTCTCCAATAGTCTGACTCTGTAGTACTTACAATAATAATTTCTCAGATGTTAACATTACCAACGTGTCTGTTAAAATGTTGAATAAATATTGTAAAGACAAAATTTGTCATCAATATTAATTCTATTAAATTTGTCATCAATTAATGCATTGTTAACAGTTTATTATATATAACTATTTGTTGTATTCAACTACTTATTGTGTTTCAAGTACAAATTTGTTTAATTATGTATTAACATTGTAATTATGTAGTAGTGATCACTTCGCTGGGCCTGTCCGGTTTGTGTTCCCAACAAAATAAAATTAAAAAAAATAAATAAAAATAAGTTATATACAGCCTTGTTCATATGTATGGAGCACTCTTGGAACGTCTAATAAATAAATGCAATTTATGCGAATTTTATTTGGGAAACCAAATTAAAATACCTTTACATATTGTTTTTAATTATATTTCACAGAAAAACGTTTCGTTTGCAGGTTTGAACATGTTCGTAACCTTTTAAATATTGTAGTTTGCAAGTTAATACTCGTTTATATGCGATAGGTGCATAAATGTTTTAGATTAGAATGAGACTTGGGCAAGAGTAGAGTGATTTTTTTTTCATTTAGTACAGTTACTTCCACTTACTAATTATGAGTGTAAATACAAAAAGTTTGAGTGAAGTTAAACGTGCACAAATTGTAAGTCTTAGTCCAAAGGGATGGGAGTCAAGTTAAAATTTCTCAGAAAGTAAATTGCTCCAGGAAAGCGGTCCAAAATGCTATCAAACGGTTCGAAAAAATCTGGAAGAAATCGTAAGACATTAGAGAGAGAACATAGAAACTTAATTCGGCTATCATTGAAAAACAGAAAGAGAACATCGTCTGAATTGGCTACAGAGTTTAATACTGTTGCGAAATGAAAATTTCGGCACCAACCATTAGAAGAAGACTACTAGAACTTGGTTTGAGAGGCTGCAAAGCGCGGAAAAAACCCTGGCTTTCAGAGAAAAATAAAAAAAGAAAGATTCATTGGGCGAAAATTCACAAAAACTTGAAACCTGATGATTGGGCAAAGGTACTTTGGTCAGATGAGACAAATATTAAGGTAATTTTGAAGCATATTTATTGCTGCTTAATGAAAAAAATTAAATCATAAAAAATTGTTGTTATGAAAAAAAAAAAATCATCAGTTAATACTGAGACTTAAATTGAGATTATTGTTTTTAGCTTTTTGGCACCCCTGAGGCGGTTTATGTAAGACAAAGTCCGGGAGAAAAGTTTTATCCCGACTGTGTGGTCCCTACAGTTACATTTGGTGGGTGTAGTGTAATGATATGGGTCTGCATGGCAGCGTCAGGCGTGGGAGAAGTGTTTGTGTGTGAGGGAAGGATGAATTCTTCTACTTATATCAAAATGTTATAGACTGTTTTAAGATCTTCTGTACATAAAATTTTCACGAACGATGACCAATCAACATATTTATTCCAACAAGATAATGCACCATGCCATGCAGCTGCCACTTCTCGAGAATGGTTTCAAAGACAACAAATTTCCGTTTTGGATTGGCCGGCACAGTCTCCCGACTTAAATACAATTGAGCATTTATGGCAAATTTTAAAGAAAAATGTTGCTCAACACAAGGTTCAATCAAAGCTGGAACTAGTTAAGAAAATAAAGGAGAAACGGGGTAAAATGTCTGCAAATACATGCAAAAAATTAGTTGCCAATATGCCACAAAGGATAGCTGCTATTATAAAAGCAAGGGGGGGAGTGACAAAATATTAAATATATCAATGTTCATAATTATTTTGAATAATAAAATTGTTTTCATTATTTAATTTTCTTATTCTTCCAAAAAAAAATCACAAATATTTAGGGTGCTCCATACATATGAACAAGGCTGTGTGTTGGCGGTCGGTAATAAGGGAGATATTGTGATCATACCGATTTTGACATTTCGAGATTTCGATGGATCTCCACGAATTTAGGTCCCTACATAACGTTTTGACTATTTTTAACATGATATCTGTCGGTCTGTCTGTCTGTCTGTCCGTCTGCCCGCCTGTCTGTCTGTCTGTCCGTCTATCTGTGCAGAGCAAATTCGACTAAAAGGATTTTTATGAAACTTCATATTTAAGCTTTTGACATCAATGGCAAGAGTTGATCAATTTTTGGTAAAAATCGGTTGACTAGAAATGGGAGTTTACGCGTGTCGATTTTAAGATTGTGGCGAATATTTAACAACAGAAAAATATTTCGAAAGAAAAATAATTAACAAAAGTTGCTATAAAAGCAATTACTAACAACTTTTATTTGAGACATTTTTTGATAAAACAAAAAAAATTTGAAAAATTTTTCGAAAAAAGTTTCAATTTTTTCATACTTACATGTAACGTTTCCATGGTCATGATAAATAATAACTCTGTTAGAAAAAATTAGGCCAAGTTATTTCTACTCTGCTGCTAGAATGTATTTTATATAAGTACTTTGTGATGGTGGTCGGTCCTGTGGTGGCCACAGCTGATTTTTTTGAAATATATTTATTTTAATACATTTTTTAAAGTACATTTATGTTAATACATTTTATAATATCTTATATATGAATTATCATTCTGACTGAAGCATGACCTCATCACAGTCCTCACAGTCAGTAGTAGAACTAGTAGAAGTAGTAGTAGTATCAGTAATACATGCTCTCGAATCTTCGTCAAAAATTTTTCCTGGAGGACATTTATGATGCCCTAATATAAATTGATTACCATTCTTAGTACACTCATAATAAGATTGTGGATCATCTTCGTCTTTAAATTTCCCAGCCTCTGTACAAACAAAATGACATCCCGGTACAGTGGGATCGAATTCAAAATGATCCTTTTTACATTGGTACAACAGTGGGTGATTGTTTGGGCCGCACAGTACGAACAGTTTGTTACTTGCTGGATGTGCGATTAACTGTTTAGTATGGCCACGGCATAATTCGGTGTCTGAGAATGTGTAGCATCTAGCACCGACCTCGCAAGAGCTGGAATTCGCATTGAAGGTTCCTGCATCGCAAATGTAAGGAGTCATTTCATTTCCATCGCAGTAAAAATATCTGAAAAGAAAATTATAGATCAGTCTGTAGCAGGTAAAAACTACTGAAAGATCCTACTATTTAAAAATCCCACCGCTGAGCACCAGTAATGTAGAAGACAGGGGGGGGGGGAGGAATTTACCAAACTGTAAAACCAAGGGGAATTTAGCAAAATGTAAAAACGAGGGGGAAGGCTGCCACCTGAATTTACCTGCCTCTCTGTTGATGGGAATTTTAAAGTCAACAATTGGGAAAATTTATAATAGTAAATTTATTGCACAAAAAGAAAAAAAAATCAATAAATGAAATTGAAAGAAAATAAATGAAATAATTATCGAATGAAAAACAATTTAAAACAGATTAAATATATAAAATAAAATATAAAAGTTAAAAAAATAAACTTACGTGGTTGACATTACATTTACACCAGATCACAGCCAGGATCAGAGTCAATTACAATAAATTTTGATTCCTATTTATACCAGACATAATTTGCTAATGTTATTATTTATATTCTGTCTAACCTTCATAATAAAATTGTTAACACAGCAAAATTATGAATTGCATAAACACTTTACATATTGTTATGAATAATATCTTTATTATCAAAATAATTCTTATGGTGCAACTGTCACAAGTCCAATGATATCATAAAATATCATAGAGACGTCTCTATAGAAGTCATTAAGAAAGTTAGGTCTGGAGTCTGGTTAAGAATTGGGCCTAATATACCATGAGTTCAAAAAGAAATTACATAAGTTTGACGAAAAGTTTGAGGATTTTGAGAACTCCATAACCTCATATTTTGTGAATTAATATACCACGAAAGGGTAAACCAGGCCTCGTCAGAAAAAAACGTTAAATTTAACAAATCATCATTATTAATTAAATTTTGTTGGAACCAGTGGCAATACACAATTCACCTATTGTGGTCTGCCCATGTAAAGCAAGAATTTTGTATAGGAACAGCTTTAATTTTTTTTTCTTGCCCGATCTTAATATATAAGACGTGTGTGTGTGTGTGTGTGTGTGTGTGTGTGTGTGTGTGTGTGTGTGTGTGTGTGTGTGTGTGTGTGTGTGTGTGTGTGTGTGTGTGTGTGTGTGTGTGTGTGTGTGTGTGTGTGTGTGTGTGTGTGTGTGTGTGTGTGTGTGTGTGTGTGTGTGTGTGTGTGTGTGTGTGTGTGTGTGTGTGTGTGTGTGTGTGTGTGTGTGTGTGTGTGTGTGTGTGTGTGTGTGTGTGTGTGTGTGTGTGTGTGTGTGTGTGTGTGTGTGTGTGTGTGTGTGTGTGTGTGTGTGTGTGTGTGTGTGTGTGTGTGTGTGTGTGTGTGTGTGTGTGTGTGTGTGTGTGTGTGTGTGTGTGTGTGTGTGTGTGTGTGTGTGTGTGTGTGTGTGTGTGTGTGTGTGTGTGTGTGTGTGTGTGTGTGTGTGTGTGTGTGTGTGTGTGTGTGTGTGTGTGTGTGTGTGTGTGTGTGTGTGTGTGTGTGTGTGTGTGTGTGTGTGTGTGTGTGTGTGTGTGTGTGTGTGTGTGTGTGTGTGTGTGTGTGTGTGTGTGTGTGTGTGTGTGTGTGTTTTTTAAAAAAATTAATTTAATTTTTTTTTTTCTTACTATTTTTGGCAACTCATACGTTGACGAACATCATCAACTGTATTTTGAGTACGAACTCTTAGCTTTCCAGTTCTATCTCTATGAGTAATGCTCTCTATATCTTGGAATAAATCAACACATCTTCTAAGTGCGCTGTCAAAATCTCCTTCAGGGAAAGCCATATTTGGAAATTGTAGCCGAAATTCCTCTAAAGATGACGCCGCACTGTAAATCCATTCGTTCTTCACTCGAACATCACTTCAAAAATATGATTCAATCATGATTTTTTTGTGTTCTATTGTAAAAACCATTATAATTGTAGATTAATTGAATTTTCAATAGAAACTTATGACAACAACAGTGATGACAGTTAATTAATTGACAGTTAAAGCTTGCAGTACACATTATTTTATTTTTCCACAGCCAACCCTTTCTTAAAATTAGATTAGATTAGATTAGATTAGACTTTATCTAGCATTACGTTTGTAAAACTTACTTTTTACAATCCAGAAGGTTTGGGTAATTTCCTGGTGTTAAATCACATTTTCCAGTGCTAGATCCAGGGCAATTATCGCTGTTTTCACTGCAAGTTGTAGTAGTTTGATCACAAAATGGTTTCTTTTGTCCTGTCTGAGCACCGCAGTTGACCAAAATTGGTTGATTTTCTACCGGACAAAAAATTATTGAAGAACAATCATCACTACATTTTGTTTGTCCAGCAGTGCATATTGTATCATCTCGTGGAGAAAACAAATAAACACCAGGTGCTGCTGCAACCTAAAAAGAACATTATTAGATACAATTTTAATTAAACTACCTCCCGAGATGGTTGGCAATAGTGGTCTCCTAAGCAGTGGCGTATTCAAGAGGGGGGAGACTGGAGGCACGTGCCTTCTCATTAAAACAGAGTTTAGTTCAGGTTTAGAAAGTGTTTCTTTACGTTTATTATCTAAAATATTGTAGGCTAAATTTTTTCTGATCAAGCTATTATTTTTTCTGATCAAGACATTATTTTTTCTGATTGATTTTTATTATTGATCAAAATTTTTTTTGTCAATCGATTAAATACTCACTATATTGAATTTTTAAATAACAATATCTCCTTTTTACCGACCGCCAACATATATAAGGGAGGTATTGTGATCATACCGATTTTGACATTTCGAAATTTCGATGGATCTCCACGAATTGAGGTCCCTGCATAAGGTTTTGACTATTTTTAGCATGATGTCTGTCTGTCTGTCTGTCTGTCTGTCTGTCTGTCTGTATGTATGTCTGTCTGTCTGTCCGTCCGTGTATCTGTGTACACGTACAGAGCGAATTCGGCTAAAAGGATTTTTATGAATCTTCATATTTAAGCTTTTGACATCAATGGAACGAGTTGATCAACTTCTAGTAAAAATCGGTTAACTAAAAATAGGAGTCCATTATAAGATTTTTGCGAATATTTAGCAACAGAAAAATATTTCGAAAAAAATTATTTAACAAAGTTGTTATAAAGCAATAACTAGCAACTTTTATTTGCTATATTTTTTGATAAAACGAAAAATTTCTATAAATTTTTCGAATTTTTTTTAAGTATCTATTTTTTCATACTTATATGTAACGTTTCCATGGTCATGATAAATAATATCTCTGTTAGAAAATATTAAACCAACACAGATTTGTCTGTGTTACACTTTTTAACTGAATGTGTTCAGTTCGAGGATGTCAGGGAGAGGTTAGGCCTGTGCTATGACCTGTCAGTCGCTTTAGGTGACGACAGAGTACTCATGGACAGGCTGATACTCTTCCTGCAAGAATCAAACTTACTGTTTTATGTGTGAAGTCTTGCACCTTATTTTAATGTGTTCTATTTCTAAACTGTAATATTAGATGTTAATTGGCCCCTTTACGGCCATTTACCATCACCCTGAGCCTGTTCAAATTTTCGAACAGACCTTTTATCTTATTTATTTGTGTTTCTCTGTTTAAGATTTCTTTTATTGAGTATGCGTAATTTTATTAATTTTATCTATTTATTGATTGTTTAATTTATTGATTTTAATATGTAGTGTAGTTATTTAATTGGGCTGCGTTAGGTGCAAATAGCCTTTGCTGCTGTGCGCCAAAAAAATTTAACTAACTAACTAACTAACAGTATAAATTCCAATGTGAAAAATCCCTCCTGAATTATTTTTGTGCGTACGCCACTGGCACTGATGATGGATTTTGTTAAACAAATTCATCAAAAGCCTCATTTAATCTGTAAAAGTTACTAGATTTAAAATCTAGTTCCGCTAAAAGCAAAGAAACAGGCAATAAAAATGTTTATTGTATACATATATTTTTAAACACTTTATATTACATAATAAAACTTTAAAATCACTTTATATACAGGGTAAATGTCTGGCACAATTTAAAAGACAGGATGGTGACGTAGAAAGCAATCGATTTTTCCTTTGCCAATTTTCTCTAAAATGTGAATTTCATCCAAAAATAAACAAACAAAAAGATGCCCAAAATTTTGAAAACCACTGACTTTTTTTAATTTTTCATATTAATCCAGAAGTTGTGTAGTTGCCATAGAGAAAAAAATATTTTAATTGTAGTTCAATAATAGAATATCAAAGTACGTGTACTTCATAATCTAAAATTTTAATATTAAAGTTTTCTTTATTTCTTTTTTCTTTATAAAATTGAACAATCATTTTGTTGAAATAAAATTACGGTATTTTTTCCATGGTTTCTTTATCTCAGTCACATACGGAGTGATTATTTAATGGCGAGACGACGTCACTGGAAGTTTTAATAATTTGCCGTTTCATACACATCGTAGCAGGCGATTATGCGCGCATGCTCATAATCTTTTTTTCTTCATAATCAAATTTTCTTCAAGGTTATTATAGTCATAGTATTCTGCTAGGAGCCACGTAAAATTCGTTGACGTCGTCTCGCCATTAAATAATCACTCTGTATGTGATTGTTGTAACAGACAAAATATTAGTGGTTCCTAAACGGTGGTACTGCATCGATTATCAAGCGATATACGCATCTTATCCAAAAATGGTTGAGGACTTTTTAGCTCTAAATGGGCCAACAATGCTGCCTTTAAAATTGTGCTGGATATTTACCTAAAACCCTGTATTTATAGGTTCTAATTATTTGGTATACATTTTCCAGTAGGTCCTGTAGGATCAACTTGGAAAATAAATCCAGAAGGACACTCATGTTCAGTTTTTATATACTTATCATCGCTTTTTTCGCAGTGCCAGTACCATGTTGGTCCTTTATCTGCATGTGGAAATGAACCAGCAGCTAAACAAGTTAAATCGCAGCTAGCTGTTTTTTCCGCAAATTCAAATTCATAATATTTATCATATCCTTCTGGACAGGCGAACAATTCTGGTCGCCCGCCGCAGTAGATGTATAAATGTTTCGCGTCTGGGTGTTGAATCAGTTTCCCGGTTTTCCCATTACAACCGTGGGCACTATCATATGTCTTACAGTCGTATGAAGTTTCGCAGACTCCACTCTGTGGATTGTATTTTGAGTTTGGCTCACAAGCAATGTCTTTCTTCTTGGAGTCTCGACAATAGATATATCTAAAAATAAAAAAAAATTATGTGAAGTGTGAATTTTCACATATTTCAGGGTTCCGCAGGTATTTAGTAAGTGAATGATGATTATTTGGGATGCCAAAACCAATGTTATGTTAAAATATATTTTGTTAATTTTAATTCTAATGCCTAATACCAGGGCTTCGAACCGTTATTTTTTTCGTTTCGGTTTTTATTCCGGTTCAATTAAAAAATAAATATCGGTTCGGTTCCGGTTTTCGTTCCGGCATAAATAACGTTTTTTTTTTCGGTTTTCGGTTCAGTTCCGAGTAATAAATTTTTAAATGCTTTTATTTGTATTAGAAATTTATTTTCTACTATAATTTAGAAGAAAATTTTATTCCTAATTTTGTAATAATCATACCAAGGCCGCCCGGGGGGGGGTCTTGGCGTTCAACCCCCATCGAAATAATAGAAGCGCATTTTTTTTACTTATCAGTTTAAAAAATAATCTTAAATAAAATGTATTATATATTTAGAATGAAAATATAATTCCAACAATTCCAATTGGTTATTAAATTTACGCTCTTAAAAATTAAATGCAACATTTGTCAAAATATAACTAGAATTTTGACAAAATAATTGAAAGATAATAAAAAAAATTATCCTCTGCCCGGGAACGAACCCTAGTTTGTTGCGCAGCAAGCGAGCAAGCTAGCCCTTAGATCAGGATACGCCTTCTAGTATAGTGTGTTACATAACTATAACTTTTGTACATCGTCAACAAAAAAACACAAGAAATGCGTTACTTTCCGAAAACATAAACTGATCAAAAATTCCTGTTGTACTATTCCGGTTCACACTAATGTGATTTATATGATTTTAGCTTAAATTTAGGAAACTGCATAATGCCATCTCTCCAGAAAGTTCCGTCTTTGCTCTCGAAAAATCTGTCGAGATGAATTTTGATATCGTCCAAAGAAGCGAATTTTTTTCCGTTAAGAGAATTTTATAGAGAGCGGATCAAATGGTAGTCGGAGCATATGGTCCAGACATCGCACCATCCGACTACCATTTGTTCTGCTTTCTACAAAATTCCCTTAACGGAAAAAATTTGGGAAACCTGGACAGATTTTACGAGAGAAAAGACGGAACATTAACAAAAATCCAAGGTGCGCGCCTATACAAGAGTTTCTTGGTCATTTTTACGAAACACTAAAAATTACAAAATATATTTACGCAGTGCAGTTCAGCAGATTTGGATAAAATCCTTCGTCCAGTGTTTCACAAGGATTTTCATCCGAAACAGCGCATTTCCCTTGGTCAATACACGTCTTGGAATCCGGGTCGCAGAAAGGATTAGTAGTTCCTGATTGGGCACTGCAGTCTATTTTGACTGGTGAGTCCTTATGAGGACATAAAATAAGTTGCGAACAATCGTCACTGCACTTTCTCGAACCAAGTTCACAAGTTTCAGCAGCTTTTGCTGAAAGAACTGCTGATAGCAACTGAAACAAAAATTGCGATAGTTAATTTACATAAATACATATACAGATCAATTCTGTAAAAAGTTACTATAATAGTTACCGTGTAGTAACGTTACTACAAGATAACTTTTATAGTAACTTTAACATTTTTCGTATTCTGTAATATCCAACTGTAGTGACGTCGTTATGAAAGTTATATCTTCGTGACAGTTACTGAGAAAAGAATGATGTTAGTGTTAACACGCATGCTAATTGGTGGTATACAGATGACAGTTGAGGTTAAAAATGTCAAAATATTGTATTACTTACATTATTTTGTTGTTATATAATATATATTATGGTATATACATTTATAGAATATTAAAAAAATGAGTGAAGAAATTAAAAAAAAAAAAAAACACAAATTTTCGACAATAGAACCAGTGTATTTTTATTGTTTTGTCATTACTTCCATACGTCTCATTTTATCCAAACTCATATTCTCTCCAGCAATCCCAACAACTCAAATTTCTAGGACTTATAATCCATCAAAATCTTCGTTGGTCTCCACATATTGATTATATCAATACTAAGCTATCAGGATCCTGTTATATGCTAAAGAGGCACAGGTACTTTATTTCACCTTCATTATTAAGATCAGTTTATTTTTCGAAATTTCATACAATTATAAATTGTGCTATCATTTTTTGGGGAGCATCAAAAGAAGCTCATAAAATTCTCTTGCAGCAAAAAAAAAGCTATTCGAATATTAACATTTACTCCATATAGAACTTGTAGAAACTTATTTAAATATCTTAAAATATTAACAGTTCCCTCACTTTTTATATTAAAATGCGTATTATTGTCAGAAATAATTATAGTAACTTTAATATAAATAGTTTAATATCACAATACAAGGAGTAAATCTAGCTTGAATATTGAGAGGCACCATACTACTTTGTACGAGCAAAGTCCTCGTTTTAAAGCTGCAAGATTGTATAATAAGGTTCCTGATAGCATTAAAAGTATAACCAATGTGAAAATATTCAAAAACAAGAAATATTTATTAGAACATACGTTCTATTCAATCTCTGAATATTTAAATTACAAAGCTGACTAGTGTTAAATTTTGCATTCTGTTAAATTGCAGAATATCTACGTATGTATATATTATATTGACTTAACCTCTGTATTTCTAATGATCACTAACAGGCTCAATAAAATATTATAATTATTATTCTCACAAATTTCTCATACAAAACTAACGATCTGATATAAAATTAAACTCTTATACGAATATGATACAGTCAGTGTTGTAATGTATCTAGATACATTTTAAAATATGTATCTGTATCTGTATCTAGATATTTAAATCAGTATCTAAGTATCTGTATTTCAGGTACTTTTTTCAGATACTTTCCTATTTTGTCTTTTTCAAGGTCTTTTTACAAAATATGTCCTTACGATTTTTTAAGTTGGTAATACATTTAGCATCATTCAGATATTTGAATTTTAAGTTTAAATTAACCAATCAGCGACCAGTAAACTCTTTCTTGCTTGGTGGGAGTAAAAACATGCTTCATCCATTTTCAGAGCTGGAAATACAATTACATTTTATTAAAATTTTATAGATAAAAATAAATTATATAAATAAATTATAAGTTTGAGAATTATGATAAAATACAAGTTCTATATGTAATTAATTAAATTTTGGAAAACATAAAATAAAAAATAAAAGGATGTTTTCCAAAATTTAATTAATTATATATAGAACTTGTATTTTATCATAATTCTCAAACTTATAATTTATTTATTTATTTAATTTATTTTTATCTATAAAATTTTAATAAAGTGTAATTGTATTTCCAGCTTTGAATAAATTTAAAAAAATAAATAAAAAAAAGTTAAATAATTTTATGAACAACGGTTAAGTAAAACAACCATTAAGTAATTATCAAATCTAAGAATAAGAATTAATTTTATAAATGTGAATTAAATAAAGAAATATAATAAATAAAATTGTTGTTTTATTTTTGTCATCCTAAATACTCATTTAATAATTAGTAATTTATTAGCGAACAAAAAATGTTCGAGATATCCGCAGAAATGGAATAAAAAAGATTACATAGGTATATATGTAGTTAGTTAATATTTCTGACACACAGCTTCAAAGGCTATTTGTGTTTATTTTAAGAGTAATAATAGTGCATAACTTATTTTTTATTGTGAACAAATATATTCCTTGCTCTAGTTATTTCTTTTTTTTGTGGTGTTTTCATTTTTCCGAAAGTATCTTAAAAGTATCTTGAAGTATCTAGATACATTGTAAAAAAAAAATGTATCTGTATCTAGATACTGTTTAAAATTTGTATCTGTATCTGCATCTAGATACATATTTCCTCAAGTATCTGTATCTGTATCTGTATCTAGATATATTTTCAAATGTATCTATTACAACACTGGATACAGTGAATTTATTTTTTAATGCAACATGTAGTATGTCATTACCATGGATACAGTTTTTGACAGCAATATAAATCGTGTTCATTTTCATTTGCAATATAGACAATTAGTGTGTATACTTTTGCTCATTGCTGATTTAAAAATTAATCAACATGTATACAGATGAAGAAAAAATAATGATGGTAACTTGGTATAACTCCCAAATGAGTTTAAGAGAAGTTTCTGCTGTATTTAGTGCAACTTATTCAGATCGGCCAATACCAAATCCCTCTACAATTTCAAGACTAGTTATAAATTCAGTTTAGTAATAAATTTCATCGCGAAGGATGTCTTAAGTCAAAACATAATAAAAAAAAGAACAACATCCCACGTGCTTACAGAAGAGAAGCAATTGGAAATATTATTACAAGTGGAAGAAAACAATCAAAATACTTTAAGATCAATTGCACAAACCGTTGGTGTCAGTATTGGATCTGTTTTTAACTTCTTAAAAAAAGAAAAGTTCATACAAATTTCAAAATCATCAAGAATTGTTAGAAAGGGACGCAGCAGTACGTATGGATTTTTGTTTTGAAATGTTTGAAAATATTAATTCCGACCCAACAATGCTTCAAAGAATTTTATTTACTGACGAAGCAACGTTTACTCTAAATGGTGAAGTACACAGACAAAATTTTAGTTACTGGAGTCGAGAAAATATACATTTGTTTCAAGACTCCCGAACTCAAAGGCCGCAAAAATTAAATGTTTGGGCAGGGATAATAGGAACCAATATTATATATATATTTTTTATTGACGGTAACCTTAATGCCGCAAAATATCTAGCCCTTTTGCAAAACCAAATATTACCTGCGTCGCGAAACCTGAATATTAATGTACAAGTATGGTTTCAACATGGTGGCGCACAAGTCCATTATTCTAGAATAGTTAAAGAATATTTAGATAGAACTTTCCCAAATAGCTGGATTGGAAGAGGAGGGTCGATAAATTGGCCAACGAGATCTCCGAATTTGGCAGCCAATGATTTTTTTTATTGGGGATATTTAAAGGCTAAAGTATATAATGGAGAACTTAGGGATGTTGCTGAACTGCAAGAAAAAATTGTTCAAGCATCCAACAATATACCACAAGAGCAATTACTGAATGTTTTGAATCATTTTTATGATCGCTTAACATTTTGTATGCAAGTAAACGGAGAAACTTTTGGACATTTATTATAAGTTTTTAATAGTTATTTATTTATTATTATTATTATTTTTTTATTTGTATTTTCAATAAAACATTTTGATTTTGCTAGTAAATATGGTTTTTTCTATGTTGCAAACGAAAATGAACACGATTTATACTGCTGTCAAAAACTGTTTCCATGGTAATGACATAGTACATGTTGCATTAAAAAATAAATTCACTGTATATGAAAGATACATAATTAAAGGCTTCAAGATAATTTTATGTCAATTCACTTATCAAGAGCTTTCATTTAATGTCTTCACTATTTTTTTTTTTAAATACATATTTATTAATTTTTCGGAAATAGTATTTTATATATTCGCAAGACAAAGATCTGTATATTCATATCAAATTTCAACTTTACCTTAATTAGAAATACTTACCAAGATTGTGAAATATATGTTCTTCATTTTGGTACTGAATAGAATTTAAAAAATAAATTTTGACAATTTATAGTGTTTAATATCTTATCATAAACGGATTTATTTCGATTTTTTTTTATCATAGATAAGATTTTAGGTTATAGATAAAAATCTATGATCTTAGAAAACTATTTCAATAAAAAATAACAACATTTTTAATACAGGAAATAACTACTTGAATAGATATCATTATGTGTCACTTTCAAGTATGTCTACGTGAGAAAAATTATTTTTTTGTAAATACAGCACACTGCCACCTACTTGATATTATTACAATATTAAGTATGTATTTAAGTTTCGCACACTATGTTCATAGTTTGGTTATAAACACAAAATCCAAAGTTTTGAGAATAAAAAAATTGATGTGAAGTGTGAATTTTCACACATTTCAGGGTTTTGTAGGTATTTAGTAAGTGAATGATGATTATTTGGGATGCCAAAACAAATTTTATGTTAAAATTTTTGTTTTGTTAAGTTTAATTCGAACGCCTAATACCATTACTTAGGTTTCTAAATATGTGCAGTATTTTTATATATATATATATATATATATATACATATATATATATATATATATAGCAAGGTTCTTTAAGATTTTGAAAATTGCGCCTATGGCTTTCATTGGTTGTTATAAGCTCCGCCCCTCTGATTTTGTGTACATTGAAACAGAATTTAATTATAATTTCGACAATTTCCACTGGTTATTAAATTTACGCTTTTAAAAATTAAATGCAATATTAGCCAAAATATAACTAGAATTTTGAAAAAGTAATTTAAACATAAAAATGCAAAAAAAAGCAAAAAAAATATTGTCACTTCTCGTGGGTATCGAACTGACTTACTTGGGTGAAAATGCCAGCGCAAGTACCACTACACCAGGGGTAAGCTTTCCATTCGAGCGTGTTACAAAGCTATAACTTGTGTACATTATAAGCCAAAAAAACACAAAAAATGTGTTTTTTTCCAAAAACATAATCTGATCAAAAATTCCTGTTGTAGTATTCCGGTTCACACCAATGTACATTACTTAGAATTTTTTAAGATTTTTAGTTTAAACCATCTGGGCTACAGGGTGTAGGACAAAACTTTTTTCGCACAATTTTGGCAAAAATCGCTTCAAAATAATTTATTTTGCAAAAATAAAAATTTGATCGTTAATCCACGTACTAAGGGCTTTCATTTGATACCCTACTCAGAATTTAAAAAAAATATTTTTGTTTTCGATGAGCACATATTTGTTTATATTTTTAGGGGGGTATGTTTTTTAGATGTTTTAGTATTTTTCCTATGTGCGGGTCAAAGAGTTGTTAATCATGCCAAATTTCAACTCTCTAGGTTTAGCCGTTTAGCTACAATTTTTACCGAACAGACAGACAGACAGACAGACGACAAAATGACGGCATAAGGGTTTTTTGGTCATACCTACAAAACCCTAAAAATATCACTAGTCAATCTGACATACATATATTGGGTTGTTACATAAGTTCGTTCGTTTTTTTTCACCTTTTATTCAACAAAATATACATTCTAAAAAAAACTTTATTATCTAATGTGCTGTCCATTATTTTCTATGACTTTGGACAAACGTTCAGGCAATTTCATAATGCCATCTCTCCAAAAGGTTCCGTCTTTGCTCTCGAAAAATCTGTCCAGGTGAATTTTGATATCGTCCACAGATGCAAAAATTTTTCCGTTAAGGGAATTTTGTAGGAAGCACATCAGTACGTGGATTAACGGTCAAAATTTTATTTTTGCAAAATAAATTATTTTTAGACAATTTTTGCCAAAATTGTGCAAAAAAAAATGTCCCACACCCTGTAGTCCCGATGGTTTAAACTAAAAATCTGAAAAAATTCTAAGTAATATACATTGGTGTGAACCGGAATAGTACAACTGGAATTTTTGATCAGATTATGTTTTCGGAAAATAACGCATTTTTTGTGGTTTTTAGGGTTTTGTAGGTATGACCGAAAAACCCTTATACCGTCATTTTGTCGTCTGTCTGTCTGTCTGTCTGTCTGTCTGTCTGTTCGGTAAAAATTGTAGCCAAACGGCTAAACCTAGAGAGTTGAAATTTGGCATGCTTATACAACTCTTTAACCCGCACATAGAAAAAATACTAAAACATCTAAAAAACATATCCCTCTAAAAATATAAACAAATATGTGCTCATCGAAAAAAAAATATTTTTTTTAAATTCTGAGTTGGGTATCAAATGAAGGCCCTTAGTACGTGAATTAACGATCAAAATTTTATTTTTGCAAAATAAATTATTTTGATGCGATTTTTGTCAAAATTGTGCAAAAATATTTTTGTCCCACATCCTGTAGCCCAGAGGGTTTAAACTAAAAATCTGAAAAAATTCTAAGTAATGTACATTGGTGTGAACCGGAATAGTACAACAGGAATTTTTGATCAGATTATGTTTTCGGAAAATAACGCATTTTTTGTGTTTTTAACTAAAATATGTTAACTATTTAATACGTTGTGTAACTTACCACATCAGTAGCTATCGTGGCGTGGTTGGATTTGTCGTACGCTTAATAATATAAGTTAACTTGCAAGCTAGGGTTCGAATTCTGTTGATTTTATTTTTTGTTTTTTTTTTTGCATTTTTATTTTGTTAAAATTCTAGTTATATTTGGTAAATGTTGCATTTAATTTTTAAAAGCGTAAATTTAATAACCAGTGGAAAGTGTTGAAATTATAATTTAATTCTATGTTTGACGAAATTAAAGGGCGGGACTTATGATGTAAGCAACCAATGGAAGCCATAGGTGCAATTTTCAAAATCTTAATGAACTTTCCTGTATAAAAAAAATACTGCATATATTTAGAAACTTAAATAATGGTATAGGCATTCGAATTAAAATTCATAAAAAAATATTTTGACATAAAATTTGTTTTGGCATCCCAAATAATCATCGTTCACTTACTAAATACCTGCAAAACCCAGAAATGTGTGAAAATTCACACTTCACATCAATTTTTTTGGTTGACGATGTAAAATATTTAATAACTTATGTAACACAGTAAGTTTATGTAACATGTTTTCATGGTGTAATGGTTAGCGTTCTCGCATTCTAATTAGCAAACTAGGGTTCGCTCCTGGTTTGGTGACAATTTTATTTTTTCTCTTTTTTTTGCATTTTTATTTTATTTAAATTATTTTTTAAAATTCTAGTTATATTTTGGCAAATGTTGCATTTCATTTTTAAAAGCGTAAATATAATTATCAGTGGGAATTGTTGAAATTAATTCTATGTTTCAATGTATACGAAATCAGAGGAGCAGAGCTTATGAGTTAAAACAACCTATGGAAGCCATAGGCGCAATTTTCAAAATCTTAAAGAATCTTGCTATATAAAAAAAATAATAAATAATGGTATTAGGCATTCGAATTAAAATTAACAAAAAAATATCTTAAGGCGGCGCACAACCCTATAGTCCTCAATAGTTTCTTATACAAAACTAATAATCGGAAATAAAATTAATCACAATCTACATATCAAAATTTGCAGCGAATTTGTATCTATCTAATAGGATATTTTTATTTGTAGAAAAAACTGTTAGGTAGTTGTAAATAAGCAAATTGCATTATATACGCCATCTTGTAAACCAATCGACGCATATTTACGTACGATGCGGAAAATTGTACCTAAAGCTTCAATCTACAAATATGATTGTAGCTATTTTGTTGTATTGTGAAAATTACTTATAGTCATTGTACTTGGTAATCTATTTTTGCCGCTCTCTTGAATCTGCTGCGGTTTTCAAAATTGGTGTTACGGGTAAAAATGATTTATTTTTCGTGAAGAATACGTGTACCAAGTAACATTTTATTATCTTTAAGTATAATATTTTTCGACGAAGGCTCTAAACTATAAGTAATCAAGGCGAAAAAAAATTTGACGTATTATTTGAACATTTCTACACAAAACTATATAAATATAAAAGTTATTCGAAACCCACAAATAGATTTAAAAAATTACAGAACAATATCGCTGATGTCTATTTTTAAGTTATTGAGCGAAAATATTTTTACTATAAATGTTTCTACAATTAAAACTATCATATTAGATAGATACAAATTCGGTGCAAAATTTGATGTATAGATTGATACTAATTTTATTTGAGATTGTTAGTTTTGTATAAGAAACTAGTAACCTCCGGGGGTTATACGCAGCCTTAAGAACTTAAGTGAACAGCTAAAGTCCAGACTAATTTCCAGATGCCTGATCAGTCGATTGGTAAGTACAGATAAATATCATTTAATTCACATATCGTAATGATGAACCCTGGCTAACACTCACGCCTATTACCGAACTCCTTTAGTCAGGAATCTCATTTCAGTTTGAGATTAGACTTCATATAATATCACAGGCTCTTTACCTAGTGGACAATAAATGGTACGTTAAAAAGTAACGTATCGGGCTCGCTACATTCCTAACGGCAGCTTGGCAAAATAAATGAAATTAGACCACCTGCTGTATTCAAGGGGACAAATTCCCCCCCCCCCCACGTTTAAATAAGGTCATGGCTTCATAACAAACTGTGTTGAGACAAAGAGCATGCAGTGTCTATTTTATACCAGGTCTACAAGTATAAAATGCGGATTTTTTTAAAAAATGAAACACATTAAACTCAAAAGAACAGTAAAGGTTTTTTTATTCAAAGTATGCTCCATTAGAAGTTATACATTTTTCCCACTTCACATCAAAATTCACACTTCACATCAATTTTTCTCTATCGTCGTACCAAATTATGTTAAAATATGTCTAGCCGTTTTTGCATGAATTTTGAAAAAACAGGCCAACAGGTAAAAAGACAAACAGATAGAAACTGTTTTTTTTTCTTCATGGATATAATTTACAATCAATGGAAGGGGGGAGAGGTGGGCGAGGGATTAGAGGCAAGAAGGATTGAGATTGGGGAAGGATAACAGGAAGGGGTAAAGGAAGGAAGGAACAGACCCGGTGGGAAGCGGAAGGGGAGAAATGGAAGGAAGGAAGGGGGTTGAGGTTACCTGGAAATGTGGAGGTAGGAAGGGAGAAAGATGGGAGAGAGAACTGGAAGCAAGAAGGAAGGAGATCAGAGAGGGAAATCAGAAGGAGAATATGAAGAAGGAGAGGGACATTGGAGCAAGAAGAAAGAAATGAGAAAAAGTATTATAAATTGTAAATTGTATTTTTGGATTGATTTTTCTATTTTTTGTAATAGTGAATATCCTGAACGCCTTGGCCCTGCAAGGCCTATGGAATAAAGAATTATTATATATCATTTTACAGTCACTTGAAACATTTCGAAACGTGTCATAAAAATTAAAAAAAAAAAAAAAACAGAATATCCAATTTTATTTAGATAGATTTAAGAGTTTACAAAATTTGATTAAATTAGATATTCATGAACACATTTTCCATTGAGTCCTTGTGCATCAGCCTGGAAATTGGAATTTTTGGGACACTCATTCTCTGTTGGCGCTAAAACTCCAGCTGAATTTTTCTCGCACTGATAATATTTTGTTTTTCCATGGTCACTAGGATATGCTCCTGGTTGCAGGCATTTAAAGGCACAAGTAGCTGTTGCAGGATCAAAATTATACTCAAAATAACCAGGAGTACTTCTTATATCGCAAGAAAACAATTGTGGAGGTGATGTGCAAAGAATATACAAAAATTTTGCCTGCGGATGTGCAATTAGTTTACTATCCTGGTTTTTGCATAACTGGCTACTGCTGAATTCGTTGCAAGGAGTTGTGGTGTCACACAATTCTGTCACTGAATTAAAATGTCCTGAGCCGGTACAAAGAGAATCTTCTTTTTTTCCAGCATTGCAGTAGTAAAATCTAATACAAAAAAAAATGCTTAAAAAATATGAAATAACATTTCTCCAATATGCAATTATTGCTAATACCGTGCAATTATTGCTTAAAAATTGCATTTATTGTTTTATACGTGCAATTACTGCTTAGAACGAGTAATTATTGCCTAGAGATTGGATTTATTGTTTTAAATGTGTAATTATTGTTTAAAACCCGAAATTAAAAGTGTTTTGAATAATTATTTATTATTTAGAATATGCAATAATTGATTAAAAAGTACACTCAATGTACTTGTAATAGTATTTAGAACCATTATTGCTTATTGCTTGCAATTATTGCACAGAACGTGTACTACTTAAAATGAGCAATTATTGCTAAAAATATGCAGTTAAAATTGTTTAGAATGTGTAATTAAAATTGAAAAGATGTAATTACTAATTACATGCAATAAAAATTGCTCGGATAGGCAAAAATTGCTTAGAAGGTGGAATTAAAATTGCTCGGACATGCAAAAATTGCTTAGAACATGCAATTAAAATTACTCGGATATTCAAAAATTGCTTTAAACGTGCAAATAAAATTGCTCGGTTTCCAAAAATTGCTTAGAATATTAATAATAATAATAATATCCATTTATAAAATATATATACAAATACAAAGTTCGGTACAATATATTTATATACATAACGCAGAAAAATAATATAAACAAATAATTGATACAAAGTATTTTGTGATGACATGCAATTAAAATTGCTCGGATATGCTAAAGTTGCTTAGAACGTGCAATTAAAATTGCTCGGATATGCAAAAATTGCTTTGAATGTGCAATTAAAATTGCTCGGACATATAAGAATTCTTTAGAACGTGCAATTAAAATTGCTCGGACATGCAAAAATTGCTTAGAACATGCAATTAATGGCTGGTTTATACAACTTAGCCATAATTTTGCTTAGCCGTAACTGAGAAGTACCTTATCCATAAGTTTTTAACGATCCCCAGAACGAAAGTATTGGGTTTATACAACCTTTTCCTTAACTTTTCCTTAATCTCGATCGTCAGCCGCAGCCAATGAAATGCGCTGTTCCGAGTAAACATCGTAAACCTAACCTTTATTCTAAACGTCAATTGCGAATTTTGGAAGCTATTTTATTAAAATGAATAATGAGCAAATTATTGGAATATTCCTTTATACTGCCTTGGCAGCATCTGCCGTGTTCGTGTCATCTTTATTATTTCACAAGAATAAAGTTCGTTGCCTATTTCATAACAGTCCTATTTTCGCGCATGCGCTGTTCAGTGATTTAGCCGTAATTTAACCACGAAAGTTGAAATGTTGGGAACTTTCAAGGTTACGGAATTCTTATTGCTAAGGTCTGCTTATGGATAAATTACGGCTAAGGTTGTATAAACGTACATAGGCGTTTTGTATAGTTTATCTTTTACGGGTTAGGGATAAGGTAAGGAAAAGTTACTGTTAAGGTTGTATAAACGGGCCCTAAAATTGCTCGGGTACGCAAAAATTGCTCGGATGTGCAAAAATTGCTTAAAACGTGTAATTAAAATTGTTCAGAATCATATAAATGTAAAAGTAATATGTAATACCTTGAACAGTTGAGAAGGTCTGGATAGTATCCATTTTTCAGATGTAAACAAGGATTATCTTCTGGAATTGGACAGCCGTTATTTGTAGAGCACTGAACAGTGCCGTTCTGAACGCTACAGTAATTATTCTTGCCACCCGATTGATCAGAACAGCTAACTTTGATTGGCTTATTAGTTTGAGGACAAAGTATCATGGAAGAACAATCGTCGCTGCATTTCAACTTCCCAGCCACGCAGGTTTTATCATCATCAGGAGACAATGTAGCACCGTAACTGCTACTGATTAACTAAAATGTTAAATTTACCTGATTTATATATATATATATATCGCCAAGGTTTGGGATATAGCCGTCTATATTCAACTCAAAAAAATATTACGACGAATCTTTTGTCTCATTCAAATGAATGGTGAATGGAAAATCGGTAAGAACAAAGATCCAAGAACTGTACTCAAGGCCGAGTGTCACACAAGAACTCAGAGGTAGACGATTACAGTGAATAATTACAGAAGAGTGTGAAATTTAATCATCAAATTTTTTTATATATTTTTGACAAAAATTTTATCAATATAATAAGATGTAAAAATAAATCAGCTGTAGCCACCACAGGACCGACCGCCATCACAAAGTACTTGTATAAAATACATTCTAGCAACAGAGTACAAATAACAAAGATATTATTTATCATGACCATGGAAACATTACATATAAGTATGAAAAATTAGATACTTAGAAAAATTTCCAAAAATTTTTCAAACATTTTTCGTTTTATCAAAAAATGTCTCGAATAAAACTTATTAGTAGCAGAGCAGAAATAACTTGGCCTAATATTTTCTAACAGAGATATTATTTATCATGACCATGGAAACGTTACATTTAAGTATGAAAAAATAGATACTTATAAAAATTTCAAAAAATTTTCGTTTTATCAAAAAAAGTCTCAAATAAAAGTAAAATATTTTTCTGTTACTAAATATTCGCAAAAATCTTAAAATCGACACGAGTAAACTCCCATTTCTAGTCAACCGATTTTTACCAAAAGTTGATCAACTCGTGCCTTTGATATCAAAAGTTTAAATATGCAATGTCATAAAAATCCTTTTAGTCGAATTTGCTCTGCATGTGTACAGACAGACGGACGGACTGACGGACAGACAGCCGAAAGACATCATGCTAAAAATAGTCAAAACGTTATATAGGGACCTCAATTCGTGGAGATCCATCGAAATCTCGAAATGTCAAAATCGGTATGATCACAATACCTCCCTTATATATGTTGACGGTCGGTAAAAAATACTCTTCGTTAATCTACGCTTTGCCGACCGGCGTAGCGTAGTGGTAACACATGTGCTCTGTGTTGCGAAGGTCTCGGGTTCGAATCCCGTTCAGGCATGGAAATTTTCTCAAATAAAAAATTGTCCTGGCTAATTGCCGCAGAAGCAAAGGCAGTTAAATTAAAAAAAAAATCTACGCTTCAAGACCAAATAGACCTTTCAAAAACAACTGTGTCTTCTCTAAAAATCCTGGTGAGTCCCTTCAAATTTCAAAAGCTAGATCCACCACTGTCCAAATTAAATATAAAAAAATTATTTTATTACAATATAAATTTTAACTATCGTAAAAATAATCTAATAAAAAAATTCTATTTTGGATTATAGCAAGAAGCATTAATGTATATATATATTTTTTTATTTTTAGATCAGCTTATCTAAGAAATAAGGGGGGGCAAACATATTTTTTACATAATATTGGCAAAAATTTCGTCAAAGTAAAGATTTAAAAAATATTTTTAGGATTTTTTGGTTCTACCCACGAAACCCTATAAAAATCAGTATACTTACAAAGAATACAGCTAATATATTTAAGTATTTCATGTTGAAACTATAATTTTACACAAAAGTTATCTATATATATAGAAAATTATTTTAAAAATTTAATTTTTTAGATCATAATCTTATCTAGATTTTTATTAATTTTTCTTTCATTTCCATATCTCAATTGGTTTATTTTGATTCAGATTAAATCTTAAATCAGTAAAAATTAACATTAGATTATTATTATAAAAGATTAGATTAATTAAAAGAATAAGAGCAATGTTCAGTTATTTGAAATAATTTTTTGCAGTGAATGGTAAATACAAAGAATCAGTGGCGGACTTTCGCAAAGACAAAAAAGACAATTGTCTTGGGCGTAATTTTCAAGGGCCCAACGAACCCTTCCCCTTTCCCTTTCCTCTTTCCCCTTCCCCTTTGAACGCCTTTAGGTTGAGGGCCCGTAAATCAAAAATGTCTTGGGCCCGGCGAAGGCTTAATCCGCCACTGCAAGGAATATCATTTATAACGACTTCTGATATAACGACATATCCGTTTTTGCGACGAAATTTCAAAGTCCCGGCCAGAAACATATCTTTTTATAAGTGCGACTTATCGCTTATAACGGCTTCGGATATTACGAGTAAAAATGGCTTGAAATTTGGGTTCAATTATATTTTATAACGACGGATCAACACTGTGTAACGCTAAAACGCCGGGGAATTACTGAATTATGAAAAGATAAGAACGCGACAGATAAACATATTCATTCAGTGGTTAATTACGAGTTGAAGGTACGTCATCGACATTGATATGGCGAAACGAAAAGCATTAATGTAAATTTTTCAAATATTGATGAGGAACTCGAAACGGAGGACGGTACAATGGAAGATCATATTTTAGCTGGGTCAGATCCGAATTTGGAGTCAGAAATAAACAACGACGAAGTGGGAATGGAATAAAACAGTGTTCTTCAACCCGTGATCCGCAGAAATTCCTGCCGGTCCGCGAAATATTTTGACCGAATCATGTAGATGCACACTTCTATTCACGAGTATATAGCACATTTTTTTAGTCGAAGCAGAAGATAACTTTTATCCGAACCATGATTTATTTAATATTTACTAGCCCCAATACAACGCCTCTCGCGGCTATTTTTCATACTTTTGAAGAAGCTAGATCTTTGGCATAGTCGCTTATAAGAGGAAGATATAGAAATGTTTCCACTTTTGGAAGAATTGTCGATTGCTGCAACCAGAAACTCATATTCAACGAAGTCACCATTTAAGAGCATTAGCTGAATATTTTTATAATTATATCCCTGAAAATGAGGATCCTCGTAAAGGTAACGTCTGGATTAATAATCCATTCTATAAAGATATGTCATGTGTATTTGATCCTCGTGAAAAAGAAAAGCTGATCGAGTTGTCTTGTGATGTCACTCTGGTGTCCAGACATAATATGCAATCGTTGTCTCAATTTTTGAAATCACTAGAAAAAGAATATCCATCTTTGAGTTATAAAGCTATCAAATTATTAGTCATTTTTTCAGGGATGGGGAGTCGACAGAAAAATTATCGACTCCCGACTCTCGACTCCGGAGTCGGTATTTTTGAAAATCGACTCCGACTCCGACTTCGACTCCCGACTCCTTTCACTGGTAAATTGTAAAGTCTATTCCAAATGTTTAAGCGGAACTAAATGGAACTTTTATTTTCTCAAATTATCACGAGTTTACTTTTTAACTATTAAAGTGGGCTTTTGTTAAACAAAATGATACAAAGCTTCATTCAATACTTAAAAGTTAGTAGATTTCGATAACTAATTCCGCTTAAACCAAGCAAACAGAATATACTTACATTAAATATCTTGGGTTGGGGTGAGCTGTTTTTATAAAATGTCATTTTTATTTCATCTTGACTATTGAGTCATTTTTAATACAAATTTTCAAATATATTAGTTTAAAAAAAAATTGTTTTGTATTTTATATAAAGTCTGTTCCTTTGGTTTAGGCGGAACTAGATTTTCAATACTAGTTACTTTTACCGTTTGATTGAAGCTTTTGATCATTTTGTTCAGGAAAAGCCAACTTCAATATATAAAAAAATAGCTAATGACAACTTACAAAAATGAAAATTCCAGTTAGTTCCGCCTAATCGTTTGGAACAGACTGTACTTTATTTTTCATAACATGTCACTTTTTTCTTTTGACATATAGATTTTAGCTGCCAACATGAAACATAAAATAATCACAAAGCCCGTTACAACTTGAGAAAATAAAAATCCAGTTTAGTTTCGTTTTAACATAATAACCAAAGTATACAAAAAAAGAAAAATTAGATATTACTAAAAATTAATTAAATTTTTAACTGAAAAGCATGAAGGAAACCAGAATTGAATATTTTTAATTTCATTTTCGTTCATGAACAGAGAAAAAATGTCGTTCCTGTTTCCATGCTTTAACAAATTCTGGTAGTATGGTATTTTGCTTTCGTTTTCGGATTGTTCTCATCCTTGATAAATATATAGTCAAAGAGTCGGGAGTCGATAACTTTTACCGACTCCCGACTCCGACTCCGACTCCTCCAAAAAGCTTCGACTCCTCGACTCCCGACTCCCGATTCCGACTCCCCATCCCTGCATTTTTTCGACTTTTAGAATACCTAACAGGTGGCTGGGAGCAGCCTTTACTAAAAATCACTTGAAATGTGGGCAGAGGTACAAAAAAAATTACTTGTGGGCGGAGGAAGTAAAAATTTAGAAAATAAGCTGGGGGCATGTGGGACAAACATTCTAAAAATCACTTTAAGGGAGAGCAGAAGTACAAAAAAAATCACTTTAGGATGAGAGAGGTAAAAATTCAGCAAATAAGTTGAGGCAAGGGGGCACAAAAATTATAAAAATTACTTTAAGGGAGAACAGAAGTACACGAAAAAAATCACCCGGTAGAAACGGGAGAGATGGCAAAACTTAAAAACAAATCACCTGAGAATCGAGTGTAGAAATTCAAAAGATCACCTGGGGGCGGGGGGTAAAATTCCGAATATCACTTGGTGATGGCGAGGGGCAGAAATTCAAAATATTAAATTGGGGAGGCAAAAATTTAGTGTAGGCTGTTTAAAAGTTATTTTTGGGCCTGACACTATAGGTCTTCTGTTGAACACCACTGCAATAGATCATAAATATATGAGAGCAATTATATAAATTAATACAGTTATATATTATATAAATAAAATTTATTTTTATATTTTCTATAATAATCATAAAAGGAATAACTGTATTGTAAATAAAATAATAAATTGACAGATTGAATTATTTCAATTGTCAGGAAATACTCTTATTTGATTGGATGAATGTAAAACATGTACAAACATCTACAGAACGTATCAATGTTGGCATGAATTTACTGTGGACAGGTCACTCTGAGCAGGGCCGGGCCGATCATTTTTGGCGCCTGAGGCAAGATAGAAAAATTACGCCTTTTGATTTTCTCCCCCCCCCTTTTTTTACAACCATTTTCTGACCCATCTCCCCTCAAGCCACTATCTTGTCTCGTAAAAACCTCTACCTTTTTTCATCAATCCTATATTATTATACAGGGTCCGTCAGTTAAACCTGACGGTTTTTAAACGGGTATAATTTAATAAATACACACAATATTTTCCAAACGAGCTTTTATTTAGGTAAAAGAAGAAGAATGGAAATTATAAAAAAAAGAGGAGCATTACGACGCAAAAATAACATCAGTCAAATGATGACCTCCATTGTTCTGCATTGTTCCAATTACTAACATTGGACTAACATTCCCTAATATTAAACGGTTCTTTATGAGTACCATTTCCAATCATGAACCAATCCTTATCTCTAAATATCACAGCCAAGTGACGTATCGACTTTAGTACAGTATAGCCGTTATTATTAAAAATTTACTTAAAAAAATATTTTTGAATGATTTTTCTATAAATATATAAAGTGTACTGGTAATAGGTAACGAAATAAAAACTTACCTTAAAGTTAAAAATTCACACAATCACATAAAGCACAACAAAAAAAAAATGAATTACTTATAAAATTAAAATTAAAAATTAAAAATAGGAAATAAAAATAGTTAGGTAAGTATATAATTTTTTCATCAAACTCTTTACACTTTCAAAGTAAAATTATAAGTGATTTTTTATAACCCCTGCAATATTGCATGTTGCATTTAGTCACCATCTGTACAAATAATTATTCTGCCATAAAAATAGAAAGTTCAAATGATTAGATTTTTAGAAAATTTGGCGGGTAAATGTTTAAGATGAGTAAATAGGGATCTTCACGAATTCCTCTGGTTCAGGTCACTTAAATCCATAACAGATGTGGGCCATAAATAACATTGAAACCTTTCTTACACTTGATTTTGGTTGAAACAAGTGCCGTCCAAATACAGCACTACCAGAAATAATAAAATATTTTTTGGCAAATTTGATAATCACGACTTTTTTGGCTCACTAAAAAAGATTCTTTTTGGCGCCTTGATAAATCCGGCGCCTGAGGCGATCGCCTCGCCGCCTCACCCATCGGGCCGGCCCTGACTCTGAGATTTGAGAATACCGATTTGACAATTGATCGTAACTATGGTGAGAGTTATTTAACATACACGTAACTTAACGCCAGCTTTCAGAATCCCACTGATTACTTGAATAAGAAAAAAAAAATCGCTCTCCTAAAAAATATCAATTTGATTTTATTGATTTTGACAATACGCCAATCATTTATTTTTATTTATCCATATTTTAATTTTGGGAGGAAGGGAGTAAACATTTCTTTTGTTCCTTATTAAAAGTGGTTCCAGCTGGGCAAGGGTGATGACCCGCAACATATGTGGAACCATTCTGGATACATTGGTAATACATCTTTTCATCTGCTGGATCAGCAAATAATCCTGGTCCAGGACAAACAAAATCGCAACTAGCTTTCAACGGTTGGAACTGGAAGTTTTCCATACATTGGAACAGTGTTGGAGTGTTTATTGTTGGAGGGTTAGCACATTGAACGTATAGAGTTGCGTTTGAAGGATGTCTAACAAGAAGGCCATTGTGGCCATTACATTGATTTAATCCAACGGTGCTAGGAGTGAAGACGATACACTGTATCCTGAACTGGCATAAAGTTGTTGCTGCGTTGTAGATACTACTTGTTTCACAGGCGTAGGGTATCTTCGTTCCCTTCTGGCAATAATAGTACCTGAAATATTATCACGATTAAGTTTCAGTATGTTAATAAGTTTCTTAGCATGCACAATTTAAATGGTAAACTTATGTCTTTTGCCGATGACACAATTTTATTTGTAAAATCTAATTCTTGGGATAATTTAAAAACAGTTGTTGAGGGACGTACAAAAAATAAAAAACTGGCTAGATAATAACTTACTTTCAGTTAATATTGAACAAACCAAATTTATTAATTTTACTGCTACTAAACAAGAAGCATTTAAGTCAATAACAGTACATAAGGATAATTGTGTTGGGCTAGATTGTGTTGCGATAATCTTGTTTACAAAGTTGATGCTATAAAATATCTAGGAATCACTATTGACCAGCACCTTAGGTGGGATCACCATATACATAAAGTATGTTCAAAATTAAGACAATTCATATATATCTTTAAGAAACTGAAAAATGTAATGTCAATTGATATATTAAAACATTTTTATTATGGGCTAGTTCAATCATTATTAACATACGGTTTGATAGGTTGGGATGGAGACTCCAAAGTGCATATTAATAAGATTGTTACACTGCAGAAGAAGATATTAAAAATAATATTCTCTAGAAGAAATACTTATCCTTCTGATGCCTTGTTTTGTGAAACTGAAGTATCTCAAATATTACAACTTCACTTTCAATACTAAAATAGATCAATAAAAATTCTGACGATCTTAATTTCACTTCGCACAATGTGTTGTAACAAGGTAAAAAGAGCACGCAATCCCAAATAAAGTAAATAAAAGTATTGGCCAAAAAAACTTTTTGTACTTTGCTCCCAAAATTTTCAATAAATTTCAGCAATTTATTACCACTCATGAACTAAACCTTCATATAAATTATTTTAAACAAAGAGCGAAACAATTTGCTAATAACTTAAACAAAGAAGAATTGTGCAATATTTTTGGAAGCTTATAATTAATTATCCTTTTTTTTTTTTAATATTTAGAATTTAATAAATGAAAGTCTGGGAATTTAATTATTACTAATTATTTATTGTAATATTCATTTATTGTATAGACGGTTCACTTTTGTAAGAACAAACTAAGAGGGAATTTTGTTTTCAATAGTTTGCACCTTTGAAGCTGTATGTCATGTTGGTATTAAAAAATGTCACTTTTTTAAAATGTTGATCCATCTGACATATGTCATATTGAAAAATGATAATTATAATGATCATAACCTTATCAACCTAAAGTCGGTTTTACAGCGTAAGGAATATTTTTAATTGACATTTAAAGTCAGTAACACACTATAAAAGTAACCAAAATAACCAGATCTAGTGTGTTCTTACAAAAGTGAACAGCTTATATTATTATCTGTCTCAATTTGTAATACGAAACTAAGAGGAAAATTTCATTTTTTATGTTGTCTATTTAAAATATCATCTTAGGGTGGTACTGCTGAAATGGCACCTTTCAAAATATTTGACAATTCATATTTGACATTAAATTATATGTCAATTTATTTTTTTAATTGAAAAGTATTTTAATACAACCAAAATAAGAACATAACATCAGAAAATATGCATAAGACACAACATTTAGATAAATATACAAAAAAACACATATATAACGCTTATGGAAATCTTTTAGAAAAAAATGGAACAAAATTAAAAAGAAACGAAATTATAGACCTTGTGGCAGATATTTTTTCAGTAAATCTTGGTATCCTTTTTGTTGTGAAATATAAAATAATTTACCCATTTCAATTTCTTTATATTTCTGAAAGAGAAGTAAGAAAAATTTTAAATGAAGGTGTAGAAAATTTAAGACCGCCGAACATGGGAAGAGGTAATAATAAGAAAACAGATAGAACCACAGACTACATGTTTCGGAAAGATTTGCAGAGAAAAATTTGGGATTTACATTCAAAAAATGAATATTTTTGTTTAATGTTATTAAATTTTGCAAAACAAGAATTAGATTTTAAGGGCAGCAGAATAAAATGATAAATTATTATTATATAATATGTATGTTTGTTTTTTATATTTTATCACGATATTTCATTGATAATCGTAATATTTTTTTACTATTCTACGAGTAATAATCGAAAGTTTGATGAAATAAATATGAATATATACAGTCTGTTTCAAACGCTTAGGCGGAACTAAATGGGAATTTCGTTCCTTTAGGTTGTCACGACAAGGGACCTTGCTTGGGTTATTTCATTTTTCACGTTGCAATGTCAAAATTTAAAATTACAACAATGAAACCATGGAAACGAATCACCTATGTCAAAATTAAATTATTTTTTAAATATATTTTAATGACAAAAAAATTAATAAATGGGAAATTTGTATTAAGAATGAAACAAAAAATCAAAATATAAAGAAAATGACAATTTAAAATGATATTAACCTTAACAAAAAATGTGTATTGTAAGTATGATTTACAAAGCTGAAACAAAACGGTCGAAAAGCACGATTTAAACGATGAAAGTAACTAGATTGCAAAATTTAGTTCCGCTTAACCGTTTGGAACAGACTGTACATTCAAAATATTTGACATGTCAATCACAATTTTGACATATCAATTTATGGTCTATTTCAAAGTAGAAAAATGTGTGTAAGAAGATAGGAGCTGTTTGTCCTTGCTTCGGATTGGTTTAGATCGTCATCCCTATTACACTGTAAAAATATTGTATTTAGTCCAAGTTGACAGATGTTCAGTGTCGTACATTGGAAATACAGTCTGTTCCAAACGGTTAAGCGGAACTATATTTTGCAATCTAGTTACTTTCATCGTTTAAATCGTGCTTTTCGGCCGTTTTGTTTAAGCTTTGTAAATCATACTTACAATAAACATTTTTTGGTGATTTTTTTCATTATTTTAAAATGCCATTTTCTTTATATGTTAATTTTTTGTGTCATTCTTATTACAAATTTCCCAATTATTTATATTTTTGTCATTAAAATATATAAAAAAAATAATTTAATTTTGACATATATACTTCGTTTCCATGGTTTCATTGTTGGAATTTTAAAATTTGACATTCCAACGTGAAAAATGAAATAACCCTAGCAAGGTCCCTTGTCGTGACAACCTAAAAGAACGAAATTTCCATTTAGTTCCGCCTAAGCGTTTGAAACAGACTGTATATATTATTTATATTATTTAACTTTTTTCATATATTTTGTTATTATTTACATATTTAGACTTTTATTTATATTCTTGGCGTAGATTTTATGGAGAACATTCTCCATATAATTTATTTTTACGCAGATATATATTTTTTAGGTTATCTGACATATAAATATTTTTTGACACTTGACAATTAAGAGATCAAGAGAGAGGACTAATGTGAGGCCAAAAGACAGCCCAGCTGATTGTGCCCAAAGAAGAAGTTATTGATATAATTTTTAGACCTTCATATATACATATATTTTTAATTTTTATTTACAATAATTATTTAAATAAGAAACTTTAGCTCTGAAGATATATTGTTTGTTTTATTGCTTTATTTAAACTCTTTTAGCAAATCTGTCTTGTTATATATAGTACATCGTTTTTAAAATTTTTCAAATTTCCCATTAAACTGAATTTATATCGTATAAATAAGTGTATTTTATATCTGCCTTGTTTATTTCAATATCCTATTAACCATTTTCATATTTAAAAAAAAATAATAATAAAATCACTTGCTAACCCAGTTACTACGCCCATGCCCTAG
The DNA here is from genome assembly GCA_963971575.1 of Liopterus haemorrhoidalis. Taxonomy (NCBI): domain Eukaryota; kingdom Metazoa; phylum Arthropoda; class Insecta; order Coleoptera; family Dytiscidae; genus Liopterus; species Liopterus haemorrhoidalis. The sequence goes on along the minus strand of OZ020620.1, from coordinate 34,280,604 downwards.
TTGTAACTTATTTTAAATTTCCCGCTATATTGTATTTGTCCAGTGTAAATCGTACTCGGTTCGCAGCGCTATCTACTTTTTTCTACTTTGAAATAGACCATAGTAATAACCTCAATATGGTGAAACTTAACCATACTATTAAAAGCCAGATTTACAAGTTCACATGATTCTACAACAGTCTATTTACACCACAACAATCACTAAAGTAACCAGATCTAGTTTCGTATTACAAATTGAGACAGATTATATTATGTTTTCATTTATTGTATTATTAATCATTTATCATGTAATTGTATAATCCGTCTCAATTTGTAATACGAAATTAGAGGTTTGTTCGTTTGTGTTGCACCAGACTTGTCCAGGACAAGAGCAGCTGACGTCACTATATAAGATAGCATTGGTAGGGGAAGCTGTGGTGTAGTTCAGTGTAGGTTGGGCAACACAAACGAACACACCTTAGATCTGGTTACTTTGGTGACTGTTGTGGTGTAAACAGACTTTGGCGTATCCGTGTGAACCAATACTATAATAATATTATAAATGTATTGTCAATATACAACATAAAAAATGAACTTTACCTGTTAGTTACGTATTACAAAATGAGACAGATAATACCTTTATAAACTTAACTAGAATTTAAATATGAACTTGTTTAAAATATAAATTTAAGATTTAAGAAGCCACACACACACTTCTAAGTCTAAGTGGTGTAAGATCTCATATATAATATATAGATCCATTTGTGTACCTATTGTAAATATAACATGAATTTAGTTTGTATCCATTATATTTAAATAAAGGTATAATAATAATAATGGCGCGTTCAAATTTGGCCAGTAAACGATCTAGTGACTAGCTTGCTAGTGACTAAGATAGTCACTATCCTAATGTAAATGCTTGAGATTCAATTGAGAAGTGACATTACCGTTGGCGGCGCTGTGCTCCAAGGCAATATGGCTGTCGTGCTAGTATTCAACTGTCAATATGTTAATAGCGAACAGGTTAATTTAAGCACAGTACATTTTTATTTTATGAAAATGCGAGTATATATTTGCGAAATTTTATAATTTTTAAGCGCTACCCATGTATCGAGGTGTATAACAGAAGGTGGAAATTGCAGTATTTAAAGTTTAATTTCCGTAGATTTATTAAAGTGTAATTTGTAGTTAGGTAGGTTTAAAATGCCGGGCAAGTAATTTTATGTGGTACATCTGACTGTCGGTCATCTGAATTTACAATATATGGATTCTGTTTGCAAACAAGTGCATTATGTTCATTGCCTCATGAAATAAAATTATGGTAGTTTTAGTTGGACAGGAGCAGCTAAAAGTTAAAAATGCAACTTGCAAATGCAAGCATATTTGTGCGGTTTTGTTTTTCTGCGACAAATGTAATGAACAAACTCGCTTAGTATCAATTACTTTTTAACTCAAAATATATTCCCATGCCTTCCTCCTGTCCATAACCAAATCTGGACTTAATATTAACTTTCCTTATTTCTTACTTGGTACAATCAGCTAATTCAGGATAAAATCCATCTCTAAGTCCTGCACATCCTGTCGGAACACCAACTGGCTCGCACTCATCAGATGTGGAGACGCAACTTTTGGATTTAGTACTACAGTAAGGGTTCTTTCCTTGACTCTGTGCAGTGCAAGATACTTTCAAAGGTTTGTTCTCAATTGGGCAGTTAATTATTGAGGAACAATCATCGCTACACTTTACTTGACCAGCTGTACATACGTTGTCATCGTAAGGAATTCGATGGCGGAGTAAATCGGTGATCGATGGCGAAATCGCTCCAACCGCAGCGAAAAACTGAAAAAATTATTTAACTATAATGTACACATAGACCATAGATTTTTTTAAAACGTATTTTCATGCTTTCAAGACTTGAAAGGAAAATATTATAAATTATTTTTTAGCGTTTTGTACGTATGGTCACAAAAAAAACCTTATAACGTCACAAATGTGTCTGTCTGTACGGTAAAATTTTTAGCCAATAGACTGAACCTCATACAAGCAAAATATAGGGAATTAAAAAAAAAACACACATCGCTAGATAGATATAAAAATCAGCTGTGGCCACCACAGGACCGACCGCCATCATAAAGTACTTGTATAAAATACATTCTAGCAGCAGAGTAAAAATAACTTGGCCTAATATTTTCTAACAGAGATATTATTTATCATGACCATGAAAACAGTACATAAGTATAAAAAAAATAGATACTTAGAAAAAATTTCGAAAAATTTTTCAGTCGATTTTTACCAAAAGTAGATTAACTTGTGCCATTGATGTCAAAAGCTTAAATATGAAGTTTCATAAAAATTCTTTTAGCCGAATTTGATCTGTACGTGTACACAGACAGACGGATGGACGGACGGACAGACAGACAAACAGACAGACAGACGGACAGACGGACAGACGGACATCATGCTAAAAATAGTCAAAACGTTATGTAGGGCCCTCAATTCGTGGAGATACATCGAAATGTCAAAATCGGTATGATCACAATATCTCCCTTATATATGTTGGGCCCTCGTTGGCCCAAATGTGGAAAATTTCGGAAAAGTTTTGTGAAATTTTTAATCACCCAAAATTTTTCCGAAATTTTCCACCTTTGGGCCGCATGCCAATTTTTTTATAGAAGCTTTATGACACAAACTTTAATTATTTTCATCGGCATGCTGCATGAAAACGCGGAAAATCATATTTTTTTTATTACAAGTTCACGTGACCATTTGAGCCCTTTAGGACCCTGCGAATCGCGAAAAATTTTCTACCTAATTCTAACTAGGTATCTATAAAAATTGTAAATTAGAAGTAAACTTACCAAAGCAATAAGTATGATATGCTTCATTTTGGAAATATAAAAATATGAAATACTCCTTTTTATATCAGACGAATTAGAGATTTTATCGGAAATTTTTAGAATTTTATCTTATCAAAAAGATGGTCCTGATTATTTAAAACAATATATATTTTAAAACGTAATTTGGTTCATAATTAGTGGACATATTAGGACATTTTTTTGATAGTGAAAAGCCTTGGATTAATTTTGATTTACGTTGATTGATACGTATGGTGCCAAAGGTCCCGGGTTTGTATCTAGATCAAGGCATATTTTCATGAATATCTAATCTGGCATCATTATCATCATTACTGCGTCATACGTTGCCTTTTATATTTAGGGATTTAAGATCAAAAACAATTATTTATCAACAAAAGTGGCTTTATTGTTTTTAAAAATATTCTCCATAAAGATCCACACTTTTGCATACGTTTGAATCAATTTTCTTAGCAATTTTTCCACTCCGATTGAGGCATTTTCCACTGCGATTGTCAAATTATGTGGGAAATTAGAAACTTAATAATTTCTGGTTTTAAAGACTGCAAAATGTGATTTCACAAAATTTAAATGTTCATAAATCTACTGTGTCGCGAATTATAAAACCATTTCGAGAAGAAGGTACGTTTGAAGTTTCAAAAATTCCAGGACAGCCACGAAAAACTACAAAACGAACTGATAAAAAAATTATTTATTTATCTGCCAATAACCCCTTTCTGTCATCGGAGAAAATTTTGGGCCTTTTGCCACAAATGGATCAAGAAAACATCTCAACAAGATCTATTCGCAGAAGATTAGTTAGTGAGGGTCTTTTTAGTCGCCGTCCCACTAAAAAACCACTTCTATCCAAAAAGAATGTGAAGGCCCGATTAGAATTTGCTAAAAATCATATTGACTGGATTGTAATGGAAAAAAGTTATTTTTAGTGATGAATCTAAGTTCAATTTGTTTAAAAGTGATGGTGTAAGTTACGTTAGGAGGCCTGCTAATAAAAGATTAGTTTAAAAATACACCTTGCCAACAGTTAAACATGGCGGAGGTGATGTGATGGTATGGGGCTGTTTCTCGGGATATGGTATGGGTCCTCTATACCACATTGAAGGAATAATGGATCGATTTAAATATAATGACATCCTTCAAAATGTTATGGAACCTTATTCTGAGGAGTTCATACCTTTAAAACATATTTTTCGGCATGATAATGACCCAAAACATTCTTCGAAGTTGGTCAAAAAATGGTTCGAGGATTCAAAAATTAACGTAATGATTTGGCCGTCACAGTCACCCGATTTAAATCCAATAGAAAACCTTTGGGAGGTTTTCGACAGAAAGATTAGATACAAAACGCATTAAAATATTGCAGATTTGTTTAAAGCTTTGCAGGGTGCCTGGTCTAATATTTATAATGAAATGATCACGAAATTATTATAATCAATGCCGAAAAAATGTCGGGAAGTTATAAATACTGGTGGTTACTATACAATAATTAAAAATGCTGCTAATAATAATTCATTTTCTTAATTAATAAAAAAAAAAAGATTTTTTTAAGAGTAGTTGCTATCTTTATGGCCAATACTGTATATATATATATATATATATATATATATATATATATTTGGTATTTGGTATAGTAGTTGATATCTTTATGTCCAGGTAAAAATAATAAATACTAAAAAAAAAAAAATAGAATTTACTATTAAAATTTAATTTTTTACTATAATATATGTAGAGGATTGTTAAAGGTAAGAATTACATTTTTTTAATTTTAAAAATATTGAATAGAATAAAAATGAAAGAGGATTATCAAAAGTTGCTATCTTTATGGCCAATACTGTATATATATATATGCAAAAAACGACCAGACAATCTCGAGCCGTCCTGTTCTACACTGTCATGTCTACTCTGAATGTGTTTGGGCTGGTTTTTTCATTTCCGTATATTTTTTTATAAGAATATACTTTCGTAAAATATTGACAACGTACTCTAGACTGAGGATATCAATAAACTTTTGACGAGTATTCAAGAATTTTTATTTCCTTATATATATATATATATATATATATATATATATATATTTGATTAATATGTCAAGTTTGGAATTTTGAGCTTATAATTTAATTTTAGGTTAGAATTACAAAAGACTTATTATCAAAAGTTACTTTTGAAATAGACATTTTGAGATTTTACTTTAGTTTTGTGTTTATAAGCTGTTCACTTTTGTAAGAACAAACTAAGTGGGAATTTTGTTTTCAATAGTTTGCACCTTTAAAGCTGTATGTCATATTGGTATCAAAAAATGTCACTTTTTTAAAATGTCGATCCATTTGATATATATCATAATGAAAAATGATATCTTAATTATAATGATCATAACCTTATCAACCTAAAGTCGGTTTTACAGCGTAAGGAATATTTTTAATTGACATTTAAAGTCAGTAACACACCATAAAAGTAACCAACATAACCAGATTTATGAAAAAAATAGTGTGTTCTTACAAAAGTGAACAGCTTATATAATATTTACATTTTAACCCCGAAACATCCCTTTAAAATATAAATTTTGAAATGTCGTATAGTCTATATTCAAATTCCGATTTTACTCTATCATCGTCGTTTTTGAGTAAATCTTAGACAAACGACAGACAAAAATCGTTTTTTTGCGGATTTCGTCTCTTAATTTGAAACGTTTAAAACTAAATATGAAGCCTAAAAATAAAAGAAAAAAAACACACACAGATATAGGCTCTAATTTTATTAATATAAATTATTTAGTTTTTTTTTTATTATTATTTTTAAATACAATTTATTTTATAAATAAGCAGTTCACTTTTTTAAGAACAAACTAAAAGGAAATTTTGTTTTCAACAGTTTGCACCTTTGAAACGTATGTCATGTTGGTATTACAGAAAAATAATTTGAAAAGTCAGATTATAAATATGTCATTTAAAAAAATATCATTTGACATATTTCATTTTGAACAGTGACATCATAAATATTTTGTAAGTATAATACTAACCTAAAATAATACGAACATAACCCAAAACTGTAAAGCCTTTTTTTACAATATAACCAAGTTTCTAAAAGTCTGTAATACACTACAAAAATCCCTAAAATAACCAGATCTAGTTTGTTCTTACAAAAGTGAACGGCCTTTAGGAATACAATGTCCAGTGACCCCAGAAGGATCCGCTTGAAACTTAAAGTTATCAGGACATTTCTCTATTGTTCCAGTGAAAGTTCCTGATGCCGATTTTGTACATTGGTAGTAATATTCTTCTTTAGCAGCTGCGAATTTACACTCAGCCTTGCACATTAGATTACATCCAGCTGTCTTCTCATCGAAATCAAATTCATAGTAGGCCTCTTTACCCGCTGGACATATGAACAGAGTTGGCATGGAACCGCAGTAGACGTACATGTATTTAGCCAATGGATGAGCTACCAGCTTTCCAGCTTTTCCAGCGCAACGACCGGTTCCAGTACCGGTAAAAGTGTAACAAGCAGTCGTTGCGTCACAGTTTTGTTTTACTGGATTATAGTTTTTCTTTGGTTCACAGTCCATTCTTATTTTCTTAAAGGTTTTGCAGTAATAATACCTAAAATTTATAAATATATTCAACACTTTGTAAAATAGTTTTATAAAAAAAAGTAATTGTTGTAGACAGTGGCGGTCGGTGAACCATTTTTGGGTGTGCAATTACAAGGAATACACACGCTCGTGCTTTGTCGTTGCTATACTGTTGTTGAGCGATATAGTACGAGGTTGTCTGATCATAGTAATTGCACACCCAAACATGTTTCACCGACCGCCACTGGTTGTAGATGATCACAGAACAATAATCAGAGAAATTATTTAAAAAAAGAATTGTCCATCAAATTTTAGAGGTATTGGGATTTGACATAAAATAATATGCAATGTTTACACGAGTACAGCGCTTATCAAGAGGGGAAGGGTATACGGGTTTGAGAATTATTTGAAATATTAGAAAATATTTGAAATAATAGAGAAATATTTTAAATACTAGGGAAATATTTGAAATAATAGGGAATTATTTGAAATACTAGGATATATTTGAAATATAAGGAAATATTTGAAATAATAGAGAAATATTTTAAATACTAGGAAATATTTGAAATACTAGGAAATATTTTAAATATTAAGAAAATATTTGAAATAATAGAGAATTATTTGAAATACAAGGATATATTTCAAATAATAGGAAATTATTTGAATTACTAGGGATATATTTGAAATAATAGGGAATTATTTGAAATACGAGGATATATTTGAAATAATACGGAAATATTTGAAATAATAGGGAATTATTTGAAATACAAGGATATATTTGAAATAATAGGAAATTATTTGAATTACTAGGGATATATTTGAAAAAATAGGGAATTATTTGAAATACTAGTATATATTTGAAATAATAGGGAAATATTTGAAATACTAGAGAAATATTTGAAATAATAGGGAATTATTTGACATACTAGGATATATTTGAAATAATAGGAAATTATTTGAAATACTAGGGATATATTTGAAATAATAGGAAAATATTTGAAATACTAGGATATATTTGAAATACTAGAAAAATACTTGAAGTAATAGGGAATTATTTGAAATACTAGGATATATTTGAAATAATAGGGAAATATTTGAAATACTAGAGAAATATTTGAAATAATAGGGAATTATTTGAAATACTAGGATATATTTGAAATAATAGGAAATTATTTGAAATACTAGGATATATTTTAAATACTAGAAAAATATTTGAAGTAATAGGGAATTATTTGAAATACTAGGATATATTTGAAATAATAGGGAAATATTTGAAATACTAGAGAAATATTTGAAATAATAGGGAATTATATGAGATACTAGGATATATTTGAAATAATAGAGACATATTTGAAATACTAGAAAAATATTTGAAGTAATAGGGAATTATTTGAAATACTAGGATATATTTGAAATAATAGAGACATATTTGAAATGCTAGAAAAATATTTGAAGTAATAGGGAATTATTTGAAATACTAGGATATATTTGAAATAATAGGGAAATATTTGAAATACTAGAGAAATATTTGAAATAATAGGGAATTATTTGAGATACTAGGATATATTTGAAATAATAGAGACATATTTGAAATACTAGAAAAATATTTGAAGTAATAGGGAATTATTTGAAATACTAGGATATATTTGAAATAATAGAGACATATTTGAAATGCTAGAAAAATATTTGAAGTAATAGGGAATTATTTGAAATACTAGGATATATTTGAAATAATAGGGAAATATTTGCTATACCTAGTAGAGAAATATTTGAAATAATAGGGAATTATTTGAAATGATAGGGAATTATTTGAAATACTAGGATATATTTGAAATATTAGGAAATATTTGAAATAATAAAGAAATATTTTAAATACTAGGGAAATGTTTGAAATACTAGGAAATATTTTAAATATGTACTAGGAAAATATTTGAAAAATACTACGAAATATTTGAAATATGTACTAAGGAAATATTTGAAATACTAGAGCAATATTTTAAATATAAGGAAACATTTGAAATACTTCAAATACCGACATTTTCACACAACAAATAACAAATACAACTAGCACGGAGAAAGTATTTAAAAATCCAAATACCAAAAGCATTTTTTTTTTTTGAAGTATTTGAAATAAAATATTTCAAGTACCAGACATTAATTGGATCTTTTACTTAAAAAATACTTTTTCTTATACTTTATTTCTAATATTTGCAGCTCTAACTGTGTGATATTTACTTGGTGCAATCAAGTAGATCTGGATAGAAAGCATCTGGAAAATTGCAGGTGTCGTCAGTGGGCAGTTGACACTTTTGAACTGAGTCGCATTTGAATGTTTCCGTATTGCAGTACGGTAATGCTCCTGATGACTGGTCACTGCAGCGGACTTTGACCGGCTTATCGGTAGAAGGACATAAGATTATTCCAGAGCAGTCGTCACTGCACTTTCTGGTGTTAACAACACATTTCGTATCGTCTTTAGGTAATATTTCCAGAAAACGAGGAATTTGCCTATGAGTTGACACACCTATTACCGCACTAACCTAAAACAGATATAAAAAATCAGCTATGGCCACCACAGGACCGACCGCCATCACAAAGTACTTGTATAAAATACATTCTAGCAGCAGAGTAGAAATAACTAGGCTCAATATTTTCTAACAGAGATATTATTTATCATGACCATGGAAACGTTACATATAAGTATGAAAAAATAGAGACTTAGAAAAAGTATCAAAAAAAAATAAAAAAATTCAAAAATTCTTGAAAAATGTTTCATTTTATCAAAAAATATCTCAAATAAAATTTATTAGTTACAGAGAGACGGACGGACGAACGGACAGACAGACGGACGGACGGACGGACAGACAGATAGACAGACATACGGAGAGACAGACCGACAGACCGACAGACCGACAGACCGACAGACCGACAGACCGACAGACCGACAGACCGACAGACCGACAGACCGACAGACCGACAGACCGACAGACCGACAGACCGACAGACCGACAGACCGACAGACCGACAGACCGACAGACCGACAGACCGACAGACCGACAGACATCATGCTAAAAATAGTCAAAACGTTATGTAGGGACCTCAATTCGTGGAGATCCATCGAAATCTCGAAATGTCAAAATCGGTATGATCACAATACCTCCCATATATATGTTGGCGGTCGGTAAAAATATGGAAAATTTGATAATCTACTTAAAAAATCGCTAGTAAGAGCTTCATTTTATCGTGAAGATTCTTTTATAATTTAAAAGAATCAGCTGCCTTTTATACTTTTTTTTATTATCAAAAAATCACCTTGTTAACAAGTCAGTCATGACTGTAATTTTTACATTTTATCAAACTTGAAAATCAAATTTCTGGAAAATTCTCAAGGTTTCAAAATTGATAAAAACTATTTATAAAATCAGTTCAATTTGATAATTATTATCTTTATAATTTATCAAATTTTAAACAGTTTTGAATAGTGTGTGTCGTAAAATAATAATGTTGTATTTTTTATTGATTTTGGTAAGTTTTAATACATTTATTAGAATATTAATGGGTGTACCTTTGCTACGGTATTTCACTACATTAATTCAAAAAAAGTGGAACATAACGACTATAAAGTTAAATATATAAAACGGTAGGTATAGTAATTTTAACTACCGTTGGCCAGTGGAGATGAATAGTCTTCCAGTACCGCCATCTGTTGAAAAATTTCACAACTCTCAACATATCTGGATTCCGGAGTTCTGTGTACCCTGTGATAACTACAATATTATTGCCCTTTGATGTATAGGGTTAGATATATTATGATTCTACGTGAAATGCTCTAATTTATTATTCTAAGATAATTCATACATCACTATAAACCTCAGATGTTATGCACCCTCAAACTTTATAATTCAAAAACTATTACGTTTAAAACAGTAAATTGTCATCGGTATATGATAGGTGTAGTAAAAGAGACTTTAGTTGACAGATAACGGTTGTTTAAAGCATATTGTTCAATGCGAGAGAACTATAGCAATAAAATTTCCATTTTTGAATAGAGCCATATCATTTGTTCACAGACAAAGCTAGAAATAGAGAAGAAATACAATTTGTTTCATTTGACACGCCTGTCTTCCATCTAGGGGTGGGAAGTCTAAAGCACGCGCGTGTATACAAAGGCACATACGTTGAAATTGCCATAATATAGAATAACAAAAAATTGATGTGAAGTGTGAATTTTCACACATTTCAGGGATTTGCAGGTATTTAGTAAGTGAATGATGATTATTTGGAATGCCAAAACAAATTTAATATTAAATTATTTTTTTTGTTAATTTTAATTCGAACGCCTAATACCATTATTTAGGTTTCTAAATATGTGCAGTATTTTTTTTTATATATAGCAAGGTTCATTAAGAATTTTTAAAATTGCGCCTATGGCTTCCATTGGTTGTTATAAGTTCCGCCCCTCTGATTTCGTGTACATTGAAACAGAATTAAATTATAATTTAAACAATTTCCACTGGTTATTAAATTTACGCTTTTAAAAATTAAATGCAACATTTGCCAAAATATAACTAGAATTTGAAAAAATAATTTAAACAATATAAAAATTAAAAAAAAAAACAAATAATAATATTGTCTCTTCTCGCAGGGTTCGATCCCTTTCGGATCGAGTTAATTGGGTGAAAAGCCAGCGTCAAAACCACTACACCAGCATACACGTTCCAGTGTAGCGTGTTACAAAGCTATAACTTGTGTACATTATTAGCCAAAAATCACAAAAAATGCGTTTATTTCCAAAAACGTAATCTGATCAAAAATTCCTGTTGTACTATTCCGTTTCACACCAATGTACATTACTTAGAATTTTTTCAGATTTTTAGTTTAAACCATCTGGGTGTGGGACAAAAATTTTTTTGCACAATTTTGGCAAAAATCGCTTAAAAATGATTTATTTTGCAAAAATAAAAATTTGATCGTTAATCCACGTCTTTCATTTGATACCCTACTCAGAAGTATAAAAAAATATTTTTTTTTCGATGAGCACATATTTGTTTATATTTTTAGGGGGATATGTTTTTTAGATGTTTTAGTATTTTTCCTATGTGAGGGTTAAAGAGTTGTATGCATGCCAAATTTCAACTCTCTAGGTTTAGCCGTTTGGCTACAATTTTTACCGAACAGACAGACAGACAGACAGACAGGACAATTGTCTTGGCTAATTGCCACAGAAGCAAAGGCCGTTAAATTAAAAAAAAAAAATCTACGCTTCAAGATAAAAACAACTGTGCCTTCTCTAAAAATCCTGGTGAGTCCCTTCAAATTTCAAAAGCTAGATCCACCACTGTCCAAATTAAATATAAAAAAATTATTTTATTACAATATAAATTTTAACTATCGTAAAAATAATCTAATAAAAAAATTCTATTTTGGATTATAGCAAGAAGCATTAATGTATATATATATATATATATTTATTTTTAGATCAGCTTATCTAAGAAATAAGGGGGGGCAAACATATTTTTTACATAATATTGGCAAAAATTTCGTCAAAGTAAAGATTTAAAAAATATTTTTAGGATTTTTTGGTTGTACCCACGAAACCCTATAAAAATCAGTATACTTACAAAGAATACAGCTAATATATTTAAGTATTTCATGTTGAAACTATAATTTTACACAAAAGTTATCTATATATATAGAAAATTATTTTAAAAATTTAATTTTTTAGATCATAATCTTATCTAGATTTTTATTAATTTTTCTTTCATTTCCATATCTCAATTGGTTTATTTTGATTCAGATTAAATCTTAAATCAGTAAAAATTAACATTAGATTATTATTATAAAAGATTAGATTAATTAAAAGAATAAGAACAATGTTCAGTTATTTGAAATAATTTTTTGCAGTGAATGGTAAATACAAAGAATCAGTGGCGGACTTTCGCAAAGACAAAAAAGACAATTGTCTTGGGCGTAATTTTCAAGGGCCCAACGAACCCTTCCCCTTTCCCTTTCCTCTTTCCCCTTCCCCTTTGAACGCCTTTAGGTTGAGGGCCCGTAAATCAAAAATGTCTTGGGCCCGGCGAAGGCTTAATCCGCCACTGCAAGGAATATCATTTATAACGACTTCTGATATAACGACATATCCGTTTTTGCGACGAAATTTCAAAGTCCCGGCCAGAAACATATCTTTTTATAAGTGCGACTTATCGCTTATAACGGCTTCGGATATTACGAGTAAAAATGGCTTGAAATTTGGGTCCAATTATATTTTATAACGACGGATCAACACTGTGTAACGCAAAAACACCGGGGGATTACCGAATTATGAAAAGATAAGAACGCGACAGATAAACATATTCATTCAGTGGTTAATTACGAGTTGAAGGTACGTCATCGACATTGATATGGCGAAACGAAAAGCATTAATGTAAATTTTTCAAATATTAATGAGGAACTCGAAACGGAGGACGGTACAATGGAAGATCATATTTTAGCTGGGTCAGATCCGAATTTGGAGTCAGAAATAAACAACGACGAAGTGAGAATGGAATAAAACAGTGTTCTTCAACCCGTGATCCGCAGAAAATTCCTGCCGGTCCGCGAAATATTTTGACCGAATCATGTAGATGCACACTTCTATTCACGAGTATATAGCACATTTTTTTAGTCGAAGCAGAAGATAACTTTTATCCGAACCATGATTTATTTAATATTTACTAGCCCCAATACAACGCCTCTCGCGGCTATTTTTCATACTTTTGAAGAAGCTAGATCTTTGGCATAGTCGCTTATAAGAGGAAGATATAGAAATGTTTCCACTTTTGGAAGAATTGTCGATTGCTGCAACCAGAAACTCATATTCAACGAAGTCACCATTTAAGAGCATTAGCTGAATATTTTTATAATTATATCCCTGAAAATGAGGATCCTCGTAAAGGTAACGTCTGGATTAATAATCCATTCTATAAAGATATGTCATGTGTATTTGATCCTCGTGAAAAAGAAAAGCTGATCGAGTTGTCTTGTGATGTCACTCTGGTGTCCACACATAATATGCAATCGATGTCTCAATTTTTGAAATCACTAGAAAAAGAATATCCATCTTTGAGTTATAAAGCTATCAAATTATTAGTAATTTTTTCGACTTTTAGAATACCTAACAGGTGGCGGGGAGCAGCCTTTACTAAAAATCACTTGAAATGTGGGCAGAGGTACAAAAAAAATTACTTGTGGGCGGAGGAAGTAAAAATTTAGAAAATAAGCTGGGGGCATGTGGGACAAACATTCTAAAAATCACTTTAAGGGAGAGCAGAAGTACAACAAAAATCACTTTAGGATGAGAGAGGTAAAAATTCAGAAAATAAGTTGAGGCAAGGGGGCACAAAAATTATAAAAATTACTTTAAGGGAGAACAGAAGTACACGAAAAAAATCACCCGGTAGAAACGGGAGAGATGGCAAAACTTAAAAACAAATCACCTGAGAATCGAGTGTAGAAATTCAAAAGATCACCTGGGGGCGGGGGGTAAAATTCCGAATATCACTTGGTGATGGCGAGGGGCAGAAATTCAAAATATTAAATTGGGGAGGCAAAAATTTAGTGTAGGCTGTTTAAAAGTTATTTTTTTTTTCCCTATTAACACAGCATTCTGAACTAGAAATAGCAATCGAACATCTTCAGATAGCTACAGACACAGTATCTAAATGGCTCAACACTTGGAACATTCTGTTAAATACTGGAAAATGCGAAACAAAGATATTTAGCCTCAGAAGAGTGAGAAATCCACAGAAAATAATAGTTACTAACAAACCACTCGAATGGAATCCAAAAAATGAGACGGTTAAATATTTAGGAATCCACCTCGATACTCGTCTAACCTGGAGCCAACACATAAACAAAAAACTTCAATTAGCTTACGCGAGGTTACAGCAATTATTTCCCTTAATTAATAAAAAATCAAAACTCAAAGTTAAATGCGCCACATTGCTGTACAAATCCCTTCTTAGACCTCTTTTGATGTACGCATGTGAAGTATGGGGAAACACGTCGCCAACCAACTTAAAAAAAATCCAAACCTTCCAAAATAAAGTTCTTAGAATTGCCATCAACGCTCCCTGGTTTATCCGAAACGAACAGATTCACAACGAATTATTAGTGCCGAACATAAACAATTTTATTAAAAAAGTTACCCAAAAATTCATAAGAAACATAAACAATTGTGAAAGTGCAGCTATTTACAACATAGGAAAAAAAGGTATTCATAACAGACTCAAAAGACGATTACCCCAAGACATTTACGTGTCGGATGAAAATAGTGATTAGCATAATTAGTGTAAGCAAAAATTTAAAATATATGAATGTATATATATAAATAGACAATAATGTAAATCTAGGGTAGTTATGTTAACCTGTAAATAATAACTGTTATTTTTTTTGTAAGTAGATCACAGCTGTGAATAACAAATGTAATTTGTTTAACCGGCAATAAACAATAAAAAAAAAAAAAGTTATTTTTGGGCCTGACACTATAGGTCTTCTGTTGAACACCACTGCAATAGAGCATAAATATATGAGAGCAATTATATAAATTAATACAGTTATATATTATATAAATAAAATTTATTTTTATATTTTCTATAATAATCATAAAAGGAATAACTGTATTGTAAATAAAATAATAAATTGACAGATTGAATTATTTCAATTGTCAGGAAATACTCTTATTTGATTGGATGAATGTAAAACATGTACAAAGATTTCCAGAACGTATCAATGTTGGCGTGAATTAACAGTGGACAGGTCACTCTGAGCAGGGCCGGGCCGATCATTTTTGGCGCCTGAGGCAAGATAGAAAAATTACGCCTTTTGATTTTCTCCCCCCCCTTTTTTTTACAACCATTTTCTGACCCATCTCCCCTCAAGCCACTATCTTGTCTCGTAAAAACCTCTACCTTTTTTCATCAATCCTATATTATTATACAGGGTCCGTCAGTTAAACCTGACGGTTTTTAAACGGGTATAATTTAATAAATACACACAATATTTTCCAAACGAGCTTTTATTTAGGTAAAAGAAGAAGAATGGAAATTATAAAAAAAAGAGGAGCATTACGACGCAAAAATAACATCAGTCAAATGATGACCTCCATTGTTCTGCATTGTTCCAATTACTAACATTGGACTAACATTCCCTAATATTAAACGGTTCTTTATGAGTACCATTTCCAATCATGAACAAATCCTTATCTCTAAATATCACAGCCAAGTGACGTATCGACTTTAGTACAGTATAGCCGTTATTATTAAAAATTTACTTAAAAAAATATTTTTGAATGATTTTTCTATAAATATATAAAGTGTACTGGTAATAGGTAACGAAATAAAAACTTACCTTAAAGTTAAAAATTCACACAATCACATAAAGCACAACAAAAAAAAAATGAATTACTTATAAAATTAAAATTAAAAATTAAAAATAGGAAATAAAAATAGTTAGGTAAGTATATAATTTTTTCATCAAACTCTTTACACTTTCAAAGTAAAATTATAAGTGATTTTTTATAACCCCTGCAATATTGCATGTTGCATTTAGTCACCATCTGTACAAATAATTATTCTGCCATAAAAATAGAAAGTTCAAATGATTAGATTTTTAGAAAATTTGGCGGGTAAATGTTTAAGATGAGTAAATAGGGATCTTCACGAATTCCTCTGGTTCAGGTCACTTAAATCCATAACAGATGTGGGCCATAAATAACATTGAAACCTTTCTTACACTTGATTTTGGTTGAAACAAGTGCCGTCCAAATACAGCACTACCAGAAATAATAAAATATTTTTTGGCAAATTTGATAATCACGACTTTTTTGGCTCACTAAAAAAGATTCTTTTTGGCGCCTTGATAAATCCGGCGCCTGAGGCGATCGCCTCGCCGCCTCACCCATCGGGCCGGCCCTGACTCTGAGATTTGAGAATACCGATTTGACAATTGATCGTAACTATGGTGAGAGTTATTTAACATACACGTAACTTAACGCCAGCTTTCAGAATCCCACTGATTACTTGAATAAGAAAAAAAAAAATCGCTCTCCTAAAAAATATCAATTAGATTTTATTGATTTTGACAATACGCCAATAATTTATTTTTATTTATCCATATTTTAATTTTGGGAGGGAGGGAGTAAACATTTCTTTTGTTCCTTATTGAAAGTGGTTCCAGCTGGGCAAGGATGATGACCGGCAACATATGTGGAACCATTCTGGATACATTGGTAATACATCTTTTCATCTGCTGGATCAGCAAATAATCCTGGTCCAGGACAAACAAAATCGCAACTAGCTTTCAACGGTTGGAACTGGAAGTTTTCCATACATTGGAACAGTGTTGGAGTGTTTATTGTTGGAGGGTTAGCACATTGAACGTATAGAGTTGCGTTTGAAGGATGTCTAACAAGAAGGCCATTGTGGCCATTACATTGATTTAATCCAACGGTGCTAGGAGTGAAGACGATACACTGTATCCTGAACTGGCATAAAGTTGTTGCTGCGTTGTAGATACTACTTGTTTCACAGGCGTAGGGTATCTTCGTTCCCTTCTGGCAATAATAGTACCTGAAATATTATCACGATTAAGTTTCAGTATGTTAATAAGTTTCTTAGCATGCACAATTTAAATGGTAAACTTATGTCTTTTGCCGATGACACAATTTTATTTGTAAAATCTAATTCTTGGGATAATTTAAAAACAGTTGTTGAGGGACGTACAAAAAATAAAAAACTGGCTAGATAATAACTTACTTTCAGTTAATATTGAACAAACCAAATTTATTAATTTTACTGCTACTAAACAAGAAACATTTAAGTCAATAACAGTACATAAGGATAATTGTGTTGGGCTAGATTGTGTTGCGATAATCTTGTTTACAAAGTTGATGCTATAAAATATCTAGGAATCACTATTGACCAGCACCTTATGTGGGATCACCATATTCATAAAGTATGTTCAAAATTAAGACAATTCATATATATCTTTAAGAAACTGAAAAATGTAATGTCAATTGATATATTAAAACATTTTTACTATGGGCTAGTCCAGTCATTATTAACATACGGTTTGATAGGTTGGGATGGAGCCTCCAAAGTGCATATTAATAAGATTGTTACACTGCAGAAGAGGATATTTAAAATAATGTTCTCTAGAAGAAATACTTATCCTTCTGATTCCTTATTTTGTGAAACTGAAGTATCTCAAATATTACAACTTCACTTTCAATACTAAAATAGATCAATAAAAATTCTGACGATCTTAATTTCACTTCGCACAATGTTGTAACAATGTAAAAAGAGCACGCAATCCCAAATAAAGTAAATAAAAGTATTGGCCAAAAAAACTTTTTGTACTTTGCTCCCAAAATTTTCAATAAATTTCAGCAATTTATTACCACTCATGAACTAAACCTTCATATAAATAATTTTAAACAAAGAGCGAAACAATTTGCTAATAACTTAAACAAAGAAGAATTGTGCAATATTTTTGGAAGCTTATAATTAATTATCCTTTTTTTTTTTAATGTTTAGAATTTAATAAATGAAAGTCTGGGAATTTAATTATTACTAATCATTTATTGTAATATTCATTTATTGTATTATTATCTGTCTCAATTTGTAATACGAAACTAAGAGGAAAATTTCACTTTTTATGTTGTCTATTTAAAATATCATCTTAGGGTGGTACTGCTGAAATGGCACCTTTCAAAACATTTGACAATTCATATTTGACATTAAATTATATGCCAATTTATTTTTTTAATTGAAAAGTATTTTAATACAACCAAAATAAGAACATAACATCAGAAAATATGCATAAGACACAACATTTAGATAAATATACAAAAAAAAACACATATAAAACGCTTATTGAAATCTTTTAGAAAAAAATGGAACTAAATTAAAAAGAAGCGAAATTATAGACCTTGTGGCAGATATTTTTTCAGTAAATCTTGGTATCCTTTTTGTTGTGAAATATAAAATAATTTACCCATTTCAATTTCTTTAGTTTTCTGAAGGAGAAGTAAGAAAAATTTTAAATGAAGGTGTAGAAAATTTAAGACCGACGAACATGGGAAGAGGTAATAATAAGAAAACAGATAGAACCACAGACTACATGTTTCGGAAAGATTTGCAGAGAAAAATTTGGGATTTACATTCAAAAAATGAATATTTTTGTTTAAAGCCGGTTCACTTTTGTAAGAACAAACTAAGAGGGAATTTTGTTTTCAATAGTTTGCACCTTTGAAGCTGTATGTCATGTTGGTATTAAAAAATGTCACTTTTTTTAAATGTTGATCCATTTGACATATGTCATATTGAAAAATGATATCTTAATTATAATGATCATAACCTTATCAACCTAAAGTCGGTTTTACAGCGTAAGGAATATTTTTAATTGACATTTAAAGTCAGTAACACACCATAAAAGTAACCAAAATAACCAGATCTAGTGTGTTCTTACAAAAGTGAACAGCTTATAATGTTATTAAATTTTGCAAAACAAGAATTAGATTTTAAGGGCAGCAGAATAAAATGATAAATTATTATTATATAATATGTATGTTTGTTTTTTATATTTTATCACGATATTTCATTGATAATCGTAATATTTTTTTACTATTCTACGAGTAATAATCGAAAGTTTGATGCAGTGGCGTAGCGTGGGTTTCAGCCGCCCGGGGCGGATGCCAATTTCGCCGCCCCCTTATTTAGGTATTTAAATCTAAAAGGCTCAAAAATTTACAGAATTTGCCGCCCCAAAAAAGAGCCGCCGCCACCGCCTCCGCTATGCTACACCACTGAGATTACATACAATTTTTCGAGTTTCGAGAATGTTCAATAATTTAACAATCACAACACGCACTTAAAGAAAATAATGAATTGTAGCAAGTTAATTTGTCCATGTGAATTGGACGACTGATGTTGCAGGTGTTATTAGACAATATTGAACTCTATTCTTTATATGAAAGAATCGATTCTCGCTGAATATTCGTTGTGAACAATTCGAGTACAAAATAAAACGCGGGGAATTACCGCAAGGTAACCATGTCAGACATATATGTCTGACATGGCGCATGTAGAACTTCTTAGTGTCAGACACATATGGCCGACGTGGCGATTAACGTGTTAAGGGGGGGGGGGGGTATGGTCAGAGCAGCACATTTTATACCCATTTTCAAGATTTTTTTTTAGAAAACTGTTAATAGTAACTTGATTGGGATAATACCTACAGTAAAGAACAACCTTTGAAGAGTATCCAAAAAAAATTTTATTGAAAAATATCGAAATTTAAGCTCGTGACATGAATTTGAAATTTTCGTTCAGGACAAAGAGTTGATTTGCGGTGAGACACATAACTAATGACTGGATCATCTAAAACAAAAAAACCAAAAATATTTCGTTAGTTTATGAGTTTATTGAGGTAACGCTGTCGAGATATTTTTTTTTTCTTGCTTTTTTTTTCTTTATGGAATTTTTTACTACTGAAAACAGAAATTTCGAAAAAAAAAATTCCGTTTTTTTCGTATTTTTGACTTCAAACTTATACCAAAAATTAAATCATCTAGATATTTGAAAAAACTCGACAGCGGTACCTCAAGAAACTCATAAACTAACGAAATATTTTTGGTTTTTTTGTTTTAGATGATCCAGTCATTAGTTATGTGTCTCACCGCAAATCAACTCTTTGTCCTGAACGAAAATTTCAAATTCATGTCATGAGCTTAATTTTCGATATTTTTCAATAATTTTTTTTTTTGGATACTCTTCAAAGGTTGTTCTTTACTGTAGGTATTATCCCAATCAAGTTACTATTAACAGTTTTCTAAAAAAAAATCTTGAAAATGGGTATAAAATGTGCTGCTCTGACCATACCCCCCCCTTAAAGAAAGGCTATTCCCCGGTTCCGTCACATTTAAATAATAAAAAATTCTGTGCTCATTTTAATCGATCCGAATTGTACGTGCGACGAAAATATTAAAAGAAATGGTTCAAATTTTTAGTTCAGATTACAAGATATTATTTATTGAGGATTTTTGCCGCCCCAAAAAAATGCCGCCCGGGGCGGACCGCACCCCCCGCCCCTACGTCGCTACGCCACTGGTTTGATGAAATAAATATGAATATATACATTCAAAATATTTGACATGTCAATCACAATTTTGACATATCAATTTAGTAATAACCTCAATTTAAGGTTTGTTCGTTTGTGTTGCACCAGACTTGTCCAGGACAAGAGCAGCTGACGTCACTATATAAGATAGCATTGGTGGGGAAACTGTGGTGTAGTTCAGTGTAGGTTGGGCAACACAAACGAACACACCTATGGTGAAACTTAACCATACTATTAAAAGCCAGATTTACAAGTTCACATGATTCTACAAAAGTCTATTTACACCACAACAATCACTAAAGTAACCAGATCTAGTTTCGTATTACAAATTGAGACAAATTATATTATGTTTTCATTTATTGTAGTATTAATCATTTATCATGTAATTGTATAATCCGTCTCAATTTGTAATACGAAATTAGATCTGGTTACTTTGGTGACTGTTGTGGTGTAAACAGACTTTGGCGTATCCGTGTGAACCAATACTATGATAATATTATAAATGTATTGTCAATATACAACATAAAAAATGAACTTTACCTGTTAGTTACGTATTACAAAATGAGACAGGTAATACCTTTATAAACTTAACTAGAATTTAAATATGAACTTGTTTAAAATATAAATTTAAGATTTAAGAAACCACACACACACTTCTAAGTCTAAGTGGTGTAAGATCTCATATATAATATGTAGATCCATTTGTGTACCTATTGTAAATATAACATGAATTTAGTTTGTATCCATTATATTTAAATAAAGGTATAATAATAATAATGGCGCGTTCAAATTTGGCCAGTAAACGATCTAGTGACTAGCTTGCTAGTGACTAAGATAGTCACTATCCTAATGTAAATGCTTGAGATTCAATTGAGAAGTGACATTACCGTTGGCGGCGCTGTGCTCCAAGGCAATATGGCTGTCGTGTCTAGTATTCAACTGTCAATATGCTAATAGCGAACAGGTTAATTTAAGCACAGTACATTTTTATTTTATGAAAATGCGAGTAAATATTTGCGAAATTTTATCATTTTTAAGCGCTACCCATGTATCGAGGTGTATAACAGAAAGTGGACATCAAATTGCAGTATTTAAAGTTTAATTTCCGTAGATTTATTAAAGTGTAATTTGTAGTTAGGTAGGTTTAAAATGCCGGGCAAGTAATTTTATGTGGTACATCTGAGTGTCGGTCATCTGAATTTACAATATATGGATTCTGTTTGCAAACAAGTGCATTATGTTCATTGCCTCATGAAATAAAATTATGGTAGTTTTAGTTGGACAGGAGCAGCTAAAAGTTAAAAATGCAACTTGCAAATGCAAGCATATTTGTGCGGTTTTGTTTTTCTGCGACAAATGTAATGAACAAACTCGCTTAGTATCAATTACTTTTTAACTCAAAATATATTCCCATGCCTTCCTCCTGTCCATAACCAAATCTGGACTTAATATTAACTTTTCTTATTTCTTACTTGGTACAATCAGCTAATTCAGGATAAAATCCATCTCTAAGTCCTGCACATCCTGTCGGAACACCAACTGGCTCGCACTCATCAGATGTGGAGACGCAACTTTTGGATTTAGTACTACAGTAAGGGTTCTTTCCTTGACTCTGTGCAGTGCAAGATACTTTCAAAGGTTGGTTCTCAATTGGGCAGTTAATTATTGAGGAACAATCATCGCTACACTTTACTTGACCAGCTGTACATACGTTGTCATCGTAAGGAATTCGATGGCGAAGTAAATCGGTGATCGATGGCGAAATCGCTCCAACCGCAGCGAAAAACTGAAAAAATTATTTAACTATAATGTACACATAGAATATAGATTTTTTAGAACTTTAAAACGTATTTTCATGCTTTCAAGACTTGAAAGGAAAATATTATAAATTATTTTTTAGCGTTTTGTACGTGTGATCACAAAAAAAAACCTTATAACGTCAGAAATGTGTGTGTCTGTACGGTAAAATTTTTAGCCAATAGACTGAACCTCATACAAGCAAAATATAGAGAATTAAAAAAAAAAAAAAACACACATCGCTAGATAGATATAAAAATCAGCTGTGGCCACCACAGACCGACCGCCATCACAAAGTACTTGTATAAAATACATTCTAGCAGCAGAGTAGAAATAACTTGGCGTAATATTTTCTAACAGAGATATTATTTATCATGACCATGGAAACAGTACATAAGTATAAAAAAATAGATACTTAGAAAAAATTTCGAAAATTTTTCAATCGATTTTTAACAAAAGTTGTTTTACTCGTGGCAGTGATGTCTTAAATATGAAGTTTCATAAAAATCCTTTTAGCCGAATTTGCTCTGCACGTGTACACAGACAGACGGACGGACGGACGGACGGACGGACAGACAGACAGACAGACAGACAGACAGACAGACGGACAGACGGACAGACGGACAGACGGACAGACGGACAGACGGACAGACGGACAGACGGACAGACGGACAGACGGACAGACGGACAGACGGACAGACGGACAGACGGACAGACGGACAGACGGACAGACAGACCGACAGACAGACGGACAGACAGACCGACAGACATCATACTAAAAATAGTCAAAACGTTATGTAGGGCCCTCAATTCGTGGAGATCCATCGAAATCTCGAAATGTCAAAATCGGTATGATCACAATACCTCCCTTATATATGTTGGGCTCTCGTTGGTCCAAATGTGGAAAAAGTTTTGGGAAATTTTTAATCACCTAAAATTTTTCCGAAATTTTCCACCTTTGGGCCGCATGCTAATTTTTTTATAGGGGTTCTATGACACAAACTTTAATTCTTTTCATCGGCATACTGCATGAAAACGCGGAAAATCATATATTTTTTTATTACAAGATCACGTAACCATTTGAGCCCTTTAGGACCCTGCGAATCGCGAAAAATTTTCTACTTAATTCTAACTAGGTATCTATAAAAATTGTAAATTAGAAGTAAACTTACCAAAGTAATAAGTATGATATGCTTCATTTTGGAAATATAAAAAAAAATTAAATGAAATACTCCTTTTTATATCAGACGAATTAGAGATTTTATCGGAATTTTTTAGAATTTTATCTTATCAAAAAGATGGCCCTGATTATTTAAAACAATATATTTTTTAAAACGTAATTTGATTCATAATTAGTCACATATTAGGACATTTTTTTTTTGATAGTTAAAAAAAAGCCTTGGATTAATTTTGATTTACGTTGATTGATACGTATGGTGCCAAAGGTCCCGTGTTTGTATCTAGATCAAGGCATATTTTCATGAATATCTAATCTGACATCATTATCATCATTACTGCGTCATATCTTGCCTTATATTTCGAGATTTGAGATCAAAAACAATTATTTATCAACAAAAGTGGCTTTATTGTTTTTCAAAATGTTCTCCATGTAGATCAACACTTTTGCATGCGTTTGAACCAATTTTCGAAGCAATTTTTCCACTCCGATTGAGGCATTTTCCACTGCGATTGTCAAATTATATGGGATACAACGCGAACAAATCTTTCTGACGGCCAAATGTTCATGCAATAGTGAATGTATACTGGTACTACTACTGCCCAAAGTTACTTCAATCTCACGATAAGTCACATGACGATCTTGCAGTATCAGTTTACTCACAGCATCAATGTTTTCCAGAACAACAACCAATTTTGGACGACCTTCACGAAATTCGTCCTTAAGCGAAATACGGCCATGATAGAAGTCGGCAAACCTGTAAACAGTAGTCCTTGATAGTGCTTCATCGCCAAAAGTTGAATTAAGTTCATCAGTGCACTGTTGTTGGGTTAATCCACGTCGAAAGTTGTAAAAAATAATCGCTCGTTAATGTTCACGATTTAATTCCGATGAATTTGTTGTTACTGTAAACAACACAAATAGCGCTCGTACGTCAAAACGTTCTGAGCATGTATACTATCAAAAATGTTAAACTTTACGATGAATTCGATTCTCAGCAGTTAAAAATGTTTAATTATATTTTAAATTAAAAGAAAAAAGACTTTGCATATTATTAAATAAAGAAAATATGTCTGCTAAATAAAGTATATGCTTTTTTTATTCAATTAATTTTGTTGCCGTAGGTTTATCTATTTCCAAAAGGATTGAACTACAGAAGAAACTCAATTACAGAATTAATGATTTCAAAGAAACGGTGCAAACAATTGCCTTTCGACAACCAACGAACTTCTGTATGAAGAAGAAAATTATTATAAAGTTCATCAATACTTTCGCAAAATTTTTTTTAGGTTTAGAAGCCGTGGTTCGCTCTGGCCCAACTCTGAATGCGCACTAGTTTAATAATAGACCTCTGAAATACTATAGACCCTTTTTAAACTTCCATAGACCAAAGGGGTTCACCTGGATTCCGTTGGGAATCCCACATACACTTTATGTTATGCCTATTCAAAATGTTTAAGCAGAACTAAATTGAATTTTTGTTATCAGGAGGTCACTTTTTAATGATTTAAGTAAACTTTTGCTAAACTATATATATATATATATTATACACACATAGGTATTGAATAAAATTATTATTTCATAATCGTCATATATTTATTAAAAAAAATTATAGAGACGTTTCGATTGGGTATCCAATCATCCTCAGTCCAATATTATAGTCAATGATAAAAAATCATATATTTCCTCATTAAAATGTTTGGAACGGACAGGAACGGTTAATCATAGTCTAGCCGAACGTTCTGTCCTATACTGAATTATACTAATAAATATATGACGATTATGAAATAAGAATTTTATTCAATACCCATATTTATTTTCTTTCTTTCGTATGTATATATATATATATATATATATACAGTATTGGCCATAAAGATTGCAACTTTTAACATCTTTCAATTTTTCAAATTTTAATAATAATATTGGAAAATAAATACTCTTAATTCTATAATTTAATCATATTTTGTCTGTTACATCAATCAATAGTCAAATAATCTGACTTACAGATTAATAATAAATTATTTCTTCATTTTTGCTTGGACAAAAATATTGCAACTACTTGAATTTTCTTGTTATATGCAGGTTTTATCCATAAATAATATGTTGTGCACAAGTAATATTTCAGTTTATATTTGTCAATCATGGGTCGTAGTAAAACTGTTTCAAGTGAAATTAGAAACTTCATAATTTCTGGTTTTAAAGACGGGCTGCTGCAAAATGTGATTTCACAAAATTTAAATGTTCATAAATCTACTGTGTCGCGAATTATAAAACGATTTCGAGAAGAAGATACGTTTGAAGTTTCAAAAATTCCAGGACGGCCACGAAAAACTACAAAACTAACTGATAAAAAAATTATGTATTTATCTACCAATAACCCCTTTCTGTCATCGGAGAAAATTTTGGGCGTTTTGCCACAAATGGATCAAGAAAACATCTCAACAAGAACTATTCGCAGAAGATTAGTTAGTGAGGGTCTTTTTAGTCGCCCTCCTGCTAAAAAACCACTTCTATCCAAAAAGAATGTGAAGGCCCGATTAGAATTTGCTAAAAATCCCATTGACTGGACTGTGGATCAATGGAAAAAAGTTATTTTTAGTGATAAATCTAAGTTCAATTGGTTTAAAAGTGATGGTGTAAGTTACGTTAGGAGGCCTGCTAATAAAAGATTTGTTCAAAAATACACCTTGCCAACAGTTAAACATGGCGGAGGTGGTGTGATGGTATGGGTTGTTTCTCGGGATATGGTATGGGTCCTCTATACCTCATTGAAGGAATAATGGATTGATTTAAATATATAGACATCCTTCAAAATGTTATGGAACCTTATTCTGATAAGTTCATGCCTTTAAAACATATTTTTCAGCATGATAATGACACAAAACATTCTTCGAAGTTGGTAAAAAATGGTTCGAGGATTCAAAAATTAACGTAATGACTTGGCCGTCACAGTCACTCGATTTAAATCCAATAGAAAACCTTTGGGATATTGTCGACAGAAAGATTAGAAACAAAACGCATTCAAATATTGAAGATTTGTTTAAAGCTTTGCAGGGTGCCTGGTCTAATATTGATAATGAAATGATCACGAAATTATTAGAATTAATGCCGAAAAGATGTCGGGAAGTTATAAATACTGGTGGTTACTATACAAAATATTAAAAATGATCTGTTAATAATAATTCATTTTCTTAATTAATAAAAAAAAGATTTTTTTAAGAGTAGTGGCTATCTTTATGTCCAAGTAAAAATAATAAATACTATTAAAAAAAATAGAATTTACTATTAAAATTTAATTTTTTACTATAATATATGTAGAGGTTTGTTAAAGGTAAGAATTACATTTTTTAATTTTAAAAATATTGAATAGAATCAAAATAAAAGAGGATTATCAAAAGTTGCTATCTTTATGGCCAATACTGTATATACAGAGTGATTATTTAATGGCGAGACGACGTCACCGAATTTTACGTGCCTTCTAGCAGAAATACTGGTGAATACTATGACTATAATAACTATGATTATGAAGCAAAAAAGATTATGCGCATGCGCGCATTTTCGCCTGCTACGATGTGTATGAAACGGCAAATTATTAAAACTTCCAGTAACGCCGTCTCGCCATTAAATAATCACTCTGTATATATTTGATTAATATGTCAAGTTTGGCATTTTGAGCTTATAATTTAATTTTAGGTTAGAATTACAAAAGACTTAGGGCCGAATTCATAAACGTTCCTAATCCTCACCTCATCCTCAACTCAACCTCACCTCATCTCACACTCATTTTAGGTTGAGTCGTTCCCTCACTCACTTTTGTTATTCATAAACAATTGTAAATCCCCTCCCCAGAAGTTTGCAAGAAAATTATGGGTTTCCTCAAGGAAACCAATTTAAATTTATAAATGAATAAAAAGCTATGCACTGGCGGAATGGTGACCTCACCAAAGCCAACAAATCAGAAGAAGAAGAACAATTGTAAATGAGTCACTAACTTGAGGGACGGTTGAGGGAAAACGTCACTGATTTTATGACGTCAAAATAAAATAATACGTTATTGCTATGGAAACGTTTTTTTTTTTTTAATTTAATGGCCTTTGCTACTTTTGCAATTAGCCAGGACAATTTTTTATTCGAGAAAATTTCCATGCCATAACCTGGATTTGAACCCGAGCCCTCATGGTCTAGAAGCCAGTGCATCGCTACACTAACCACTACGCCATGGTGACCGGCTGGAAACGTTTTGGTAGTGATTGTAATCAGGGGTATGAAACTCATATACACGGCCTTGAAACGGTTTTAAATTATATTCCATCCACCGACAGCGCTAAAAGCGTTTTTTTTTTAACCAACATTTTGAGAACACTTCATTATCGGCAATTTGCGGCAATTGTTTTTGACGTTGTAACGATAGGTGACAGTAAATTGTGATTGTGACAGTGATGAATTTTATAAGAAATATTAATTATATTAGCACCACATTTTTTATTTTCAAATGGTGTATAATAGTGTAATTAATAATATTTTAAATGGTAAATGCAAAAGAAATATAAATAGTGTAATAAAAAAAAAAAATGGCACAGACTAAATTTAATATGTACAATAAAAGTAAATATAAAAGTAAAAAATAAATATTATCTGTTTCATTTTGTAATACGAAACTAACAGGGGAAGTTCATTTTTTATGTTGTATATTGACAATACATTTATAATACAAGGTGTCTCAAAAGAAATTTTATATTTATTTAGCTTACTGCGTGAACGCAACGTATCCGAGGGGCGCGGGGGTTATGTCAATCGGTAGCCTGGCTGTTGGGAATCCAGTCGCTATGGAGCGTTTCTCGGGAGCAGACCGCGCGTTATGCGTGCGAGAGTTTTACAAAAACGGTGATTCGGCGACTGTAGCGCGTAGAAAATTCTGCAGTATTCGAGGTTTTCGCCACTTAAATGATGCGCCAAGCATTCCTCTCATTCGACATTGGGTTAAAAAGTTTGAAGAGACTGGTACAACGCTGGATAAATCAAAATCCGGGCGACCTAGGTCATCAAGAACGGTAGAAAACGTGGAGAATGTTAATCAGTCTGTTCGTGACGACCCGAACCTTTCAATTCGGAAGCGCGCAAGTGCTTTAAATGTGCATAGATCATCATTACATCGCATTATGCACAAAGATCTAAAGCTGCACCCCTACAAAATTCAATTGGTGCAAGAATTAAAGCCGCAAGATGCCAGTCAGAGGCTTAATTTCGTAAATCAGGTGATTGAGCGGAGAGGTGACATAAATTGGCCTCCACGCAGTCCAGATTTAACCCCTGTGGACTTTTTCCTATGGGGTTATCTTAAATCTAAAGTTTACGCCAATAAACCGACTTCACTGGCGCATTTGAAAGAAAATATCCGTCACGAAATGGCAGCCATCCCTGAGTCCACCTGCCGAGACATCATAAGTAATTTTACTGTTCGATTAAATGAGTGCCGAGAACGCGAGGGTCTACATTTAGACGATATTATTTTTAAGAAATAAATCACCAAAAAGTGTATTTTAATAATTAATAAACATTTTTTCTATATACGGCTTACTTTTTTTTTTAATCGATCCACTAAATATAAAATTTCTTTTGAGACACCTTGTATTATCACAGTATTGGTTCACACGGATACGCCAAAGTCTGTTTACACCACAACAGTTACCAAAGTAACCAGATCTAGTTTCGTATTACAAATTGAGACAGATTATACTTGTTTATTTATTTCATATGCTTGCTTGCAAATAAAATAATAAAACTTAATGCTTACTGAAGTATTAACTTTTAACAATTGTAATTAATTTTAATTTTTGGAAATTAATTAGGAGAGCTATAAATAAATTAATCATAATTTTCAGTTCAAGGCAATCTTTAATTTTCTACCAAAATTACATTTTATTTTTCAATTTTGGTAGAAAATTAATGATTCATAGCAATTTAAATATAAAAATATATTTGTGTGCACTGCGGGTTGCATACTATCTAATCCTAGTTCATATTACAACCACGAATGTCGCAACTATCGCTGTCCAAAGCCGTAACGTGGGAGTCCGCTATCTTCCTTGTTTAATAATTTGTGATTGTAATAAACATTTTGACAGTAGTGTATTGTCAAAAACTCAATTCAATAAAATATAGTGTATTTTATATATATATTGTTGTTTTTATCATGGCAAGTAGAAGTTTTATCACGGGTGACGCTGCCCAATGCATACAGATGACGACTACACCTTCAAAAGACGGCTCTACTCCCAGGGGGTGTAATTTTTAAATAGATTAATTTTTACAATAGGCAAATAATCTAATTACCTAATTAAAAGTAATAGGAAAATAGGCAAACAAATAAGAAAACTGCGTACACATCAAGAGCTACTGCAATTGAAAAAGAATTAGAAGGTATTATGAAGAGCTCAGAAAAAAATATCCCGCAAGATGAAGAAATTTACATCTTTCGTCCCGAAGAATATCGACTTAAAATATATGTGTAAACAACAGCTGCAAGTAGAAAAGCAAGAAATAAGAAAAAATATAGCCGAACAATAATTAATGCAAGAAACTTTAAAAACAAACATTTTCGAAAAACTTATCATGTTATTTAATTAATGTATTATAAATAAATATACAACATAATTATAATAAATGTACTTATAATTATTTTTTGTATTAGTTTATAAAATGGCGTAGAATAAAAGCTGCTTTTATAGCATTACCACCGAGAATAAGCCCAGACAATCGATTTTCTTCAAATATCATTTTAACAGAACAACTATTAAATATCCTGCTATCATGGACAGATCCTGGCCAGCAAATATCATTGTCCAAGACTTCACAGTTTACACCTGCTACTACTTGCACGTTTAATCACATCTAGCCTTTTCTATTTCAAAATAGTTCCACATTTCTGCTTCCTGGATTTCCTATTTCGATATGGGTACCTTCAATCCAACCAGTGACTTTAGGAAAACCGCGATTATTAATTAACTCCATAAAGATTTTTTTTTTCGATATTCTCGTTAGTTCCGGGAATTCTAACATATCTACCCAGGTATACAGCAATATTTTCGGCAGCTTATTGTATTATTTTGCATATCAAAAGTTGATTAAGTAAATGTAAGTCGCCATGTGTTCTCTTAAATAAAGATATATTATAATGAATTAAGAAATATAATTTGTCATATGTAATAAAATTATGCCTGCCACAGCTGGAGAAATAGGTAACCTATGCTTCTGTAATACCCCAATTTTTGGATATATTGTAGGAAATATTTTATGTGTTATAGTGTTTCTTAAGAAATGAAATCTCTGAATAAGTTCATAGTCAGTGATATTTTGAAGAGGATCTTAAGCGTCCCGCATATATCGCCTGATAAAAACCAATTATTTTGTATTAAAAAATAGGTTACTGTTTCTTTTTTACGTTCCAAATGGATCGATGCACATTTAAATAAATATTTTCAACTTCTACATACTCTAAAAAATCATTATCCACATTAATACAAATATATTTCTATATTTATATAAAGCAAAATCTTAAATGAGTAAAATTTAAGGTTACCAGCTACTGGCCTCAAATCTCACTCACTATTCACTCTTTGACAGATAAGTGAGTGGGCAATGAGTTACTAATATCGAACTTTTGTTTCTGAATTCCAAATGAGTGACTCATTGCCAATTGAGTTTGAGATGAGGGAGAGGTGAGGATTAGGAACGTTTATGGATTCGGCCCTTATTATCAAAAGTTACTTTTGAAATAAACATTTTGAGATTTTACTTTAGTTTTGTGTTTATAATATTTACATTTTAACCCCGAAACATCCCTTTAAAATATAAATTTTGAAATGTCGTATAGCCTATATACAAATTCCGATTTTACTCTATCATCGTTGTTTTGGCGTAAATCTTGGACAAACGACAGACAAAAAACGATTTTTTGCGGATTTCGTTTCTTAATTTGAAACGTTTAAAACTAAATATGAAGCTTAAAAATAAAATAAAAAACACACACACAGATATAGGTTCTAATTTTATTAATATAAATTATTTAGTTTTTTTTTTTTATTATTATTTTTAAATACAATTTATTTTATAGATAAGCAGTTCACTTTTTTAAGAACAAACTAAGAGGAAATTTTGTTTTCAACAGTTTGCACCTTTGAAACTGTATGTCATGTTGGTATTACAGAAAAATAATTTGAAAGTTAGATTATAAATATGTCATTTAAAAAAATATCATTTGACATATTTCATTTTGAACAGTAACATCTTAAATATATTGTAAATATAATACTAACCTAAAATAATACGAACATAACCCAAAACTGTAAAGCCTTTTTTACAATATAACCAAGTTTCTAAAAGTCTGTAATACACTACAAAAATCCCTAAAATAACCAGATCTAGTTTGTTCTTACAAAAGTGAACGGCCTTTAGGAATACAATGTCCAGTGACCCCAGAAGCATCCGCTTGAAACTTAAAATTATCAGGACATTTCTCTAGTGATCCAGTGAAAGTTCCTGACGCCGTTTTTGTACATTGGTAGTAATTTTCTTCTTTAGCAGCTGCGAATGTACACTCAGCCTTGCACATGAGATTACATCCAGCTGTCTTCTCATCAAAATCAAATTCATAGTAGGCCTCTTTACCCGCTGGACATATGAACAGAGTTGGCATGGAACCACAGTAGACGTACATGTATTTAGCCAATGGATGAGCTACCAGCTTTCCTGCTTTTCCAGCGCAACGACCGGTTCCAGTACCGGTAAAAGTGTAACAAGCAGTCGTTGCGTCACAGTTTTGTTTTACTGGATTATAGTTTTTCTTTGGTTCACAGTCCGTTCTTATTTTCTTAAAGGATTTGCAGTAATAATACCTAAAATTTATAAATATATTCAACTCTTTGTAAAATAGTTTTATAAAAAAAAGTAATTGTTGTAGATGATCACAGAACAATAATCAGAGAAATTATTTAAAAAAAGAATTGTCCATCAAATTTTAGAGGTATTGGGATTTGACATAAAATAATATGCAATGTTTACACGAGTACAGCGCTTATCAAGAGGGGAAGGGTATACGGGTTTGAGAATTATTTGAAATATTAGAAAATATTTGAAATAATAGAGAAATATTTTAAATACTAGGGAAATATTTGAAATAATAGGGAATTATTTGAAATACTAGGATATATTTGAAATATAAGGAAATATTTGAAATAATAGAGAAATATTTGAAATACTAGGGAAATATTTGAAATACTAGGAAATATTTTAAATATTAAGAAAATATTTGAAATAATAGAGAATTATTTGAAATACAAGGATATATTTCAAATAATAGGAAATTATTTGAATTACTAGGGATATATTTGAAATAATAGGGAATTATTTGAAATACAAGGATATATTTGAAATAATACGGAAATATTTGAAATAATAGGGAATTATTTGAAATACAAGGATATATTTGAAATAATAGGAAATTATTTGAATTACTAGGGATATATTTGAAAAAATAGGGAATTATTTGAAATACTAGTATATATTTGAAATAATAGGGAAATATTTGAAATACTAGAGAAATATTTGAAATAATAGGGAATTATTTGACATACTAGGATATATTTGAAATAATAGGAAATTATTTGAAATACTAGGGATATATTTGAAATAATAGGAAAATATTTGAAATACTAGGATATATTTGAAATACTAGAAAAATACTTGAAGTAATAGGGAATTATTTGAAATACTAGGATATATTTGAAATAATAGGGAAATATTTGAAATACTAGAGAAATATTTGAAATAATAGGGAATTATTTGAAATACTAGGATATATTTGAAATAATAGGAAATTATTTGAAATACTAGAAAAATATTTGAAGTAATAGGGAATTATTTGAAATACTAGGATATATTTGAAATAATAGAGACATATTTGAAATACTAGAAAAATATTTGAAGTAATAGGGAATTATTTGAAATACTAGGATATATTTGAAATAATAGAGACATATTTGAAATACTAGAAAAATATTTGAAGTAATAGGGAATTATTTGAAATACTAGGATATATTTGAAATAATAGGGAAATATTCGAAATACCTACTAGAGAAATATTTGAAATAATAGGGAATTATTTGAAATGATAGGGAATTATTTGAAATACTAGGATATATTTGAAATATTAGGAAATATTTGAAATAATAAAGAAATATTTTAAATACTAGGGAAATGTTTGAAATACTAGGAAATATTTTAAATATGTACTAGGAAAATATTTGAAAAATGCTACGAAATATTTGAAATATGTACTAAGGAAATATTTGAAATACTAGAGCAATATTTTAAATATTAGGAAACATTTGAAATACTTCAAATACCGACAGTTTCACACAACAAATAACAAATACAACTAGCACGGAGAAAGTATTTAAAAATCCAAATACCAAAAGCATTTTTTTTTGAAGTATTTGAAATAAAATATTTCAAGTACCAGACATTAATTGGATCTTTTACTTAAAAAATACTTTTTCTTATACTTTATTTCTAATATTTGCAGCTCTAACTGTGCGATATTTACTTGGTGCAATCAAGTAGATCTGGATAGAAAGCATCTGGAAAATTGCAGGTGTCGTCAGTGGGCAGTTGACACTTTTGAACTGAGTCGCATTTGAATGTTTCCGTATTGCAGTACGGTAATGCTCCTGATGACTGGTCACTGCAGCGGACTTTGACCGGCTTATCGGTAGAAGGACATAAGATTATTCCAGAGCAGTCGTCACTGCACTTTCTGGTGTTAACAACACATTTCGCATCGTCTTTAGGTAATATT
This sequence comes from Liopterus haemorrhoidalis, assembly GCA_963971575.1. Classification (NCBI taxonomy): domain Eukaryota; kingdom Metazoa; phylum Arthropoda; class Insecta; order Coleoptera; family Dytiscidae; genus Liopterus; species Liopterus haemorrhoidalis. The sequence continues at coordinate 34,246,195 of OZ020620.1, read as the reverse complement.
TCCAGAAAACGAGGAATTTGCCTATGAGTTGACACACCTATTACCGCACTAACCTAAAATAGATATAAAAAATCAGCTATGGCCACCACAGGACCGACCGCCATCTCAAAGTACTTGTATAAAATACATTCTAGCAGCAGAGTAGAAATAACTAGGCTCAATATTTTCTAACAGAGATATTATTTATCATGACCATGGAAACGTTACATATAACTATGAAAAAATAGAGACTTAGAAAAAGTTTAAAAAAAAAATATATAAAAAATCAAAAATTTTTGACAAATTTTTCATTTTATCAAAAAATATCTCAAATAAAATTTATTAGTTACAGAGAGACGGACGGACGAACGGACAGACAGACGGACGGACGGACGGACAGACAGACAGACATACGGACAGACAGACCGACAGACCGACAGACATCATGCTAAAAATAGTCAAAACGTTATGTAGGGACCTCGATTCGTGGAGATCCATCGAAATCTCGAAATGTCAAAATCGGTATGATCACAATACCTGCCTTATATATGTTGGCGGTCGGTAAAAATATGGAAAATTTGATAATCTACTTACAAAAATCGCTAGTAAAAGCTTCATTTTATCGTGAAGATTCTTTTATAATTTAAAAGAATCAGGTGCCTTTTATACTTTTTTTTATTATCAAAAAATCTTACCTAATCTTAAGAGCATGTCAAAATAATCAAAAATGAACTTCAAAATTGGTTCACCTTGTTAACAAGTCAGTCATGGCTGTAATTTTTACATTTTATCAAACTTGAAAATCAAATTTCTCGAAAATTCTCAAGGTTTCAAAATTGATAAAAACTATTTATAAAATCAGTTCAATTTGATAATTATTATCTTTATAATTTATCAAATTTTAAACAGTTTTGAATAGTGTGTGTCGTAAAATAATAATGTTGTATTTTTTATTGATTTTGGTAAGTTTTAATACATTTATTAGAATATTAATGGGTGTACCTGAGCTTTGCTACGGTATTTCACTACATTAATTCAAAAAAAGTGGAACATAACGACTATAAAGTTAAATATATAAAACGGTTGGTATAGTAATTTTAACTACCGTTGGGCAGTGGAGATGAATAGTCTTCCAGTACCGCCATCTGTTGAAAAATTTCACAACTCTCAACATATCTGGATTCCGGAGTTCTGTGTATCCTGTGATAACTACAATATTATTGCCCTTTGATGTATAGGGTTAGATATATTATGATTCTACGTGAAATGCTCTAATTTATTATTCTAAGATAATTGATACATCACTATAAACTTCAGATGTTATGCACCCTCAAACTTTATAATTCAAAAACTATTACGTTTAAAACAGTAAATTGTCATCGGTATATGATAGGTGTAGTAAAAGAGACTTTAGTTGACAGATAACGGTTATTTAAAGCATATGGTTCAATGCGAGAGAACTATAGCAATAAAATTTCCATTTTTGAATAGAGCCATATCATTTGTTCACAGACAAAGCTAGAAATAGAGAAGAGATACAATTTGTTTCATTTGACACGCCTGTCTTCCATCTAGTGGTCTAAAGTCTAAAGCGCGCGCGTGTATACAAAGGCACATACGTTGAAATTACCATAATATAGAATAACAAAAAATTTATGTGAAGTGTGAATTTTCACACATTTCAGGGATTTGCAGGTATTTAGTAACTGAATGATGATTATTTGGGATGCCAAAACAAATTTTATATTAAAATATTTTTTTTGTTAATTTTAATTCGAACGCCTAATACCATTATTTGGGTTTCTAAATATGTGCAGTATTTTTTTTTTTATATATAGAAAGGTTCATTACGAATTTTAAAAATTGCGCCTATGGCTTCCATTGGTTGTTATAAGTTCCGCCCCTCTGTTTCGTGTACATTGAAACAGAATTTAATTATAATTTAAACAATTTCCACGGGTTATTAAATTTACGCTTTTAAAAATTAAATGCAACATTTGCCAAAATATAACTAGAATTTGAAAAAATAATTTAAACAATATAAAAATTAAAAAAAAGACAAATAATAATGTTGTCTCTTCTCGCAGGGTTCGATCCCTTTCGGATCGAGTTACTTGGGTGAAACGCCAGCATCAAAACCACTACACCAGCATACACGTTCCAGTGTAGCGTGTTACAAAGCTATAACTTGTGTACATTATTAGCAAAAAATCACAAAAAATGCGCTTTTTTCCAAAAACGTAATCTGACCAAAAATTCCTGTTGTACTATTCCGGTTCACACCAATGTACATTACTTAGAATTTTTTCAGATTTTAGTTTAAACCATCTGGGTTACAGGGTGTGGGACAAAAATTTTTTTGCAAAATTTTGGCAAAAATCGCTTAAAAATGATTTATTTTGCAAAAATAAAAATTTGATCGTTAATCCACGTCTTTCATTTGATACCCTACTCAGAATTATAAAAAAATATTTTTTTTTTTCGATGAGCACATATTTGTTTGTATTTTTAGAGGGGATATGTTTTTTAGATGTTTTAGTATTTTTTCTATTTGCGGGTCAAAGAGTTGTATAAGCATGCCAAATTTCAACTCTCTAGGTTTAGCCGTTTGGCTACAATTTTTACCGAACAGACAGACAGACAGACGACAAAATGACGGTATAAGGGTTTTTTTGTCATACCTACAAAACCCTAACAAAGACAAATAATATGAACGTACGTTACAGTAAGAAACAGACATACGTTCTTGACATCTTACATAAAACTGTGTGAAATAGATATACATTTCTTTATCGGTTCTCAATCGATCAATCTGTCAAGTAAAATCTCCTTTACTATATATGCTCTCACGGACTTTTTTTTAGATCTAGTTAAGATCTACATTTTTCGTCTACATTATAGCGATATATCTCTTCAGGTTTAGCCTACGTAATCAATTCAAACTGCACGGAGGGTGAAAAATGAAGGTTTCCCCCCATAACGCCACCTAGGGGGACACGGCCGAAGTTGAAACCCTCACTAAAACCTTTCTCGGATTATTTTACCCCCCTGTACTAAATTTGATGAAAATCGGTCCATTCGTCTGGTTTTGCATAAAGGACAAACACAAATTGATTCTTATGTATAAAGATTTAATATTCAAAATATTAAGAAGAAGATGTATGCGCGTACCTGGGGGCTTGATCCCCCGAAAGCTCCAAAACCACGTTGTTGTAATGCCTTTTTGTCAAAATACAATAAGGATCTTTTTTAAGTTCATCATTTGTATATTTTGGAAGTGAAGACCTTTTTTTTGTTTTTAGCTTAATACTTATAGCTTAAACCGTTTAATTAAATAATTTCAGTTTTCAAATTCTAGCAACCGTAGATAGGACTTTGAATTTAATAGATTTTTATTTTTAGTTTGAGCTACCACATGTTGTCTGCTCTTTGAAATTGTAACTTGCACTTTTTGTCTTTGATTCCCTCAATACCTAATAAGAATTCAAGATTTGTTGTATAAATTTCTTAAATAATGTTTTAAAATAATTTTTTATTTTTAAATAGTTATGTGTTAAAATGTTCAAATGATACATCAACATTTTTTCATTTTAATTGTTTATAATTCAGATTTTTTTTAGGTGGGCATCCACGTTGTTGCCCCAAACCCTGGCTATCTCCCTAAGGAACCGTCGCCTTTTCCAGAAGACCCAGTCTGTACCGATGATTGTACAGGTCTAAAATTCACGTTGGGCGACCATAGTTATACGGTTCATTGTAAATCACAAACCGGAAATAAATATTTCTGCAACAAGGATACGAACCAGTGTGATTCGAGCTCTAATCATTGTATAACATCGTGGACACCCTGCAGCTTTGGGGATGGATTCTATCCACACTTAATGGACTGTACAAAGTAAGAAAAATATTTAATCAAATTCATGTGATTTATTCATAAAATTTAATATGATATTAGATAGAGTAGTGATCTTCAATCCGTGGTCCGCTAAAAATTCCTGCTGGTCCGCGAAATATTTCAACCGAATCATGTAGTTGCACACTGTTCACGATTATATAGCACATTATTTTAGTCGACGCAGAAGCTAACTTTTGTCCGAACCATGATTTATTTAATATTAGCTAGCCTCAATACAACACCTCTCGCGGCTGTTTTTATACTTCTTTAGATCGTGTTTCCAAATTTTGTCGTGCATTTGAGTGCTGGCAAAACTTGCTTGCATAGCGGACATATTCAGTCTGCCCAATGAAGTTAATATTTCTCTGGGGTCATATACAAATATTTTTAATTTAAGAAATAAAATTGATACGTTCAAAAAGAAGCTAGCTCTTTGGAATAGTCTCTTACAAGAGGAAGATATAGAAATGTTTCCACTTTTGGAAGAATTTTTGAATGCTGCTGATGTCAACCAGAAAGTCATATTCAACATAAGTCATCATTTAAGAGAATTAGCTGAAAATTTTAATGATTATTTCCCTGAAAATCAGGATCCTTGTAAAGGTAACCTCTGAATTAATTATCCATTCTTAGAAGATATAAAGTCATGTGCACTTGATCCTCGTAAAAAAGAAAATCTGATCGAGTTGTCTTCTGATGTCAATCTGGTGTCCAGACAGAAAATGCAATCATTGTTTCAATTTTGGAAATTGCAAGGAAAAGAAATCAATCTTTGAGTTATAAAGCTATCAAATTATTGGTCATTTTTTCGACATTATGCGAGAAGACTTTTTCAGCCATGTCAATAATATAAACCAAACAGAGAAATCGAAAGGATGTCAAAGCAGCGCTTCGTCTCCCAGAAATAACTCTGCTGCTACGTATATCAATTTATCTTAGCTTTCAGCAGGTCCACGAGATATTTATCCTATTTTCATAGGTCCGCAAGGGCAAAAAGGTTGAAGAACACTGAGATAGAACACTCATTTGGAATTCGCCATCTCAGTCTGGTCTCCTCATTTCCGCAAAGACATCCTACTCATGGAAAGTGTCCAACGTCGTGCTACGAAACTATCCAAGTTTTAGATACCTCACTTATGACGAAAGACTGTCGAAATTAAAACTAACTACTCTGGAACACCGTAGGATGCGAGGTGATTTAATTACAATGTTTAGGATTGCTCGTGGTGATTTTAAATGTGATCTTTCTAGACTTTTTAATTTGAATAGTGTCTTCAATGTTTGAAATAAACTGCCTAATGTCCTCAACGTCCGTCAATAATTTTAAGAATAATTTAGATATATATATATTTTGGGAATAATTTTTAGTTCAATTTTAGTTCTAAGTTCTAGTTCTAATATATATATTTTTGGTTCATTTTCTGAATTACTTATAAGTAATTTAATACGTAACATGTACTTTTTTATGTTCAACAGAGCTCTACAAGCTCTAAGCTTCAGCTCTTATGTAAGATTTAATAATAATAATAATAATAATAATAATAATAATGTTGATGATCTTAAGGATCTCGACAGAAGAACCAGAAAGATCATGAACATCAACCGAAGTCTTCACCCGAAATCTTCTGTGCAGCGCATTTACTTCCCTCGTCAAAATGGGGGTCGGGGATTACTTAATCTGGAGTGTTTGCACGATCGACTCGTCCTGGTTACAGCTAACAGTATCCTCAGAAGTCAGGACCCACTATTACAATTCGTTAGTGAGCACGAATTTAGTGGCAAAGGGGCGTTTCTTAACCAGGCAGCGCGAAGAGCAGCAACGAGATTTAACCTGGTAGACTTGAGTCCCGCCAGGGAAAACGCTGGAGTACAACTCTCTCGAGAGGAGTACAACAGAGTTACCGGTTCGGTGAAACGAGGCGAGACAGACATGTTGACAAAAGAACACATGAGTAAAAGTATGCACTCTGTGTTCTTCAAACATATTAAAAGTCTAGAGTTGTCCACCGAACTCACGTTCTCGTTTCTTAAGTCTGCTGGTTTGAGATCGGAAACAGAAGGTTTTGTGTTTGCGTGTCAGGATGGTGTTATAAATACTTTGGCATACAGGGCCCGCATATTCCAAATAGCGGAGTCCACACTCTGTAGGTTGTGCCACCACCATTCTGAAACGATAATGCACATTCTGTCTGCTTGTCCATCTCTTGCAGCGTCGAGCTACGTGTCTCGACATAATGCTGCTCTCCGCGTGCTCTACTATCATCTTAGACATGCCTATGGTATTGACCAAATACCGGTTATACCGTACGTCCCTTCTGACATAGAATCGG